>CM075943.1:2770676-3370676 GCA_038030265.1 Corythucha ciliata | reverse complement strand
AATTTTTTTTTTTTTCAATTTTAGCCGTGTTGTTTTTTAGATTTTAGCCCCGCATAAGCAATTTTTTTCTAGTTTCTGCTATGGTTTAGCGCTGGTTCTCAGTTTGAGCCTCGAAGAAGCTATTCGGGTTTGCTTTTTCTCAATTTCAGCCGGGAATCAGTGATTTATTTCTTCATTTTCATATTCGCGAAATAGCGTTTTTCCTCAACTTTATCCGCGAATTAGTGATTCTTCGCCATTTCAGCCGTTAAAATAGCGTTTTCTGATAATTTGCAGCGAATTAGCATATCTTTTCAACATTTCAGTTGTGAATTTGCCATTTTGGCCCAATTTTAATCCGAATTAGCGTTGTTTTTGTCGATATCAGCCGCGATGTCTTTTTTTAAATTGTACAAACTTGAATTAGTAGCGTGTATTCTCCTCAATTGTAGCCGCGGGTTTGGCCCAAAAACAACACTTTTGCATAGATTTCTACATTTTATCCGCGGAATGGCCGTCATACACTGTGAATCGACGATTTTTTCTTCAATCTCTGTGTGAGACCACGAATCACCGGTTTTTCGCAGTTATAGCCACGAATATTAGCGCATTTTTATAAGTTTTTGCCGCGTCAGCCAGTTCTAAATTGCCTATGAGTACATTAGTGCGCTTGTAAGGACCTAACGAAACTGGGGACGGTCTAATTTCTGTATTTTATCCATGAATTTTCCTCATGAAGGCGCAAATTTCTGTATATTCAGCAACCAGAATAGCACTCTCGGGCGCTCAATCGAATAGTCAGCTCACACTCTTTGCTGATGTCACTTGTAACGTTATATTTTCCAGGTTGGATATAGACTGAAAATCGCTGTTCAATAACCTTTTCACATGAATGAACCTAAAAATCCTTTAAGCATTCATTTAAGCTTTTCGGGGGCCCCCGCCTGTCAGGGGGCCCAGGGCGGTCCGCCCCCCTCGCCACTACCTTGGTACGCTACTGCCCGGCACCTTAAAATTGAGAGAAATCGCTAAGTCGCTGCTGAAATGGGGGGGAAAAAGCGCTATTTCACTTGTCTAAATGTGAAAAAAATCGAAAGTGCTGAAGCACAAGTGCTGAAAAAATGAGAACAAGGGCTCATTTAAAGCTGAAATTGAGAGAACGCCAATTCGCCATTTTTGGAGACAGCTTCAGGCCAGTCGTCCACTGGAAGCGTTTTCGAGCGGCGCAATTTTGGCACTTCGCGCCAAGTTTTCACTGGGTGTGGGTTTTCGGGTAAATTTTGCCCCTAAAGACTTGGCATTTTACGCCATAAATTTCTCGGATTTTGCTCAACTACGCGAAATAAATTCAGAGAGCAATCTGAATTGGGCGACGCGGCAAAATTGCTTTTTTGACAATTGAAATTAGTTGGGTTGATCAGCGAGCAAAATCCGAGAAATTTATTTTGCAGTGAGTCAGATCAGGGAAAATGTTTTTCTTTTGCTAAAACAATTTGCGATTGTTTTTTTTTTTGGTGAGTCAAACCCGCAAAAATGTCGTTTAAGTGCGAAAAGTCGGCAAAATTGGTCTCTGAAATAATCCGGCCCTTCAAAATTGGTTTGGCAGCAACAAACAGCAAAAAGCGAAAGTTAAATTTTTGTTGAAATCGTGGCTAAAATGAAGGAAAATCGCCAATATAAACGAAAAAATCCCTACTGCACTGCTAAAATTGATTAAAAGCGCTAACCCGTGGCCAAAATTGGTTAAAGTCACTAAATCTTGAAAAATTGACAAAACGCAAATGCGTAGCTTCTATTCGAGGCTAAAACTAAACAATAAACGCCAATCCATAGCAAAAATTGAAGGAAAAATGCCAACGTGGGACTGAAGTGTAAAAAAAAAAAAACCGCAGCTAATATTGAAGAATTCACTATAATTAGCCTGTCATAAATAAATAAAAACTCTCGTTTTCAGCTCAAATTGGGAAAAAGTGTTATTCCCGGCTAAAAAATCACCAATTCGTGGCTAAAATTAAGGTAATTCGCGAATTCACAGGTTAGAAACGCTTCAAAGCAGCTAAAATTGAAAAAACGCGGATTCGCGGCTAAAATTAAGGGAAATAATCGCGGATAAAGTTTGTTGGAATTTCTAAATCCGCCTTCTGACGACAACTTTGTGGTTAAAATTGAGATAATTGGCAAATTCATGGCTGTAAGTAAAAGAAAAAACACTGATTCACGGCTAGAACTGAGATGAAGCCTATTCTACATACAGTTAAAATTGAAAAAAAAATTACTAATGCGGTGCCAAAATGTAAAAGAACCCGCCAATTTTCGGCCAATATCGAGAAAATCAGTAATTATTCTGGCTAGAATAAAGAGAAAAGTTAATTTTCAGCTTGAATTGAAACAAAAAGTGCTAATTCACTGTCAAAAATGGAAGAATTGCCGATTTGCAGTAAAAATATCGGAAAACGCCAATTCGTGGCAAAAATAAACAAAATTCGCTAATACGCGGGCTAAAAATAGCTACTGCACTGCTAAAATTACGAAAAAGCGCTAATTCACGGCTAAAATTGAGACAAATTTCAATTTGCGTCTGGAAATACGCTAATTCGCGGCTTCCTCGAGCAACTTTGAGAAAAAGCGCTAATTTATGGCTATGAGTCAAAAACTCGCAAATTCGCGGCTAAAACTGAAACGAAATCGCTTTTCCGCAGTGTATGGTTACGGTGAACAAAAAATGCTAATTTGTGGTAAACATTTCGAGAATTTTACGGCTAATGTTGAGTAATTTTCAGCTCATACTGAGTAAACCGCTAGAAAAAATCGCTAATTTGCAGCTAAAATTGTGGAAAACGCCAAATTGAGGAAAGTTAAAGAAACATCGCTGATTCCCCCTCCCTCACCACAATTTTTTAGCAGGTGATTAGCACTTTTTTCAGTTTTAGCTGAAAATTAGCGTTTTTCTTAATATTAGCCTCTAAATAGAGGAGTTTTCACAAAATGGGATTTTTTTGGTTCACCATGCTCGATGTTTCTCAGTTTTATCCTCGAATTAGCGGATTTTTCACCCATTGCCATAGATTGCCGCCTTTTTCTCAATTTCTGCCACAGAAGTTGCCTTTGGAAACCGCAAATTAGAATTTGTCTCAATTTTAGCGAATTAGCGTTTTGCGCAATTTCAGCTTTAAATTGGCGGGTTTTTTTCATTTTTAGCCGTGAATTAGCACCTTTTCTCAATTTAGTCTCAAAATAACCTTTAAAATCTCTTAATTTTTGCCGGACTAATCATTTATTTTCTAAATATTACCCACAAATTAGCGGGTTTTCCCCATTTTGCACCGTATTAGCAATTTTATGTTACTTTTACGTATAGATTATTGCTTCTTCTTAGTT
Organism: Corythucha ciliata; assembly: GCA_038030265.1. NCBI lineage: Eukaryota > Metazoa > Arthropoda > Insecta > Hemiptera > Tingidae > Corythucha > Corythucha ciliata. Next base: position 3,367,319 of record CM075943.1, on the reverse strand, counting down.
CTAGCCCGTGAATCAGCGTTGTTTTTATTTATAGCAGTGCATGAATTTCCAGTTTTCCTGAATTTTAGCCACGAAGTTGCCTTCAGAAGGCGCGTATTTATAAATTGGAAATTTCAAATTTCACCACAGTTTATCAGAGAATTACGATGTCCCTCAATTTTAGCAGCGAATTTGCGCTTTTTCTAAATTTTAGCAGCGTAGTAGCGTTTCCAACCCGTGCGTTTTCCTCTACTTAAGCTGCAAATTAGCATTTTTTTCCATTTTTCCGGAGAATTATCACTTCTTCTCAATTTGAACCGAAAATTAGCATTTTTCTTAATTAGTGATTTTTCTAGTTGATTTTCTTCATTTGTGTCCGCGAATTAACGTTTTTCCTCGACTTTATACCTGCAAATTAGCGATTTTTCGCAATTTCAGTTGTGAATTTGCAATTTTTGCCACATTTTTACCAGAAAGCGTCTTTTTTTGGCCAATATTACAGCGTGTCATCTCAATTTTAACCGCGGGGTTGGTGCAAAAACAACACTTTTGCGTTGATTTACACAATTTATTCGTAGAATGGCAGTGAATCAGCGATTTTTTCTCAATTTTAGTCTGGAAGTTGGATTGTGAGTTATAGTCGCGAATATTAGCGGTTTTTTTTTCAATTTTTGCCGCGTCCATTTCCAAGGTGCAAATGGACACGGTGTATTTTCTCTTTTTAGTCTTGAATTTTCGTCAAAATAGCGTAAATTTTCTCAATTTGAGCGCTCAAATTAGCGCTTTTCGGTGGCTCAATCGAATATTTAGCCCACAGTCTTTTGCTGATATCTCTTGCAACGTTATGTTCTCCATCAGGGTCGGATAAATTGAAATTCGTAGAAAGTAGCCAAATCGCTGTCCAACCGTCCGACCTCTTCACATACCTATCATCCATGGATAACCTAAAAGTCCTCAGTTATCTGTATTTGAGCTTTTCGGGGGGGCCCCGTCTGATCCGGGCGGTTCCCCCCCCTACCCTCGGTAAGGTACTGCGTGCGGGGTCTAAAATCCAAGGAAGCACGCAGACCTTTTCGGTCTGCCGCTTCGGAACATCGGCACTCTCTTTTTTCAGAATCACACCATTGAGGTCTTAACGGTCGGCTTTAAAGGCCAATTTTCTCAAAGTGTTCCGATCTGCGGCAAACGCGATTTATGAGTTTCGCGTGTATAATGCGTTTTTTTTTTATTAGAAAAGAAAAATAATCAAATACAGTTTTCGAATCAGAAGGGGGTGAAAAAAAATGGGATTTTTGTTGTTATAAATTAAATGCAAGCGGAGATCACTTGAAAACAACTGTGTCCAACATGGCTCCCAGACACTGAACTATGTTCGTTGACATAAGAACGTCAACTTTCTCTTCCAAGTGACGTTTAGGATCTTGTTTACCGACATTTTTAATGGCCAACTGTTCGGGCGTCATTTTCTCCTCTTCTTCCAAAGCCTTGTTGTAATTTTTAGCCAGCTCCAACATTTCACCCACGGTGGATTCGTTCACTTTGCAGTTGTCCGCGTAGTCGTTCAGCATGAGTCCGTCCATCCAGGACTTTTTGTGAAGGTTCAAAAGCATTTTTTGTTCGAGCTCATTTTTACGGTAGTTGATACTGATGGAGTAATAGTGTCGGTTGAGACCGTGAATGAGCGCTTGGACGGACGGTTTTTGAAGATGTCCTAAATTAGAAGTAGTTTGACGGGGCTCTTGCCCAAGTACCATCATATTGGGATTAATAAGTCGAAATGCGTCGATGACAACTTTTCCTTAAGAAAAAAAAAATACACAAAAAAAAAACAATAATAACGATACTAAAAACGAATATATTATTGACAGCAACCAACCTTTGACGCTTTGAATGGGGTCAACGACTACAGCCACGGCACGCTCGGATAAAGCTTCGAAACTCTGCTGAGTGTTGATGTCAACACCAGAAAGCCAACACCCGAAACCAGGATGCGAGTGATACCATCCCACAACCATTTCTGGTCGGCCCGTTTGTTTCAGCATGTCCAACATTTTGGCTTGGAACACCGGATCGACTGCCTCGACACTAACACCCTAAAACAAAAGACAATGACTAAAGTGCAACACGATGAAAATGGTCTCGTTCGGGTCCACACACACACAGCGAAACCTTGTAATTATTCTTCACGATGGCAAAATTAGCGTGCAACTGTCACTAGCAATGCATCTGCTGTGCTTGTATTCTGGGATAGCTGAGAAATTGGGCCCTCATCATTTTTAGGTACTTAATTACCGCCCGGCAACAATTTCCTCAGCCCCGCAAAGGCCACTACCGTTCCAAACATTCCTGTGTCGACGAAATACCACCAGCCAAGCGCCTCCCCCCCCCACCCAGCCGGTTTTCCGGTCATATTTTATTTGAAGTTTTACCGTTGATAAACATTGGATTTGGCGAACCTTTGGCAAGCCGGCCCACTGCGCCCATAGCATACGAATAACCATATAATAGCAATATTTAGAGATGAATATTCGTCAGTTTGCAGAGTTTGGGTCCTAATTTGAGTGAACTTATAAGTTTACGGGGCCCTTTTTGTGGCGGCAAAACCCAGGATAGGAATTGTTTGGGGGGGGGGGGGCAATTTTGTTTTTAAGGTAGCCCGCCCCTTGAAATTTGTTTGGGTTTATTATTCATTCTGAATAATACACCCAAGGTCTATATATAAGAAGGTCTGCTCATGTCAGATGAAGTGTGGGGGGACACTGTGGGCAGATGACTTCAATTTATATTTAACACCTCTGCTCCCCTATACTTCATAACTCTAAATAAATATTGCTTGATGGTTGAGTAGCTTGCTATCTTGGCATGAATCAATATAATTCATAAAAATTGTTTCCAACGGAAATCAGAACGATACGAGTGCGGAACGCACCACATATTTTCTTACATACTATTCTCTTTGACGTCGGGAAATTAATTACGCTAGAAATTAATTATATAAGTCGCCCCTCCCAGGGAAAAAATTTTTCACGGCATCCCTACAGGAAAAAAAAGGGAGCCCTTCAGGTGGGGGAGAAAGTGGAAAGGGATTCACCCAACACCCAACGGTCAACCCACTGAGCCACCCGAGCGGGTGGGAGTGGGTGGAATCCACCCACCGACTATATAACCCGAGCTCCGGCACTCCAAAAATCACTTCATGTCGAGAAGTCAAACGGGAAACACCCCAGCAACCTGGACCAGATCTTCAGCCTGCAATTGGACTACTCGACTGGGAAACAGTACGACCCTCCAGCGGCTTCAACGACTGGGAACTCCAGGCTCCAAGACGATCCGGAAGTACAACAGCGACGACGCCGTCTTCCCGAAGCGAAGGATCGCTCACCAACAATCACGCCGTACGGGAAAACGTCCAGCGGTCAATCGAGACGACTCTTGACCGTTCGTGACGTCACACCCTACCAAGGCATCCACGGGCAAAGCCTATTGGGAACCTTTCCGACCCTTCAGTGATTCGATCCTGACCGGTTGGTATAAGGCTGACCCTGACCGAGGCCTCTTACCCCATTCTGTTTTTTTTCTGACCAGTGGGACGGATAACCTTACGGGAACCTTCCAAGCTCTACTCCGTTGAGAAGACTCCGGACGCTTGTTGAAGTGGACACCCTATTGTGGATTAAACCGCCCCTGGCCCAAGTCGTCCTAACCCGGACGCATAAATCCGCAAATCGGACGGATAACCTTTCGGGAACCTTCCAAGTTCGACACACCCGTTGAGAAGACTCCGGACACTTGTTGAAGGGAAACCCTATTGTGGCCCTGACCACCGGTAGGCATTCGTGCCAGACCGTTGAGACGACTCCGGTCAACAGCCATTCTCGTTCCCTCACCCCCGGTGGAACTCGATAGATACTACGGGGCTTAGCGACACTTGTGTCTGCCCCAGAATTCATCGAGCAAAACCGATCCTGTCCAAACCTTTCCCTGTCCTTGCCGAACCCGGCGAAGAAGACACTACGGACAGCACCAGAGGACGCTAACGGACCGTTAGTTCGACAAGAGGATCTGCAACAGCGCGAAGGGACGCTACCAGACCGACAGTCGCGAAGTCTACGCACCGGAACGACCGGAAATCACTGAAGGAACGCATTGTTATTATTTCTTCCGCACCAACAAATTGTAATCAGTTGTATTATATTGAGAATATATTGGGGCCTGTTACCCAAAGCAAACAACAGGTGGCGACCGTTAAATTCTTGCATCTTCAACCCTCATCTTCGGGTCGTCCGAACGACCCCCCATTAAGCCACACCGCGTCATCTTCTACAACGTCCTAGAATGAGCGGAACGTAGCAGAACGACATAATGACGTCGCTTTTGATTGAGCTATAAAAACAGGAGTACGGGTTACGCTAGTCTAGAAAGGGAGAGTGATAGAGGTGTGAAGTGACAGCTTTTGTCGGTCACAGTGACAACTTGCTCCTGTGAATTGCAGTCACTGTGACAAAAACCAGTGATTTTGTCACTTAAGTGACTACTGAGGGCCTATTCTATAACTTTTTAATGTCACTATAGGGGTCCATAGACGTACAATAAATATTGCGCAATAAATTTGTACAATATTTCGTTTCCAGATGTTTAGGGATAAAAAAATAGGTTGTTCATTATATTGCGCAATATTATTGTACGTGTATGGGCCGATTATCACTGTTTGTTTCCACCCGTCCTCCCTATCAACATGTAGTTTAATTTGGGGCGGACAGTTGGAAAAGGATATTCCTAGGAACCCTGAAATCTTACAGGACAGGCGGACAGGCCCCCTGTAGCAGTTCGTTTGAGCAAATGCCTAATGTTACCGGACTCGCCGGTATCTGTGTGAATTTCATTCCCAGACCCAACAAAGCCTATTAATAGGGCAAATGAGAGACACGATTTTGCAAATCAATTTTGTTTGCATCGGTTATAAAAAAAATATATAATTCTTTTTCTAACTTTAACCGTGGAAAACTCCTATGAACGGCGAACCCACAGCATCAAATGCGAACATGAAGGTGAGTCATGGATCAAAAACTGCAATGCACGAATTTAACTAGGAACATAGGCATAGCCAGAGGGGGGCAGGGCTAGGCAGCTGCCCTCCCCTAGACTCAAAAATGCAGATTTAGTGGGGCAGTTGCCCACCCCTAGATGCATTCTGAAAGTACAAATCTTTCAGGATAATCACATTGTGTTTCGTCGGCGCTCACTAAAAAAATAACTTCACGGATTTCACTAATAAAAAAAAAAAAAATTCAACGGGTTTTGTCGCTCACAAAACGGATATCGCAAGGGTGACATAATTCAAAGACCAAATTCGCCGTTTTTGCGTCCTAGAATACCATTTTCGCAGACAGACGCGGATTCAGTATTTGCTCAAGAGAGGTGCTAGAGAAATGGTGTGGTTCGCTCTACTAAAACTGGTTTGACAGCCTTTTCACTGCCTAAAAATAGTTAAAACTAGCTATTTGCACTATAAAAACGGCTAAAGTAACTAAACTCACGCCTAAAAATACAAAACTGTCGATTCGCGTTTTGAAAATGGCTTAAAACTGGACTTCACGCGCCCTAAAAATTGGTGGCGACTGGTAAACTTCTGAAAATGCCTAAAAAGATCATGATTACCGCCCGAAAGTAGCTAAATCGACCATTCGTGCGCTAAAATTGATCAGACTGGCCATTCTTGAACCAAATATGACCAGTATGCGCGCTTTTGGCTTGACGGACTAATCAAGCCCTGAAAACGGCCAAAATGACTTCACGTGCCCTGGAAATGCCTAAAAAGATTATTCCTTCCCTGAAAATGGCAAAATCGACAATTTGCGCACCAGGAATGGTCAAACTTCATGGCTTGGCTTGATGGACTAGGTATTTGAGCCCTGAAAATAGCAAAACTGACGATTCGTGTCTTTAAAATGGCTAAAATTACTATATTTAAAACCTATAAATTGCCGAATTCACTTCACGAGCTCTAGAAAAGGATTACCTTACGAATCGATCTCTAAAAATGTCTGAACAAGTGACTCCTGCCCTGAAAATGGCAAAATAGACCATTCGGAGCGCGCCGAAAATGGCCAACCTGGCTGTTCTCGCCTTGACTTGGGACGTACTATTCGCTCCTATAATTGGAAAGACTGTGCGCCCTAAAAATGGTAATTATAGCTATTCAAGCCTTGAAATCGTCAAAACTGACTCTATGTGCCCTGAAAAGCTGTGCCCAACACAGTAAAATGTCAATTTTGAAGTAAAATATTCAGTTTTGAGGTAAAGTGATATTTTTGGGTGGAACCGCAAGTTTCAGTGTAAAATCGTCAGTTTAGGAACGTTTTTTGGATTAAATCGTAAGTTTTGGAATTAAAACAGTCAGTTTTGAGGTAGAATGACCAGTTATGTATTAACGTCATCAGTTATGAGGCAACACGTCAGCTCTGGCGTGAAATCGTCTGTATTGGTATAAAATCGTCACATTTGCGATGAATTTGTCATTTTTTTTTTTTTTTTTTTGTGAAATCACCTGTTTTCAAGGCAGAATGGCCTAAAATCACCCGTTTTGAGGAAAACTTGAGTTAAAGTTTGACGTTGTCAGTTTTGGAGTAAATTATCTAATTTTGAGGGGAAATTGTCATTTCGGGTGAAAAATATTCATTTTTGAAATGGAACAGTAAATTTTAGTTTAGGTTAAAATCGCCAGTTTTGTGGTAGCATCTTCATTTGGTTGGGGGGGGGGGCACATCAGCTTTGGCCAGGAATTGTACGTTTTTTTTTTTACTAAAATCGCCAATTGAAGGATAAAATCGGCAGTTTTTAGTACTGAGTGGTCTGTTAATTGTATTTAAGATCATTCGTTTTTGATCCGGTTTGGGTTAAACCCGCCATTTTTAGGCGGAATTCACCAGTTTTGGGGGTAAAGACTTGGATTTTAAAAGTTGTGCTGTGAAATTTTTAGTTATAGGGGTAAACACTTCGTCTTTGGCGAAGAAACGTCAGTTTTGAAGTAAAATCCGTTATTGTCTGGTTAAAAAATGTTGAATTTTACGTATCTCAGACAAGAAGTTGATGAAAAGTCGGTTACTCTGTATATTTGAATGCCAAGTATCGATTTCCGGGGAAATCGAATTCTCTCCATGGATGGCGTAAGAGCCGCTTAAAGGCCCCGCCACACCGGTCCGCACACCAAAAAACCATGACAACGTGGGTGAGGTATACCCCGTTACCATAGTTTTTCCGGCAGTTCGCGTTCGGTGTGGTGAGGTCTTAAGAGCTTAGGCGCCAGCGGACTCGGTAGACCCGAGTCAGTGCCCTCAGAAAAAAAAAAAAAAAAAAAAAAAAAAAACTGATCAGTTTGATCAAATAACTCCCTGAGGTTTTATGGGCCAAAATCGGGTCCAAAATTGGAATTTTCAAAGGTTTTGAGATCATAGGGGTGTCGATTTTCATGTAATTTCAAGCCTAATTTGACTACATTCATGAATAATAAACCCGTGTGTAAAATTTCCGGCGTTTTTTTCTGTGAGCCAGCCCCACAAAGTTTGTTTTTAATGAACTGGTCCCAAGAAATTGCATTTTGAATGGGTCGGCAGAGCGATATATACGTGAAATTGCTTTTTTTGGGCGAGATAGTTTCGCGTAATTGGTTTTGAATGAAATTAGTTTGGGGGGGGGGGGCAAACGTGCAAAACTGGGTTCTGTAAGTGCCAAAACAATAAAAGTTCGGGGTTGGAAAGAGCTAAACTCGCGAAATGAATTTCTCCAAGTGCCAAACCCGGGAAATTCGGGTTAAAATCTGAAGATTCTAGCCATCGGCGTAACTCAGGCCATAGACAAGAGGGAGGTGACTCAGGATTTTCATGATTATGAGTCCCTAGACTTTAGACCATGCTTAATTGAGAACAGCGGTTGGTTTCGTTTCGTGCCGAGGTGAAACTGTCATGTACAGATACAGTTCCCCCCGTAAAATTCCAATGGAGCACCCCCTAATACCCCCCCCAGCCCTGGTGAGGGGGGTGGGTATTTTCCAAGTAAACATATTTTACGGCAGCTAAGGTTCGATTTACGCAAAATTTGGTTTCAAAAGATCGAAAATCCGGGAGAGCCAAAATAGTGAAAATTTGGGCTTTGAATGAACCGAATCCGGAAATTTAATTTTTGAAAGAGCCAAATTAGTTTTTAGAATTAGCCAAACCTGTGGAACTGATAATTTGGTTATGAAGGAGCCAAATCTTTGACATTTGGTTATGGATAGGCAAAAATCCATTGGCATGAAAGAGCCAAAATCACAACGATTGGCCCTCTGAACGAGCCAAAATCACAACGATTGGCCCTCTGAACGAGCCAAAATCACAACGATTGGCCCGCTGAACGAGCCTAATTAGTTTTTCGAACTAAACAAACGATTTTACGAAGGGCTAAAATTTTGAATTTGAACAAGCCAACATTGTGACGCATTTTTTTCGTTAATTCTGAGTTAACGTAACTCAAACCTTCTCGGTGGTGAAATTCACCATAAATAAATTTGAGTTTTGAAGAATTCAGCCCTACGAAATTGGATTTTCCAACCATGAAAATCCGCGAAATTGGCTTTGAAGGCGTCTTATCCACAATAAGGGGTTTTGAAAGATCCAAACGTGTGAAATTGGCCAGCTATCCAAGATCCAAAGTGAAATTGGCGTATTTGAGCCAAACACCCACTTTAAACAGCCAAATCCAAGAAATTTGGTTGCTAAAAGTGGACCAAACCGTGGGTTTTAAAAGAAAAGAAATCTGCCCAATTGACGCTTTAAAGAGGCAAATCCTGGAAATTCGATTTTTAAAGATCCCGCAAAATTGCTTTTTCGAATGAGGGAAACCTCGCGAAATTGTCTTTTGAAGAATACATAATTACGAAATTGGCTTGTCGGTTAAGTCAAACCCTCGAAATTGATATTTGAAAGAGCCCGAACCCACGGAACTTGTTTATTCAATTGAGACGGACCCCCCCCCCCCCCCGAAATTGCTATTTTAAAGAGCTAAGTCGAATAAATTCGGGTTCTTGAAGGATCTCTCGGTACGAAACTTGAACGTGTTTCAACTTCGGACCCAGGAACGTACGCAGTCTCAATGGAGGCCACTCTTACTGTGTGCTTGCCAGTCTGCCTCTGCAGTTCGACAATTTTCCACTTTCGATATAAATTAATCGTGTCCCGGCCAAGTACAGTGAACATTCCCTGTCCAAAGTCCTTCGTTTCAGCCGCTTATTTGGGGGCACTTTTGACGGCTACAGAGCCGAACAGACAGGCCGGACTGGCAAAATATCCTTTCCATAAAAGTGCAAAATATGTACTGTTCGGTTTAATCTGCTATTAACCGCAAAAAAAAAAATCCCGCAGTTTCACGGCTGAATCGCCATTTTTGAACATCATTAATTTTTATTGACAAATAGCCTGTTTTGGGGGGATTTTTGGATCTTTTTGTACGTTGTAACTGTCTTGGGGTTGTAGAATTTTCATAATGAAGGCAAAGAAATGAAAAATCTTTTCCCACTTGTTTTATTTGAACTATCGTGACCGCGGTTTTGGCAACGCCATTATTTTCAAACGAGTCAACGAACAAAACACAACCGGTGTTGATACTTTTAGGGCACGAATCTATTTTTAAGGGCGTGTAGAGTCAATTTTTTGGGGGCGAAGTAAAGGCGGAAGTGCTCAGTTCTCGTGGTGGGGTCCATAATCTCCTTACTTTCTATATAATTTCGAGATTTTTCATAGATCTGTTTCAGGTTCAAAAATGGTTGGGAAACGAGAAGAGCCCATTGAAATTGGGATGGGTCCAATCACTGCAAGGACTCATTCCGAGAAAAAAAAAGTCTAATGATCCTGCTCCCTCCCTACTCTTAAAGACGGTTTCCTGCGCCTGTAAGAAGGGTTGTACCAACGCATGTGGGTGCAAAAAAGCCGGCCTCAAATATTCTACGCTCTGCATTAATTGCAGTGGCGAGTCATGTGAGAATCGACCGAACCCACTCGTGGATTTTGACTGTGTAGATATAGAAGACCCCAAATATAGAAGGCGACACGGAAGACATTTCGACATTTCTTATAGACGACGTTACACGTGTCAAGGAGAAGCGTCTTCTGTCAGGCTCTTCCAAGAGAAAAAATCAGTGGCGGCGGAAGTCAGCCGGCATTGGGGGAGCAAGAATCTGAGCAGTTCCTATTCCTCCCCCCCCCCCCAAATACCATTTTGCGAATTAATTATGCCTAAATGAGCAAAAATACAATTCTTGAGGCAAAAATTCCAAATCCTTCACCAAATTGACAGCCTCTTCATGAAATTCTCTTGTTTCTGGGTTAATTTTTCTGGATAGTTTGAGTCCTAAGACACAGTTTTACTAGATAAATGACGTGTTATAAGCAAAACCGGCTACATCGGCCACAAAATGGCGTATTCTCACTATTCAGAGCAGAAACTTAGTGTGAAAGAGCAGAAGTATGCCGTGAACAGTAGCGTACCGAGGTAATGACGAGCTGGGGGGCGCGGACCGCTCCGGGCCACCTATCAGAGACAGAGAGGGCCACCGAAAAATATGGAAAAATGACGATTTTTCGATACGATTGAACAGTGATTTGGCTTCTTTCGACGATTTTCATCCCATTCCGACTTGGCGAATAGTAAGTTATTGATGGTGATCAGCAAACAGTGTGGCTAAATATTCGATCGAGCCCACTAAAGCGCAATTCTGACGGCTAAAATTGAGAAAATGTGTGCCTTCTGGAAGAATTCGCGACTAAAATCGAGAAAATACGCTGATTCCCAAGTCTCTTTAGGTCCTTAAGCAGATAAAATTGAGAAGGCGCGCTCTAATGCCGTTGTTGGGGCGAGTAGGCGGCAAAAAAGTTGGTAAAAGTGCTAATATTCGTGGCTAAAACTGCAAAAAAGTGCTCATTCCTGGTTTCTCGATGAAACTTTCAGACCATAATTTAGAAATAATTGCTGATTCTCGGTGTATAGGGGCAATTTTATGGCTAAAATGTAGCAAAAAACCGCTAATGTGTTGTTTTTGGGCCAAGCCAGCGGCTAAAATTGAGAAAAGTCGCCTAATTATCCGTCGATGAAATACGTTAAATTTCGAATAAAAAAAAAAATCACTTATTCGCGTCTAAAATTGAGAAAACGCCAATCAGTATCTTCCTGGACAATTATTTCGATGCTAAAACTAAGAAAAAGTGCTAATCCATAACTAAATTGAAATGAAATGGCCAATGTGGGGCTAAAATGTGAAACAAACGCCTTACTCTCGGCTAATATTGAAAAAACCACTAAATAGCCTCTGAGCTCATTAAAATATAATTTTCGCGGGGGTTAGCCACTCAAAGCCAAATTTCGTGGATTTGGTTCCAAAGAACCAAATTTCTCGGGTTTTAATCACCAACAAAAAGACCAATCAGGAGGACGAAATAGTTGATTCCAGAGTCAAATTCCTCTTCTTGATGGTCTTGACAGGAATTGTCTTGGTTAGAATTGACAGTTTTCACCCCTTTAAACCCAAATTTCAAAGATTTGGCCCTTTGAAAAATAAATTTTGAAGGATTGATTCCCTCAAAATCCAAATTTTCGGGGTTAACTAATTAAAAAGTCATATTACACGGGGTTGAAGATAGCAGTTTCACACGTTTGTGGCCTTCATGGAAGCAATTTCGCGGATTCGGCACCAAGGTAGCCCAATTTTGCTGTTTTGGCAAATTCGAGAACCAATTTCACGTGTTTGGCTCCATAAAAACAAAGCAACTCCGGTAGTTATATTTGGCTCTATCAAAGCCCAAAGTTTCATATGTTCATATGTTTCAAATCATATGTTGTGGGAGGTGCGAACGATAATTTTTAGGAGGACTTTCAACACGAAGCCAATTTTTTTTTTCTCGATTCCTCAAACATCGGACTGGGGGAGCCCTGCTCCCAACCGGACCTTTGGGGGAGCATTCGCTGACCCTGAACCCCACTTCCGCCGCCACTCATTGAAATATATGTTTTATTACTTTTGACATCCATGCTATAATTTAGTTGAAATAGTGCATTACTTTTCAGTTTTCAGGGCCGTATTCAGAAACCAACCTTAACCTTTACATCTCCTTTTAAGCGCTTCAAAACAGATGACATATTTTTATAAACCATCACATTTTTCAACTCCTTTAGTTAAGGCTTTGTAAAAGTGGGTTTCTGAATACGGCCCTCAGTCCTAAAGTATTCGTTTATCAGACATTTTCAGTCACAATTATGTCATAGCCGGATGAGTTACATGCGTTAGTGATCTACTTCCTATCAAGGACAAAATGCTGAAAACTAACTATACCTATTACAGTTATCGAAACATTGGTGTTACAGAGGTCGTCCTGGTCTAATTTTGTGAGAACGACCATTAAACGAATCCTACATGGTCACGAATAACGAAAACCGTTAACACGTATTACAGCCTACTACGAGTAATGGCCGTATCATCTAATGCAATTAGGAACTATACATCTATCATCAATGCATTATTGATCAATGTAGTTACGGAGCTTCTTGGGCGACAGTTATCGTTCTGCCTTCTCTTTGTTGGAACGTTTAGCCGTTTACCATTCTGACCACTAAAATGATTCCACATGGTTACAGATGATGAAGCCATGGAAACATCAACATCATTTGTCAATTTTGAAAAGTTATCCTAAATTTGACGATCTCTATCTTAGATACTGTGATACCTCCAGATCCCGCTTTGGACTAGTTTTGTCGGAAATTTTGTCTGCTTTGAAATGTTACTTCGCAGTCACAGCCGAGAAATGGCTACTTAAGCAAAAAAAAAAGTGCCTAAACCCGAAAAAAATCTAAAAATTGCGCCGTATTTCCCGAATTCAAGGATGATCCCGAGGTTTTTCGAGGTCAACAATAGAGGTGAGGTGTGATTTCACTGTCCGTGATTTTGTCACTGTGACTACTCCGTCACTGTTGGCTCCGGCGACGACCACATTGAAATCACCGTTCCGACCCTCTAACGGTGACATTCCTTTTCACTTATAATCGCCTCTTCATTCGTCACTTCTATCGCTTCACTGCGCTAGAGTCTCTTGCAGGTTATCACCACTTTACCAGTTCTACTATCGCTCCAATGAACTCAGTAGCATTCTCCCCAAGTCTATCCCTTGTCCGTTGACTTTTTTCTTGGACTTATAGTTAGTATTGAACCTTTAGTGTCGGTAATATATTTTTATTCACTTCGTTTTCCAAGACCTGTGCTACAGTGATCATGTATAATTTTACTTTTTTTAAAAACACCTTCCTAGGCAGGGGCGTAGCCAGCCCTTGACCAAAGGCTGGACAGAATACGTCGGACGTTATGGAAACTAGAGACCCCAACAAAAGAACTGGTAGCGCAATAAATCGTCAAATTCTTCCCCGGAAACTGAGTTTTCACAAGAAAGGGTCGTAGTCCATCAAAAACTAACATCTTCGTTCGGAAATTATCTGTTTTAGCCTTCTATTCCTGATTTTCTATCCAAAAACTGACAATTCTATTCAGACTGTATCTATTAACAGACAATTCGATTTCCCCGGAAATCGTTACTTGGCATTCAAATATACAGGGTGACCGTCTTTTCATCAACGTCTTGTCTGAGAGACGTAAAAAATAAACATTTTTTAACCAAACAAGAACGTGTTTTAACTCAAAACTGACCTTTTTTAACAAAAAAAACTGAATATTTTACTTCAAAACTGACGTTTCTACGCCAAAGACGAAGTGTTTACGCCTAAACTAAAAATTTCACAGCACAACTTTTAAAATCCTAGTCTTTACCCCCAAAACTGGTGAATTCCGCCTAAAAATGGCGGGTTTAACCAAAAACGGATCAAAAAAAATGATCTTAATTACAATTAACAGACCACTCAGTACTAAAAACTGCCGATTACATCCTTCAATTGGCGATTTAGTAAAAAAACAAAACAAAAAAAAACGACAATTCCTGGCCATGTCTGACGTGCCCCCCCCCCCCTCAAAATGAAGATGCTACCACAAAACTGGCGATTTTATCCTAAAACTAAACTTTACTGTTCCATTTCAAAATGAATATTTCACACCCGAAACGAAAATTTCCCCTCAAAATTAGATAATTTACTCCAAAACTGACAATGTCACACTTTAACTCAAGTTTTCCTCAAAACCGGTAATTTTAGACCATTCTGCCTTGAAAACAGGTGATTTCACTACAAAAAATGACAAATTCATCGCAAATGTGACGATTTTATTCCAAAACAGACGATTTCACGCCAAAGCTGACGTGTTGCCCCATAACTGATGACGTTAATACAAAACTGGCCATTTTACCCCAAAACTGACTGTTTTAATTCCAAAACTTTCGATTTCATCCCTAAAACGTTCCTAAACTGAAGATTTTACCCTGAAACTTGCGGTTCCACCCCAAAAATATCACTTTACCTCAAAACTGAATATTTTACTTCAAAATTGACATTTTACTGTGTTGGGCACAGCTTTTCAGGGCACATAGAGTCAGTTTTGACGATTTCAAGGCTTGAATAGCTATAATTACCATTTTTAGGGCGCACAGTCTTTCCAATTATTGGAGCGAATAGTACGTCCCAAGTCGATTCCCCTGGAAATCGTTACTTGGCATTCAAATATACAGAGTGACCGACTTTTCATCAACTTCTTGTCTGAGATACGTAAAATTCAACATTTTTTAACCAGACAATAACGGATTTTACTTCAAAACTGACGTTTCTTCGCCAAAGACGAAGTGTTTACCCCTATAACTAAAAATTTCACAGCACAACTTTAAAATCCAAGTCTTTACCCCCAAAACTGGTGAATTCCGCCTAAAAATGGCGGGTTTAACCAAAACGGATCAAAAAAAATGATCTTAATTACAATTAACAGACCACTCAGTACTAAAAACTGCCGATTACATCCTTCAATTGGCGATTTAGTAAAAAAAACAAAACAAAATAAAAAAAAACGACAATTCCTGGCCATGTCTGACGTGCCCCCCCCCCCTCAAAATGAAGATGCTACCACAAAACTGGCGATTTTATCCTAAAACTAAACATTACTGTTCCATTTCAAAATGAATATTTCACACCTGACAATGTCACACTTTAACTCAAGTTTTCCTCAAAACCGGTGGTTTCAGACCATTCTGCCTTGAAAACAGGTGATTTCACTACAAAAAATGACAAATTCATCGCAAATGTGACGATTTTATTCCAAAACAGACGATTTCACGCCAAAGCTGACGTGTTGCCCCATAACTGATGACGTTAATACAAAACTGGCCATTTTACCCCAAAACTGACTGTTTTAATTCCAAAACTTTCGATTTCATCCCTAAAACGTTCCTAAACTGAAGATTTTACCCTGAAACTTGCGGTTCCACCCCAAAAATATCACTTTACCTCAAAACTGAATATTTTACTTCAAAATTGACATTTTACTGTGTTGGGCACAGCTTTTCAGGGCACATAGAGTCAGTTTTGACGATTTCAAGGCTTGAATAGCTATAATTACCATTTTTAGGGCGCACAGTCTTTCCAATTATTGGAGCGAATAGTACGTCCCAAGTCAAGGCGATAACAGTCAGGTTGGCCATTTTCGGCGCGCTCCGAATGGTCTATTTTGCCATTTTCAGGGCAGGAGTCACTGTTCAGACATTTTTAGAGATCGATTCGTAAGGTAATCCTTTTCTAGAGCTCGTGAAGTGAATTCGGCAATTTATAGGTTTTAATATAGTAATTTTAGCCATTTTAAAGACACGAATCGTCAGTTTTGCTATTTTCAGGGGCTCAAATACCTAGTCCATCAAGCAAGGCCATGATGTTTGAACCATTCCTGGTGCCCAAGTTGACCATATTCGGCAATTTATAGGTTTTAAATATAGTAATTTTAGCCATTTTAAAGACACGAATCGTCAGTTTTGCTATTTTCAGGGCTCAAATACCTAGTCCATCAAGCCAAGGCCATGAAGTTTGACCATTCCTGGTGCCCAAGTTTGACCATAAATTGACATTTTACTGTGTTGGCACAGCTTTTCAGGGCACATAGAGTAAGTCTTGACGATTTCAAGGCTGGAATAGCTATAATTGCCATTTTTGGGGCGCAAAAAGTCAGTCTTTCCAGTTATAGGAACGAACAGTACGTCCCAAGTCAAGGCGAGAACAGCCGGTTGGCCGTTTTCGGCGCTCCGAATGGTCTATTTTGCCATTTTCAGGGCAGGAGTCACTTGTTCAGGCATTTTTAGAGCTCGATTCGTCGGGTAATCCATTTCTAGAGCTCGTAAAGTAAATTCAGCAATTTCTAGGTTTTAAATATAGTAATTTTAGCCATTTTAAAGACACAAATCGACAGTTTTGCTTACTTTGTTGGGCACAGCTTTTCAGGGCACATAGAGTAAGTTTTGACGATTTCAAGGCTGGAATAGCTATAATTGCCATTTTTAGGGCGCATAAAGTCAGTCTTTCCAGTTATAGGAGCGAACAGTACGTCCCAAGTCAAGGCGAGAACAGCCGGGTTGGCCGTTTTCGGCGCTCCGAATGGTCTATTTTGCCATTTTCAGGGCAGGAGTCACTTGTTCAGGCATTTTTAGAGCTCGATTCGTCGGGTAATCCATTTCTAGAGCTCGTAAAGTAAATTCGGCAATTTCTAGGGCTTGAATATAGTAATTTTAGCCATTTTAAAGACACAAATCGACAGTTTTGCTAATTTCAGGGCTCAAATACCTAGTCCATCAAGCCAAGGCCATGAAGTTTGACCATTCCTGGTGCGCAAATTGTCGATTTTGCCATTTTCAGGGAAGGAATCATCTTTTTAGGCATTTCCAGGACACGTGAAGTCATTTTGGCCGTTTTCAGGGCTTGATTAGTCCGTCAAGCCAAAAGCGCGCGTTATGGTCATATTTGGCTCAAGAATGGCCAGACTGATCAATTTTAGCGCACGAATGGTCGATTTAGCTACTTTCGGAAGGTAGACATGATCTTTTTAGGCATTTTCAGAAGTTCACCAGTCGCCACCAATTTTTAGGGCGCGTGAAGTCCAGTTTTAGCCATTTTCAAATTGCGAATCGACAGTTTTGTTTTCTTGGGCGTGACTTTAGTTACTTAAGCCGTTTTTATAGTGTAAATAGCTAGTTTTAACTATTTTTAGGCAGTGAAAAGGCTGTCAAACCAGTTTTAGTAGAGCGAACCACAGCATTTCTCTATCACCTCTCTTGAGCAAATACTGAATCCGCGTCTGTCTGCGAAAATGGTATTCTAGGACGCAAAAACGGCGAATTCGGTCTTTGAATTATGTCACCCTTGCGATATCCGTTTTGTGAGCGAAAAAACCCGTTGCAATTTTTTTTTTATTAGTGAAATCCGTGAAGTTATTTTTTTAGTGAGCGCCGACGAAACACAATGTGATTATCCTGAAAGATTTGCACTTTCAGAATACATCTAGGGGTGGGCAACTGCCCCACTAAATCTGCATTTTTGAGTCTAGGGGAGGGCAGCTGCCTAGCCCTGCTCCCCTCTGGCTATGCCTATGTTCCTGGGTAAATTCGTGCATTGCAGTTTTTGATCCATGACTCACCTTCATGTTTGCATTTGAGGCTGTGGGTTCGCCGTTCATAGGAGTTTTCCACGGATAAAGTTAGTAAAAGAATTATATAATTTTTTTAGGCTTTGTTGGGTCTGGGAATGAAATTCACACAGATATACCGGCTAGTCCGGTTACATTAGGCATTTGCTCAAACAAACTGCTACAGGGGGCCTGTCCTGTAAGATTTCAGGGTTCCTAGGAATATCCTTAAATCACATGTTGATGGGGAGGACGGGTGGAAACAAACAGTGATAGTGACATTAGAAAGCTATAGAACAGGCCCTCAGTAGTCACTTAAGTGACAAAATCACTGGTTTTTGTCACAGTGACTGCACAGCCACCGGAGCTAGTTGTCACTGTGACCGACAAAAGCTGTCACGTCACACCTCTAGTCAACAATTTGAACACAACGTACCTACACCACCCTCAACAACATGAAACAAAAAAATCATCTACCCTAATTATTGCAACCTTCGACACCTTATTGTACTGGGCTATTAGTCAGCTTTTCCGGTTTTTTGTGGGAATACCAATTTAGCTATTTGAAGGATGCGAGGGGCTATCATGCCAGTGTTTTTTGTAGAGCAAAGCATGCAATTTCTCAAACCCCTGCCTTTTAAGCAAAACCTGAATCCGCGCCACCAACGGCTGCTAGGCCCCCCCCCCCCCGATAATTCTCGCCAAGGGTCCCCGCGAGGACTAGAAACGGCCCTGCAACTACAGCACCGATGGCTCGCGCGAATAACAAATAAATTCACAACAACCCGGGCATACTCAAAAGACACTACAAGAATGCTTCTTACCGTTCCTGTCTGCGGCATGGCGAAAACGTCAATGACACGAACGGTGTAGTCGTCAACAAACTCGCCCAACATAAGACCCATAACTTCCATAGGCACACCCGCTCGACCATGTTTGAGCATTTTAAGTAGCGCCAACGATGAAATGTACACTTGTTCTGCCGTGTCAACGACGGGGGCGTCGGACGGCGGTGGTGCTTGACTCAGTCCTGGCATACCGCCTCCGAGTCTAAGAAGTCGATCCATCTAAAAAAAAGAAATTATTTAATTCCTTTAAAACGGCATCCAAGAGTTCTGCAGAATGAACAATAAATACTTACCGATAAATTAAAAGTATTAGAAGTAGCCAAACAAATAGGGACACACAAACTAATAGAAAGTGCACCCTCACGCGTTAACCATTCCGTTACCTTCCTAACAAGCCCTAACCTTCTCCCTGCTCCACGTCCTTTACGTCACTGGTTTTGTCAGACCTTCATATCAGCTGATACGAAAGTGGGAGTGGTTGCTTTACTTTGATTTTGCTCTTGATGGGCAGGAGTTCTTTTCTCATTTTTACTATAGTGCAGTGAAATTTGAATTTAATTCGTCGAAAATGGCAGGAAAACCAGAACATGAAGCTCTCAAGAATTTCCCGGAGGAGAAAATTGGTAAGAATGTCATTTTGATGTACCGACGAACTTATCGCGAAATTTTTCTCCCTGCTTGTTTTTTTTTTTTTTTAGACATGCTGGCTGCTACAAGTAAGCTCCAGCAGCAAGCCACCGAAATTCGAGGCCTGAGAATGAATTGGCAGAGCTATAGACAGTAAGCCTTTTTATTCGCTCAAGACTATCGTCAAAGGTGCTCGCGTTGAACTCTCCTTTTTGTATGACCGCTCCCTTTCTTCTAGGGGCATGATGATCTCGGAAGAGGAGTTCAACTTCATAACAGCTTATGATCGTGCCGACCAGGCGACTCGAGACGAGCTCATCAAGAAACACCGTGATGAATTGGTCAAAACGTTTTTGAATTTATTGGAACACGTATCAAAGGATCAAACGATTCAGTATATTCTAATCATGATCGATGATATGCTTCAGGTGAGTTTCTTACTGTCTACCTGTATACTGTCCCGTTTTTTTGCTAGTTACTACTAAATTTCTGAATGATGGACTTATACCGTCAAAGGGGGGGCGTAACCATTTAATAACTATGAAGGTTATTGCTCTTGACACTTGATCTCATCAGTGTACTACACTACACCAATATTTCAGCAACTATCTTATATTTTTAAAAGCATAACTGTCGGCATAATCCTCGTAAATGCCCTCTTATTCAGGATTTTAAATAATTTTCCATGCCTTTCCAGTTCGAAGCTCTAAGACAGGGGCGTAGATACGGGGATTTGAGGGATAGATCCCCCCCCCCCCCCAGAGCTACAAGTATACGAACGAAGGGCCACTATAGTACCAACGAAGAGCCCCTGCTGTTTTTCCTTGGAATCAGACCCCACGCAGTAGCGTACCGAGGTAAGGTACGAGTGGGAGGGGGGCGGTTCGTCCCGGAAAAGCTTAAATACAGAAATGATTTTTTTAGGTTATCAATGGATGTAGATATGTTAATGGGTCGTACGGTTGGACAGCGATTTCGCTCCTTTCTACGAATTTCTGTCAGTGGCGTAGGTAGAAATTTGTCCTGTGAGGGGATCAGATTGAAATCCTGTGAGGGGAGGGGGTAGTTTCACATTTTAGCCATCATTCCACCCAGCCAGGACACTCTTGAATCTGGACATCTTACTGGCCTCATCATAGCCTCAATCTCTCAGTTAAGGGCGATTTTTGGACTCTACCCGCAAATTAGCGCTATTTTCAATTTTGTCGGAGTGTATCTTCAATTTCAGCCGCAGATTAGCGGTTTTGCCCTCCCCCCCCCCTAACCACGAATTTGCGCATTTTTTCAACTATAGCAGCAAAGTATCGTTTTTATCCCGTGAGCGATGTTTCTTAATTATCCACGAGCTTTGGCGTTTTCCTCAATTCTAGCAGCATATTACCGATTTTTTAAAATTTTTTACCAGGGTATTAGCACTTTTCTCAGTTTTAGCTGGAAATTAACGTTTTTCTTAAGTGTTTTCCTCAATATTAGCCGCAAATACGGGGACTTTTCACGAATTAGGATTTTTTTGGTTCACCATACGCAATACATAAGCGATTTTTCTCAGTTTACAAGCGTATCAGTGATTTCTTCACCTATTGCCATTACTTGGCGCTTTTTTTTTTTCCATTTAAGCCTGAAAAGTTGCCTTCAGAAGCCACGAATTGGCGTATATTCAGTTCATGGCGCAAATTGAAATTTTTCTCAATTTCAACCGCAAAATAGAGTTTTTTTTTTTGAAGTTGTAGCGGCGACACTTCGTAGCGTTTCATACCTCTGAGTTTGCGAACTTTCTCAATTTCAGTCACAAATTGGCGTTTGGCGCAATTTTAGCTGTAAATTTGCGATTTTTTCCATTTTTAGCCGCAAATTAGCAATTTTCTCAATTTTTAGGCTTATAATTAACTTTTCTCTTCATTTTGACAAGGCTGATTATTTTATTTTCAAAATATAACCCGCGAATTAGCCGTTTTTCACATTTTACCACCGCATTAGAAAAACTATATAACTTTCATAGGTATAGATTATTGCTTCTTTTCAGTTCTAGCCGTGAATTAGCGTATTTCAAACCAAATTGGTTTTCAAACCAAAAAATTTACCTCTACCATCCATTTCTGTCAAAAAATCATCATTTTTAAATTTTAAATTTCACGACACTTAATTCGAGAATTAGTGATGTTTCTCAATTTTAGCAGCGAATTTTCGCTTTTTCTAAATTTTAGCAGCGTGGTAGCGTTTCCAACCCGGGCATTACCTACCGAGTTTTGTCAATTATTGCCAAGAATTGGCGTTTGATTCAATTTAAGCTGCAAATTAGCAATTTTTTCCATTTTTAACTGAGAATTAGCACATTTTCCAAATTTGAACTGAAAATTAACGTTTGTCTTAATATTGGTTGCGCTAATTGGTGATTTTTCAATTTTAGCCGCAAAGTAGTGTTAAAATTCTTCATTTCGTAAACGCGAATTAACGTTTTTCCATGCAAATTGCAAATTAGCGGGTTTTCCTAATTTCAGCTTTGAAATAGCGTTTTGTGCTAATTTTGCGGCCATTCAGCATCCTATTCCCTTTTTCATGCGCGAATGAGCGATTTTTCACAATTTCAGTTATGAATTTGCCATTTTTGTCCAATTTTAACTTGAAAGCGTATTTTTTTGTCCAAACTTTAACCCAATTAGCGGTTTTTCACATTTTACCACCGCATTAGCAATTTCATATAACTTTTATAGGTATAGATTATTGCTTCTTTTCAGTTCTAGCCGTGAATTAGTGTATTTTTTAACATTGTACTATAGCCATGCATGAATTTGCCATTTTTCTGAATTTTAGCCACAAAAATGCATTCAGAAGGTGCGAATTTAAATTATAAATATAAATTTTTTGGTCAAACCTTTTTCAAAACAAAAAATTTACATCTATCAATCCATGTCTGTCGAAAAATCATCATTTTTAAATTATAAATTTCACGAAACTTAATTCGAGAATTAGAGATTTTTCTCAATTTTAGCAGCGATTTTGCGCTTTTTCTAAATTTTAGCAGCGTGGTAGCGTTTCCAACCCGGGCATTACCTACCGAGTTTTGTCAATTTTTGCCAAATATTGGCGTTTGACTCAATTTAAGCGGCAAATTCGCAATTTTTTCCCATTTTTCACTGAGAATTAGCACTTTTCGCCAATTTGAACTGAAAATTAACGTTTTTCTTAATTTTAGCTGCACTAATTGGTGATTTTTTCAATTTTTGCCGCGAATTAGTGATTTTCTTCATATTGTATCCGCTTATTAACGTTCTCATAACTTATATCTGCAAATTGCAAATTAGCGATTTTTCCAATTTCAGCTGTGAAATAGCGTTTTGTGCTAATTTTGCGGCCATTCAGCATCCAATTCCCTTTTTCATACGCGAATGGGCGATTTTACGCCACTTCAGTTGTGAATTTGCCATTTTTGTCCAATGTTAACCTGAAAGCGTCTTTTATTTGTCAATATTATAGCGTGTTTTCTCAACTTTAATCGCTGGGTTTGCCCAAATACAACACTTTTGCGTTGATTTCCACAATTTATTTGTAGACGTGGCCTTCATGTACCGCGAATCAGCGATTTTTTTCTTAATTTTAACCTGGAAGTTGCATCGCGAGACCATGAATCAGCGCTTTTTAGCAGCTATAGCCACGAATATTACCGATTTTTGTCTGAAAGAGGGGCCGGGGTGAACGCCCACCCCCCCACTCGGTACCATGGTACACTATTGCGTTGGGTCTGAAGTCCAAGGAAAAAGCTGTACGTACTCGGACCTCTAGCGTACCGCGGCAGGGGCGAGGGGGGCGGACCGCTCCGGGCTCCCGTTCGGATGGGGCAGCTGAAAAGCTTAAAACATGAAAAAAATTGGGCTTTTAAGTAGAAAGAATGGCTAAAATTGCTTGCAAAATTGAGAAATACGCTGATTCGCGGATGAAATTGAGAAAAATTTCTGTAAAAGCGGTTGTTAATATTGAGAAAAAGTGCTAATTCACAGCTGAAATTGAGAAAACGCGTATTTTTAAACAAATTTATTCTATTTGCTGATTAGTTTCTTCGACTATATAACTTCGCAATGCAATGAGACAAACGGTAATTCGATTGGTAGAATAAGAGAGAAAAATTAGCGTTTTTCTCGCTAATTCTCTAATTACGCTAATTCTCGGCTAGAATTGTGATTAAGCGCAACAACCGGCGGCTTTAAAACTTAAGAAATATCCCTAGTTCACAGCTGACATTGAGACAAAGCAAAATCACGAATTCTTGGAGCAAACTCGGGACTGAAATTGGGAAAAAGCCAGTTTTCACGCGGCTAAAACTGAGAAAAGCGCTAATTCAAGGACAAAAAAGAGAAAAAAGCGAATTCGCGTCAAAAATGAAGAAACAAGCTATAATTCATAGCTAAAATTATGATAAAGTGTTACAATTTGGCAGCTTTAAAATTGAGAAAAAGCGCAAATTCACACCTAAAATTGAGATAACCTCACGGATTTTCGGGGCTGAGGCTGACATTGAGAAAACGCGCTGATTTACGGCGTGAAACAGAGAAAGCCGCGAATTCGCGTCTTAAAATGGAGGAAAACTCTAATTCCCAGCTAAAGTACCTATGAAAAATTGCGATTTTACGTATAAAATCGAGAAAAAGTGCTGTAAAAAAACTCGAAGCTAAAATTAAGAAATGTGCTCATTCGCTGCTAAAGTTGAGGGTAAAAAAGGCGAATTCACAGTTGAAATTGATAGAACACCAACTCGCGGATTCCTGAGGCACTTGGGGAATAAAATTGAGAAAAAGCGCTAATTTAAGCGGCTAAAACTATGAAAAAGTGCTAATTCGCGGGTGACAATACAGAAAAAACATGAATTGGCGTTTAAAATGGAAAAAAGCGCCAATTCGCGGCTTAAATGTAGAAAACTTGCTAATTTGTGGATAAAATTGGGAAAGAGCACTCAAACGTTACCCAATTTGCAGATTCTTGAGGCAACTTCACGGCTAAGAGCTTGTAAAAAGCGCCGATTCGCGTCTAAAAATGAGAAAATGAGCTAATTCGCGGATAAAATTGAGGAAAAAGCTATAATTCACAGTATTATAGCTATTAAAATATGCTAGTAGAATTGAGAAAAAACTCTCATTCGCAGTTTAAATTGAGAAAACGCACGTATACGGTTTTCGGAGGCAATTTCGTAGCTAAAATTGAGAAAAGTATGTACTTCAACGCCACTATAAAGTATTTCTAGTTTAATTAGAGACTGAGGGGCCTCCTTAAGATTTCCGCCCCGGGCCCTGATAGGTGTTGTTTCGCCAGTGACTACGGGCACGAAGTATGAAATACGGGGGGCTGACCCACCCGGTTCCTCGGTACACTACTGCGTTGGGTCTGAAGTCCAAGGAAAAAGCTGGACGTACTCGGACCTTTTCGGGCTGCTTTTATTCCAGAAAATCAGGTAAACCTAATTTCAACGTGAAACACTCATTTTTGAAGATTTTATGGGCTCTTCGATATGGTACTAGTGCTCCTTCGTTCGTATACTTGTAGTTCTGGGGGGGGGGGGATCTATCCCTCACATCCCCCCCCCCGTACCAACGCCCCTGATTACATTCTATCCGATCTGGAGAATATAACGTTGCTAGTGATATCAGCAAAGAGTGTACGAGCTGAATATTCGACTGAGGCCCCGAAAGCGCTAGTTTTATCGTAGCCATAACTAGTTTTATCAGCTGCTATCCGTTAGAAAGCGATGATTCGTGGTCTCGCGATGCAACTTCGAGACTAAAATTAAGAAAAAATCGCCGATTCGCGGCGCATAGGGCCATTCTACGAATAAATCATGGAAATCAAAGCAAAATTGTTGTATTTGGGCCAAATCCGCGGTTAAAGTTTGGAAAACACGCTATAAGATTGACAAAAAAATACGCTTTCAAGTTAAAATTGGACAAAAATGGCAAATTCAAAACTGAAATGGTGAAAAATCGCCCATTCGCGCACGAAAAAGGGAATAAGGTGCTAAATGGCCGCAAAATTAGCTTAAAACTCCAATTTACAGCTGAAATTGGGAAAAATTGCTAATTTGTAATTTGCGGATATAAAGTTCTATTTCGCGGGTACAAACAAAGAAAATCACTAATTCGCAACTAAAATTGAAAAAATCGCCAATTAGGGCATCTATAATTAAGTAAAACGCTAATTTTCCGTTCAAATTGGGAAAAGTGCTAATTCTCAGCTAAAAATGGAAAAAAATGTCTAATTTGCAATTTGCAGATATAAAGTTGTGGGAAAACGTTAATTTGCCGATTCAAATGAAGAAAATCACTAATTCGCGGCAAAAATTGATAAAATTACCAATTAGCGCAGCTAAAATTGAGAAAAACGTTAATTTTCAGTTCAAATTGGGGGAAAAGTGCTAATTCTCAGTTAAAAATAGAAAAATTGCTAACTTGCAGCTTAAATTGAGTCAAACGCCAATTCTTGGCAAAAATTGACAAAACTCGGTATGTAATGCACGGGTTGGAAACGCTACCACGCTGCTAAAATTTAGAAAATGCGAAAATTCGCTGCTAAAATTGAGGAACATCACTAATTCTCGGATTAAGTGTCTTGAAATTTATAATTTAAATACGCACCTTCTGAATGCATTTCTGTGGCTAAAATGCAGAAAAATGGCTAAATCATGCGTGGCTATAATGTTAAAAAATACGCTAATTCACGGCTAGAATTGAACAGAGTAAAAATCTATGCCTACAAATTTTATTTAAATTGCTAATGCGGTGGTGATATAAAAAACAAATAATTAGCCTGGTCAAAATCATGAGAAACGTTAATTTTAAGCCTAAAAATTGAGAAAATTGCTTCTAATTCGCGGCTAAAAATGGAAAAAGTCGCCAGTTTAGAGCCAAAAATTGCGCCAAACGCCAATTTGTGACTGAAATTGATAAAATTCGCTAATTAACAGGTTTGAAACGCTACGACGCCGCTACAATTTAAAAAAAGCGCTAATTCGCGGCTAAAATTGAGAAAAATTCCAATTTGCGCCATAATCCGAATATACGCCAATTCGCGGCTTGTAAAGGCAACTTTTCAGGCTTAAATGAAAAAAAAAAAAGCGCCAATTTATTGCAATAAGTGAAGAAATCACTGATACGCTTGTAAACTGAGAAAAATCTCTCATGTATTGCGTATGGTGAACCAAAAAATCCTAATTCGTGAAAAGTCCCCGTATTTTGCGGCTAAAATTAAGGAAAACACTTAAGAAAAACGTTAATTTCCTGCTAAAACTGAGAAAAGTGCTAATCCCCTGGTAAACAAATTTCAAAAATCGCCAATATGCTACGGAAATTGAGGAAAACGCCAAAAACTTGTGGATAATTAAGAAACATCGCTCAGGGAATAAAAACGCTACTTTGCTGCTAAAGTTGAGAAAATGCGCAAATTCATGGCTAGGAGAGGGAGTGGGTCAAAACCGCTAATCAGCGGCTGAAATTGAGAAGAAAGATACACCGCCCGGCCAAAATTGAGAAAAGCGCTAATTTGCCGGTAGAATCCAAAAATCGCCCCTTAGCTGAGAGATTGAGACTATGATGAGGCCAGCAAGATGCCCAGATTCAAGAGTGTGCTGGCTGGGTGGAATGATGACTAAAATGTGAAATCCCCCCCCCTTATCATCCTTCGAGATTTCGATCTGATCCCCCCCCCCCCCAGGACTAATTCCTTGCCACTGCTCGAAGACGTTTATTTTTGGAGTTGTAATTGTGACTGAACTTGTCTGAAGAACAAATGAATATCTGCTTTTGTAGCGCCACAAAACTGAGTCTGAAATTATGAATAGAAACGCGATTTATGAGTCCCTAGGGCAAAGCTGAAATGACAATAAATGCCCGCGGTTTTGGCGTGAACGTCCCTAAAGCGGCGACAGCCCCCGAACGAACGTTTTGGTCCATTCTTCAAAATGCTTCAATTTGAGCTGTACGCTGGTCTTTAGTCACTCCGGCCATGGCTAAGTAGCCCCCATGGAGGCGTCAGCCAGATGCGCAGAGTATTGCGTCCAATATTCCTACTGGATGGTCAAGGGTACCTTTTCGCCCCCCACGTCCAATATCTTCGCCTGACTTTTGACAATTTCTCCTATCAAACGGTGACCGCCGGCTACAAGTCCTACCTACACACACAATAAAACCAGGGCTCCGTTCCACAGCCAAGAGCTAATTTAGAAGCTTGCAAGCGCCTTCTTTGGTTTTATTTTCGAAATCTTTTTTTTTTTTTTTTTTACAGGAAGACCGTAGTCGTGTTGAAATATTCATCGAGTACTCATCGCGTAAAAACGAGCCCGTGTGCGGTCAATTTTTGAACCTGTTGAACGGTTCCGACGGTTTCATCATGAACCTATCGGCTCGAATCATCGCGAAAATTGCTTGCTGGAGCTCGCAGTCCATGGATAAAGCCGACCTTAACTTTTATTTGACTTGGTTAAAGGATCAATTGAAAATACCGGTAAAATAGTTAAAGACAGAGAGGTGGTGGATTCGGAGCAAAATAGCCAACCGCCCGTTGACTTGTTTTAGAACTACGAGTATATGCAATCTGTGGCTCGTTGCCTTCAAATGATGCTTCGAATCGACGAATACAGGGCGGCTTTCATTTCCGTCGATGGCATTTCTACTATTTTGAGCGTATTGACTGGACGTGTCAACTTCCAGATACAGTACCAACTTATATTTTGCATTTGGGTTCTGACTTTTAATTCTAAACTGGCCGAAAGAATGAATAAGTTTGTAAATGGTACATTTTCGTTTGATTTGAGCCTAGGGCGTAATCATTTTGTTTAATGTTAGATTCAGCGTCATACCTATTCTTGCCGATATCTTGAGTGACTCAGTCAAGGAGAAAGTTACTCGAATCATTTTGGCTGCGTTCCGTGTAAGCATTTTCTCAATCTCATTGACTTTTTTTCCTAGCTCTTCTAATGATGAAAGGAATGATTACTTTTTTGAAGAACACTTGACCTTTTGAAGCGTGTTAATCCGTTTTTTTTTTCCTCAGAATTTGATTGAAAAACCGGAAGATCCAGCTATTTCGAAAGAGCACTGTATTGCCATGGTTCAAAGTAAAGTTTTAAAGCAGTTAAGCATCCTTGAGCAAAGGAAATTTGACGACGAAGACATTGTCGAAGACGTCATGTTCTTAAATGAGAAACTTCAAGCTTCAGTTCAAGATTTGAGGTAAACTGACGGCTTATAAGGCTGAATTTTCCTCAATAATCGACCTTAATTTAAAGCTCTTTCGACGAATACTCAACTGAAGTGAAAACTGGCCGCCTTGAATGGAGCCCCGTACACAGGTCTGCTCAGTTTTGGCGCGAGAACGCCGCCCGCCTCAATGAAAAGAACTACGAACTTCTGAGGATACTTATTCATCTCTTGGAGACGAGTAAGGATGCCTTAGTGCTGAGCGTTGCTTCCTATGACATTGGGGAGTATGTAAGGCACTACCCGAGAGGCAAATTGTAAGCTGAGCGCGCTGTTGAAATAAAATTGACGGTCATTTATTTTGATTTTTTGTTTTGTTTTGAAGGGTTATCGAACACCTTGGAGGCAAACAGTTGGTGATGCAGTTGTTATCGCATGAAGACCCTAATGTTCGTTACGAGGCCCTACTTGCAGTACAAAAGCTCATGGTGCACAACTGGTATGTCCACTTTTGTCCCATAACTTGTGCCGTACTCTCTCATCTTGCGTCTTATTTCAGGGAATATCTGGGACGCCAACTTGAAAAAGAAAAAGAAGGCACCGCAGCCAAAGGTCCAGGTGTGCTAACTACCAAAGCTTAGTACTCTTCTTTTTCGTCCCCCGCTCTTCAAAAGGGCTTCAATGTTGATTTTATTATTGGGTTTGGGAGCATAGCGATGTCTTGTAGATTTAATTTTGACATTGAGCTATTCTGTTATTAGATTTGTACATTCCAAAAATTGCTCGCGTTGCATATTAATATTTGTTCGTTGTTGCTATTTGATTGCAATCGTTCATTTGTGTAAATACGAATTAAATATTTCAATGTAAATTTAGTAATACATATACAGATCATATTCGCTTGTTCATATCTCGTAAAATAACCTATTTTATAACGTTTGTTCCCAGCGCGTTAAGCAACTTCTTGTAATGATGTTGAACTGCCAACCGGCCAACTGCCCAACGGTGCGAGGTCGCCGTGAGGACCGTTGAATAAACAACGAAATTTTCTCTTCAGAAAACACGCATGCGTTGTATCTGTCTGTTGACTTCTGAGACGCTTCCTTAAAAAAGTACGGTTTCTATTTACTGTCCTTGTGACCTTTCACCTTCACCCTTCCTTGTTCGACCGAGATATTGCCATTTTTGATTAAAAAAAAACAAAATCAGCTAAAATACAGAATTATCGTGTCTCTGTATCTCACGAATTTGTTCTGAAAACCGGACTTTATGCGAATGAGATCATGTTGAACGTATTTTTAAACAAGAATGTTGCTGTAGATGTGCTCAACTACCACGATGAGACGTCTTCTCATACACAAACAAACAAAAAAACGCGATTCTTGTCAATTGGTCATGTTTATTGGGTATCCATCCATGAAATCAGTCGAGGCGGATCGATTGGAGTTGGCAGTGCGGTCCTCTGCCATCACCGCGTCTGGCTGCGCAATTGCTTGTTTGCGGGGGGGGGGGGCGAAGGGTATCGTACCCCCGCATTGACTGAACAAAAGTTACCCTGCAGACGCGTACGGAACTAGAAATCATGCGGGCAGTGGCGGAACAACTGCTACCGGGGCCCGGGGCGGCAATCTCTAGGAGGCCCTTTAGCCTCTAATTAAACTTAGGAATATACTTTTTAGTGGCGTTTGCAGATCGTAGCGATAAACTCTCGTTAGTGGCGTTGAAGTACATATTTTTCTCAATTTTAGACACGAAATTGCTTCATCATCATTCAGCTTCAAATCATTCTACTAGCACATTTCAGCAGCGAATTATCGCTTTTTTCTCAATTTTATCCGCGAATTAGCTCATTTTTACTTGCGAATCGGCGCTTTTTATAAGCTCTTAGCCGTGAAGATGCCTCAAGAATCCGCAAATTAGGTAGCGATTGAGTGCTTTTTTCCAATTTTATCCGCGAATTAGCGTTTTTCTTTATTTTAAACGCCAATTCGTGTTTTTCAAAGTTTACCCGCGAATTAGCGCTTTTCCTTAGTTTTAGACGCTTGATCTAGAGCTTTTTCTCATTTTTATTCCTGAAATAATCCCAGTAATCCGCGAGTTGGCGTTTTCTAAATGTTATAGCTGTGAATTAGCGTTTTTCTCCATTTTAAACGTCATATTCGTGTTTTATCTCAATTTTACCCACGTGAATTCACGTTTGTATTTATTTTACACGCGAGTTAGCACTTTTTCACAGTTTTAGCCGCTTGACCTAGCGATTTTTCTCAATTTTATTCCCGAAGTTCCCCAAAAGTCTGCGAGTTGACCAGTGGCGTAAGTAGCAATTTGTCCTAGGGGGGGATCAAATTGAAATCTCGTTTGGGGTGAGGGGAGGGGGTAATTTCACATTTTAGCCATCATTCCACCCAGCCAGCACACTCTTGAGTCTGGGCATCTTGCTGGCCTCATCATAGTCTCAATCTCTCAGCTAAGGGTCGATTTTTGGATTCTACCGGCAAATTAGCGCTTTTCTCAATTTTGGCCGGGCGGTGTATCTTTCTTCTCAATTTCAGCCGCTGATTAGCGGTTTTGACCCACTCCCTCTCCTAGCCATGAATTTGCGCATTTTCTCAACTTTAGCAGCTAATTCCGTGAGCGATGTTTCTTAATTATCCACGAGTTTTTGGCGTTTTCCTCAATTTCAGTAGCATATTGGCGATTTTTGAAATTTGTTTACCAGGGGATTAGCACTTTTCTCAGTTTTAGCAGGAAATTAACGTTTTTCTTAAGTGTTTTCCTTAATATTAGCCGCAAATACGGGGACTTTTCACGAATTAGGATTTTTTTGGTTCACCATACGCAATACATGAGCGATTTTTCTCAGTTTACAAGCGTATCAGTGATTTCTTCACCTATTGCCATCAATTGGCGCTTTTTTTTTTCCATTTAAGCCTGAAAAGTTGCCTTTAGAAGCCGCGAATTGGCGTATATTCAGTTCATGGCGCAAATTGGAATTTTTCTCAATTTTAGCCGCGAATTAGCGCTTTTTTTTATTGTAGTGGCGTCGTAGCGTTTCAAACCTGTTAATTAGCGAATTTTATCAATTTCAGTCACAAATTGGTGTTTGGCGCAATTTTTGGCTGTAAACTGGCGACTTTTTCCATTTTTAGCCGCGAATTAGCAATTTTCTCAATTTTTAGGCTTAAAATTAACCTTTCTCTTGATTTTGACCAGGCTAATTATTTGTTTTTTATATTACCCGCAAATAAGCGGTTTTTCACATTTCGCCACCGCATTAGCAATTTTATATAACTTTTGTAGGTATAGATTATTGCCACTTTTCAATTCTAGCCGTGAATTAGCGTATTTTTTAACATTATAGCCTTGCATGAATTAGCCGTTTTTCTGTATTTTAGCCACAGAAGGTGCGAATTAAATCATAAATTTCACGACACTTAATCCGAGAATTAGTGATGTTCATCAATTTTATTAGTGAATTTTCGCTTTTTCCAAATTTTTTGCAGCGTGGTAACGTTTCCAACCCGTGCATTACCTACCGAGTTTTGTCAATTTTTGCCAAGTATTGGCGTTTGACTCAATTTAAGCTGCAAATTAGCAATTTTTTCCCCATTTTTAGCCGAGAATTAGCACTTTTCCCCAATTTGAACTGAAAATTAGCGTTTTTCTTGATTTTAGGTGCGCTAATTGGCGATTTTTTAAAATTTAGCCGCAATTTAGTGATTTTCGTCATTTGTATCCGCGAATTAACGTTTTTCCTCAACTTTATAACCGCAAATTGCAAATTAGCAATTTTTCCCAATTTCAGCTGTGAAATTGCGTTTTTAGCTAATTTTGCGGCCATTTTGCACCTATATTCCCTTTTTTATGCGCGAATGGGCAATTTTTCACCACTTCAGTTTTGAATTTGCCATTTTTGTCCAATTTTAACTTGAAAGCGTATTTTTTTGTCAATCTTATAGCGTGTTGTCCAAACTTTAACCGCGCATTTGGCCCAAATACAACAATTTTGCGTTGATTTCCATGATTTATTCGTAGAATGGCCCTATGCGCCGCGAATCGGCGATTTTTTCTTAATTTTAGTCTTGAAGTTGCATCGCGAGACCACGAATCATCGCTTTCTAGCGGATAGCAGCTGATATAGCTAGTTATAGCTACGATAAAACTAGCGCTTTCGGGGCCTCAATCGAATATTCAGCTCGTACACCCTTTGCTGATATCACTAGCAACGTTATATTCTCCAGATCGGATAGACTGTAATCAGGTGTGTTGGTACGGGGGGGGGAGGTGTGAGGGATAGATCCCCCCCCCCCAGAACTACAAGTGTACGAACGAAGGTGCACTAGTACCACATCGAAGAGCCCCATAAAATCTCCAAAAATAAGTGTTTCACGTTGAAATTAGGTTTAGCTGATTTTCTGGAATAAAAGCAGCCCGAAAAGGTCATAGCTATAATACTGTGAATTATAGCTTTTTCCTCAATTTTATCCGCGAATTAGCTCATTTTCTCATTTTTAGACGCGAATCGGCGCTTTTTACAAGCTCTTAGCCATGAAGTTGCCTCAAGAATCTGCAAATTGGGTAACGTTTGAGTGCTCTTTCCCAATTTTATCCACAAATTAGCAAGTTTTCTACATTTAAGCCGCGAATTGGCGCTTTTTTCCATTTTAAACGCCAATTCGTGTTTTTTCTGTATTGTCACCCGCGAATTAGCACTTTTTCATAGTATTAGCCGCTTAAATTAGCGCTTTTTCTCAATTTTATTCCTTAAGTGCCTCTGGAATCCGCGAGTTGGTGTTCTATCAATTTCAGCTGTGACTTCGCCTTTTTTTACCCACAATTTTAGCAGCGAATGAGCACATTTCTTAATTTTAGCTTCGAGTTACAGCACTTTTTCTCGATTTTATACGTAAAATCGCATTTTTTCATAAGTACTTTAGCTGGGAATTAGAGTTTTCCTCCATTTTAAGACGCGAATTCGCGGCTTTCTCTGTTTCACGCCGTAAATCAGCGCTTTTTCTCAATGTCAGCCTCAGCCCCGAAAATCCGTGAGGTTATCTTAATTTTAGGCGTGAATTTGCGCTTTTTCTCAATTTTAAAGCTGCCAAATTGTAACACTTTATCATAATTTTAGCTATGAATTATAGCTTGTTTCTTCATTTTTGACGCGAATTCCGCCTCCATATACCGCGAATCAGCGCTTTTTAGCAACTATAGCCACGAATATTACAGATTTTTGTCTGATATAGGGTCCGGGGCGGAAAACCCCCCCCCCCCCGTACTTCGGTAGTCAGTACACTACTGCGTTGGGTCTCAAGTCCAAGGAAAAAGCTGGACGTACTCGGACATTTTCGGGCTACTTTAAGTCCAGAAAATCTGCTAAACCTAACTTCAACGTGAAACGCTCATTTCTGGGGAGATTTTATGGGGCTCTTCGTTATGGTACTAGTGCTCCTTCGTTCGTATACTTGTAGCTCTGGGGGGGGGGGGGATCTATTCCCCATGTTCCCCCCGTACCTACGCCCCTGGAGTTGGCGTTCTCTCAGTTTCAGCCGTGAATTAGGATTTTTTACAATAAATGAGCACACTTTTTAATTTTAGCTCCGAAATATAGCGCCTTTTCTCGATTTCATCCGTAAAATCGGAATTGTCCTTACTTTAGCTGTGAATTTCCCCACTTTTAGATGTGAATTCGCTTTTTTCTAGGTTTCACGCCGTGAATCAGCGCTTTTTCTCAATTTCCGACCCAGTCGCGAGAATCCGTGAATTGGC
Source organism: Corythucha ciliata (assembly GCA_038030265.1). NCBI lineage: Eukaryota > Metazoa > Arthropoda > Insecta > Hemiptera > Tingidae > Corythucha > Corythucha ciliata. The sequence goes on along the minus strand of CM075943.1, from coordinate 3,333,309 downwards.
GTTTTCTCAATCGCTTATAGCCTCGTGAATTATCGCTTTTTCTCAAATTCAGCCCCAAAATTGCCCCGAGAATCCGTGAGTTGGCGTTTCCTAATTTTCAGCAGTGAATTAGCGTTTTTACCTCAATTTTAGCAGTGAATGAGCACATTTCTTAATTTTAGCTGCGAATTATAACACTTTTTCTCGATTTTATCAGTAAAATCGCAATTTTTCATGGGTACCTTAGCTAGGAATCAGAGTTTTCCTCCATTTCTAGACGCCGTGAATCCGCGCTTTTTCTCAATGTCAGTCTCAGCCCCTAGAATCCGTGGGTTGTTATCTCAATTTTAGGTGTGAATTTGCGCTCTTTCCCAATTTTTAAAGCTGCCGAATTGTAACCCTTTATCATAATTTTAGCTTTTTATCATAATTTTAACTTTTCTCTTTATTCTAGCCAGAATAATTACTGATTTTCTCTATATTAGCCGCAAATTGGCGGGTTCTTTTACAGTTTGGCACCGCATTAGTAATTTTTTTCAATTTTAATTATATGTAGAATAGGGCTTCATCTCAGTTCTAGCCGTGAATCAGTGTTTTTTCTTTTACTTATAACCATGAGCCACAAAGTTGTTGTCAGAAGGCGGAATTAGAAATTCCAACACACTTTATCCGCGATTATTTTCCTCAAATTTAGCCGTAAATTCGCGTTTTTTTTCAACTTTAGCTGCTTTGAAGCGTTTCTATAATCTCTGAATTCGCGAATTACCTTAATTTTTCAGCCACGAATTCGTGATTTCCTCAAATTTTAACCGGAAATAACACTTTTTCCCAATTTGAGCTGAAAACGAGAGTTTTTATTTATTTATGACAGGCTAATTATAGTGAATTTTTCAAAATTAGCTGTTTTTTTTTTACACTTCAGTCCCACGTTGGCTTTTCTCCTTAAATTGTTGCTATGGATTAGCGTTTATTGTTTAGTTTTAGCCTCGAACAGAAGCTACGCATTTGCGTTTTGTCAATTTTTCAAGGTTTAGTGACTTAGTGGGTCGCGCTCTCTTCGGTATACAAAATAACGGCCAACGAAAAATTTAGAGATCTTTTTTTATAACGACAATGAAAAATTGGGAAAAACGAACCGACAACGACTTATGTTTTTTTAACATAATATTTGTTATTTTTAAAAATAAAAATTGAGGTTTGTTAGCTGTTGGCACGCTACAACTTTAACCAATTTTGGCCACGGGTTAGCGCTTTTAATCAATTTTAGCAGTGCAGTAGGGATTCTTTCGTTTGTTTGGCGATTTTTCCTTCATTTTAGCCACGATTTGGCGTTTTCCTCATTTTCAGCTGCAGTTTAACCATTTTTTAGCAGCTAATTAGCACTTTTTTCTCAGTTTGAGTTGAAAATTAGTGTTTTTCTTAAAGTTGGCCCCGCTAATTAATATTTTACAATTCTAGCCGCGTAGTTTTTTTAGGTTTTAGCCCGCGTGAGCAATTTTTGTCTACGGATTAGCGCTGTTTCTCAGTTTGAGCCTCGATTCTTTCAGAAGCTATACAGATTTTCGTTTTCTCAATTTCAGCCGCGAATTATTGATTTTTCTTCATTTCAGCTGTGAAATAGCGTTTTCTGATAATTTTGCAGCGAATTAGCACATTATCTATTCTCTTTTTTTTTTATTAATAGGTGATTTTTCGCCATTTGAGTTGTGAATTTGCCATTTTGGTCCAGTTTAAACTCGAATTAGCGTTGTTTTTCGCAATAATTGCCACGAGTTTTGTTTACTTGTACAGCTTTGTGTACTTGTAGGCTAGGGCTCTGTATGATCCATTTTTGTGCAAAGTTTCCATCCGCTAGCATCATTTTTGCGACAGTTGTGCTAACAAGGAATTCGGAACTTCCACCTCCCACCTTGACTACCCTTCCCTCTCCACTTTTTCGAAAAATGAAAACGTCAATCGAAGGCTGTTATTACACCGGGGTTTTGTGCCAAATATGGTGTCACTAAGTGAGGTTATACTGGTGAATGGTGGCGAAGAAGTGGAAACTAAAGAACGTTGAAATTAAAAGTATTTGTATTTTCGTTGAGTGTTAAATACAAAATACTTTTGAAAATGTATTTCAAATACAAAGCCCAAAATACTTTCAAAAATGTATTTTAAATACAGAAATACAAATACTTTTCCAAAAGTATTTAAATACAATTACAAAATACGTATCTTGCCCACCCCTGGGCATGGTGGCCAATTCCTTATTGGTGCGGTTGGCTGATAACGGGTTCTATGTCCAGGGATACGCGGACGACATTGTCGTCGTTATTAGAGGGCGACATGTCGGACTTGACTCAGTCAGCATTGAATATAGTGAAGAACAGGTGTGGGAAGGAAGGGCTGAATGTAAACCCTGACAAGACCAACCTGGTGGCCTACACTAGAAAGAGGACTCCACGCTCACCTGGAACAAGCACCTGGGCGGAGTTGCCAACAGGGGTAAAATGCTGTTTACGAGGACGAAAAATGCCTGCGGCAAAACGTGGGGACTGAGGCGATAGTCAGACCCGCACTCATATATTGCTCAGTGGTCTGGTGGCACCACGGAGTCCCCGATGTGCAGTCTGAGTGGGGAGGAAGACGAGACCGCCTAAACCTTATCAGAGGGAAGGGGATCCTGGACTAGATCCACAGACCCAGGGGGGGGGGGCACAATAATCCATCTAGGATTCCGTGCCTGAGGACCCCGGCGAACGTTACATCACAACATGATAAGAACATTACGGGAACGTTAGGTGTAAACATAAATGTAATCATAACTTTATCCCTGAAGTTATGTCAAACAACAACATGAACAAAACATTCGGTGAACGTTACGAACTAACCGAAATAAAACGAAAATGTTCCATATATAAGCTAATGCTCACTTCTTTATAGTTGAGCACTTGGTTTGTGATTGTGAGTTCTCTCTCACCTGTATCAATGCCCCGCGCTAAACACTCCACATCTTCCAGAGTGACAGAGTGCTTGTGAAAAGTGGAATTTTATAGCTTATATTTCTCTGTTCGCGTGGATCTTGTTAATAAGCAAAGGTGAGTCTTTAGAATAATGGATAAACTTTGTATACAGCTGCAGTCAATAAACAAAAAAGTCGAATCCGGGCACTATAGTTACGTATATACAGTAAATAATTAGAATTTATGTATTTTAAATTTTGCGTCGGACTTCTACAGTAAAAATGAAAAATAAAACTCTACACGGAGACTTTTACATTTACGCGCCGACGCAGAAGTTGTCTCACCCCTGAGAAAAAGGACGCCGACGCTCTCCAATAGTCTAAAAGCTAAATTGTACTAAAACTCAGTGGCGGGCGGGAGTCCATCAGTAAATGGACAGACTAAGAGTTGACTCTCTTCTTTCGAGTATACTAATCACGGTTTTCTGTTGCGTTTCACTTGAAACTGTGCTGAGTTCATGAAAACTTATGCGGAGGCATACATTAATTTCATTCGTATTTCTTTTCGGCAGTTCTGTACTTACTAATGTTTCTGGATATTGCATGCTTCACGTTGACGGCAATTACGTGTTATTTCATTGATACGGTGGAGTCAGCCCTTCTCTGCTGGAAGAAATAGTAATGGTTTGTAATCCGTAACGCTTAAAAATACGTTTTACAAATTTTAATGAGAGTTTAGTGAATTATGGAAATATTTATTTATTAGGAAGTAAAACCGAGGAAGAGGCCTTTAGGTTCCCGTCAATTACAGCGAAGGGCAAAGCGCGCTTCAGAGCTATCATTTGACGTGGGAACCTCTTATGATTCACAGGAACCTTCTAGGTCGTACCAAAGTTTTTCAGAAATGCCACCATCAAGGGACGGCAGCTCAACAGGTATTTCTTCATTTCAGAGTGCACCTGTTTCACAATTACCCAGCGCCTCTGATGGCAGTGAAGCATCAAGTGATTCCAGCCATGCTGAAAATGAGCATATAGAATGTAGGCTGAGGCGTTGGGGTGTTTCGTGCAATGTCACACACGTCCAAATGAGAAGCCTACTCGCTGAATTGAAGCCATTTTTCCCTGATTTGCCGAACGATCCACGAACTATTTTTAGAACTCCAATCAATGTGCAAACTAAATCCCTTGAAAACGGCAGTTACGCTCATGTAGGCGTGGAAATTGGACTAAACGTGAGATCAAAAAGTGGTGTATTGTCAAGTTCCGATACCATCTGGTTGGAGGTAAATATAGATGGTCTGCCAATTTCAAAATCGAGCTCCATAGAAGTATGGCCAATTCTTGGTAGAACCAAGGATTTTGTTGACTCCCGGCCTTTTCTTATTGGAATATATTGTGGCTCAAGTAAACCTGCTCCGCTAGAGCAATATCTCGAAGACTATATCAACGAGTTAATCAGCTTGAAAGAAAAGAAGTTGTTTTTTGACGGACGATGGTTCAGTGTTTTGGTGAAGTGCTACATTTGTGACGCACCGGCTCGTTCTTATTTAAAATGTATAAAATCACACGCATCGTACAGTGGATGTGAGCGGTGTACGCAGGAAGGGGAACATGATGGTCATCACCTCTTCTACCAAACTGAAGTATCTTCGCTCCGTACTGACGAGTCTTTCGACGAAATGAGAGACGACAACCACCATCACTGCATTTCACCTTTATCTTTATTGGGAACAAAATTCGTAAAGCAGTTTCCTCTTTGCACCATGCATCTCGTTTACCTAGGAGTTGTTAAAAGATTTTTGACAATGATAACTTCAAAAGCTAAAACTTCAGCTAAAATAGGATCACGCAGTGTCTCGGAAATATCGTACTGTTTAGCTGACTTGTCTAGTTTCATTACCAGTGAATTTTCAAGGAAGCCACGTGGTCTTAATGATTTGTGCCGTTGGAAGGCTACGGAATTCCGTCTTTTTGTATTATACACAGGCGTAGTGGCCCTTAAGCGCGTACTCCCTCCAGAAACGTATACCTTGTTTTTGTACCTTAGTGTGGCGCTTCGAATTTTGTCCAGCGATAAAATTGGACAAGAGAAATATTTGTCGCTTGCAAACAAACTTTTGGGTCACTTTGTTTCACATAGCTCACATAAAACTGTTTTTGGTCCAACTTTTGTGACGTACAATGTTCACTCGCTTCTCCATATTTGCGATGATGTTAAATATTATGGTGTGTTGGAAAACTTTTCCGCTTTCCCATTCGAAAATTATCTGGGTGAAATTAAACGACTAGTTCGTTCAGGTGCTCGAGTTTTAGAGCAATTAGTAAGACGGCTCGGAGAGAAAAATTTCTTGTACGAATACCAATACGTACCTCTTAAACATTTCGAAGGGGTAGGTCTCGATCCTACTTCAAATACATATAAGAAAATGAGGAATGGCGATTTTGAACTTTCTTCGAAGCAAAAAAATTCTTTTTTCTTGACTGCAGATGGAGATGTAGGCTGTGTAAAAACAATAGTGAAATCGAACAATGAATTGGAAATTGTTGCTGATCTTTACGTGAAAAAAGAAGATTTTTTCACGCAGCCTGTTAGTTCTTCGAAAGTCGGAATTTTCGTGCTAGGCGAAAAGTTACAGACAATTCAAATATGCGCATCACAAGTTGTGCGCAAATTAATGATATTGCCTTTTGAAGGCAAGAAAATTTGTTTTTCTTTGTTACACTACGACGCCAAGTAGTTCTACAATATTATTTCCTCACAAGTTTAAAATTCAAGTTGTATAAAAAAAAAAAAAAGTTTGAATTTGTTATACTGTAGACTGTAGTTTTAGTATATGTCTTTATTGTTCCCTGTAGTGCGGGAGCACCACCGTATGAAAAATCCGGGTCATTTCATCGCGTCTGGCACCCACGCAGGACGTTTTTTTATGGTCCAGGAGATGACACTTCTCAGATCGCCAGACATTTTCCGTGGGACAGGGGCTCACAACAGATCTAACTGTTACCAAACGCACCTTTGGGCTACTTGAAAACGATTGGCAAGAGTAAAACTTTGTTATTCGCGAACAATAAACTAGAAAACCACCATCGCCATCCAATTTCGACTGAAGCCCTTCCTACTAGAAATTTCCTCGAAATTTCACATACCAACAAGAAAATTTGATGGCATTGTTGGTTTCGTAACGTATTGGTCATGGGAAACGAGTTTTTATTCTCACAAGTCGTTTTCAAACCACCCAAAGGTTTGTTGGCCAACAGCTATAAAAGCTCTGCTGTGAGCCTTTGTCCCACGGAAAATGTATGGCGATCTCATAAGTGATATCTCCTATATCATAAAAATCGTTCTAATTAGATGCCAGACGCGATCAAATGACCCGGAAGTACTCCCGGACCGGGGAGCGGTTTAATACTCTATAGAGAAGAATCTGAATAGGGAAAAAGTGAGGCCGATTTCGAGCGACGGTGGCGATCCAAGTGAATAGCGACCGAACCTTCGGTGGACCATGCGACGTACGGGGGGAACTTCTGAACCCCCTTCCCCTCCTCCATTCGCCTTTACCGTCTACCTTAATTTTCACTTTCGTATTCAGATGTTTTAAGTTCAAATTGAATCATCCAATTTTTTTTCTGGAAAACGACTAAAAAATGATGAAATGAACTAATAAAATGTATGAGATGAACATTTTCCAGTCCAGCCTTGAATTTTCACAGAAATAGATAAATGAAAAACCAAAGTTTTGCTTGAATACCCATTTATTTCTTTAAAACTTGACTTCTCAGAGACACAAATAAATGTACGCGTTAGTAAAACCACAAACAAACTTGCCGTCTAGAGTCGTCTAAATTTTGGAAAAATAAAATCAGCGAACCTGCCATCCTTTTGAATTAAAAAAAAAACCGATCACGCCACCAGCTTCATACATCGACGAACATCCGGGAACGATATATTTTTCGTGGCCCATTTTGCCGAACAACAATATATTCGAAAAAAAATAAATAATAAAATATAAAATATAATTGAATTCGCTCAACTTCGCACATGTCTCAAAAGTGACAGCGTCAACTTGGAGTGAATGGAGTGCATTGCAAAGTTTCACAAATTTATTCGCCCAACTGACATTTATGGTGAGGAGGGCCGCGGGGTATCTTTAAAATGTAATTTAAAAAACATGTAGCGCTTCCCGTGAATGGCGACCAAACTAAACTTCGTTCCTCGGTTTTCTTACGTATAAGTTTCACTCCCGTGTCCCGGACTAAAAACCAGTCCTGCCATTCAGATGAAAATTTGTTTTGCTAAAATAATAATTGTAATGATAAATTGAAGTCATTTACAATTTTGCTAATGGTTAACTACTTAATGTTATATAAAACCACTTCATATGGGTTTTTTTCAACAACTCTAACTACGGCCCCAGGACTGACAAACGAACGGAGATATTATTTTCAATTTTTTTTTTTTTTTTTCGACCGATATTATTATATCCCTGCATTAAGATGGCTTTTGCGATCGTGGAATTCGTTCCCTCCGCCCCTGGGCATCAACCTGAATGTGCCGTGATCCCTTCGTCATGGCTCATAGAAAGGAGCAATTCGTGTTGGTGGCCATCACACATAAAATCGGAAGGCGGAATGAGAAAGGCAATATATTCCCAAGAAAAGCCTAATGCACATTACAGCGTCTGTGCGTACCGAAGAATTATTAAAAGATACGGTAATTAAAAGAAAAATAATCTAAAACTAGCTTGGAACAATTTTTTTTTTAGTTTAGTGTTTTAGCCTTATTTTACATTTATTGATTCCTTTTTATTGCTACCCAGACAATCAGAAAAAAGCAATGGAGGGCCTGAAGCGTGCTGAACTTTCCTCAGACTGGGAATCGTGTCCGGAAGAGATATTTACATCAAAATCAGGGCGACGGGTAAAAAAGAGAACATTACCGGACTCCGAAAGTGATGACGAACAACTGTCTTCAAAACATAAGAAAATCCGGACACCACCCCCTGTTTCTCCACTGTTAGCCACCAGTTCTGACGAGGAAGGCGTGGTGGTTAATACTAATTTAACCCCTCGTGAGATAACTGAAGCTCATTCGCTTGGTTAGCCCGTTTTTCGTGCTATATGACACTTCATGATTATTTATGCAGTATGCACGGCATTAACTATTACCAATGTTTCACATAGGAACGTTGGCTCCCACGTCTTTTGAGGCTGCTGAGGACCGAAGTAGAGAGCCGGGGCCGACATCACTCGCCAGTTCAGGCTCGGATGGCGAAAGTAATTTTTCTCTTGATATTTCTGCGTTCGACCGCTGTAAAATTATATTTTTGCCACAAAACACAGATTCTCTTAGCCGGATATTCAGATCGTTGCAGACGTTGGTTGATGTACAAAAGAACCATACCGAAATTCTTTCAGAAATTTTACAGCGGCTAAGGAACAAAGGCCTCTCACAAACGCATCCATCGGAAATGCCGCAAATTCCACTGAATACAATTGTCGACGCTGAAATCATGGAATCATGCCTAATTATACCGTCAAACATGGATTACTTGGTATTCTCAGCTATGAGTTTTTTGCCCTCTTGTATATAATAGTATATGGTAACTAATATCTGTATGTGTTACGTGCAGATCAAAAAACTGTCGTATGAAGGTGGGAGCACCGTGCAACTATGCTGCGACAGGGTGATGAGGAGATTAATTACAAGACCGCTTGGGTCATTGTTCAGTTTTAGGGGTCGAAAAAAAAAAGACAAGGAAGCCAAGCGGCCTTTTGTATGTACGAAAATGTACGAGGCAGTCAGAGGTACCTATTTGAAATGAATTATTCTACAAAATTCTGATTGCTTAACTAATGTTTATCTGCGTTACAATCAAGATGCTGTTTTGGTTTGCCATGAAAAGGCTGACGGCCAAAAAATTGATAAGGAGGTGGCGGACTTCCTGAGGTTCTCCCCTTTCAGGGGGAAAAATTAAGCGATTATCTTGGTTGTCGCAAGTTTCTCTATTAATTATTATATTATTTTATTAAAGTTATGAATGCGATTTCTTTTTATTTCGAGCCTAACGATATACTGCAAATATTACAGAAATTGGGGGGAGGGGGGGTGCGTGAGCTGAACATTTTGTGAAACGTTATGAGAATAATCTGAACTAATACATCCGAAACGTTCATGTGACGTTCTATTAACATTATGGGAATGATCAGAACTAATGTTACCAAAACGTTCGTACAACGTTATTAGAACATTTTGTAGAAGCGACATTTTCACATTTGTGTAACATTAATTTCTTGTAATGTTATAACGTTCCCCAAACATTCCGTGAACGTTCGTCTGCTACCTGGGCGTGGGTGTTGTTTTAAAAAAAAAAAACATTTCTCATGGTGAAGCTCATATGGCTCCCGCTAACTTTCTTCAAAACAAGTAACTCTCCAACACCCCCCCCCCCCATCCATTCCCGAGATGAAAACGACATCATAAAATCAGGGACCTTTAATTTTTCAGAAGCGAAGACAAAAAAACAAAAAAAAAATCCTGACTCGTATTCGCCTGTTCGGTCCTGGTTTGTTCAAGTAAAGAACCGTTACATTTTACTGGAAAACAAAATTATGTATAACGCGATTGTGCCGTTTTCCCACCGTTGAAATTACGTAATCACCAGAGTGATATGATGATGCTGTTTTTAGTGAAAACAATTTCGAGCTTCACGGAAGTACAACTGCGCGCGATTAAGAGGTACACCGCCGCGCCGTACCGACATTGTTTTTCCTGCATTGTATCGCCATTAATACAAATTAATCCCCCCCCCACACACCCCCCCTCTCGCACTTTTCTTTCTCAAAACTTGATGGAGTCTCCGCCCATAATTGATTGTCAAGTGCTGGTCCTTGATAGATCGATTTGGGAGTATTGGACATATCAATCAATTTTCACATTTCATTAGATAAAGTGTTTCATCTTTTCTGAAACAAAAATTTCAAGGTCAGTTCAGTTTTATGAGTCTTAATAATTCTTTATTAACAATTTTAAAAAATGACTATTATATATATGTTTTAAAAATGATATTGGATAAAATTTACAGGGAAAGATACCTAAAAATTAAAAAGAAACACATTATTGAACAATTTAAAATTGTTCCTTGATTTTGTTTTCAACTTAAAGCAACTCATAAGGGAAGGTTAGGTCTACTTTTTTTTAAAAAACAAAAAACTCATGACAGCCACAAAAGTGGCATTTTTAAACAATGAAAGACCAACGGCTCCTCGGCTAGAACTTAAGTAGGTAAATGAATTATTTTAGTACGGAAATGAAGAACAAAAATTTTGTCAAACAAAAGAAAATAAGGTCCCTTTTTTAAAAAGGTAATACATGGCAAAACTTGAACCAAAACAAAACAATTTCGAAGTGCCGTAGAGGCATCGGAGAAAATCCTACACATCGCAGTGATTTTTATCTTGTGAATATAAAATCAAGAAAGGCGTTAAATTTCGGTGGACTACAGAATTCCTCTCAACGTTATCACAAAACTAACGTAAGTTTCATTCTTGTGATTGACCTGACGCACACGCACTGTTAGTAGCAAAAAAAAAATTAAGCCTAACGATACAAAATCAGATTAATACACAAAATTAACTAAAAAGTAGTTAAACTATGTAAAAAAGAAATGAGATCAACTAACATTTTGGTTTTAAAAAACCTAAATCAGCGGATATTTTAAGAAATTACGAATAAAACCAAGAAGGAACTCGAAAAACGGATGAAAAAAAAAAAAAAATCCATGGCACATACAATCCCATTCGAGAGAACCCGTATATTACACAAAACAGTCGAATTGTAGTTCTACGTCGTTAAAAATAAATAAATAATCATTTATCGTGTTGTAAAATTGTTGAATTTTAACGATTTTTTAAAGATGCAAGTATTTATGAGGCAAGATTTCGTCATTTTATTAGCTTGAAAATATAAACTTTGTTTTGAAATGTTAAATGGCGGCGGCTCCTATGACCCAGAGATCTGGTTCTTTATTTAAAAAAAAAAAATTGAATCAATCATTAAAAAGATAATTGGTGAGTCAAAGAGAGAGGGGGGTGGAGGGACAAGAGGTACAAATTAATTGAATGAAAACCTCTGGGGGTCTTTCAAGGGCGCTATATGCTTAAAACTATGTACACAAAGCTGGGATTAGAACGTGTGCGCCTTAATACCCGAAGATGTTTATTTTTATTTTAGATCGATGGTTAGCGAATGATTCTGGGAATGATTTTTAAGTACTAAATTTACGTAAAGCTAAAAGAAGTTGTACGCATCATTTTCTGGATGATCTTCGTTGAATTTTTTGCACGACTGGTGTACCAATTAATGTGTAGTATTGTCATGATATAATAAGTCGAGAAAGAAAGTAAAAAAAAAATACCCTGTCTGCGTATTTTTCTGTGACATGTTTGCCTTAAAAAAAAAAAAAAAAGTGTAGACAAAATTAGAAAAAAAAGGGAAAGCCAGGGAGGGGGAAGAACGTCAGCTAAACAGATTTGGACTACTCCACAATTGCAAAGAATTATTCTACGATTATTAACTTACTTGGATCGAAACTGTACAATAAGAACATTTCATGAGTATATGTATATGTACAATCAAAAAGATAACAAAAAAGGAACAAAAGAAACAGCAAACTTTGTTTTGCTTTCAAACTTAAACATTTAAATACAGCAACCTTCACTAAGTACTCTAAAAGTAAAAAGTGCAATTTACAAGTACATAGTACTTAATGACATTCAACATTATAAGGTACAAATAAATCTAAATAAACGAAATGCTTTACAGAAAGAAAAAAATGCGGAAGGTATCTTGAGTATCATTTTCCAGTACGTTAGAGAGAGAGAGAGAGAATGAGAGAGAAAGAGAGAAAATATACAAAGATCACCGGGCATTGTCTTTTCATATTTACACATAACCTCGTTGCAGCGGAGCGTTGTGACGCTTAAAAATTGAACACTTTTAGTCGATCGGCCCACGAAAACAGTCTTTAAAGCACCGTCCACTATTCTTATAATAATTTAGTACGGAAAATGGCCAGGGCTTGGGGAATATTATTGACCCTTTTCTTTTAACCCTTGAAGAAGATGCTCAGTGGTCATCAGTGTGGGAGTCGGTTGATGGGCGTAATTTCGAATCTGATGAAGGGATATCAGTTGATTTGGGAAACCGTTGGTTGTCACTGGAGCCTTGGGCATTTCCATTCCAACTGAGGTTTGAACGCCGCCCAATTGACTCATTTTTGCACCGGGGAAAGCGATCGCATTGTACGACAGATAGGCCGACCGATGATGATCGGACAACTGATGGTGGTTGTGGTGATGAGCGGGCATGCCCATCGACTGTATGGGGGTGAAGGCCGAAGCGGATGAAGTGTTCGTTTTAATGCCCGCGGCTGAGATGACCGAGTCGTGGTAGGTGAGCGGAGAGCCAGCCGCCGACGGTGTGGGCGGAGGCGCCGGAGGTTGAACGCCACGCATGACGTGGTGGTCGCCGTCGCTTCCATTCATCTCTCCACCGCCACCGCCGCCGCCGCCGCCACCACCACTGCGGTGATGCAGGTGCTCGCCTAGAACGCCATTTTGACCTCCTGGAGTGACAGAGAAAAGTACAATTAGTTTAAAGAGTAAAAAAAAGGCAATTGACAGAATGATATCACGCAAAGGATGCACTTAAAGGCAACGGACGCGGTGCATGTCCTTCCGAAGTAGTTTAAAAAAAAAAACTAGTATTCCGACTTTATTAGTTCTAACATCTACAATAAATTAAACTTTATAGGTTTAAATCGGCCGTACAACCTCTCTCATAGTGAGTTTTCCCATTTCATGTTTGCGGTATGGTGCATCCATTTCTGCATTAAACGGATGGGGAGAACTCGGGAAATTCCGTTGAAGAAAATTTCCAACGTTGGGAAAAATAATCATTAATTCCTCATTACTCATTCCGAAGAATGGAATACAGGCTAGAAAGACGATGGAAAAAACTGGTTCAACTTCCTGAGTTCCTTCATCAATTTTTCATATCATAAATATCAAGCAAATTATATACGTTTTTTTTTTCTGCTAATAAAAATGCCAAACATCGCCAAAGTCCGCTGCCGCTATAATGGTTTAACGTAAACGAGGTGTTGGAGCTGTAAACTGTAAATTAATTCAGTTACTGTTTATTGCTCTAGCACCAGCTATTCCAAAGTTAACCACCCAACTATACCGTTTATTTAGCGAAAATTAATAATTATAATGACGGAAATTCGTCAATATTTTGAAGAATCGTGAAAAAAGGGGTAAAATTGGCACCTTGAATTCGTAGCAACAGTAACTCTTCATGGCTCAGAGCCGTGCGTAATTTGGAGAACAAAGACTCGGCTCTATTTCTTTGCTACGCTGGTGTTACCCTAGTAAAAGCACATGATTTGATTGATTTTCGAAATGAACGATAACAGCAGGCCTGTCGAGAGAGAGAGAGAGATAGAATGAGATCCGATTCCCAAAATCCGGGCCTCCAAGGAAGGCCCAGGCCGATGAGTAACAAACCCAGTTTACCCTATGCTCTTTCTCGACAGGCCACACTCTAGCGTACCGAGGCAGGGGCGAAGGGCCCCCTGAAAAGCTTAAACATGAAAAAATTGGGCTTTTTAAGTAGAAAGAATGGCTAAAATCGCTTGTACAATTGAAAAAAACGCTGATTCGCGGTTGAAATTGAGAAAAAATTCTATGAAAAACGGTTGTTAATATTGAGAAAAAGTGCTAATTCACAGCTGAAATTGATAAAACGCGTATTTTTTAAAATTTTTATTCCATTTGCCGACTAGTTTCTTCGACTATAATAATTTCGCAATGCAATGAGACAAACGGTAATTCGACGGGTAGAATAAGAGAGAAAACTTTGTTAAGAAACGCGAATTTGTGGAAGGAATACACAAAAAGTGCTAAATTCGCAGCTGAAATTGAAGGGAATAAACGCTAAAATTGAGAAAAATGTCTGAAATTTTGCAAAACTAGTTCTTTCGGCCAAAAATGGAGAAAAACGCTAATTCTCGGCTAGAATTGTGATTAATCGCAACAACATGCTGCTTTAAAACTTACGAAATATCAGTAGTTCATAGGTGACATTGAGACAATGCAAAATCACGAATTCTTGGGGCAAATTCGGGACTGAAATTGGGAAAAGGCCCTTATTCACGCGGCTAAAACTGAGAAAAGCGCTAATTCAAAGACAAAAAAGCGAATTCGCGTCTTAAAAATGAAGAAACAATCTATAATTCATAGCTAAAATTATGATAGAGTGCTACAATTTAGCTGCTATAAAATTGAGAAAAAAAGAGAATTCACAGCTCTGGGGAGAAACGCCAACTCATGGATTCACGGGGCAACATTGGGACTGAAATTGAGAAAAAGCGCTGATTTACGGCGTGAAACAGAGAAAACCGCGAATCCGCGTCTAAAAGTGGAGGAAAACGATATTTCATGCAACTAAGGTAAGAAAAATTACGATTATACGGATAAAATAGAGAAAAAGCGCTGAAAATCGCAGCAAAAATTGCGAAAACACGCTAATTCACTGCTAAAATTGAAAAAACGCTAATTCAAAGCTTGAAAATGAGAAATCGCCAACTCGCCGATTCTGGGGGCAACTTCGGGGCTGACACGGAGAAAAAGCGCTCTTTTCACGCGGCTAAAACTGAGAAAAACGCTAATTCATGGATAAAAAAAAATGAAAAACGCGAATTTGAGTCTAAAAATAGAGGAAGACGCTATTCACGGCTAAAATTGTGATAAAGTGTTACAATTTGGCAGCTTTAAAAATTGGGAAAAAGCGCAAAGTCACACCTAAAATTGAGATAACGACAACTCACGGATTCTCGGGGCTGAGACTGACTATGAAAAATTACGATTTTACGGATAAAATCGTGAAAAAGTGCTATAATTCGCAGCTAAAATTAAGAAATGTGCTCATTTGCTACTGAAATCGAGGGTATAAAAGGCGAATTCATAGCTGAAATTGAGAGAACACCAACTCGCGGATTCCTGAGGCAACTTGGGGAATAAAATTGAGAAAAAGCGCTAATTTAAGCGGCTAAAACTATGAAAAAGTGCTAATTCGCGGGTGACAATACAGAAAAACACGAATTTGCGTTTAAAATGGGGAAAAAAGCGCCAATTAGCGGCTTAAATGTAGAAAACTTGCTAATTTGCGGATAAAATTGGGAAAGAGCACTCAAACGCTACCCAATTTGAAGACTCTTGAGCAACTTCACGGCTAAGAGCTTATAAAAAGCGCCGATTTGCGTCTAAAAATGAGAAAATTAGCTAATTCGCGGATAAAATTGAAGAAAAAGCTATAATTCGCAGTATTATAGCTAATAAAATATGCTAGTAGAATTGAGAAAAATCGCTCATTCGCAGTTTGAATTGAGAAAAATATGTACTTCAGCGCTACTAAAAAGTATTTCTAGTTTAATTAGAGATTGAAGGGCCTCCTAAAGATTTCCGCACCGGGCCCCGATAGGTGTTGTTCCGCCACTGACTGGCCACATAAAATCCAACCACAATAAAAAGCTCCAGCTCAAACCAGAGCCAAGCTACAAAACAACAAAGACGAACAGCTCAAAACCACCCACACAGTCAGTGGCGGCGGAAGTCATCCGGCATTGGGGGGAGCAAAAATCTGAGCAGTTCAGATCTACCCCCCTACCCGAAATTATTGAGTCCAATGTTCCAATTTCTTCACCAAATTTACTGTCATTTCCTGAGGTCCTGAGGCCTAACGACACAGTTTTATTAGATAAACGACGTGTTATAAGCTAAATCGGCTACATCGACCATAAAAATGGCGTATTCACGTTATTCTGAGCAGAAACTTGGAGGGAAACAGCAAGAGTGTGCCATGAAATGTACTTTCCCCTCTAAACCAAATTGTCCATATAATTTTCGTGGGGTTAGCCCTTTCAAAGCCTAAATTTCGTGGATTTGGATCCCAAAGAACCAAATTCTCGGGTTTCAATCACCCAAAAAGGCCAACCAGGAGGACGAAACAGTTGATTCCAGAGTCACATTCGTCTTTACAATGGTCAAAATCCAAATTCTCGGGGATGACTCATTAAAAAGTCATATTTCAGGTTGGAGCCTTTCTTTGTGGCTGGACTTTGGCTGTGGTTGGATCTGGGCACAGTGGCTAGATGTGAGCCTCTGTTACTCACCCAGGCGCGAGCTTGAGTTTTGCTCAAGGGGTGACACACAAATAAGAAACTGGTTATTTTATCAAAAACTGAAACCAAAACTTCAGTCACGAAAGAGGAAATAAGCCACCGAACTCAATAGTTCGGTCCAAAAACTACAACTCATGGACTCCCTTAAGCCAATTTTTCCCATTTTATAATTTTTGGTCACTATTTGCGACCGTTCTTCTATGCTAAGCAATGAAACGTGTTAGTGGAGTTGATTGGGCAACATCCGTTTTATCCGTTGACAAAACACTCTGTGCATACCATGTCCCTATTATGTGAAAAAAGGTCAAACTACCCGTATAAACTGAAATGTTAACTCACCGTAGGCCTCGTGCTGTTGCTGCATCACCTCCACGAGGTTATTAGCCGTGTCCGGAGACACCTTCGGCCAATAGTGAGGGTTGTCCATGCCCACCCTCGGTATTCCAATGATGGGCGGCCTTTTGTCCGTTCGCTCGGCGTGTTTCTGCATGTGCTTCGTGAGGTACGTCTCCTGCGTGTACGACTTGCCGCAGTACTGACAGATGTGAGTCTTGAGGTGTTTCGACTCCTTGTGTTTGGGTATGTGCTCAAGAAGGGAGGGTTCATCACTGAAACACTTATAGCACGAGTTGCACTTGTACGGTTTGTCAGTTTGATGACACCTCGAATGCGACTGAAGGTTACTAAGCTGGCTAAAAGCCTTATTGCACCCGGGATGCCGGCACTTGTACGGTTTGTCGCCCGTATGAGTTCTTATATGCTGCTGAAGGTGAGAAAGTTGAGTGAACTTCCTTTGGCAAATTTCACACCGGTAAGGTTTGATTCCTAAGTGTATTCGCGTGTGCTGACTTAGATAGGAACTGTTAGCAAACGTCTTGCTACACTGTGTGCACTTGTAAGGTTTCACCTCCCTCATGTGCAACTGTGAATGCAGCTGCAGCTCGGACTTGGAAGAAAATATCTGCAACAGAAACAAAAAAAAAAAACTCAATTAAAACAGATCTCATTACTGACGATATACATTTTAATTAATTATTCGGATTCCTTAACCGGAGGAAGTTGAATAGACAAAACAATGAAAGACTCGGATCAGAGGTTTCAGAAATTCCCCGCAAAGAGAAAAACCGTTCAACCGGCGTGTTTTATCTCGACTTAATTTGCTCAAGTGTATCTTTTCATTAGAAAAACGTCTGATGAAGTAATTCCACGGTAAAAAAAAATAAGACCCGCTATTTCCGAGCAGACGTCTTCAAGACAAGATAGAAATTGAGCTGTGGCTGCTAATTAAGCCTAAGTTTACGAGCCCATATAATTTCTATAGTTGCACACTTCTACTTGTTTTACTAATTTGTAATTGCGAACCTACTCTGAAAGGGGACTGGGATAAGAATGAAATGATGTGTGAACATCAACTGAGGAGTTTCTTTTTAAACAAACTATTAATAGTATACCTAATGATTACAAACAGAAAAAACATCAGGTCTGCCCGCCCCAGTAACATATTTATTTGCATACTAATTCATTTTTAAGGACCACGCTTCTCTTTCCTATGCTCACCCGTCAAAATAGACTAAACAACACTATAAAGAAGACAAGAATTGGGTTCGGGATGCACCCCCCCCCCTCCCCCAGGATCCCTCGCAACCGGATAAGATAAAAGCATGACCCAGCTGAGGAACCTGATTAACCAGCTTTTCGGA
Organism: Corythucha ciliata; assembly: GCA_038030265.1. Taxonomy (NCBI): domain Eukaryota; kingdom Metazoa; phylum Arthropoda; class Insecta; order Hemiptera; family Tingidae; genus Corythucha; species Corythucha ciliata. Next base: position 3,315,443 of record CM075943.1, on the reverse strand, counting down.
GACAACCTTTTTTTTCTTCTTCTACCTATTTTGAAACATCAGCGAGGCATTAATACGTTTTTTTCTATTTTTTTGTCATATTCAGTCTCGCAATTCTCGATGAAATCGTCGACTAGGACACCGTAGCACAGACTCACAGCACGTATCCACAGAAGAAGGCAACCCAATTAATTTAACTAGCCTGCTCGGTTGCCCCTTCACCATATTTTCTAGGCCTTCACCATATTTAGCCAACAATTTTCCACATCCCCTCCCCCCCTTCCATTTACTAGAGATATTTACGAATTGATTGGACTGGGTTTGTCCCAGCATTTAGAAAATATCCAAGATTGAGTATACCGGGAGGAGGAAAAATGAGCCGGGCACACTATGTGCAGCTCCACATTAAAATCCACGATACATATTATGCAGTTTCAAATTAACCCCATAACGCCGCATCCGCCATTATTGGCCATAACGCCTCTGTAAGAGGTCGTCAGCACCGAAAAATGAAACGTCCTGCCTTGAAGTTCTGTTTTGGGTGAAAAATCCCAGCAGTCAAATCCACACATGGGCGTAGCCAAGAGGGAGGCTGGGGTGGGCAGCTGCCCTCCCTTAAAAACGTTCTTAAAGTCCAAATCCTTCTGGATAACCACATTTTGTTTCGTAGGCGCTCACAAAATCAATTTCGATGATTTGTGTCGCTGACAAAACGAATTTCGCTTGGGTGACATAAATTCAAAGACCAATTTCGCGGTTTTTGCGACCTAAAATACCGTTTTCGCAAATCTGACACAACTAAAAGGACAATTTTTCAGATTTATCTTCTCTGAACCAAAAAAAAAACACTGGTAAAATTGCCAGTTTTTGGGCCATCTCCATTTCCGTGCTAAAGTCGCCATTTTGGCGCTTAAGGGACGGGTCAACAATATGTCCGTTTAAGCGCTGACAAGGGTTTAATTTTAACGTTTTAGTATTCAAATTTGGGTCGGGGTATAAACTCTTAAAAGCTCAGCCTAAGGATGAACAGAACTTTGGACTCACGCGGTCAACCCCGGGCCTAAATCGCGGTTAAAATAGCCAATTTAAACTAAAATCGCCAGATTCTAGGTAAACCCACTAAATTTGTTTACAAGGTGAAATCGCCAGTTTTTCAGTTTCGGGGACAGTTTTAGGGTAAAAACTTCAATCTCGTCATTTTTGTGGTACAACTGCCGGTATTGAGGTAAAACCTCCAGTTTCAGGCTAAATAAATTATCTTTTTGAGGGAAAACTGACAAAAATTAGTTTTACGGTAAAATCACTAGTATTGAATGAAAATCTTCAGTTTTGGCTTGAAATCGTCAGCTTTCAAGTTAGAATCGTTAGATTTGGAGTGAAATAATCTGTTTACGGAAAAAACACCAGTTTTGCTGTGATATTTGTCAGTTTTTACGTAAAATATCCAGTTTTGAGGTAAAATAATTGGTGGGGGGGGGGGAGACTGCTAGTTTCAGGGTAAAATCGTCTGTTTAGGAAAGTTTTTGGGATGAAATCGTAAGTTTTCCGATTAGAACAGTCAGTTTTTGGGGTGAAAAAATTGCTCCCAAGGTGGGATTCGAACCCACGACCTCACTAGTTTCGCGCCAGGCGCTCTATGCCGCTAAGCTAGCCTGAGAGGCTCAAGCTAAGAGCGAACCCCACCAGAGAGAAACTCCCTCTCGGAACTCAAAACAAGTAAAAATAGTTAAGTATTTAGCTTCAAATAAAGTTTAATTCTTTATTTTCAGCCTCCCCACTCCCTCGAATTCACAGGCGTGACTCTGGGGGTGTGGTGAGGGGGGGGGAGTAATCCCTTGAAAAAGTCCTAAGACAAGGGTCGTCTAAAATTCAATTAATTAATTAATTGCTGGACATATAAAAAGAAAAGAATCTATATAGGTATAAAATCGTCAAATTTGGGAAGAATTCGTCAGTTTTATGGTGAAATCGCCGGTTTTCAAGGCAGAGTCGTCCTTTTTGTCTTATAAAATCATCCGTTTTGGGTGAAAACTTTATTACAGTGTGACACTGTCAGTTTTGGATTAAAATTTCTAATTTTGGGGAAATTGTCGTTTCGTGAGTAAAAATATTGATTTTTTAAAAAATGAAACAGAAAAGTTTTAGGTTAAAATAGCCAGTTTTGCAGTGACGTCTTCTGTGTAGTCTGTTTTGGTAAGATTATTCGTTTTTCACTAGTTCGGTTTAAACCAGCCATGTTTTAAGGGTGAAATCAATTCTGGGGTAAGGCCTTGGGTTTTAAAATCGTCAGTAGTGCTGTGTGTAACCTTTAATTTAGGACTAACTCATCGGCTTTTGGCGTAAAATCGTCAGTTATGAAATAAAATATTGAGTTATAGAGTGAAATCTTCAGTTTTGGGTTAAAAAAAAGACCCTTTTCAGTTAGAAAATGTTAGATTTTCAAGTCTCTCCGACAGAACGTTGATAAAAAGTCGGCCGTGCCAAGCCTTTCCTACAAAGTATCGATTTCCAGAGAAACCATTGCCAGTTTTTGGACAGAAAAACAGGAATAGAAGGTTAAAAACCGATAGTTTCCCAACGGAGGTGTCATCAGTTTTTGATGGATTACGGCCCTTTTGGGGAATTTCACTTTCCAGGGAAGAATTTGACGACTTAATGCGCCTATTTCAGATTTAATGAATTATAGCAGTTGTTTTGCTGGGGTCGCTAGAACGTCCGACAACTTCTGCCCTCTAGCGTACCGTGGCAGGGGCGACCGCCGAATATCTTAAAGATAAAAAAATCGGGATTTTTAAGCGGTTAAGATGAGAACGAATGGCTAAACTCGCTTGTGAAAATGGAGAAAAACGCTGATTCACGGCTGAAATTGAGAAAAATTGCTGAAAATTTATGCCTGTTGGCATAGATAAAAGCGCTAATTCACAGCTGACATTGAGAGAACGCAAAATCACGAACTTTCGGGGCCAAATCGGGACTGAAATTAGGAAAAAGCGCTAATTCGCGCAGCTAAAACTGAGAAAAGTGCTAATTCAAGGACGAAAAAAAGAAAAACGAGAATTAACGTCCTAAAAATGAAGAAACACGCTTCAATTTAGCAGCGTTAAAAAAAATTGAGAAAAATCGCGAATTCACAGCTGAAAGGGAGAAACGCCAACTCATGGATTTCCAGTGCAACATTGAGACTGAAATAGAGAAAAAGCGCTAATTCACGAGTGAAATAGACAAAAACGCGAATTCGAGTCTATAAGTGGAGGAAAACGCTAAATTCACACTAGTAAAGTATGAAAAATTACTATTTCACGGATGAGTCAAGAAAAAGCGCTAAAAATCACAGCTACAATTAAGAAAATGTGCCAATTATCTGCTAAAATCGAGGAAAAAACGCAAATTCACAGATGAAAATGAGAAAACTTCAACCCGCCGATTCTTGGTGGCAATTTCTGGGCTGAAATTGAGAAAAAATCGTTGATTCACGCGGCTACAAGCTAAAACTGAGAAAAACGCCAATTCACGGATAGAAAAGAGAAAAACGCTGATACGATATTCACGGCTGAAATTCGTGATAAAGTGTTACAATTTGGCAGCTTTGAAAATTGAGAAAAAGCGCGAATTCACACCTAAAAAATTGAGAAAACGCCAACTCACGGATTCTTGCGGCTGGGACTGAAATTGAGAAAAAACGTTTGATTCAAGGCGTGAAACCGAGAAAAACGCGAATTTGCGTCTAAAACTGAAGGAAAACACTAATTTACAGCTAAGGTAAAGAAAATTGCGATTTTACGGATGAAATCGAGAAAAGGCGCTATAATTCGCAACTAAAATTAAAAAATGTGCTCATTTACAGCTAAAATTGAGGATTTTTGGTAGGAAAAATAGTTTCTATTCGGGGGGGGGGGGGGATTCGCGTCTAAATAAAAGTTGAGCAAAACTCAACTAAGGTATGAAAAATTACGATTTCACGGATAAAATCGAGAAAACCCGCTAAAAATCGCAACTAAAATTAGGAAAATGTGCTAATTTACTGATTTAATCCACAGCTGAAAATAAGAAAACGCCAACTCACCGATTCTTGGGGGCAACTTTGGGGCTGAAATTGAGAAAAAGCGCTAATTCACGCGGCTTAAAACTGAGAAAAACGCTAATTGACGGATAAAAAAGAGAACAACGCAAATTCGAGTCTAAATATTAGAGCAAATCGCTATTATGATTAAAGTGTTGCAATTTGGCAGCTTTAAAAATTTAGAAAAAGCGCGAATTGACAGAAAACGCCAACTCACGCTCACGGATTGCCGGGGCTGGGACTAAAATTGAGAAAAAGCGCTGATTAACGGCGTGAAATAGAAAAAAACGCGAATTCGCGTCCAAAAGTGGAGGAAAACTTTAATTCATAACTAAGGAATGAAAAATTCCAATTTTACGGATAAAATCCAGAAAAAATTCTATAAAACTCGCAGCTAAAATTAAGAAATGTGCAAATAAGCTCATTCACTTCTTAAATTGAGGGTAAAAAGGCTAATTCATAGCTGAAATTGAGAAAACGCCAACTTGGTGATTCATGGGATAAGTAATTCAAGCGGGCAAAACTGTGAAAAAGCGCTACGCTAATTCGTGGGTAATAAATAGAGAAAAACATGAATTGGTGTTTAAAATAGAGAAAAGCGCCAAGTCACAGCTTAAATTTCGAAAAATTGGGAAAGAGCACTCAAACGCTACCTAATTTGCGGTTTCTGTAGGCAAATTCAGGGCTAAGAGATTTAAAAAGCGCCGATTCGCAGCTGTAAATGAAAAAATTGAGCTCATTCGCGGATAAAATTGAGAAAACTCACAGACGCAGTTTTCGGAAGCAATTTCGTGGCTGAAATTTGGAAAAATAAGTTCTCCAACGCTACTAAAATTTATATTCCTAGTTTAATTAGAGACTAAATGGCCTCCAAGAGATTTCCGCCCCGGGCCTCGACAGGCGTTTTTCCGCCACTGCTTCTGCCCACCCCTGGATCAAGGGCTGGCTACGCCACTGAATCCACAATGTATAGAGGATAGAGTCGAAAGGGCTTCGTGCACTAAATGTAATACAGGAGGATTTCCATCTACATACTAATTTGTGCTACATATTATAAGCACCTGAAATACTTATTACATAATCTGTGAAAATCGGATGGCAACTGGTTTTCACCGGCTGGTCGTCATCAAGTTCAAGAAATATCGCATTTTTATGGTCCTAGGCACCAAATTTAAATTGCTGGATAAGCAATTCAATAATCCCATGACCTACTTTCGCGATTTTAAGGTAACACACCCTCTTTTTTTGTGAAGCAGAAAAAAAAAACGACTAATGCATGTATTCCTTTTTAAACCCCATCCCCCCCTTTTTTTCTATGCAGACTCATCGAACGAAGTAAAAAAAAAAAAGGGTTGTGTGTTGTCACAAGAGACAAGGGAAAAGATTGAAGAAGAAGAAAAAAAAAGTTTGGGGCCTCTACAACTGGGCGTACCTGAATTACAGGTGCCTTAAAAATGATTCTCGTCGACACCCCACAAAAGGGAACCTTCTTCAAAATACCGGTATAGGGAAAACAGGTGGAGCGTATGCAAAAAAGAAAAACAAAACGAAAAAAAAAAAAAAACTGGCTTTAGGTCGACGGGGATTTCATGAAATTACTGCTTATGGATGGAATGTTGAAGAAACGGGAGAAATTACCGCTTAAGGTGAATGGGATCAATGAAATTTAAAATTAAATAAAAAGTCTATAATCTGGATTTGAAAGTTTTTCTCATTAAAAACTAATAGGCCAGAAGTTTTAATTAAATTAAATGATCTGTCAGGGAAGCATGAGTGCAATATAATGCCCCACTCATGTAATTGACGTTCACAAATTATTGTCAAGGGATATACTTCGAATGAAAAAAAATCATATCGCAAGACGATATGATGTCGCGGGGATCCGTTAACTTTGCACTGAAAGGTTGTAAGGTAAAGTAAGGAAGGGATCAAGTGGCGAGGCGGATGGATGTGATGATGGGGCAATGTCGAGGGATGCCCAGGTGTTTGGACACGCGGTAATGGCCGAATTCGTTCTGCCGTGTCCAACAATGCCTTCAACGACACCTTCATGCCTTCCTCTTTTTTTTTTTTTTTTTTTTTTACATCGGAGGCCCGCTATTATTATAATTTTATTTTTACTTTCCCCTTCTCCCCCCCTCCAATCTCTTCACTGTCTCACCATTTTGATAATCACCGTAAGTTCATGGTTAAGTTGATAATTCAAGAACATCATCCACAAAAGACTGTTCTCCCTCCTCTTTTCTACACCTCCTCTCAACTCCACGTTCATAGTTCGCCTTCTTCAATGACACTCCTTGATTTTTCACAGCTCATTTATACAATTCAGAAACTTTAAAAAAAACGTCATCCTCGTGAGAGTTGATATTAAAATTAATTGTGATTTTGAAACGTCAGGTCAATAATGACACAATTCTCCCAATTCGCGTCATTCATTTAAGAATAATAAGGCAACGTCCTTGAGGACGTTGATAGTGTCAATGTCCTCGAAATTGAGAAGCTTTCAGATTTGCAGCTCACTAACAAAAAATGTTCTGGCTTCTAATAGCGCTGATTTTATTTGAAATAAAATCATAATACAAAAATCCAAGTAGGTGATCATGTAAACACAAATTGAAGACTTAAGAAACCCTTTTTTTTTTACTACTTCCCACAAGTTTGATTTACTTGGGTACCCTCCACAACACAAACCCGTGCAAGATAAAAGAAAGAAAAAAAAAAGGCAAGAGAAAACGTGGGCGGACTCTTCTCTTCATGAGTACTTGACCCCCACTCCATTCATATGGCTATAACGGGCGGGTATTTTATGTTTGCTATCGCGTTGCAATCATTCACTCCCGGAACACATACTTCGGGCTCTCTTTACAGGCCCCCTAATAATCTTCAGCGCTGTATAGCTTACAAACGCTCAACATTTATCGAATACTGAACAATTTTATTACCCCGCCTCAGTCTTATTTGTGAAATGTGAAGGAGTTTTCACGATCTTTATGATATGTTCAACTGAAATCTATTCCAAACATTGCCTTAGGACGTAGGAGTTTTAGAAGGTAATTTGGTTGATTTAGTTTGATGGAAAGATGTGAACGAAAAATTATTCTCACCTTCGCCACACAAAATAAACCAATCAATAACACCGTTTATCAATCGTAATAATAGGCACATTTTATGTACAATAATCCTGTGTCTACAGTGACCCTAATTGATTTTTTTTTTAAATAGCTTTTCGGTAATTTTCTCTTCTTTTTAGACAGATAATCTGTTTGTTTTTTGTTTCTCCCTCCTCTTTACGTTCGATTTCTAGAATCACCACCTGACGGAAAATAAAGTAAAAGTTGAGAAGCTATTACGTAAATACCTCGTAACTTAAGTAGCGCGAGTGACAAGACTTGGTGCACGCGATAGCAAAGTGGTGGGGAGGGGGGAGGGTCGCAAATGATAGTAAAATATCTACGATATTATTTCAAAAAATGTAAATAAATTGAAGGATTAAACGTGTATATTACACGTTGTATTTACGGGAAGAAAAAAAACCTGCGAGACAAGAAACATAACTCATCGATCTTGATTAGTCCATTCATGAAAGATTTACCAGTAATTTTACAACAGACAAAAAAGGAGAAGAACTTGACTGAAAACGAACTCCTCGAGCGCATGCGAATTGCCATAGATAACTAATTCCGCTGATTCGCACAATTTTAACAATCGGAAACATTTTCAAGGGAGGAGAAGACACAAAAATGTTTACATCACAGGGCAAGCCCAGCCTTGAATAATCATGTCATTTTTTATAACTCAAACAGAATAACGTGGGTTTCTTGTTTAAATGTTGAACGCGCAGGTATATAAATGTCGTGCAATTTTTCTCTTTGTTTACGAGAGGTCAGTTTCAGTTATTATACCAAAAATCTTCTTTACGCCCTTGGATTTTTTTTTTTTTGCATTGTGAATAATTAAAGCTTGTTAGAAAGGTACACGGTTTTAACCTACTTTTTAAAATGCAAGTGTCCTTTCAAAAAAATACCCCTCAAAATTAAGAGAGCCATAATTAAAAATATCTTGAAATCAAAGGTAAGATGGGCATAAAGAGGATAATAAAGACGAAGGAGACATTTAACGCCCTAATATCCCGTTCTCTGGCATCCCCTCCGACACCCACATAAGACGCAATAAATAATGAACGGCAAGGTTTTCGAGGATTAACAGAATCGTTAAGTTACTGATGTAACTTCAGATCTTGATATTTGAAAATTTGAAGAAAAAAAAAGCACACTTCTTGAAAAGTTTCGTCATAACAACTTGAAAATTGACAGATCAAGCACATGTGTTTTGATATGTAATATGCCTGACGTACAAACTGTTAGTGGAAGCGCTTAAACTACGATTATTAGTAACTAAAGGTAAGCAAAAACTCGTTAGCCGTAGGCCGTGTAGGAGCCCACTAGAAATATGAATATTCTGCGAACGAGCTCTATAACAGCATCGCAGACAAATGAAGCGGCCGTTGAGAGTCTAGTTCCCCCCCAAGACCCAAACCACAGCCAAGGTCTAACTACACTACAGCACAGCACAGCTTAATAGGACCAACCACAGCAGTACACAACAGTCCAAACACAAAAAAGACCCAACCACTGCAAAACTCCACCTCCAACTACCAGTAGTTCTCTTAGTAAAGTTTTCCTTTCTTTGTTCCTTCTCTTGATTTTGGCCACCAAACAAGGCCTCTCGACAGGCCTGACTGCACCTGACCCAAGATCTTTTGGTCCTAAATCTTAATTCATCCCATCCACTTGCAAGTTAAACAATTAGATCGAAATGTAGCCACAGCAGATCAACCAATAAGTTTCTAGATATTTAAGAGCGTGGAAATAGAAAATTTTGGCAGTTTCCCAAAACTCACTATTCGGTCACAAAACAGTAGATTTTGCTTGATTATTATGCGTTTTTCTCCGAATCCCATTGTATATGACCAAAACACTTGGAATTCTGCTCAACATTAACTATCAGCACTTACAAAAACGTTTTTGAACCAAGGTACTCGGTCAGGGAATTACCAATTTTGCCTTCAAAACTGGCTTTTTCGGGTTAATTTCTGGGACAGATTTTCCAGTTCAACTTTCGAACAATAATTTTGGTGGTTCGCCAGTTTCTGGGACTGAATTTCCGTTTTCTTGGCACGTTGAGGGGTGAGATTCTAGGTTTCGTCGAAGAAAAGTAAGTTTTGACTGTTTCCACAGGCTGGATTGTAAGTTTTTTGATAATTGTTTAGGTGATTGAATTTTCAAGCTTTCCCCAGAACAGTCGCATTCTTGTACAAAATTGACAAACAAAATAAAATTTTGTAGAGGAAGAAAAAGGTCTTCCCATTAGGGGGATCAAAAGTACCGGTAATCGAACCTTTAACGTTATACATATTTTTGTAGTTCAGTAGCGCGCAGTGCTCAACCTTTTCTAATTGTTTCTAAAGTTGCTCCCCGCAGAAAGAAAACACGTTATGAATAGATAATTCACCCTTTAGCTTTTAAAAAAAAAGTAGGTACTTGTTAACTACCATAGTCTAGCTAATCACTTAGATATCAGCCATTTCCCGCATTTATATCTGTAACAGACCTTATAAGGAAGAGTTTCAACGTAACAATAATTAGGCATCAAATAAGTCTGAAAAAACACAATTTTCAGGGGAAACCGGTGCAAAAATATCAAGTGCATGTTTGGTAACTACGTGAAATTAACAGGAAACCTTTCCTCGTGCTAATTAAGTAGACAAACTTAAGTTTTCTTCCAGACGGAAAACTCGTTATTATTTGCAATCACGAGGTATATTGTTTTTTCCTAACATAGGACACGCGATGTCTTAAATTGCTGCATTGGAAATAAAAAACGCGTCGTTTTTGAGGCGAGTGAACAGCCAGGGGCGTAACAAGATTGACCGAGCACCAGGGACTCACCTAAAGTGTATAATCTTACCGGGAATGTTGTGAATCAGGGAATCACGTGAATGACTAATGACTATTCACATATGTATAAGGGAATAACGTGATTTTCTATAGTAAATAACGTTATTTACTGAAGATTTCAAGGAATGTTGTTCATAGTTACATTTCCTAGGCGTACAAGTTAATCACTAGCAGAAAATCACGTAAATAATTAGGGGATGTCGTGAATTCTATGGAACGATGCCAAGTTAAACAACATTGACTGATCGTGTTTAGGCATTAAGGCGGGGTTTCAGGCGGCTTTCCTCGACCACCTCCCCCGTCATCCCTCGCCTAAACTTCGCACATAAATTTTGGCTCCATTTCTGCACCAATATACGATTTCAAAATTCTTATTTTAATCTTCAGAAAGTTCTACAGTGACTTAAGATCTTGCTTTTTCAAATTTTATCCCTAAAATAACCAAAAAACACTTCAGAATTCGAATGTGTTTTAAGATAATTTCAGGCATGAAATTTGAAAAAGGAAGATCTATCGTCACTGTAGAACTTTCTGAAGATTAAAATAAGACTTTGAAATCGAATATTGGTGCAGAAATGGAGCCAAAATTTATGTGCGAAGTTTAGGCGAGGGGCGACTGGGAAAGGGATCGAAGAAACCCGCCTTAACCTCAATCCCTAGGGAAATAACGTTATTCGCCGAGCGATTAAGGGAATCAAGTCATTCTCGTGATTCCCTGATTCACAACATTTCCGATAACATATAATATACGGGCCCATACGCCCCCATTCCCTCACGCGTCACAGTCCTAGCGTATTATTTCAGAACAGGATGGGGGGGGGGGTCTCGATTTTTTGTGTGCGGAGTACGCCGTACAACCTTTGCAAAAATGCGCCGGAGGTGCGGGTCAAAATCAACCACTTATGCCAAAAGCCGTTCGTTTTTCGAATTTACCGAACCTGCGAAACAGATTTTGGAAAAATGTTGCAAGCTACAAAATTTGAATATTGATCAAAGCGACTATCCCCGAAATCGGGTTTAAAAAGGAGCAAAATCCAATAAATTTGGTTTTGATACAGCGAAAGTCCGGAGAATTGGAGTTTGAAAAGCGCTTACAGCGATATCACGGGGTTTTGGACCAGTTTTATTGGAATCTGAAAGGGAGGAAAAAACAATTTTCAGCAAATTGCACAACAACCCAGGTCCTTGAGCGCTCTTAATGTACTGATCCGAAATTTGCAACGCGCTAATATTCGTGGCCATAACTGCAAAAAAGCGCTGGTTCGTGGTCTCACGATGCAACTTCCAGGTCGAAATTGAGAAAAAATCGTCGATTCGACGGCCATTCTACGGCTAAAATGTAGACATCAATGCAAAAATGTTGTTTCTGGGCCAAGCCCGTGGCTACGATTGAGAATGAGAATACACGCTACTAATTCAAGGCTGTACGAGTAAACACAAATCGTGGCAATTATTGCCAAAAACAACGCTAATTCGAGTTTAAATTGGACCAAAATGGCAAATTCACAACTCAAATGTCGAAAAATCGTCTATTAATAAAAAAAAGAGAACAGATAATGTGCTAATTCACTGCACAATCATCAGAAAACGCTATTTCACAGCTGAAATGAAGAAAAATCACTAATTCGCGGCTGAAATTGAGAAAACGACAATCTGTATAGCTTCTGAATGAATCGAGGCTCAAACTGAGAAACAGCGCTAATCCGTAGAAAAAAATTGCTCACACGGGGCTAAAACCTAAAAGAACGCGCCGAATTGGCGCGGCCAACATTAAGAAAAACACTAATTTTCAACTCAAACTGAGAAAAAAGTGCTAATTCGCTGCTAAAAATGAAAAAAATGGCTAATCTGCGGCTGAAAATGAGGAAAACGCCAAATCGTGGCTAAAATAAAGGAAAATCGCCAATATAAACGAAAGAATCCCTACTGCACTGCTAAAATTGATTAAAAGCGCTAACCCGTGGCCAAAATTGGTTAAAGTCATCTTTAAAAATTGACAAAACGCAATTGCGTACTATTCGATGCTAAAACTAAACAATAAACGCCAATCCATAGCAAAAATTGAAGGAAAAATGCCAACAAAAAACCGCAGCTAATATTGAAAAATTCACTATAATTAGCCTGTCATAAATAAATAAAAACTCTCGTTTTCAGCTCAAATTGGGAAAAAGTGTTACTCCCGGCTAAAAATTGAGGAAATCAGCAATTCGTGGCTAAAATTAAGATAATTCGCGAATTCACAGGTTAGAAACGCTTCAAAGCAGCTAAAATTGAAAAAAAAAAACGCGAATTCGCGGCTAAAATTAAGGAAAATAATCGCGGATAAAATGTGTTGAAATCTCTAATTCAGCCTTCTGACGACAACTTTTTGGCTAAAATTGAGATAAATGGCAAATTCATGGTTATAAGTGAAAGAAAAAACACTGATTCACGGCTATAACTGAGATGAAGCTCTATTCTACATATAGTTAAAATTGAAAAAATCACTAATGCGGTGCCAAAATGTAAAAGAACCCGCCAATTTGCGGCTAATATCGAGAAAATCAGTAATTATTCTGGCTAGAATAGAGAGAAAAGTTAATTTTCATCCTAAATTGAAACAAAAAGGGCTGATTCACTGTCAAAAATGGAAGAATTGCCGATTTGCAGTAAAAATATCGGAAAACGCCAATTCGTGGCTAAAATGAACAAAAATCGCTAATACACGGGCTAGAAATAGCTACTGCACTGCTAAAATTACGAAAAAGCGCTAATTTACGGTTAAAATTGAGACAAATTTAAATTTGCGTCAAAAATTGGAAATACGCTAATTCGCGGCTTCCTCGGGCAACTTTGAGGCTAAAATTGAGAAAAAGCGCTAATTTATGGCCATGAGTGAAAAACTAGCAAATTCGCGGCTAAAACTGAGACGAAATCGCTATTCCGCAGCGTATGGTTATGGTGAACAAAAAATGCTAATTTGTGGTAAACATTTCGAGAAAACCGGTGTTTTACGGCTAGTATTGAGTAGTTATCAGCTCATACTGAGTAAAGCGCTAGAGAGAATAGCTAATTTGCAGCTAAAATTGTGGAAAACGCCAACTCGGGGAAAGTTAAAGAAACATCGCTGATTCACAGGATAAAAAATCTACTTTGCTGCTAAAGTTGGGGAAAAGCGCATATTTATGTCTATAAGGTGGGGGTGGGATCACCCCGCTAATCCGTTGCTAATTTGCTGTTAAAGTTGACAAAAAGCACTCATTCGCGGCTAAAATGGAGAAATTCGCGGTTTAAACTTGGCATAAGCGCTGTTTAGCGGATAGGTTGTGGAAATAGGGGTAATTTGCCTAGAATATATGGAAAAGGCCTTGGCTAAAATTAGGAAAACGCCTTAGAGGTTACCAATAGAGATTTTTATCTATAGTTAGAGACTTTTAGGGGCCTCTTGAAGATTTCCGCCCCGAGCCCCGATACGCATAGGTCCGCCAGTGCAAGTTAGTGATCGTCCACTGTGGGGACTGAGATAGTCAACCCACGTGTGTTTCGTTTTAGCGCCAACTTTCCTGAGTGCACAGCGCGTTTGGTTAGTAAGATGGTGAAGAAGAGGGAGGGGGAATTCAAAGCCTTTCAATTTCACAAGGAAAGAAAGGGATAATTAAGCAAAATACGTGCGCGCTGAATCAACAAAATGATAAGTCCATCAGAAACATCCGTTGACGTGAACTAAAATGTTATTTTTTTTTTTTTTTAAGAAAAAAAAGGTGAGCCCCGCCATTCCTCTATTCGAATCTCATTAGCAGAATGACGGGGGGGGGGGGCGGGGGTTGAAAGAAACCGTGATCCCCAAACCCGAACAGCCTGAAGGCCATGAGTTCAAACGAGAGCTCGGCTCCCTTCACACGCATTCTCATTCTCGACATCTCGACACTAGTCGGCGACGCGAGGCCTCCCGATTCCCGCGATCATTGGCCCTCTTTAAAAATTCTTCTTGTCTCTCCCACTCATCTGTCACGATTTCTGTGGATATGAGCGGAGGGGGGGGAGGGGTGTTTAACAGCCTCAAGCGGGATTTATCACCAGTTTGCTTAGTTTTTTTTTTTTTTTATTTCGGGAAACCGCAGAAGTTTTGTATAACAATGGGAACTTCAATAAATCAATAGCTTTGTGGTAATGAACTCCAGCGTTTCTGGGTCTGCAAGTAGTGAAACTTGGATTGACGTCCACGTGTAGGACGTCAATTACTCCTACAACTCCGCCAATTAAGATTAAGCGCCAAATCAAATCTTCGTTGGGAACAAAGATGTTAGGTAGGAAGAGTTGATGGGTAGTGCTTCAATTAATATTGCGAAGGAGATAAACGTCTAAATGGACGAGTATCCAAATGCGTTAAACTTATTCTTTTTCTTGAACGAGATAGTAAAGTCGGTGCTGAACGCCCGCGAGAAAAAAAAAAAACGGGGATGACTGTTGGGGGTGGATAGATGGAGAGTGGATAAAGGGGTCGCTCCATTGAGAGAGATGGCCACTCACTCTATCACTCTCTCTTCTTTCCTCATGTTCCGCGGATGAAGCTAAAGCTTGGTGAGGAGAGGGTTAGAGAGGGAGAGGCTTGTTTTATTGGCGTCACAATGAAAACAGACAAACTAGAAGCAAGGCCATCTGAATATGTGTGCCTAGCGTTGTCTACAGCCCGTCCTAAAAACGTCTTAACATGCCACGGCTGATGGGGGGGGGGGGGCTCTCTTCACTTCAGCTCCACGAGGAAGAGAGAGTGTGCGAGGTAGTGATGGTGAACCGCGAGAACAGCGGGGTGGGAGGGGGGAGCGAGAGAGAGCGAGAAAAGCCTTGCCCAAAAAACGAGGCGGTTCCTAGGTCGGGTCGGGTCTTTTATATCGAAATCGAACTCTTCGTCTTCTCACATCTGCCTTTGCCACCACTTCATTACAAATTTAAGAGCGAATTTTCCATTAAAAAAAATATTATCCATTCGTCAAGATGACACACTCGTGGATCGGATCAAGGAGAGTGCCGAGTTCATTCAACTACCATCCTTACAATTCACACTAAACGTACTAACAGCACAATGATAACATTGTTGCTTCAGTGATTTCACACCCAGAACGAACTGGCATCGGGTAAGTCACATCATCGCTTGGGGCAAAAACTTAGCGATGGAGAGAGAAAGAGAGAGAGAGAGTCTAGGACTGATTGAAGAAAAAAGCCACGTAGGAAGAACAGTAGTAGTAATTATTTCTCGCATTCCAATCTATCTCAACTCAAGCCCCTTTCTTTTCACTCAAGAGAGACGAGGCGCGTTCCAAAAAAAGCAGACTCACTAAATTGAAAGTAAAAAAAAGAGAGCCCTAATAAACCAGTTATCAACCGCCTTCGGAAAAATCGATCCTGTATCAAAATTCATGACGATGGTTGACAAAAGTTCATTGGTGGACTTCTCAGAAGTTCACAAGATGCATCACTTTTACGTTTATTTGAATTGAAAATACGAATAGACGAACGTTTCTCGCTTCAGGGCGCGTAAACAAGTACTGCGTCAGCGTGTGTTTAAAAGCTGACGCATATTTTGTTAAAGTAGACTGTAAAAAGCATCAGACACGAATACCTACACAGTAACATAAAAAGATAGTGAATAAGAAATTTGAATCAATATAGTCCAATGAACGACCGATGGTGAGTCATTAAGTGAATCTCAAGCGACATTAGTAGAAACCCTTCAAGTTATAGGAAAGGACAATTTTGCAGAAAAACGATTAACACGCAAAAACCACATTCGATTCCGTGTCCCGTGAATTTGGTGTTGGGTGAGGGAAGGGGGAGAAACGAACTTTGGGGCGAGAGGAAGCGAAGGTTTCTATCTTTCGATTTCGTGAGAATCAAATTCGTGCGTGAGAGTTTGAAGGTTTCCTTAGGAACCAGATGCAACCATCTTCCTTCTTCATTCTCCGTGAAAGGATGAAGAGGGTGGTGGTGGTGTGGTGTGGAGGAGTGGTATAAGAGAGGAGGAAAGAGGTCCACATGTTGCTTTCTTGAGCAGGTAAAACTACGCCAGACTGACGAAACCTTTTTTTACCTGAATAATAGAATTAACACTAGTCCCGCACACACAATCAGTATATTTCTGTCTACCAGAGTACCCAAAACCAAGTTTTGTATTATTTATTATATGTAGTAGATTATATTTTTCATGATCCTTTGGAATGAAATTTGTCACATATTTAATTTTAACAGGTCAACACCAACGCTTCACTTTATAAAAACGGCAAGGTCAAGGTTTAATCCATTTTGAAAACCAAAAATTTCGAGGCAAAGTCGACCATATCCACACTCTATACTGCTGTCCAAGTAGTAAACGTAATCGGATAAATTAGGCTCAATTTGACACGAGTAAATGTATATCGTTCGCCTTTATTTCTTCAAATTATTCAAAGGAAAAGGACGACAATCATAATCGAATTGAATGACTGAGGAGGGGTTATAGAACATGTGATGTTAATGATGTAAAACGGTTATAGACGACAATTATACTCAGAAATCGTCATTAACCGGTTATTCAAGCGTTTCATCCCGGGAAATGTTGTGAATTCCTATTTGGCTATTAACAACATTATACCCGGCTATTGTACTCAATAAAGGGTCGGGTATTAACATAAATAACCGGGTAATGTTGATAATTATGAACGTTAACCAAAAACTGCAGGGTCTTGGAATAACCTGTTGAAGTCGACAATAACCAACTTGGACAATTAATGACAAAGACGGCATTATCCTATTATTGTCATAATTAACTGCACTTTACATTGAACGTCTCATTGGAAGAAATTGTTTCGGTCTAGAAGAAAAACTTGTGGTCTCAGGCCCCATCGGATCGGACGTGGTCGCAGAGGCCCGAAAGGACTGGGAGCGCGTCAAGACTGAACGACGCAAGGTCAAATCAATCAATTTATGACAATTTGACTTACATATAAAATGACGCTAAACCAAACGTGAAAAACATTTTCGAAAGACTATACAGAGGGCAACGTTCCATCGAAACCGAACGACATTCACCAGTGTACGCGCATTCTATTTTTAAACTTTTGAATACATTTTTCATGTTTTTTTGGAAAAACTCCCTTACTCTTTGACTTTTAGATTGACACAATTGATTGTATCAGACAACTGTTTAACGAATGATGATGGGAATTAATGATTTCAGTCAGGTAATTGTTGAGGAGCCAAGACCCCCCCCCCCCTCCGACTCCTCACGGGTGGATTTTGACGTCAATCAAATCGACAATTATTTGAACGGTGATGTTCACTAAGATCCTGGGCAATCGGCTTGGGGACACGGCGGCCTAGCGCGGAAAGCTCGCACTCTGAAAGAAGAAAAGCTAGGGAGTAGTAACGACTACAGTGAAAAATAAATGTGGAGAACTTCCAAATCTTTATGCATATTTTACTCAAGTTTCTTCTAATATTTAATAATTAGCATTTGCAAAGAAATGATTGAAATGGTATGGCTGGCGAGGGGGTGGCTCACCAAAGATTTTCAAACGTTTAACGGAAGTTAATAATCGATAAATTAGTCATTTCGTATACCGAGATTGTTGGAAATCTAGAAAAACTGGTTATTTCAGTTCGCGAACTATTGGTGTGTGGGCGGTTGGACGGGGGTCAGTGCAAAAGTTGCACCTTCCTGGAAGTATGTAAAAGTAAATATCTTTTTAACCACTTACAACGGATGTCAGAGATGAAGGTGCAGGGAAATAACACTAAAGAATCGGTCGTCGTCATCAACAACACAACAACTGCAGCAGCAGCAACAAATATTCTTCAATAAACATAAAACGATGCTGTATTCTGGCGTGAAAAACCACAGTGCCACCAGAATGGCCTTCACCTTCTTTCAACATAAATACTGCCCACCTTTACACGTGAGTATAGTAAAACTTCAATGTAGTCCCCTCATGTTGAATTGCTTTTCATTCAACAATTCCAATCGGATATGACCCAAAGAACTATAGGTTGACGGCAGTCTCTAAAACGTGTTCTTTATAGCCCCAGAAAAACTTAATATTCGGCACTATAGTATACTAACCGATTTTGCCTTCCAAAAACTCACAAGAGCCGTGAACACTGATAAAAATTTGGGTGGGAAACTGTTGTTGGCCCACAACAAAACCATGAGTAGAGCAGGAACCAGTGCACGGGGCGTTTCAAAAAACAATGTGACCGTTTTAGACAGAACGTTACCGCAGTTGCTTGATGCTTCGGCAGGTGTTTCGGGCAAAAAAGGCGGATCATAAATTGAATGTTGTTGAACTTCCTTGTAACTAACGAGCCATTCAAGACGAAATATTCCAGATTGATGGAAAGTTTTAAGGGATCTTCATAAGATATTGCGAAGCTATTGAGGTAGAAGAATCAATTTCTTGCGAATGAGTTGACCTGCAGATGCCCCCTGCCCCCTGCCATGAACCGTATCAGGAATGAAATATTTCCTCTTTTTTTTTTCATTATTGAATAGTACTCATTAAAAAAATATTTCAAATTTTCAAATGAATTCCGGCTTATTTCCACGATTTTCAAGTACATTTACTGCATCATACTCCGGCATATTTCTCTCTTATGCCCTTGATTCTTCATCTTCAGCCTACAATTAAAATTCTTTCCACAGTTTATCGCATACTATACGCTATTTATAATGTACCGGCAATCGCGCTTAATACAAAGTTTGGATGCGATTGAAAACTGGGCGCCACGTGATTTACGGTCAAATAGCGGCCCTCCCACACAACATTTTCAAGAGTGAAAAAGTACAAAATATTAGGGTGGACGCCATTATAAAAACAACTTTTTTTTTTTTCAGTATTTTCGACTTGCCTGAAGCGACTTGGAGGCAGGGGTGAATTGATTTTTTGTTTTCAATTTTATTGGCCGATCCTGCCGGCGTGTTATGTTTTTCAGCGACGTTTCGCATCGAGGGATCCTCAGCGTTCTCAGGCGTCGTAGAAATCACTACACGATGAACTACAAAAGAGACTTGAAGACAACGTATCCATTGTTTCGCCAGTGCTACACTTTTAAAGAAAATCATCTGGTTTCATTCAATTTTTCAGAATAAGTCAATGAAACCACACGGGTTTCTACACCCCCGTGTGTGTGTAGCACTAGCAAAACAATGGAACGGACCTCAAGATTTACACACCTATCATCATCTCAGATACACCGTAAAAAAAAAAAACCTTCAAAATTGAAAATATGAAACCACATGTAAAGAAAAATAAAAGCCTGAGGATGTTGAGGATCCCTCGACGAAACGTCGCTGAAAAACAAAAAACGCCGGCAGGATCGGTCAATAAAATTGAAAACAAAAAATTGTTATTGTTATTCGTGTATTTTTTTTTTTTTTTAAAGTAAGGGGTAAAGAAAAAAATGTTGAGTGCATTATCAGTACGTTGGTAACAAATGATTAGCACTGATAAAGATAAGAATCGAATGAAATTACATAATGTATCTATTATATATATAAATATAATAAAGACGTCAAACATTTCAAGACATGATGTGTTGAATAATTGGAAATATTATATAAATACGTAGGGGAAGGGTAAAAGGACACTTTTCGGCATATTTACAGTCGTCTGAAAATACGGAGTCGCCTTATTTGTGGGATGTAAAAGGAAAACTTTGCCTATTTGGATTGGGAATTTATTCCCTCGGCATAAAAAAGGGTGAGATAAGAAAACGCTTCTCTCATGTCGTCTCATAGCGTTTCCCATTTGCTCAAAATTCTTCATCCGGGCAGTTCATTTCCACCCGTCTTCTCTTAATTAAATCATATGTTAATGGAGAAGACGGGTGGAAATGAATTGCCCCGATGCAGAATTTTATGCAAATGGAAAACACTATCAGTTACATGGAACATTTTTGAACCTATGCATGTGGACAAAATTCATCACTTTAACTATGTCTCATAGATGATCCTTGAATTGTGTGAAGGGGCTTATTTCTTTTAACATAATTCAAGTTAAGCACATTATTCAAGTAATGTCCCATGTAAAACAATACGAAATTGAGACAATTCGAGGAATTTCTCAGTCTACCAAGTGAGAGGGGGCGGGGCTTATTTTTTTTTTTTTTGGTTGAATTCTACCGAAACAGATACACTTTTAAAAATAGGACGAAGAGAATTCATTTCTGGGCAGGCAAAACCGCTAAAAAAAAAATAAAGATTTCTTAAAAACACTCCGGCAAGAGAGACAGTTTTTTTACCGATTCCCGTAAATATGGTTGCCAACTGTCCCCGGGACAGTACCGGTTCCGCTATATTATATATGTAGTATATTTTTCGCGCATCCCGGGACGCATTTTGTCCCGCGGGTACCGACAAAATACCGTCGTATACCGTAAAAATCGGAGTGTACAACTAATTTTTGTTAACAGATCAAACAAATTGGATTCGAAGTACCAGCTGACCATTTCGGGGCTGAAATGAAGACCACAGGCAATTCCATAGTTCGGTGGTGAGCCAAAACAGTGAAATTGTTTGTTTTTTACAGTAGTCTAACCGTAATTCAGACGGCATTATTAGGGACAAAAATTATTTTAGAAAAACGCCAATTCACGGCTAGAATAGAGAAAATTGACTAATTCGCGGCTAAAATTCAAAAAACGCCAATTCTCAGTTAAAATTGAGCAAAAGTGCTAATCCACGGCTATTACTGAGAAAACACAACTATTTCACAGTTTTCAGAGGCAAACATTGTGGCTAAAATTCAGGTAAAGTGCTAATTCATGACTGGAAGTAAAAATAAGAGATACTAATACCTGATTCGCGGATAAAAATTGAATTAAACGCTTATTCACGGATCAAATTTAGCACAAGGCCTGGCCTTCATTCGTGGAAAAAAATTTAGAAAAAGCGTTAAATTTGCGGGTAAAATTGAGAAAAGTGTCTAATTCAAGAATAACATTTTGAAAAAGCGCCGATTCGCGTATAAAATTAGGAAAATTGTTCGCGGTTAGAATTGGGTGCCAAAATCCCCCTCCCCCCGTCGAACAAAGTATGGCGTGACGGATAAGATGAAGAAAATGTTGTGGAGTTACTGGATTGGTCAAAACGATACTTTCGTGAGAGGCAGATTGATAAATATTCAGATCTGAAACCAATTGAACCAGGAGTGCCTCAGGGTAGAGTGCTAGGCCCAAAACTGTACCTAATGTACACTGGCTCTATGTTCATGAAAGTGGGTACGTAAAAAATGAGTTTTGCTTTGCGGTTGGACAGCGATATTGGATTTCCAGCCCATCAGGTCCTTGAGCCGATAAAGTTGACAATGCGCGCTAATATTCTACTCTTGGGGCCGGTAAACGTAAACAAAAAGTTTGAAAAAAGCGCCAATATCCGTGGCTAAAACTGCGAAAAAACGTCCATTTGTAGTTTCTCGACGCAAATTCCGGACTAAAATGAAGAAAAAATTGCTCATTTCGCAGTGGATAGGGGCCACTTTACGAATAAAATGAGAACAAAAATTCTAACGTGCTGTTCTTCGGCCAAACTCGTGGCTGAAATGGTAAAAAAACGCTAATTCGAACCTGTAAAAGTAAAAAAAAAAAAAAAAAAAAAAAAAAAAAATGCACCTACAATTGAAAACAAAAACAAGAAAAAACGTAAGAGTAGGGCTTAAAATGGAAAGTTCTCTGATATTGATATTGAGCTGATATTGAGAAAAATCACTAACTAGCCCGCCTAAAATTTAGAGAAACGATAACTTTTGCCACTTTTTGTTGAGGAAGAAGTGATAATTCGCTGTAAAAAAGGTAAAAATACCGGTAATCTGCTGCTCAAATTGAGTACAAGTGCTAATTCGCTGCTAAAAAAAAGGTAAAACATAGCTATAAGTTGCCGCAAAAATTGAGAAAAACTCCAATTCGCGGCTAAAATTGAGGAAACTCTCTAATGCGTGGATAAATTGTGTAGAAAAAGCTATCATTCGTGTGTAAAATTGAAAGTATTCAAATTTTCCGTCTGTTATTGAAAATGCGCCAATTTGCGGATTCTGAAGGCAACTTTGTGGCTAAAATTGAGAAAAAAACGCAAATTCATGGCAAAATAAGTGTAAAAACATCCGCTGCTTCCCGACTAAAATTGAGAAAATATCCAATTTGCGGCTTAAATTGAGCACAAACTCTAATTGACGGATAGGATGTATAAAATGCCTAGAACTCGTGGCTAAATTAAGGGGAAATCCATAATTTGACGCCACGTAATAATATTATTTCTTGCTTATTTAGTGACTCATGGGACCTCATAGAGATTTCCGCTCCGGGCCATGGGATTGGAACCACCACTTGCGTAAACGATACTCCCACAGGTAAGACACAACCCCAAAAATTGGCCCCCCCCCCCAAAAAGTCAACTTTTGGCGTATTTTTGGTTTTGTTTCAAATCTATGCCAAATTAGCGGGTCATTTCCCTAATGTCCTTTTTTTATATACGGGGATTTAGGAGAATTTGACGGAAATTAAAATGGCAGTTGTTTTTTTTTCTCATCTTGAGCAGACAAAACAAAAGAAAGCATGCATTAAAACAAAAGACACCCTGTAGTAATATTGAGAATTTTAGACTAGACCGCTAAGGCTCGGACCCTTTTTTTTTTGAATGGGGGAATAAAGGGGACACAACAACAAAACACTGTCAAGCTCCGGTACCTTTTATGAAGGCACCTTTTTTTTCTGTAATAGAGGTCTCCCCCCCCCCCTCATCAGTCATTCCTTCTCTCTTTCTTCAGTTCAAAGACGGAGGGATTAGCCCAGTGTGAGAAGGGTAGATTGGTTTGGCAATAGGATGACTATAACATTCATAGAAGTGCCCAACCTAATTTTTAAAATGTCAAACACAAAAATTTATTGGCTTTCTGTGGCAAATGCTCGAGTAGACACTGACACTGCGGATACAATCTTAATTAGTGCAATTCATGTTATTTGTACACCAAAAATCGACTCAACGCCCCGGGCCCCACGTTCGAGTGGGGCCCCTGAAAAGCTTAAACATGAAAAAATTGGGATTTTTAAGTAGAAAGAATGGCTAAAATCGCTAGTACAATTGAGAAAAACGCTGATTCACGGCTGAAATTGAGAAAAAATTCTATAAAAGCGGTTGTTAATATTGAGAAAAAGTGCTAATTCACAGCTGAAATTGATAAAACGCGTATTTTTTAACAATTTTATTCCATTTGCCGACTAGTTTCTTCGAATATAGTTACTTCGCAATGCAATGAGACAAACGGTAATTCGATAGGTAGAATCAGAGAGAAAAATTAGTTGAGAAACGCGAATTTGTGGAAAGAATACACAAAAAGTGCTAATTCGCTGCTGAAATTGAAGGGAATAAACGCTAAAATTGAGAAAAATGCCTGAATTTTTGAAGAACTAGTACTTTCTCTCGGCTAGAATTGTGATTAAGCGCAACAACATGCGCCTTTAAAACTTAAGGAAATATAGCTAGTTCACAGCTGATAGTGAGACAACGCAAAATCACGAATTCTTGGGGCAAACACTGGACTGAAATTGGGAAAAAGCCCTTATTCACGCGGCTAAAACTGAGAAAAGCGCTAATTCAAGGACAAAACAGAGAAAAAAGCGAATTCACGTCTTAAAAATGAAAAAACAAGCTATAATTCATAGCTAAAATCATGATAAAGTGCTACAATTTAGCAGCTATAAAAATTGAGGAAAAAAGGGAATTCACAGCTCTCACTGCTTCACAGATTCTCGAGCAACATTGGGACTGAAATTGAGAAAAAGCGCTAATTCACGAGTGAAATAGACAAGAACGCGAATTCGCGTCTAAAAGTGGAGGAAAACGATATTTCATGTAGCTAACGTATGAAAAAATGAAAAATTACGATTTTACGGATAAAATCGAGAAAAAAAGCTGAAAATCGCAGCAAAAATTGCGAAAACACGCTAATTCACTGCTAAAATCGAATTTTCAGGGCAACATTGGGCTTGAAATTGAGAAAAAGCGCTGATTCTGGAGTGAAATAGACAAAAACGCGAAATCGCGTAGAAAAGTGGAAGAAAACACTAATTCACACTACTTTAAGCACGAAAAATTACGATTTCACGAATATTGTCGAGACAAAACGCTAAAAATCGCAGCTAAAATTAAGAAAACGTGCTAATTTTCTGCTAAAATTGAGGTAAAAACGCTAATTCACTGCTTGAAAATGAGAAATCGCCAACTCGCCGATTCTTGGGGCAACTTCGGGGCTGACACGGAGAAAAAGCGCTCTTTTCACGCGGCTAAAACAAACTGAGAAAAACGCTAATTCACGGATAAAAAAATGAAAAACGCGAATTTGAGTCTAAAAATATAGGAATCCACGGCTAAAATTGTGATAAAGTGTTACAATTTGGCAGCTTTAAAAATTGGGAAAAAGCGCAAATTCAAACCTAAAATTGAGATAACAACTCACGGATTCTCGGGGCTGAGACTGACATTGAGAAAAAGCGCTGATTCACGGCGTGAAACGGAGAAAGACGCGAATTCGCGTCTAAAAATGAGGAAAACTCTAATTCCCAGCTGGGATACCTATGAAAAATTGCGATTCCACGGATAAAATAGAGAAAAAGTGCTGTAATTCGCAGCTAAAATTAAGAAATATGGTCATTCGCTGCTAAAATTGAGGGTAAAAAGGGCGAATTCACAGCTGAAATTGAGAGAACACCAACTCGCGGATTCCTGAGGCAACACGAGGAATAAAATTGAGAAAAAGCGCTAATTCAAGCGGCTAAAACTATGAACAAGTTCTGATTCGCGGATAACAAAGACAGAAAAACACGAATTGGCGTTTAAAATGGAAAAAAAGCGCCAATTCGCGGCTTAAATTTAGAAAACTTACTAATTTGCGGATAAAATTGGGAAAGAGCACTCAATAACGCTACCCAATTTGCAGATACTTGAGGCAATTTCACGGCTAAGAGCTTATAAAAAGCGCCGATTCGCGTCTAAAAATGAGAAAATGAGCTAGAGTTCGCTCCCCCCCCCCCGCCGCCAATCAAAATGTAAAGGGTGAGCTCCTTATTTGAGAAAAAAGTTTGAGGAAAAAAGGAAAGGAGGGGACTGAAATTGAGAAAAAGCGCTGATTCACGGCGTGAAACAGAGAAAGACGCGAATTCGCGTCTAAAAATGGAGGAAAACTCTAATTCCCAGCTAAGGTACCCATGAAAAATTACGATTATACGGATAAAATCGAGAAAAAGCGCTGAAAATCGCAGCAAAAATTGCGAAAACTCGCTAATTCACTGCTAAAATTGAAAAAAAACGCTAATTCAAAGCTTGAAAATGAGAAATCGCCAACTCGCCGATTCTTGGGGCAACTTCGGGGCTGACACGGAGAAAAAGCGCTCTTTTCACGCGGCTAAAACTGAGAAAAACGCTAATTCATGGATAAAAAAAAATGAAAAACGCGAATTTGAGTCTAAAAATAGAGGAAGACGCTATTCTACGGCTAAAATTGTGATAAAGTGTTACAATTTGGCAGCTTTAAAAATGGAGAAAAAGCGCAAAGTCACACCTAAAATTGAGATAACGACATCTCACGGATTCTCGGGGCTGAGACTGACTATGAAAAATTGCGATTTTACGGATAAAATCGTGAAAAAGTGCTATAATTCGCAGCTAAAATTCAGAAATGTGCTCATTTGCTGCTGAAATCGAGGGTGTAAAAGGCGAATTCATAGCTGAAATTGAGAGAACACCAACTCGCGGATTCCTGAGGCAACTTGGGGAATAAAATTGAGAAAAAGCGCTAATTTAAGCGGCTAAAACTATGAAAAAGTGCTAATTCGCGGGTGACAATACAGAAAAACACGAATTTGCGTTTAAAATGGGGGAAAAAAGCGCCAATTAGCGGCTTAAATGTAGAAAACTTGCTAATTTGCGGATAAAATTCTCTTGAGGCAACTTCAAGGCTAAGAGCTTATAAAAAGCGCCGATTAAAATGAAAAACGCTGAATTTGAGTCTAAAAATAGAGGAAGACGCTATTCTACGGCTAAAATTGTGATAAAGTGTTACAATTTGGCAGCATTAAAAATGGAGAAAAAGCGCAAAGTCACACCTAAAATTGAGATAACGATCTCGCGGATTCTCGGGGCTGAGACTGACTATGAAAAATTGCGATTTTACGGATAAAATCGTGAAAAAGTGCTATAATTCGCAGCTAAAATTCAGAAATGTGCTCATTTGCTGCTGAAATCGAGGGTATAAAGGCGAATTCATAGCTGAAATTGAGAGAACACCAACTCGCGGATTCCTGAGGCAACTTGGGGAATAAAATTGAGAAAAAGCGCTAATTTAAGCGGCTTCAAGTGCTAATTCGAGGGTGACAATACAGAAAAACACGAATTTGCGTTTAAAATGGGGAAAAAAGCGCCAATTAGCGGCTTAAATGTAGAAAACTTGCTAATTTGCGGATAAAATTCTCTTGAGGCAACAGCTATAATTCGCAGTATTATAGCTATTAAAATATGCTAGTAGATTTGAGAAAAAAACACTCATTCGCTGTTTAAATTGAGAAAACGCACGTATACGGTTTTCGGAGGCAATTTCGAAGCTACAATTCAGAAAAATATGTACTTCAACGCTACTAAAAAGTATTTCTAGTTTAATTAGAGACTGAAGGGTCTCCTAAAGATTTCCGCCCCGAGCCCCATTTAGGTGTTGTTCCGCCACTGCTTAGGGCCCAAACACACTTGCGTTTTTTTTTGACACACTTGCGTGACAAATGCAACTCATAGAATTAATTGCATGAGAAGGAACACAGAGGCCCTAATCCGACCAAGCACGGCCAGCCCCGTGTAGCGTGGACGTTTCTATTTATCTATTATCCTCCACCAAACATCGCACAGGAAGATGGTTTTAAAATAATTTTTTCATCTTTTGACAGTTTTGTGAATTTAGATGTTAGTTGTGTAGGTAAAAGCTCCCGGTCAAAGGTTTGATTATTAGAAACATTGGCGAGGGGAGATCCGCGTAATGCAAGCGGATGCTTTTAGTTTTTTATTTGAATGGCCTATAACTTAGACGAAGCACAAGGTGGCCCACTAAAGACGAGAGACAGAAAAGAATCGGTGACATTTGCATCCTTTGAAAAAGATCTCGTTTTTTTTTTCTTCTTTTTCTAGTAGTTATAACCAAAAGAGAATTATCCAAAAATAGGGGTAATATACGTATTTTTCTTTCATCCAAGCAACCTGCAGGAATTAAGACTTTTTTTTTTTTCCTGGACATTCAGAGCCACTGAGGTAGGCAACTTTCTATCTAATTGCCGCATCGGCAGCTTTAATTAGAATGGAAAAGACATGTTTTTCCCAGAATTCTTTATCCAAAATTAGCCGGGGGGGTCGTTCAACGAATATTATGGAGGATCAGGAGAATAGGCCACGAAGTCTTTGAACACCCGTGCTATCAAAAACCAGGCTTTCGCTCTTAGTAATAATCATAGCCTCCTGTTACCCACCTACGAAACAGGGCCAAAGAGCCCCACCCCGGGGTCAGATCCTGTTTTTATTTTGGTTGCCGAACATTTTAAAAAACTTACAAAGAGAAACGATCCCGAAAAAAAAAAAAAAAAAATGTACCGCGGTCATTTTCATCGCCGGAAATGAAGGGACACCAAAAGAACACTTTTTTTGTTTAGTTTACCTTAGCCGGCTGGCTCGATATGATATCAAGGGCCTGAGGGGGCGAGTGAGTGTCGTAGTGGGACTTTTCGAGCTCCTGTTGTCGCTGATGATGATGGTGAAGATAGTCGTGCGGCGTCGGAGACGGATTGCACTCGGTCATTTTCACCATAAGGCGCTCATCGTTGCCCAGCAGAGGCTCTTCTATGAGCTTCGTCGTGGCGGTAGTGTAAAGGACCCTCGAAAGGTCCCTCCCGCTTCTTGTTAACGAATAATGAAAATTTCGAAGCAGAAAAAAAAAAAAAACGGTAAACCACTCACGAAAAGAAAACTTTCATCGACGGGCAAATGCTGTGACCGCACCTTAATCCAGTCAGAACTGATAACAAAGTCAGGGGCAGGCAAAAACCCACGACGCACAAAAAAAAATAATTCAACACCGACTGGGCAGGAGCCGCGGGGACCAAAAACTAACTGTGTAGTAGTGTGCGACGAGAGGTGCAGGCCAGAGGGGCGTCCTCAGTTGAGAGGGGGGCCTAATAAAGAAGTGGGGGACCATAACCGAACAGGAGAGGGGACCCACATCCACTAAAAACTCGACGGCTATACTCTGGTCTTTTCAACGTATAAAAACTAAAAACATTCTCCCAATCTCCTTCAACTCTCTGCAATTCATACAAAAAAAAAGAAACGGATAAATTCTCTCTCCTTTCCACGCGACCCCACGTCACTATTTACTACCAACACCCCGTAGACTCTGTGTATCAAAAAAAAAAAGTCTTTCACTTGCCACTCCTTTCCCTACTATAGTTCTGTTTTTTTGTTTTGTTTTTGTTTTTTTTTTCATTTTACAAGTCCGCGTCCGCGTGCCCGCCACACTTTCCCTGCGACCCGCCCCAGCCCGGCCCCATTATTGCCTCAGGGTCTCCGCCAAATTTAACTCCAAAACGTCACACTCCCGTTCTTCAATAATACTATCTACGGCGCGCATCAACGTTATTTATCTTTGACTTCCGCGCAACTCTTTCTGCAATACAAATCTCGCACAAGCAGTCAAAAAATAAAAAAAAAAAAAAAAAAAAAAATCGTGACACCAAAACATTTACATGATTCCGGCATAGCCCGTTTTTGCGCCTCCTTAGCGTAAGGTACAGTACAAGGGGTGGGCAAATTACAGCTTTTTGAGTAATTAATTACAAATTACAAATTACTTCCAAAAAAGCGGATTAATTACAAATTACCAATTACTTTTCACTTCCACGAATAATTACAAATTACAATTACTGTAATTGAATTACTTTTTCAATTACCAATTACCCAAGAGCTGGATTTGTGGAACACGCAAGCGTCTTGCTCTTGTTCACTGTCATTTTTTTAGTGCGTCCAGCCAACAATCGAACGTCAGAACAGATCTTTGAGATAAGAAGCAGGAACAGCATAGCCCCAAGATGCCAAACGCGTCGCATGAGTAGGGTTGCGAAATGTCCGGGGTCAAATTTGCTAATTTGACTAATTTTGCCCCACATCCCAGCCTGCGAACTGTCACGGGGAACCCCGGATAGTCATGGTTTGCTAATTTGGCTAATTCACTAATGGCTGATTCGTGGTCTCGCGATGCAACGTCCACGACTAAAATTAAGAAAAAAATCGCTGATTCCCGGTACATGGAGGCCATTCTACGAATAAATTGTGAAAATCAACGCAAAAAGTTTTGTGTAAAGTTGAGAAAACACGCTATAATACTGACAAATAAAAGACGCTTTCAGGTTAAAATTGGCCAAAAATGGCAAATTTACAACTGAAATGGCGTAAAATCGCCCATTCGCGTATGAAAAAGGGAATAGGATGCTGAATGGACGCAAAATTAGCACAAAACGCTATTTCACACTGAAATTGGGAAAAATCGCTAATTTGCAATTTGCAGATATAGAGTTATGGAAAAACGTTAATTCGCGAAAACAAAATGAACAAAACCACTAATTCGCGGCAAAAATTGAAAAAATCACCAATTAGCGCAGCTAAAATTAAGAAAAACGTTAATTTTCAGTTCAAATTGGGGGAAAAGTGCTAATTCTCAGTTAAAAATGGGAAAAATTGTTAATTTGCAGCTTAAATTGAGTCAAACGCCGATTCTTGGCAAAAATTGACAAAATTCAGTGAATAATGCACTGTTTGGAAACGCTACCACGCTGCTAAAATTTAGAAAAAGCGAAAATTCGCTTAAAATTGAGAAACATCAATAATTCACGAATTAAGTGTCGTGAAATTTATAATTTAAAAATGATGATTTTTTGACAGAAAATGATGGATTAAAGGTACATTTTTTGGTTTGGAAAAAAAAATTACATTTATAATTTAAATTCGTACCTTCTGAAGGCATTTTTGTGGCTAAAATCAGAAAAATGGCAAATTTATGCATTGCTATAGTACTACGTTAAAAATTACGCTAATTCACGGCTAGAACTGAAAAGAAGCAATAATCTATATCTATAAAAGTTTTATAAAATTGCTCAAAATTAAGAGAAAGGTTAATTTTAAGCCTAAAAATTGAGAAAATTGCTAATTCGCGGTTAAGAATGGAAAAAATCGCCAATTTACAGCTGAAATTGCGCCAGACGCCAATTTGTGACTGAAATTGAGAAAATTCGCTAATTCACAGGTTTGAAACGCCACGACACAGTCGCCACTACAATTTTAAAAAAGCGCTAATTCGCGGTTGAAATTGAGAAAAATTCTTATTTGCACCAAAAACTGAATATACGCCAATTTGCGGATTCTGAAGGCAGCTTTTTAGGCTGAAATTGAAAAAAACAAGCCAATTTGTGGCAATAGGTGAAGAAACCGCTAATTCCCGAGTAAACTGAGGAAAATCGCTCATGCATTGCGTATGGTGAAACAAAAACATCGTAATTCGTGAAAAGTCCCCCTATTTTGCGGCTAATATTGAGGAAAACACTAAAGAAAAACGTTAATTTCCAGCTGAAACTGAGAAAAGTGCTAATCCTGGTAAAAATATTAAAAAATCGGTAATATACTGCTGAAATTGAGGAAAACGTGGATGTGAAAAACCGCTTATTTGCGGGTAATATGAAAAACAAATAATTAGCCTGGTCAAAATCAAGAGAAAGGTTAACTTTAAGCCTAAAAATTGAGAAAATTACTAATTCGCGGCTAAAAATGGAAAAAGTCGCCAGTTTACAGCCAAAAAATGGGCCAAACGCCAATTTGTGACTGAAATTGATAAAATTCGCTAATTAACAGGTTTGAAACGCTACGACGCCACTACAATTTAAAAAAAGCGCTAATTCGCGGCTAAAATTGAGAAAAATTCCAATTTGCGCCATAAACTGAATATACGCCAATTCGCGGCTTCTGAAGGCAACTTTTCAGGCTTAAATGGAAAAAAAAAGCGCTAATTGATGGCAATAGGTGAAGAAATCACTGATACGCTTATAAACTGAGAAAAATCGCTCATGTATTGCGTATATTGAACCAAAAAAATCCTAATTCGTGAAAAGTCCCCGTATTTTGCGGCTAATATGAAGGAAAACACTTAAGAAAAACGTTAATTTCCTGCTAAAACTGAGAAAAGTGCTAATCCCCTAGTAAACAAATTTCAAAAATCGCCAATATGCTACGGAAATTGAGGAAAACGCCAAAAACTCGTGGATAATTAAGAAACATCGCTCAGGGAATAAAAACGATACTTTGCTGCTAAAGTTGAGAAAATGCGCAGATTTATGGCTATGGAAGGGGGTGGGGCAAAACCGCTAATCTGCGGCTGAAATTGAGAAGAACGATACACTCGGCCAAAATTGAGAAAAGCGCTAATTTTTGCGGGTAGAGTCCAAAAATCGCCCTTAACTGAGTGATTGAGGCTATGATGAGGCCAGCAAGATGTCCAGATTCAAGAGAGTGTGCTGGCTGGGTGGAATGATGACTAAAATGTGAAATTACCCGCCTCCTTTCAACCTTACGAGATTTCAATCTGATCCTTCCCCCCCCCCCCAAGACAAATTCCTACTTACGCCACTGGTTTGGGGTTTTGATCTTTGAAACTTTTGTACCGTTTTCCTCAAATTTCAAATTGGCAACCCTAAGCTCGAGGATATCGCTCGTGTCATAATTGCTTTGAAACTCTTTTTTTTTCAGAGAATTTCATGCAAAAACTCCTCCAAAAGCTTCAAGTAAGGCGCGAAAGTTTTCGAAGTAATATTGGCTCTGAAGATGGAAATGTAATTGGTAATTGTTAATTACAAATTACTTCAAAAAAGTGCTTTTAATTACAAATTATCAATTACAATGGCGTGTTGTTATCAATTACAAATAACCAATTACTAATTGTAATTGAATTACGTAATTCAATTACATGTAATTCAATTACTGCCCAGCCCTACTGAACAGTGTAGTGCCGGCGGCCTTAGACATTTTGCGCCCCCGGGCGGGTCTTTCTGAAGGCGCTCCCCCCTCATAATTAATCCCTTTAATTAGCAATTTTTCATTATTTTAGCAACAAATTAGCGTTTTTCCTTATTTTAGCAGATTTTTCTTCATTTCTACCTTGAATTACAATTTTCAATAGTTATAATTTTTATTAACAATAAAAAGGGTAACAAAGGTATTGTATATTGACTTCAAATGCCACTTTTATTGGCTCCCCTACTGGCTTATAAAGCATATGGGTCATCTTATGTTTCTTTTTCTTTTTCCAGTCAGTGTTTTAAAAATATACGTTTCAAGAAATGTCTCGCGTGCAAATTTTATATTATATGATTGTCACACAAAAGTCACAACAGTTGGCGACGATTGGAAAAACCTCGTCATAATTTTCATCGGTCTTCTCAGTCTCGTTCTACCATGGACGCAGAGCAATTTCAACAAATTTTGACTTTATTTCGAGAACAACAAGGGGCTCTTCTCGAACAACTGTTCGATCGTACTCGTCCAGAGCATCCAAACGGTCAGGTAAACTTTTCGTCTTATCTTGAACGGTTCGAAAATTATTATTCCATGAAGAATATCACGTCGGAAGAAAAGATAGCGCAGTTATTATGTGTTTCAATCGGTTCTATACATTATAATAACCTCGCAGCATTTCTAGGTCCTGAAAAATCGGTTAAAAACCTTTCGTATCCAGATTTGGTCACAGCATTCAAACAAATGTTAATTTCCCGGAAAAGTGTCGTTCTTGCCCAACACTGTTTTTTCAGTATTTTTCAAAAACAATACGAATCTATAGCAGAGTATGTCGCGAATTTACAGAGGGATCTGTCTGACTGCGATTTGAACGTAAAATGCCAATGTAACCAATCCGTGTCAGTTGCAGATGTTTTTCTCCGCGCCCAGTTTATTCGAGGTCTACGTGACGATTGGCTAAAAGAGCAAATTTTACAGTCGGACGCAGCAAAAATCGATGAAATTTTAGCAAAAGCCCTAGCTCTCGAGGCGTCGAAAATCGAAAGCAAGCAGTTCCAACGCCCTAGTTCAAGCCATTCAAACTTTTTCGACTGTGACACCATCAAAGTACACAGTACTTCTACACGGTTCCGATCAGGCTCACTTGACCGTTCACGGACGCATGTCGGATCATCCAACACTCGAAATTCCAATTCTCGGTATCGTAAAATTAATTATCAATCCCTCGGTATCGCAAATAACTGTTTCAGATGCGGTAAAAATGACCATCGCGTTAATGAATGTCGGTCCGACCGTTCTAAAATAAAATGTGGCTCATGTTCAAAAATCACTGATACGCTTATAAACTGAGAAAAATCGCTCATGTATTGCGTATATTGAAACAAAAAAAATCGTAATTCGTGAAAAGTCCCCTATTTTGCGGCTAATATAGAGGAAAACACTTAAGAAAAACGTTAATTTCCTGCTTAAACTGAGAAAAGTGCTAATCCCTGGTAAAAAAAAATTTAAAAAATCGGTAAATATTGCTGCTAAAATTGAGGAAAACGCAAAAACTCGTGGATAATTAAGAAACATCGCTCAGGATAAAACGATACTTTGCTGCTAAAGTTGAGAAAATGCGCAAATTCATGGCTATGGAAGGGGTGGGCAAAACCGCTAATCTGCGGCTGAAATTGAGAAGAACGATACACTCGGCCAAAATTGAGAAAAGCGCTAATTTGCGGTAGAGTCCAAAAATCGCCCTTAACTGAGAGGATTGAGGCTATGATAGGCCAGCAAGATGTCCAGATTCAAGAGTGTGCTGGCTGGGTGGAATGATGACTAAAATGTGAAATTACCCGCCTCCTTTCAACCTTACGAGATTTCAATCTGATCCTTCCCCCCCCCCCCCAAGACAAATTCCTACTTACGCCACTGGTTTGGGTTTTGTTCTTTGAATCTTTTGTACCGG
This sequence comes from Corythucha ciliata, assembly GCA_038030265.1. NCBI lineage: Eukaryota > Metazoa > Arthropoda > Insecta > Hemiptera > Tingidae > Corythucha > Corythucha ciliata. The sequence continues at coordinate 3,281,412 of CM075943.1, read as the reverse complement.
TTTATCTCAAATTTCAAATTGGCAACCTAAGCTCGAGGATATCGCTCGTGTCATAATTGCTTTGAAACTCTTTTTTTTCAGAGAATTTCATGCAAAAACTCCTCCAAAAGCTTCAAGTAAGGCGCGAAAGTTTTCGAAGTAATATTGGCTCTGAAGATGGAAATGTAATTGGTAATTGTTAATTACAAATTACTTCAAAAAAGTGCTTTTAATTACAAATTATCAATTACAATGGCGTGTTGTTATCAATTACAAATAACCAATTACTAATTGTAATTGAATTACGTAATTCAATTACATGTAATTCAATTACTGCCCAGCCCTACTGAGACAGTGCAGTGCCGGCGGCCTTAGACACTTTTGCGCCCCCGGGCGGGTCTTTCTGAAGGCGCTCCCCCCTCATAATTAATCCCTTTATTTGCAATTTTTCATTTATTTTAGCAACAAATTAGCAGTTTTTCCTTATTTAGCAGCTTTTTTCTTCATTTCTACCTTGAATTACAATGTTCAATAGTATTTTCTTCATTCTCAGCCATCAATTTAGCTCTTTTCCCCAATTTCAGCCGCACGTATTGGTGTTTTTCTCAATTTCAGCCACAAATAAGCGACTTTTCAGTTTTAGCAACGAATTATTAGCTAGCAGTTATATGTATAGTAGCCTCCTAAAACTGTAATTATTATTTTTTTTTTTCCAATTTTAACCACGAATCAGCCGTTTTATTGCATTTCATTCTGAAAATGCACTATTGGCCTCGTCGTGATGGTGGCAAACATGGGTCATGTCATGTCTTTTTCACGTTTCAGAACCTCTAGAACACGAATTCAGTGGTCTCCGGAATTCATATATACATATGTATATTTCTTATATACCGGGTGTTCATAAAATGGATGTAAATATTTTGCCCCTGTGAATGTACGTCCAAAATGTGTCAAAATTAGCGTATGAACCATAGTCCGATTCCTAATAGTGTCCGAGAATTAAGGAAATAAGCACTTTTGTAATGGGCCTCAGTTTTTACGGATAAAACGTTCGTAGCTTGGCAACCATGGCAACCCATCGTGGAACGTACCGTATGCATCGGCTAAGTTTCGGCATCAAAACGGCCCCTTCGGATTTTAACAGAATTCTATCTCAGATTCTACAGGGCCTCCAGAAAACCGAGGCATACTTTGATGATATCATCGTCCACAGTTCGACTTTTGATGAATGTGTTCAAAATTTACGCTTCTGTCTTCAACGCTTAACTGATTTCGACCTCCATCTTAATAAAAGTAAATGCAACTTTTTTCTAGAAAAAATTGAATATCTCGGTCATGTCATGGAACATAACAAAATTTCGAAGTCCCCAGACAAAGTTTCAGCCATCCGGAATATGCCACGTCCTACAAATTCTGATGAACTGAGACGTTTTTTGCGCCTTGCAACCTATTATTCTCGTTTTATTCCCGATTTCTCTACAATGACGTACAATCTTCGCTGCCTCTTAAAGAAAGGCATTCGTTGGTCTTGGACTCCTCAATGCGAGTCAACTTTCCAACACATCAAAGAAGAACTCTGTAGCGACCGTTTTCTCGTCCCTTTTAACCCCTCACTGCCCATTGTTTTAACTACAGAGGCAAGCCCAACAGGGATCGCCGCGGTCTTGAGTCACACATTTATGAAGGCTTCGAAAAGCCTATAGCCTTCGCCTCACGTTCGCTTACCGTCTCTGAGCAAAACTATAGCCAGCTAGATCGAGAGGCTCTGGCTATAGTATTCGGTGTTCACCATTTCTATAACTATCTTTATGCCAATACTTTCGTACTTGTTACAGATAACGAACCTCTTTCTCGTATATTCCACCATCATAAGGCTCTACCTCAGATGACATCGTCTAGATTACTTCGATACGCTTCCTTCCTCTCAGGTTTCGATTATGTCATAAAATTCAAAAGAGGACAGGAAAATCAAAACGTCGATTGTCTCTCGAGAGCTCCAGCGCGTAATTCTCAGCGTTGCTCTGACCAGTATATCGGAAATGAAGTCAATGAAATATGTTCACAGGTTATTTTCCAGATTTCTAATAGCGAGATAACAGCGCAGCAAATCCGAACGGAGACGGATAAAGATCAGGAATTGAGTAAAATAATTCATCAAATCACGAATCAAGCGGAAGACTCTGAGTTCACTCTCTTCGATGGTATCCTTTTTCGTAATGACAGAGTAGTTATACCCTCTCGTGTACGTTCCAGTATTCTTCAAGAACTGCATGAAACACACCTTGGTTCAACGAAAATGAAACAGTTAGCTCGACGGTATGTTTATTGGCCAATGATCGACAGGGACATCGAGAGATTAACAAAAGAGTGTGAAAACTGCGCTCAAACGAAATCAAATCCTCCTAAAGTCGCTGTTCATCCCTGGGATTCTCCTAAGGAAAATTGGGAGAGATTGCATATCGATTTCGCCGGACCTTACGAAGGATATTTTTTTCTGGTATGCGTTGACGCCAAATCCAAATGGGCGGAAGTAAAACTTATCTCTGAATCCCCGTCCAGTTCTAAAACTATTTCTCTGTTAGAAGATATTTTCTCGGTTCACGGTTATCCACGTTTTCTCGTCTCGGACAATGCCTCTATTTTCCAGAGTGAAGCCTTCCAGTCATACTGTAAATCCCGCAGAATTTTACAGAAATTCATAGCCCCTGGCCACCCCGCGACAAATGGACTCGCCGAAAGAAACGTGCAGACTCTCAAGAACCGTCTGAAGGCCACGTCACACGACCACGACAGCGTTTTCCAAAGAATAAGGAAAATTCTATTTCGTTACAGTGCTACCCCTCTCGCCTGTGGTCAGTCACCAGCAGAACTGTACCTTCACAGGGAAATTCGAATTCGCCTAGATGCCATCTTCCCCAACAGTTCAAGTGCCTCTAATTCCAACTTACTGCCGTCTTCCCGTTTTTTTTCAGAGGGAGAGAGGGTCCAAGTCCGTTATTTCGAGAACAAAAAACCTACCTGGAAGTTCGGGTCTGTCAAGAAAAAACTCGGAACTCGTCACTATCAAGTATTTCTGGACTCAGGAAAAATCGTCAAGAGACACGTGAATCAAATGAGGTCTACGCTTGTTCCTGCTCCTTCCAAAAGAGTGACGTTCGGACCAGTACAATCTTTCAACGTCCCGAGGTTTCCTGAAACGCAGGCACCTCAAGACAATCCACCCTCCCCATTACAACTGGCAGAGCCGCCACTGGACGAACAAAGAAGATGGCCTCAACTGACGTAACAAGGGGAGTGAATGACGCGTGCCTTTCTTCGCAAGCTGCCACATACTTCCGCTTCTTCTCCTCCTCGGCTGTTTTGAATACAGCGGACACGTTGCGTGAGATGTAAGAGGGCGCATCAGTGTCTGTGACACGGATATCAAACAATGCCTCCCTCTGAATTTCCCACACACCTCGACACGCCAGGTCCCCTCGAAGGCCAGGATGTGTGTCGGAAGGTTCCAAAATAATAAGTTCTTTTAAGCAGTTCCCCCAGGCAGTCTCCATGAGTTGGCCCAACACATCTCGCACTTCATTGTGCCGTCGGGTCATGAGCCCACCAGTCTTATAGCTCATTGCGTGTTCGATGGAGAATGTACCTCCACAACCATCACAATTGGAAGGGGTACCTGTCGGAGGGCGCATGTATCGTAACGCGAGGGCATCTCTGAATTGCGTTATTGACAAGTCAAAATGTTGCCTTTTTATCGGTAAAACCGAGAGCCACCCCGTCGACTTGCTTCCAGAGAGCTTCTGGATAGAGCGTTCCACTGCCCTCCTGCGATTTTCAGGAAAGTCAATGAGTATTGCTTGAAGAAGCGTCTCCTCCTCTCCTTCTCTTCTCTGAACTGCGGCTTTCTTCTCTGCACCCAATGTTGCAAGATGGTGCCCGATGACGAAATTGGAGTCACCCAACCGGATTGCATCTGCCAACACTGAAGTTCCCGTTCGTGATGTCTGAAAGAATGGCTGGGCTGTAGATACCGGATCTGTCAAGGCTAATCCTCCCTTCTTGACAGGTAGCGAAAACAAATCACATTCTTCTGGTGTCGCTTCCCCCTTGAACACTGCTGGTATGAAAGAAGACCTAATGGCTCTTTTCAGGTTCACACAGGTGTTATCGTTGCCTTGGACCACCCGTTGAACAAACTGCCACCGGAATTGCATGGACTTCACAAATGCGGCGTAAGCAGCCTGTGGTTGTGATTTACCTGCTTGGGACAACTTTTCCACCAACTTGATCCAGCTTTCAACTTTGGAATCTAGAAAGCTCTGTTTCATCCCTTCTTCTCCAACATAGCCCCCAAGAAATCGCTGACCAGTCACAACCTTTATACCAGAGCCTGAAAAAACAGATCTCGCATTCTCCACACAATCAGGATGTACAACAAGGTATGACTTCTGACCTTGAGGGAAGAACCCATAATCTGGTCCCAGCTGTTGAAGCTTATCCCACCAAGTCTTCAGATCAGCAATTTGGCCTTGGGCTGAACTGTCGTCCGCGTACCAACATTGGATCACTCTGGAGTCTTCTAATTGGTTGATCAATGCTAAAGTGGATAAGCTATAGAGCAGCATGGCAAGAGGGTCCCCTTGAGTCACCCTTCCTTACTGTGTAGCTTTTCTTCACTTCCCCGGAATACCAGTTCAGCATGTCCACGATATGTGTTGTATAGGAACTGGGCGCATCTTTGCCAGAGAACTCTTGCATGCCACAAAGCCGCAGCTCTACTCATCACGTTGAAAGCGTTCTTTGCATCCACTAGAAGGAGGCCCCAATTGGAATCAGGAGAGGAGTTTTCCAAGAACAAAGAGTCCATAGTGTGCACCGCCCCTTCTATACCAGCTGCTAGACCTCCACAGAGTTGTCTTTCCTTGCATGCTGCTGTGACATCCTCACCAGTTGCTAGAGCCATGACTTTCCCGAGAATCCTCCGCAAGCATTCTCCGACTCCTATGGGCCTTGAATTACAATTTTCAATAGTATTTTCTTCATTCTCAGCCATCAATTAGCTCTTTTCCCCAATTTCAGCCACACGTATTGGTGTTTTTCTCAATTTCAGCCACAAATAAGCGACTTTTTTCATTTTTAGCAACGAATTATTAGCAAGCAGTTATATGTATAGTAGCCTCCTGAAACTGTTTTTTTTTTTTTTTTTTCAATTTTAACCACGAATCAGCCGTTTTTCCACTTTTAGCTACATACGAACTACTGAGCATTTGCCCCCAGAAACCGCGAATTAGCAGCGGCTTTTCCTAATGTTAGCCGCGAGTTAGAGCTTTTTCATCATTTCGGTCATGAAATACAGTTCTTCTCAATTTTGTCAGTGAATTTTGGCATTTTCTTCCACGTTTTATTCATGAATTAAGTTTTTTCTCAATTTCACACAAAATTTCCCTCCGGAAACGGTGAATTGACGCTTTTTTCAATTTTAGCCGCGAATTAATGTTTTCTCCAATTTTGCTGGTAATTAGCGTTTTTATCAATTTCAACAGCGAATTGGCACCTTATCCCGTTTCTATTTGCAATTTTTCTCAATTTTGGTCTTATAATTAACTTTTTTCACGACTTTAGAAACGATTTCTTCACTTTTAGCCATGAATTAACGCTTTTTCAAGAAACCACAAATTAGCAGCGGTTTTCCTGATGTTAGCCACGAATTAGCACTTTTTCTTACTTTCTGCCGTGAATTACCGTTTTTCTCAATTTTTATAAGCAGTGAATCGGCAATTTTTCCCACCAATTTTACCATTATATTCCTAAGCACACCTGGCTACGAAATTCCTGGGGAGGAATACGTTGCGTCAATCCTCACCCGGAAATCACGGTCCGTAAACATCCATTTTTTCCTGACTTCAGCCGCAAATTAGCGTTTTTCATCAGCCCATCAGCTAATTAGGGATTTTTCTACGTTTCATCAACGAATTAAAAGTTCCCCCAATTTTCCCCGCGAACTACTCAACGCTTTTTCTGAAATTTGGCCGCGGATTAGCGATTTTTTTTTCACTTTCTGGCACGAAGTTACGATCAGAAGCCGCGAATTGAAGTTTTCTCTACTTAATCCACGAATTAGTCAATTTTATTGATAAATTAGCAAGTTTTCTCCATTTTAGCCGCTAATTAGCAATTTGGTCATTTCTGCAAGTTTTCACCCTTATTAGACGTGAGTTATAGCGATTTATCTGAATTTTGCAGTGAGTTCGTATTTTTCTTTATTTCAGCCGCTAATTAGCGATTTTTCTCAATTGCATCCATGAATTAGCAACTTTTCTTAATTTCAGCTACTTAGCGATTTGCTTCGCTTGCTTTTAGCTATGAATTAGCGTTTTTTCGCAGTTTGAGCCACGAACTTGCCTTCAGAAGCTCAAAATTTTCATTTCCTTACATCTAGCATCTGGGCCCTCTTATTTATTTATTCGTCACGTTAGCCGTGAATACTTGATTTTGACTGCTAAAGAGCGATTTCCAACAATTGTATCCGTGAACTAGCGCTTTTCTTAATTTTCCCCACGAATTAGCTTCTTTTTTTTCACTTTTAGCAATGAATTAGCGTTTTTTTCAGATTGAGCCACGAACTTCCGTTCTGAATAAGCCGAGAATTCATGTTTTCGTAATTTTAGGGGCGAATTAGCGCTGTTTTTCATTGGCGAATTATTGATTTTTCACAATTTTATCCGTTAATTAGTGTTTTTCATAATTTTAAACGCTAATGACTGTAATTTACACTTTATCCGCGATTTTAAAGCTTTTTCTCAATTTTTGCTGTGAAGTTTTCTTAACTTTATGCGTGATTTAGCACTTTTTCTTATTTATGGCCGAGAATCAGTTTTTTTTTCTGAATAATTTTAGCCGTTAATTAGCCATTTATCTCAATTTCGGTCCCCAATTAGCCTTATTTTCCGTTTTGGTCTGGATTAAGCGGGGGATTGGCCGACCACGAGAAGGCGCGAATTTGTAGCGATTTTAATTTTTTACAAAAATCCTAGGGGCGCCAAAATCCAAAATTAAAGATGATTATTTACCACTGTATGCCACGGGCGGGCCATTTAGGAAGGCTCAGCTGAGTCAGCGGGCCACTTTTTGGCGACTTTTGGGCCATTATTAGTCGCGATTTTTTTAACATCTTAGTCCAGCATTAGCATTTTTTTCATCTCTCAGCCGTGAATTTGCACCTTTTAACTTTTATGACCACGAATTGGCGATTTTTATCAATTTCAGTGACTAATTTGCACTTTCCTCTCAATTTTAGCCGCAGGCTTGGTCCACTAACAGCACATTAGCGCATAACCGTAAAAATGACATCTATGCACTGCGAATCGGCGGTTTTTTGCCAACTGAAAGTTGCATCAAAAAACCACTAATGAGCCATTAATATTAGCACTTTTTCCAAATTTCTAGCCGTATACTTCCCCCAAGGACAGCACATTAGAACACCTTCTCAATTTTATTCGCTCAAGAGCCTAAAGAAACTGGTGGGGGGGGGGGGTCAGTGTATTTTCCCTTATTTTAGCCGCGAATTTTCTCAATTTGATCCTTCAGAATAGCGCTTTCGTGGACTGAATCGAATATTTATATATTGTATAGCCACAAAATTTTCTGAGCACTGGTAGCGTTGTACTATTCTCCCCAGGTCGGATGGACAGAAAATATTCGAAAGAAGCAACAGTATACCGAGACTCTTTTTGACGTACCGACTCATCCACGAAATTTAAGGGTTTGAAGGAACTAAAACCGCTCAACTCGGCTTTACCGTCATTCAATCGTGTAGTCGCTCAGCTTCCACTCTTGCAAAAGAGTTTTAACATCTTCACTACTAAACATCTTCAGTTACTAAACTCGGTAACGCCGTCATTAAACTCTGTTACATCGCCATATTCAACTCGATTTCACCATCATTGAATTCTGCTTTACCGTCACTTGTTCAACTCGGCTTTACCGTCATTCAACTCGGTAACATGGTCGCTCAACTCGGTTTCACCGTCATTCAACTCGGTTTCTCCATCATTCCAACTTGATTTCACCGTCATTCAACTCGGTTTTACCGTCGTCCAACTCTATTTTACCTTCATTCAGGTCGGTAATACGGTCGTTCAACTCGGTTTTACCGTCATTCAGCTCGATTTCACCGTCATTGAATTCTGCTTTACCGTCACTTCGCTCGGTTTTACGTCATTCAACACGGTAACATGGTCGCTCAACTCGGTTTCACCGTCATTCAACTCGGTTTTACCGTCATTCAACTCGGTTTTACCGTCTTCCAACTCTGTTTTACCTTCATTCAGGTCGGTAATACGGTCGTTCAACTCGGTTTTACCGTCATTCAGCTCGATTTCACCGTCATTGAATTCTGTTTTACCGTCATTCAACTCGGTTTTACCGTTATTAAACTCGGTTACACGGTCATTCACCTCGGTTTTACCGTTATTCACACCGGCTGGGCGACAAGTTTTCAGCTCAACCGACTTTGTTTGTACGGTTAAGCACGTGAAAGTGTAGAAAAGTCTGTTAAATACACGGTAAAAGAGTCTTTTTGACTACTGTTTCAACCGAGAATACTGTTTCAACCGAGTTCCGGGACCGACTCTTTTTCCCAGTGTATCTTCATTCTCGTTGTCCCTCAGGAGCGACACTTTTAAGCCTGTTTGTGTCCTTCAAAGGGAACCTTAAACCTATGGCCCTCTCTTCACCAAAACGATCATTGCTTTGACTCTGTGTTCTTTATTTTCATTTATGGCATGTCATTTATATGGTACCAACACATTTGCCAATACTTTTTTTTTTTTTTTTCTGAACTCTTTTCCCCCCTTTTACCTTGTCGAAGGGCGTTTGATGCTCTTTGTAAAAGGTGTACCGAAAGGGATACTTCTCGCCCATCATCATCCTTTTGGCTTTAGTGTCCCATTATTGGGCGGGTAAAACCCAGAAGTCATACGGGGGAGAAAAAAAAACAACAAAAAAAACCAAAAAAAACAGTGGCACGCTTCTTTCTTTTCTTTTTTTTTCTTTTTTTAGACTTGATTGATACAAAAAAGGTGCGATGGGTACAAAAAAAGAGGGCGTAGTACTACAGCGATATTCTTAATTTACTCTTCTCTGTTGTTTTTTTTTTTTGTTGGCAAGCAAACTCACAAAAAATTCTGGGAACTTTATTACGGTGTCTGTAGTAAAAACCAAGTGAAAGGAAAAGGAACGCGCGGTGTTCATCATGCGCAAAAACAAGCAACAAAAAAGTGTTTTTTCGTCAAAGAAAAGGAGGAAATTTTGGGGTTTTTTAAAAAAAATAATAATAATAATAAGGGAGAAGACTTTTTTGAAACAGGCACTACCAAACCATCTTACAAGGGGGCTGCTGCCAAAGCGGAAAGAAACTTGAGGGCCTGGAAACTGGTTTTTTTGTGGAGATTTTAGAGGGTGGATGATGGTGTTACACAAGCTCCTCCCCCCCCCTCTCCTAAACGACGTCTCCCTCACAACACACCCCCCGCCAGCCGTTTCACCTTCAAAAAATTGAAATCCTCCCACGACGCATTCATCTAGCCGAAAACCCACCCCCTTCTTCCAAAACTAGCCTAGATTGTAACAGTCCTTTATTTATTAGGCCGGGGAACCCCGTGAGAAATAACACCGGTCTCTCGAATCTTCCAAGAGAGAACCCCGGCTACACGGGTCCTAGCATTCAAATGCTAATATGAATGAACTATCCATTCGGGTCACAATTGACTTTGATCTACCCAACTGAAAAAATTTGTTTCGAGTTTGGCCCTCTATGAAGTATGCACTGACAGCAGTAACAGCATTTATACGAGCCACTAATTAACCCTTTCCGAAGCGATTTACTCATTGAGTGAGAATCGGTGTTATATGCACCACTCTGTCTGGTAAATCCACTTTCGGGTAAAAGGTCTTTTGCCCTTCCCTGCCGAAAAAAATTCCAAAAAGTTGTTTAAAGCGTTAAAAAAAAAAAAAAAAAAAGTGAAGCTAAGGAATTGAAAAAAAGAGGGTCTTTGATGAGGCTGAAAGGGCTGTTGCGAGGGTACAAAATGGCCTTGAAGTGGTTTATCACGGCAAGGGATGCAATGGATAGGGAGGGGTTGGGGGGGGGGTTTGGGTGCGGCACGAGGGTGGAAAAGAATTAATGAGAGGTTTAAAAGATAGAAAGACGAGCGAAGGCAACTTTTGTCTATACCCTTCGAGGTAAACAAATGTAGGTCGTCAACCAAATCATCCCTTCTGTAGAGAAAAGAGGGATGAAAAAAAAGTCCAGCGGCATCTGCTTCGCGGCCGTTAAAAATGTGTGCCCCCCCCCCTCATCATTATCATCATCCCGGATTTTAGGACTGATCTTTCTATTTCATCGACATTTTTTTCTTCCAATGTTATTGTCCAAGTTCAAGTTTTGCATAACGGAAAAAGTTTCCCCTTATGTCGGTGCGTAAAATTCAATCGAAGAAAAAAGAAGTTAGCCATTGTTGTAAGAAGAGTCGCGCAGATGGTGGACGCCCCTTCAGAAAAATCCCTAAAAACTCTAAAAAGGAAGTGAGCAAAATCGATATGAGGAGATGGAAAAAAGAGAGGCTGCGGAGGATTGAGGATGGATGTGCTTCTTTTGTCACAAGTTTTTTTTTCTCACGGTAGTTCAAGGGGAGGGGAGGGTCCCCCTTCAGGTAGTGACCTTGGAAAGTGACCCTTTTATGAACATTCAGACCCACTATTCCACCGACACTTGCCCCACAGCCTCTGCATTCCTCGCCCTATGAGTTTTAATTATGACGAGTGTGGTCGTACAATAAGAGATTTTTATCCTGAAAATATATTATTTCTTCCTGTCGGAGAAACGCATCTGCCAAGTTCCAAGCTACCCTGTAGGAACTTGTATAAAAGCCAGTCATTTAACGCTAATTGTCTCACGGTTTGTAGATAAATTCATGAGTGCTTTCATTAAAACTTAATGAACCCAAATTCTAATAACGTATAATCAACGGATAATACGATTTATGACGACCATCGCTTTCAAGTATTCCAACTAGTCAAGCCAGCGAGTTCAAGTAATGATGAAATTGATTTTTTTTTTTTTTTTTTTAATAAAGAAGTCTTTTTGACCGCTACCTTCAGGATTATGATGCCCATTTAGGACAATTTTTCTTCCTCGATTTATTGTTCTTCTGTTAGTCAACTACAGCTTCCCACAAGTCACAATACTTCGACTCAAGTCTCAGTATCAACGACCATATTTCCAAAGCCTTGTATTAACCCTGTGAGCCGAAAAGTCATTAAAAAACAATTAATGTTTGAGAGTTAAAGAGTGTCGAACGGCTTGGATTGGGGGAGTTGGGTAGGATGTTGGGGAGGGGGGGGGCGTCCTTGGGGTAAAAAAATGCGCCCTAAACCCCCCAACAATGGTTGGATAGTACACCCTCTTCCAAAACGCTCCTTCATGACAGAGAGGTCGAGTGGGTCACAGCATCACACTTTTTTTTATACGTGTAGCGAAAAAACCTGCTATAGAATTAATGTGTACACTTTTTTTTTTGTCTCTGCCTCTGCTTCCGTTTTTTTTTTTTTTTTTGTGTGTGTTTAAAGTTAATTTACTCACCCCTCCTAGATGACAGGGTGAGGGGAAGATCGAGGTTAAACGTTTTAATTTAAAGGGTGGTTTTTTTTGTTCATTTCTCTCTTGATTCAACTGGTAAAGTATGGGGAAAAATATGGGCAACGTCACTAGGCCTTTAAGAAAACTATTATTGAGGAAGTTTTTGGTAGACCTATAAATAAAATGGCGTTCCGCCAAAATAAAGAGAAAAATGTATCTCGTACTTGTGGGGCCAGAATACTAGAACCCTGATCCTCACAATGTTCTCAAAATGCGGATTTTATTGCCCGGGGAATTTTTGCCGGGGAGGGACAGTGGAACGTGAATGTATCCATTCAATAATTTCAAATTTATATTCGTGTTCGTATTACATCAATGTAATACACAGCCATTAAAAGTTACAGTTTTGTAAGACTTTAGAATGATATTATAGGTACACCTAAACTATTTTACTATGTATTTGATATTTTTTTTACTCTGCCCTTTTTTGATGATCCCTTTCTCTCTCACAACCTCTCTATTTAACAGTACACATGGCATCAGATTCCTCCACCGTCGAGAGGCCCACCCCCGTACAGTCCCATGTAAAATCTAAACCATCACTCACGCAGCACCCTTCCTCCGCCGTAGGGTTTTTTTTTTTTCATTATAGAAGGGACCAGACATCTGTTCATCGGCGAAAAAAAAAAATAAAAAATAAAGTCTGCGGGAAATTAACTTAAAAACTTCTTTTTTCTTGTTAAAGCATGCCATCCCCTTTCTCTATAGCGTCTAAAGGGAAACGGAAAATGTTTTAGCCCCTATTTCATTCATACACTCCCAATATTTTCACCGGAATTATGAATTACATTTTTCGTACTGCTCAGCATTCAGGGAACGAAACATAGAAATTGGAATTGCCGATAAATATTTGTTAATTTATTTACTTTATATTTTGTTTTAATTTTTATTTTTACGCGTATACATTATTGGATGCAATATAAGTTGAAATAGGAGATTGCCGATTTGCCGACCTGGAATACACGTTGATGAACTATACGTGTGATTATATAATATAGTCAGGGGTGGGCAAAATACTTGAGTATTTAAAATACTTTGTATTTTACTATTATAGTATTTAAAGTACTTTGTATTTAAAATACTTTGTATTTTAAATACAAAATACGTATTTTGTAATTGTATTTAAATACTTTTGGAAAAGTATTTGTATTTCTGTATTTAAAATACATTTTTGAAAGTATTTTGGGCTTTGTATTTGAAATACATTTTCAAAAGTATTTTGTATTTCACACTCAACGAAAATACAAATACAAAATACAAATACTTCCAATTTCAACGTTTTTTAGTTTCCACTTCTTCGCCCCCATTCACCAGTATAACCTAACCTAGTGACACCATATTTGGCACAAAAACCCGGTGTAATAACAGCTTTCGATTGACGTTTTCATTTTTCGAAAAAGTGGAGAGAGAAGGGTAGTCATGGTGGGAGGTGGAAGTTCTGAATTCCTCGTTAGCACAACTGCCGCAAAAACACGAGCGGATTTTAGGTATAATGTCTAGAGGGGCTTAGCCCTGAGCTCATGATCCCCCCCCCCCTCTAACAGACCAAGTCAAATTCCAAATTTGGTGGATTTTTGCTCTCAGAACGAATTTCAAAGGTTTCCCTCGCTCAAAACACTAATGTCACAGAATTGTCTCCCTAAAAAGCCAATTTGCAAGGGGTTGACTCTTCATGAATGCAATTCCGCTCATTAGACACTTTCGATGTCCCAATATCACGGATTGAACACACCGCAAAACCCAATTTCGTGGTTTTGGCTACTTCAATAACAAAATTTGCCGGTTTGGCACTTTTTGAGACCAAATTTGTCGGATTTCGTAGGTCAGAAACCAATTTCGTGGGGCTGGCTCCAATAAGACAAGCCAATTTAACGGGATTTCACGCCATTTTAAAGGATAAATTAGCGTACTGGCTCATTTTAAAGAGAAATTTCATGGCTCTGGCTGTTTTTAAAAACAAAATATCGCGGGGTCCAGACGCGGATCCAAGATTTAGTCAAGGGAGAAGCTTATGAAATTATGTCCTTCGCTCTATCAAAAATGGCTTGCTAACAATTCACTGCCTATTCCCACCTTAAAACGCCTTAAAAATGGCCAAACTGGCAATTACCGCTCTAAAAAAAAGCCCAACGAACTTCACGCGGTCTAAAAGTGGCTAGACTGACGGTTCGTGCAGCCCTGAAAATGCATGAAAAGATCGTCAATCCCGCTATGAAACTGACAAAATCTTCCATTCACTAGCTACAATTGGCTAAAACTAGCGATTATACCGCTGTAAAAGTGGCCAAGCTGGCGTAACGCGCTCTAAAAATGGGCAAACTAACAATTCACGCTCCGCAAATCCCTAACCAGAGTATTCCTGTCCTGCCCTAAGTATTATTCCAAAATCAAACATTTGCGCGTCAAGAATGCCCAAACTGACCATTAGGGCGTTGGCTTGACGGGACTAATTGCGTCCTTAAAAAAGCAAAACTTCGCGCTTATTATAAATGACCCAACAGACTTCACGAACCTTAAAAATTGAAAAACTGACTATTCATGCTCTGAAAATATCACACTGGCTATTCACTCTCTATAAATGACTATACTGACGGATTTGCGCCCTAGAAATGGCAAGCTGACCATTCGCATCCCATAAATGGCGTGACGGACTATTCGCACCCTTAAAAAAATGGCAGAACTGACTGTTTGCGTTCTCTAAATGGTTAAACTAATAATTCACGCAATGAAAATGTCAAAACTGAGTTCGTAACAGCATAAAATTGACTAAAATGACGGATTCATGTCCTAGGAATACTGGCAGCGTTAAAATGGCAAACTGGCTATTCCAAACTGGTTATTATTGGTAAAACTGACTCTATGCGGCCTATGATGAATGGTTAAACTGACAAAATTCGCACTTTTAAAATCCCTAAGCAGATGATTCATGTCCTTAAAATGGCAAAATTGGCCATTCGCGCGTCAGAAATAGCCATACTGAGCCTTCACGCCTTAAAAATGTCTATAAGCTGACGATCCTGGCCTTAAAAACTGGCTATTTACGCCCTGTAAATGGCATACTCAACTCGTACCAGTCATTCACGGTCTAAAAATGGCCTAACTGATCGTTCGTGCTCTACAGAGGCTAAACAGACGATTCGCGCCTTCAAAGTGGCTATCGGCACCCAAAAATTGGCAAAACAGGGCTATTTGCACCCTTCAAGCGATAAACTGACCACTTGCGATTGCGCATCGAGCATGGGCCGTCCTTACCGAACCCCCTCCCCCCACCAACCAGCGTTAGCTACATGCACCTCATGGACTGGATAAACTTTTTGATTTGAAACTATTAATTGCTATAAAATTGCTTTATTGGCAAATCACGCCCTAAAAATGGCTAAATGTGCTCATTCGTGCCAGTGAAATGGCGAAACTTACCATTTGTAGTGCTAAAATGGAATGGAAAATGGATAAAAATTCAGACGATTTGTGCCCTACAAATAGCAGAACTAATAGTTTGCGTCTTGGAAATGCCTTAACTGACGATTCATGCCATTAAAATGTCTAATGTGACTTGCTGCTGGTTGGACCTAAAAAAGCAATTTCACGGATTCCACTGCGCCAAAAACAATTTTTTTCTCGTGCGAACCATTCGAAAAATGGTGAATCTAGCGATTCATGCCTTATAAATTGCTAAACTAACCGTTCGCACCCTAAAATTGACTTCACGGACGATTCGTCCCCTGGAAATAGTCAAACGGACTATTCAAGCCCTAAAAATGGCTAAAACGACGAATTGTGCCTTGGAAATGCCTAAAACGACGACTCGCACCTTGGAAAAGGCCAAAAAATCAATTCCGGGCCATTGAAAATGACTGAACTGACGATTCGTGCTCTGAAATAACCAAACTCCTTAAAAATTTAAATCTTCAAAGTTTCGGCCTAAAAATGGTCAAACTGGTCATTCGCGCTCTTTGGAAAGCGTCAGGGACAACGACAATTCGTCCCTTGAAAGTGGTAGAACAGATTGGACAAGCCCTAAAACGGGCTGCTGATCGTATTGACAATTCACGCCTCCCCCCCCCCCACCACCACAATGGCTATACTGCCAGATTTGCGCCTTGGAAAACGACCACTCGCGTTCCAATAATGGCTAAATTGACCGCATTCATGCCTTAAAAATGGCTGAACTGACGATTCGTACCCTAACTATCACCAAAACGACTAGTCACGCAATTGCAAACTCAGTCACTGACGAGAATTCTGGTTTCAGACCGTATGGATTTTCTTAATTCCTCCCTCGGCAACTGTCAGTTTCGGTCGAACTGTCAATATCGTCCTTAAAACTGATAATTTCGTATTTAAAAAACTCTCAATTTTGCCCCAGAAACTGACAGTCTTGACTTGGAATCTGTCAATTTCCTCCTACACAACAGATCACAAAACTTCATTTCGGGATTCAGCAGCAGACCATTCGGACTCACAACTTGAGGCTTTTGGGCCCCTTCACCTGAAACAGTCGAGTTCCTAAAACTCTCAAAACAATTCCGTCCTGTAAACTGTCAATTTCGGTCTGGGAACTGTCAATATCACCCGAGAAACTGTCTATTTCGTCATAAATAACAGTCAATGTTGTCTCAAAAAACTGTCAATTTCGTCCTGGGGACTGTAAATTTCTAGTTGAAACTATCAGTATCGATCTAACACTGTCAATTTTGTCCTATGAAGGTCAATTTCGTTATTCAAAACTGTCAATTTCGTCGCCAATACTATACCGATATCATTCTAAAACTGCCGCAATTTCGCCCTACAAACTGTCAATTTCGTCCTCGAATCTGCCAGTTTCTTCCTAGAAACTGTGTCAAGGGATTTCTGAAACTGACGGTTTTAAAGCTTCTTCACCGGAAACAGTCGAGTACTAGAAACTGTCAATTTCGTCGTTCTAAACTGTCAATTTCGCCCTATAAATTGTCAAGTAAATGTTCAAATCTGAAGATTTCGTCCTGGAAACTGTCAATTTTGTTCTTCAAACCGTGAATTTCATCCTGGAAACTGTTAATTTCGTCTTTTAAACTGTCAATTTCTTCCTAGTATTGTAAATTTCGCCCCAGAAACAGTCACTTTCGCCGCTAAACCTATCAGTGTCGTCCTGAAACTACCAATTTCGTCCTACAAACTGTCAATTTCGTTTAAGAATCATTAAAAACTGTCAATTTCGTTTAAGAATCATTCAAAACTGTCAATTTCGCCCTGGAAACTATCAACTTGCATTTGTTCGGGAAACAGTCAATTCCTTCCTGATACTGTCCATTTTGTCCAGGAAATTGTAAATTTCGTTGTCAAAACTATCAATGTCGTCCTAAAACTGATAATTTCATCCTATAAACTGTCAATTTCGTCCTCGAGATTTCCAATTTCACCCTAGATAGATACTGTCAATTTCAATATTCATAACTGTGATTGTCGTACTTGAAACTGTCAATTTCGACTTACAATACTGTCAATTTTTCCTCAGGAACTGACAATTTTGACCAACATAACGAGTATCCCAAACCTTGATTACGAAGTTTTGTATCAGAGTAATGGAAACTATCAATATCGTCGATCAAAACTGTCAATTTCGTTCTGGAAACACTGCCAATGTCGCCCTACAGACGCTGCCATTTTCGGCGTTTGGACAGTTTTTGGAAAAGGGGCTCGAAAATAAACATCTTGGGGGGACTAATACGACCAATTAGGCGGGCTAAGTCCCTATAGCCCCCCTTTAAATCCGCCAATGCGCAAAAATGATGCTAGCGGATGGAAACTTGGCACAAAAATAGATCATACAGAGCCCTATTCTAAGTTCGTTAACCAGCCATTCCAGGTCAAGGGAAGCGGGTGAAAATAAGGGTAAACAAATTTAAAAATTCACCATCATTCACCAAGTAAACCTAGCGACACCGTATTTTAAACGAAACTATGAAGTAATAGTATCCTTCGATAAACGTTTTTATTTTTCGAAAAAGTGGAGAGGGAGGAGTAGTTCGGGGGAAGGAGGGAGAGCCGAAACGCGTAAAATTCCTCGTTAAGGCCGAATTACACGTACCGAGTAAAACCTATGTGTAATCACCACAGAAAGTACTCGGCCGAGTGAATAACATGTGATTTTGTCTCTGCCCGGTCTCGGCCCAGTACTCGGCCTAGCCACTCGGCCGAGTTACTCGGTTGGTGTAATTAGGCCTTTAGTGTGGAAATTATTGGGAAAGTATGGGTTATTCAGCTGTAATGCAATTCAGCTAACTGGCCCAGAGCTGGCGGAACTAGAGTTCAGAGATTCTGCGGACGGGAACAAGCGGTGCTGGTCTGGTAGTGGCTTGGAGAGCGAAGTCGACGATGAGAGCGCGGCAGTGATGATGAGATGCGGTGGTCACTAGTCACTGGGTATATCCGTGGCCGAGAGTTGGCTGGTGAAGGGTCACACCAACGTTTGCCATTGTTGGGCCTCTGTGCCCCGACGGTGGTACCAGGCGTTAGCGAAGGCGAGGAAACGACGGGCCGACGATTTTTTTTGCGACGAGAAGACGTGGTATTTGAGGGATTCGCCACATAGGTCCCTCATGTCTCCATAGAGCGGGCAGTGGAAGAGCACGTGCTCCGCCGTTTCGGCCTCGCCTCAGCATGGGGCAGTCGGGGTTCTCTCGGCGGCGGTGGAAGTGGAGCTTGTGGTTGAAGGAGCCGTGTCCTGACAGTAGATTGCACTGCTGGGAAGCTGAGAAAGCGTCACTTCAATCGCAGGCGCTCCTCGATCACTGGGATGACGTCGTGGGTGAAACGGCCAGTTCGCTCTGCCAGCGAATCAGAGCTGCTCGATGGCACTGTTTTCTGTACTCGGCTGATTCGAGATCTGTAGGTATGGGGGGCCAGCCATTCGGGAAGTTGATGGTCGGTCCCTAAGAGGCGGGCTCGTGTGGCCGCAGTGGCGGCGGAACCGGGGGTGGGGGCCCCCCCCCCAGGCTTCAATGCCAATCTTCTATCCCGAATACTGCACCCAAAGTTCTTATTCTATCCTTTTCGCTTCTTATTCGAGGACCAAGCAACCGTCACTCAGATCGAACACCCTGGATCATTTGCGAGAAGATGAAAAATAGCAATGCCTAGAACATTCGCCCCCCCCCCATCTTTCACGTTTCTGCAGACTTTTTGTTAGGTATATTATTGATTCTTCTTCAACACTTTACCCCTGCCATCTGGCAAAGGAGGGCGATCCACCTATCGGCCACCCTCCCCCGGCGAGGGTTTTAGCCCAAATTTAAGCAATATGAAGCACAGGCGTAGCAAGGGGCGTGCGGCGTGTGCGGTGCGCGTCGGGCATCTCTACCCTGGCGGCATCAAACCCGCTGTTTTGTCATGCGATCACCGCTACCCAGTGGCGGAACAACACTTGTCCAGGGCCCAGGGCGGAAATCTCTAGGAGGCCCTTTAGTCTCTAATTAAACCGTAAATATACTTTTTTGCAGCTTTGAAGTATATATTTTCCTCAATTTTAGCCACAAAATTGCCTCTAAAGTGCGTTTTCTCAATTTTTTCCGCGAATTAGCTCATTTTCTCATTTTTAGCTGCGAATCAGCGCTTTTTACAAGCTCTTACCGTGAAGTTGCCTTAAGAATCCGCAAATTAGGTAGCGTTTAAGTGCTCTTTCCCAATTTCATCCGCAAATTAGCAATTTTTCTAAATTTAAGCCGTAAATTCGCGCTTTTCTCCATTACAAAAAAAAAAAACATTCGTGTTTTTCTCTATTTATTACCCTCGAATTAGCGCTTTTTCACAGTTTTAGCCGCTTGAATTAGCGCTTTTTCTCAATTTTATTCCCAAAGTTCCCCAAGAATGTGCAAGTTGGGGTATTCTCAATTTCAGCTGTGAATTAGCCTTTTAACCCCCAATTTAGCAGTGAATGGGCACATTTTTTAATTTTAGCTGGAAATTATAGCACTTTTTCTCGATTTTATCTGTAAAATTGAAATGTTTTGTACCTTAGTTGTGAATTAAAGTTTTCCTCCACTTTTAGACGCAAATTAACCGTTTTTCTCTATTTCACGCCGTGAATCGCAGCGCTTTTTCTCAATTTCAGTCCCAGCCCCGAGAATCCGTGAGTTGGCGTTTTCTGTGAATTCGCGCTTTTTTCCAATGTTTAAAGCTGCCAAATTGTAACACTTTATCATTTAATAGCGTGTTTCTCTATTTTTAGACTCGAATTCACTTTGTTCTCTTTTTTATCCTTGAATTAGCGTTTTTCTCATCTTTAGCGCGTGAATTAGCGCTTTTCAACTTCAGCCTTAAAGTTGCCCCTAAGAATTGGCGAATTGGCGTTTTCTCTCATTTTCAGCTGTGAATTAGCGTTTTGTTTCTCAATTTTAGCAGTAAATTAGCACATTTTCTTAATTTTAGCTACGATTTTTATCGTTTTTTCTCGATTTTATCCGTAAAATCGTAATTTTTCATACCTTAGCTGAGTTTTCCTCCACTTTTATCTAGACGCGAATTCGCGTTTTTGACTATTTCACCCGTGAATTAGCGCTTTTTCTAAATTTTAGTCCCAATGTTACCCCGAGAATCCTTGAGTTGGCGTTTCTCCCTTTTAGCTGTGAATTTGCGCTTGTTCTAAATTTTGAAAGTTGCTAAATTGTAGCACTTTATCACAATTTTAGCTGTAAATTAGCGTGTTTTTTTTTTTTTTTGTTTTCAAGACGACGCGAATTTGCGTTTTTCTCTTTATCATCCTTGAATTAGCGCTTTTCTCAGTTTTAGCTGCGTAAATTAGCGCTTTTTCCTAATTTCGCCCCAACAATTCGTGATTTTGCGTTATCTCAATGTCAGCTGTGAATTAGCTAGCGCTTTTTCTTAATATTAACAGCCATAAATTTCAGCAATTTTTCTCAATTTCAGCCACGAATCAGCGTTTTACTCACTTTTACAAGCGAGTTTATCCATTCGTTTTCATCTTATCTACTTGAAAATCCCGATTTTTCATCTTCAAGCTATTCAGGGGCCCCCATCCGAACCCCGGATCCGGATTTCTAGTTATGCCCCTTACCTGCATTCCCACACTTTGCTGTTTTATTTGAGTACGAATGATTATCGTTTATTATTTAAAACGAATACTTGCCATATTCTTGTGGCAAAAAAACAACTAAGAAATCAATAATAGTATATGTATACGCAGGAGCTAAAGTCGTGGCTCTAAAACGCCGTAAAATTTGCCGCGGTACATTACATTACAAGCCCGGCGGGCGAGGCGAGGTAAATCTCCTTACTACGAGTGATGTACGACTTTTTTTACGCGACAGCAAGGAAATGATAAAACTGACTTTGACAAATTGACTACTGACTTCTCGTGTCTTTAGTTTAAGAAGACCTTAAACGAGGTTATAACCCGAGTTCATTTACTCTCCGTACTAGGACGGAAAATATTTTCTGGACTAGTACAGAAAATTTCTCGAATGTCACTGTGCGGTAATGGTCAATTTCCCAGACATTTTTGGGTACAGAAAATGACTACTTTCGAGCATGTCGCTTGAAAAATACTTTAGTTCCTAGGCATGAAAAGAGACACTTTTGGGACTCATTTGCGGCCGTAAAATTCGGTTTTAGTATCATGTGGGATAAAAGTAAAATATTATTAGTCAAAAACCTATCAAGAATCAGGCCGTTGTATACCACATTCAAATCATTCCCTAAATGCTGAAAATTCAAGACTATTGGGCACCTCCATACAATACCTTGCCTCCTCTATTTACTTAAAATTGAGAACTACACTACACTTCACCTTCTATTGATGAAAACTAAGGAAGTGATGGTAGTGTAGGGTATCGTGGGGAAGGGAAGGGGGGAAGCGCCTTAATTTTCGCCCCCCCCCCTGAACCAAAATACTTCCGCCGCCACTGTGTGGCCGTGCGGACGTCCAACTCCAAGTCGAGTGGCAGAACTCGAGCCAGGACGTGGAGCGTCAAATGTACCGTAGTGCTATAGGCACCGGAGCGCGGCGTTGGATCATGCGCGCTTGTTGACGGTCCGCTGGACGTGCTGCCGGCCACCAGGTGACAGTGACACACGCTTATGTGATGCGTGGAAGAAAGACGGCCTTATAGTAAACGCCTCTGAGCCGCCTCTGAAAGTCGGGCCGATATCCCTCGAAGGAAATCGCAGCTGGCGGTGACGGTGTTGTGTTGGCCGTTCCGATCTCATGAGCGTGACTCCTAAATAGTGCACGGGGTGCACGAGCGGCATGTTTCGGTTGGAGGTGGTCCGAAGGTGCCGCTGTGACGGGAAGTGCTGAGACCCTCGGAGTATCGTTAGGGACGACTTCGCGTAGTTGATGGTCAGGCGACGACTGCTGTGTGTTGTTGGGTGACTGTGTGTGTGTGTTTGAGCTGTAGCCAATCAAAGAGCAACCCGCTTTTTGAATTAATTATATTTCATTGGATACAGCTCAAAGCTTAAAGATCACATGTGAAGCCGGAAGAGTTAGAAAACCACGTGTGAAGAACCCCAGAGATACGATAATTTTGGCCGCCATTTTTGCCTAACCCGCCGAGGGCTTAAGTGTGTGATTTCAGTTCCATTTGAAACATTCCCAGCCAAAACGACCCACGAGGGGGTCCTCGGCTATAGCCTA
Organism: Corythucha ciliata; assembly: GCA_038030265.1. NCBI lineage: Eukaryota > Metazoa > Arthropoda > Insecta > Hemiptera > Tingidae > Corythucha > Corythucha ciliata. The sequence continues at coordinate 3,259,105 of CM075943.1, read as the reverse complement.
TCGAGGCCCACGTGCGCAGTTTCTTTTCTCTCAACAACCTTACTGTTAAGTCTATATGTATACGTCTGAAATTGAGAAGCCACGCTCATACTTCGCTGTTACGCAAACTGCGGGCTATTACACGCGGCTAAACGTCTTGAAAAAACTAAAAAAAAAAAAAAAAATAAGGTTGAAAAAAGCGCTATATATTTAAAAGTTGGAAACATCGTTCATTCACGGCAAAATTTGAGACAAAACGTCAACTATCCACCGAAATTGAAATAAAAACAAGGTAACTCACGGCTAAAATTAGGGAAAAGCTCTAGTTCTCTGCTAAAAAATGAGAAAAAGAGGTCATTAAGCGATCAATTAAACATCCATGTTAGGGTTGAAAGAGCTACAGGCATAAAATTGTTTTTGGAAGCGCCAAAGTCGCGAAATCGGTTCTTAAAAAGTGTCAAACTACGAAATTTTTTTTTTTGGATAACATAAGGAGGGATTTCAGCTCCGGGAGCGTCCGGGCACCGATAGGTGGAGGTCTGCCACTGATCCTGCTATTGTTTAATTCGCTATAAGGCTGCGGTAGTGTGGCGGCTTCGTGTGAGTATACAGGTACGAAGTATGAAGTGAGGGGGAAAAGAGAGAGCGAGAGAGAGAGAGACAGAGAGAGAAAACATGTATTTTCTTTCTCTCTTAACCTCTTGTGGTTTGATTTGTCTTATCCTCTCCCTCGCATAGAGATATTTCTAAAATTCGCGTCTTTAACTTTTCGAGACGAGACCGACTTTTCATTATCGAGACCGAGACCACTCAAGTCTCGTCTCGGTCTCGGTCTCGTATCACTACCGTTCGAGCTGAGTACGAGACGACCCGTGTTTGGAGGGCCTTACACTAATAATCAACAAAAAAACAGTGACAATTTTGCCAATTCATTTTTTCTCAATTTTAGACGCAAATTCGTGCTTTAATCTCAATTCTGCCTTTGAGCAATTCCCCCCTTCAAATTTCAGCAGTGAAAAGGTCCAAATAATACTCATGTTAACGAATTTCATTAATCTTGATCCGGACGTTGCATCGCGAACCTTAAAATAGGTGTTTTCCTCAATGTGCCTTCATTTTAGCCGAAAATAAGAACTTTTTCAAAAATGTGTGCGCTAAGTCGCCCTCTTTATCGATTGTACCCGCAAACTTGCTATATAAATGTATAAAAACAGTCTATTATCACTTTTTCGCAATGTTCTTTGAGATGTTGGTTTGAGAAACAACGAACTGGTGCCTTCTCTCAATTTTACCTGCGTGAATGAGTTCGCGCGATTTTAACCGTGAAAAGAGCACTGTAAACCGTGAATTAGCGAATTTTCTTGATTTCGGCCCCTGACTTTGGATCGCGAAACCGCAAATTGGCGTGTTTTCTCAATTTCAACCTCGAATAATGGAGCATATTTATTTCTCAAGTTTAACGTGAATCAGCGCTATTTCTCAATTCTAGCCGTGAATTGGGTGTTTTCGATCAGTACTAGCCGGAAAATGTCCTTTTCATGGATTTCATCCGCGTTTTCTCAAGACGTGCGCCTCCTCCCCCCACCCCAAACTCTGAATCCGTGTGCCTGGCTGGCTGCCCACCCCTTGATTGATCCATGGGCTGGCTACGCCCCTGACTCTCATGTATGTTTAGTCATTCAAAAACCAAATTTTGTGATTTCATCTATTTCTAAAATCAGTTTCGCAGGGTTGGCTAGTTCGAAAATCTAATTTTTGACTATTTCGAAGACGAAATTCACAGATTTGGCTCCTTCAAAAACCAAACTACGTCATTTTCGCTTTTACTTTGGCCAGATTTCACTCCTTCATAATCACAACGCAATTTCAATGGGATGATGGGCCCTCTACTGTAGAAACACTAAAGCGTTGGTCCGGACGTATCTCGGACGCATTTGGGCCGTGAGAATGGTCTGTCACCGGTCCAATAATAAGTTTACTCCACACCCCTCGATTAAGTGACCAGTCCCACTTTCTTTTAATAATAAATAATTTATTAATTTCCGAGGGAGGAGATCATTTTGAAAAATGAGGGACTTTTCAAGAGGCGGTCCTGTTGCGTTAAAAACTGAGGCTATTAACACTTTGATGCATCCATAACACAGTGATGGCAGACCCTATATGTATAATTACATTCAGTAGCTTGCTAGCTTCTCATTAAACATTATAGTTTCAAAGGAAAGAATTAAACCAGATCCTCATTCCCTCTCCACCCCCCCCCCCCGCGATAGCAACACACCTTTTCTCTCCAAGCCTCCCACGGTAGATATTACTATCTTGCCTTCCGGTTTATCTATCAAAAAGGATAAATTTACACTCGCGCAAGACCTCAAATAAGCCGGCCTAGCTCGCCCAGACCTGATTTTTTTTCTTCTTCTTCACTTTTTTTACATGATGTAAATCATTCGCAAGAAGTAGAAATCTAGATTTTTTACACTTTTTTTTACCTAATCATAATCAAGTTTACCTTGTTTATAAAGAAAAAACTTTATACAGTACCAACTTTTTTTGTTTTGAAATATTGACGAATTTTTGTGTAAAATGTCACTTTGGGCTAAGTTGGTGGGGAGGGAGGGGAAGAAATATGGGAACAACCTTCATACCGCGACCTAATTCAATTAATTAATTTCGGTGAAGCAAGTGGTTTTTCGTATTTTTCCTCGCATGCCACATAATATCCTTTGTATATGTGAGGACTTGTTTCACGGGCTTTCTCGTGTATTAAAATGTAAATAAATGTACTCTCAAAAGAGCTCTCTCATAAGCTTTGAAATTCAAACGTGGCTTGTCCACAAGCACGTGAAGCAGTTCACAAATGGGGGAGGTGACGTAGGCAATTCGGTAACGCGGCCAAGCAAAGCCTTTCCTCTGATCGGACGGCATTGTTGCGTTCTCAACAGAAATCTTAAGCGCCCGCCGTACGTTTTTTTTTTTTTTTTTTTACAATGACGTTAAGTCCTTCGCGAATAAACTGATGTAGCGTGGGTTGAAGAGTACTGTCAAAATGTCACATGATTGAAAGAGGAAACCGGTCCTAAAAAGGCGTGTGTGTTAATGACTTAATCGCTATATAGTTGTGGCAGAGTCACCCTTTCCGATTTCAATCGCCCCCGTCAAGAAATCCAACAGTGTCTTCCTGGTGCCTTCATTTTGAAAAAAATAACCGACGATATTCGAAGAGAAAACTTGTTTGCAACTTGTGCATTTGACAGTGCAATGATGACGCACAGCCGTTGTACTAATGTATACGGTCTTGCATTTTAAGCGAATATGTTTTTCTACTAACCCAATTAGCCTGACACCTATTTCTTCTAGAAATAAGCCGTCCTATAGTCGTTATTCAATCAATTAGGTAGGCAAGCATATTATTAACTCAAAATTGAAAACTATGTCGTTAAAAGCAAGTTGGTTTTTTTGTTTTCTTTATTTGTCTCACAATCTCCGACCTGCAGGATTCAAAGTCGAGAAGGGAGGGATCATGCGAAATTTTCTTTCACTTAGCACGGCCCCTTGTCACCCTTGCTGCCTACTCTTTCTCAAATATTTTACACTTTTTTTTACCTAATCATAATCAAGTTTACCTTGTTTATAAAGAAAAAACTTTATACAGTACCAACTTTTTTTGTTTTGAAATATTGACGAATTTTTGTGTAAAGTGTCACTTTGGGCTAAGTTGGTGGGGAGGGAGGGGAAGAAATATGGGAACAACCTTCATACCGCGACCTAATTCAATTAATTAATTTCGGTGAAGCAAGTGGTTTTTCGTATTTTTCCTCGCATGCCACATAATATCCTTTGTATATGTGAGGACTTGTTTCACGGGCTTTCTCGTGTATTAAAATGTAAATAAATGTACTCTCAAAAGAGCTCTCTCATAAGCTTTGAAATTCAAACGTGGCTTGTCCACAAGCACGTGAAGCAGTTCACAAATGGGGGAGGTGACGTAGGCAATTCGGTAACGCGGCCAAGCAAAGCCTTTCCTCTGATCGGACGGCATTGTTGCGTTCTCAACAGAAATCTTAAGCGCCCGCCGTACGTTTTTTTTTTTTTTTTTTTACAATGACGTTAAGTCCTTCGCGAATAAACTGATGTAGCGTGGGTTGAAGAGTACTGTCAAAATGTCACATGATTGAAAGAGGAAACCGGTCCTAAAAAGGCGTGTGTGTTAATGACTTAATCGCTATATAGTTGTGGCAGAGTCACCCTTTCCGATTTCAATCGCCCCCGTCAAGAAATCCAACAGTGTCTTCCTGGTGCCTTCATTTTGAAAAAAATAACCGACGATATTCGAAGAGAAAACTTGTTTGCAACTTGTGCATTTGACAGTGCAATGATGACGCACAGCCGTTGTACTAATGTATACGGTCTTGCATTTTAAGCGAATATGTTTTTCTACTAACCCAATTAGCCTGACACCTATTTCTTCTAGAAATAAGCCGTCCTATAGTCGTTATTCAATCAATTAGGTAGGCAAGCATATTATTAACTCAAAATTGAAAACTATGTCGTTAAAAGCAAGTTGGTTTTTTTGTTTTCTTTATTTGTCTCACAATCTCCGACCTGCAGGATTCAAAGTCGAGAAGGGAGGGATCATGCGAAATTTTCTTTCACTTAGCACGGCCCCTTGTCACCCTTGCTGCCTTCTCTTTCTCACCTCACACTCATACATCTACAAGGAATAAGAAGACGTATAGGTACTCGTATACTCGGTGCGCATTTACTCCCGATGCATCGCCCGGGGAGAGACACGATTCCGCCTTTTTTTTTTTCCTTTCTTCTTTTTTACCCACTCCCGCGAGACACGCGCTACCTAACCCCTATCTTCTCTCTCTTTTTTTTCTTCTTCTTCTCCACGTCATAATTAGCAGATAATTGTCTTGTTATAAATTACCCTTGACCGGTTCTACAGCATGCACGGAGTCTGTAAACCAGTTGTGTTGAAGCTCCCCTCCCTCCCATAAGGCTTTCACGCATCATCTCATGTCGGAGGCCTATCTCTCTCAGTCCGTTCAGCGTTAATTATAATTTTATCAGTTAATTTAAAACAAAAAAAGCTCTCTATGTAGGTATATTGGTTAATTCCAACTTGTTAAATGTTTCTCCTCTCTCATTCACGTGAACACAGAAAATTAAAAATTGAAGGTCCGTCTGCTAAATTACATTTTTAAGCTCGTTAGCGAGGTTACAAGGTGATGGCTCTCTCTTTGTTGCCATAAAGAAGAGTAAAATAGATCGCACGGATTTTCATGAAATATCGTGGTGCAGTGCGCAGTACAAAGTACGTGATTTTTTTGGCTATAAAAGCACAAACTCACTTCTCCATCCTAATTTGACAGCTTTACTTACTTACAAGGTCTTTTAATGCCCAGACTGGAAGTTTTCTTAATAATAAAATCTTATGAGCTCAAAAGAAACACAAATTTCTTATGTTTTTTTCATTCTCTTTGGCATTGGATTATAGCGAGTATATACGTGGCTTTAGCCCAGCTGGTGGTTGCAACGTTACTCTTGCTGTGATGCCTTCGAATGACCGGTGCCTAGGCCGTTGCCGACCTTTAACCAGCACACCGCCCCATCCGTGGCCCGGCTGCCACAGCAAGAGGCACCGGGTCGCTCCCCCAGTTCCCGTCCGTTAGCCACGACTGGTGGCCAGCCAAGCCGTGCCCGAGAGAGACAACCACGCGGAGGTGGACGTTCTTCAAGACCGGAAGAGTGGCGAAACGCCTCCGACCCGACTTAGATCTACCCTCTACAACGGGCATCATAGGCCCCAGCCCCCCCCTCCGCGCCAACCAGGCGCGGGAGAAGGACCGGACCTTCTTCTCAAACTCCCTCCGGCTCCCGACTATAGCGCCGGGTCCGGCGGAGGGCCCTCCACTCCACATTCCCGATGGCGCAAGTCGTCATAGAACCCACAGCGGCGCAGCACGTAATCAGCGGTCTCGTCCTCGTCACCACAAGGGCACAAAAGAGAGTCCACCGCCGGAATAGCCACAACTTGGCGTTGAACGATCCATGGTCGGTGAGGATCGAGGTGGCCGCGTGTTCAGGTATGAACCACCTGGCCGCTGCCAACCGAATCCGCACGTCGGACAAGAAGCCGAACAAAATGCCTACCAGTCGTACTGTCCAGCCCAACGCCCCTGCCAGGCCTCCACCACCAAGTCATCGAGGAGGCGAAGTGCCCCCGGCAACCACCCGCCCGACACCAAAGGTGCAAGACGGTCCACCCAGTCCTCCCGATACCCCACCAGCCCAGAGAGCAGGCGTCCCGGGACAGCGACCCCGCAGCTAGAGGCGGTTGCGGGGAAGCTGGAGAGGACCTTTGCCCTCTTTAGGTCGGTGGGGGGCAACGTATGGGGCACGAACTTCCACTGCCGAGCTCGTTACTTCAGGGCGGTATTCATACCTACCCTGCTGTACGGTGCAACGTGGTGGTGGCACCGGCCCACGAAAGCTCAGAGGGCGAAGGTCCTCAGCTTGCAGCGGCAGGCCTTGGTAAGGGTGACCATGGCGTACCGGACTGTCAGTTCCGACGCGCTTCAGGTGCTGGCGGGGATACCTCCTGCGGACCTCCTGCTCGACGCATGGGTTCACGGGCTCCGCCTGGTTCAGGGAAACTTGGACCGGGTACGGTGCCGTGAAGATTGGGCAGAGCGCCTCGGTCTCTTGGCCGAGGAGTGGGGGGCCGCATGGGGCCTCCGCCTCCTTGACGACCTAGTCGTTGAGGCTTGGCAGGCGCGTTGGACTTACAGTTCAACGGGTAGGCGTACATTCGGGTTCGTGCCCGACGTTCGGACGAGACTGGCAGCGGCCAAGTGGTTCACCCTTGAGCACGCTGCCATGCAAATCCTGACTGGACACGGCTCGTTTAACGCCAAGTTGTGGTTCTTCCGGCGGCGGGACTCTCCAACATGCCCTTGTGGTGTCGAGGAGAAGACCGCCGACCATGTGCTTCGTCGCTGCAGCCTCCACGGGGATCTGCGGCGGGCGACATGGGGGAGTGGAGGCCCGCCGGGAGACGCGGCACTTGTCCGAGACCGGCGGGCGTATGGCCGCCTCCTGGCCTTCTCCCGCTCCTGGCTGGAGCGAAGAGGGCTGGGACCGGCCATGCTTGAGTAGGGTTCCCTACTCGGGCAACCCGGGCAGGGTTCTCTTCCCTGTCCGGTTTCGGTCCATGGCGGAAGCCAGCATCCTTAGCTCAAAAGACCCACCTCCGCGTGGTCTCTCTCGGGCACGGCTGGCTGGCCAGCAGCCGTGGCTAACGGGTTGAGCTGAGCGATGGGACCGACTCTGTTGCGGTATCCGGGCCAAAGATGGGGTACAGGCCAGGTAAAGGCCTGCAAAAAGGTCTAGGTACTGGCCACATCTTAAGGAGTTCCGCAGAGAGAGAGAGAGAGAGAGAGAGAGCAGGCGTCCAGCAAGAGATCAGCCGGAGACATCCCCGCCATGACCTGAAGGGAATAGAGAATAGAGGAGTATCGGCCTGTCTGCTCGCTGGCCACCATCCCGAAAATCTTGGAGAAGATTGTTGTATCAAGGGTTATGCCCTTGGTTGGAGCTCATTTGTCTCTGTTGGAGACCGAAGATGCCGCATGAATACGTAAACCGATGACATCACACTCGGATGGTGAAGAAGAGACACTTCCCTTCCCTTTTACCCTTCAGGTCCATGTTCCTATTATCTGTTCTCCCCCGCCCCCCGTTGATACGCGTCGCGCGATACAGTTATTTCTTACAGTTAAATTTGTAAATTACATTTGTCGTGATTAAACAGTTGTTTTAATTAAAGCTCACCAAATTCCCGCATATTTAAACAGGTTATCGGGCCCAGATATTGCAAACTTAAAAGTAGTTCAGTGGTTGATTAAAAAAAAAAAAAAATTGCGGTGAACGTTTTTGCTTGGTGAGTTGTGCTCTCACGCTACCTGATGAAACAGGTCCGGGATTTGTAGCTCCAGGAAAAATCATTATGACGACGATCACGAACACCAGCGTTTCTCCAAAAAGACACCGATCAGAAATGTCCATTTTGTACCAGGACTTAAGTACAACTTGATTTCTTGTGTGGAACTCAGTCGGAAAGGTCTGCGAACGACCTTCGAAAACGAAAGCCGATGTGAAATCGTTGATCGCGAATCGGGCGCTGTTATCGCGATTGCTGTGTCATCAGGAAGTGGCTTGTTCAAGCTTTTACGCGCTGAGCACTTAGAGATCGCCAACGTGACTGCCTCCTCAGAAGATGCCTCTCAAATTTGGCATAAGCGTCTCGGACATTTAAGCTCGGGAGGAATGGCTCGCCTACTCGGCGGCATGGCGACTGGTTTGAAGTTTCCCACTACACCCAGCGACAAAATTTGTAAAGGCTGCGTTTTTGGCAAGCATGCTCGAAAGCCATTTCCATCGGGCAAAGCACACCGGGCTAATGAGATTTTGGAGTTGATCCACACGGATCTGTGTGGGCCTATGAAGGAAAATTCGATTAGCGGGAAGCGATATTTTATGACCTTCACCGATGATAAAACGAGGAAAACTTTCGTTTACTTCCTAAAGGGCAAAGATGAGGCCTTGGCGAAATTTAAAGAATTTAAGGCCAAAGTTGAGACGGAGACTGGAAAACGGATTCGATTTATGAGGTCAGACAATGGAAAGGAATTCGTCAACAAATCCTTTTCAGAATTTTGTGCCAAGAATGGCATCCAGCACCAAAAGACGATTGATTACTGCCCCGAACAAAATGGCGTCTCTGAACGGGTCAACCGGACTTTGGTCGAAAAATCCCGCTCGATGACGCTTGATGCCAAGTTGCCTGTGAAATATTGGGCAGAAGCCGTGAACGCTGCGTGCTATTTAAAAAACGTAAGCCCTACCATTGCTGTGAGCAACATGACACCATTTGAGGCATGGTCAAATTCAAAACCAGACTTGAGCCATCTTAAGGTATTTGGTTGTACTGCTTACGCCCACGTCCCCAAGTGCAAGCGGACTAAGTGGGATGCTAAATCCAAGGAATTTATATTCACCGGCTATTGCGACGATTCAAAAGGGTATCGACTCATTGACCCTTCCACTGGATGTGTTACCAAGTCAAGAGACGTGATTTTTGATGAAACCTCGTTCAATGGGGACTCTGACGAGAAATCAAGACAACTAGACCTGAATCAATTTTTTGAAGATTTTGTGGAGATCAGGATTGAAAATTCCGCAGGCGATCAAGCGCCTGTAATGCCACCTACGCCTGTCACTTCGGATCTGAACGGTGAGGAAATCGAAGAAGAGGATTGGCAAAAAGCTGAAGATAGTATCCGACAGGATCTGTCAGCCAACGCTTCGGGTGATTCGATGAATACTTCTCCTGCAGCAGAGCCTTCAAGAAGAGAACTGCCCGAGAGAGACCGCAAACTCCCTCTACGTTTTGAAGACTTCGTGATGTGTGCTCCACTGTCTATTGAATCACATGAAGATCCTACGAGTTTCGAAGAAGCTTTGTCTCAACCGGATTCTGAAAATTGGAAAACGGCCATCATGGAAGAGTATGATTCCCTTATCCGAAACAAGTCTTGGGATCCAGTTGACCGTCCCAAAAACCACAATGTGATTAAATGCAAGTGGGTTTTCCGCAAGAAACTTGACGGCAACACTGACAAGGTTCGATACAAGGCAAGACTTGTAGTGAAAGGATGTTCCCAGATTTATGGCATCGATTATGAGGAGACATTTAGAGAATAGCCACACTACGAATTTTGCTTTCCCTGGCTGCGTCACATTCATGGATGATTGAACAAATGGACGCCGTCACTGCATTACTGCAACCTGACTTAAAAGAAGAGATCTACATGTACCATCCAGAAATGTTCAAAAATGGAAAAGTGAAAACACAGTTTGACAAGGTCTGCAAACTCAAGAAGTCAGTTTATGGACTCAAGCAAGCGAGCCGATTATGGTACGAAAAATTCGATCTTGTAATGACACAACTTGGACTAACCAAAGCTCAGTTCGATCCTTGCGTCTTCTACAAATTTGACTGCGACTATATCTTCATCTTGGCTTTGTATGTTGATGATGCTATCATTTTCACGAATAATGTCGATTTAAAAAATAAAATCAAGGGTGACTTGATGTGCAAATTGGAGATGAAAGACCTGGGACCTGTGAGTTACTGCCTTGGCCTGCATATTGTGAGTGACCCAGAAACTGGAACAGTGAGCATTGATCAGAAGAGGTACATCGAAACTATTCTCAAGCGATTCCAAATGTCGGACTGTAAACCTCAAGGAACTCCGATGGAAAGTGGATTAAAACTCATGAAGAGTGAGCATCAGAAGACTGATGTGCCCTACCAGGCTGCGATAGGATCACTAATGTATGCCGCTATCTGCTCAAGGCCGGACTTATCGTTTTCAGTGGGGGCACTGAGCCGTTTCAATTCGAACGCAAGTGACATTCACTGGTCTTACGTGAAAAGAGTTTTTCGATATCTCAGGAAGACAACCGACGCAAAACTTGTGTACAAGAAGTCTTCGAATTCCGTTCGAGTGAGCTGGTCGGATTTCGACTTCATCTCTACTCAAGCTCGTTGTAAACTGGCTCCTCATCAAGTTGTTGCAGTACTCCATCGATTGTCCAGCTCTTTTGGAACAGATTGACATTCTTGTACCTCAATACCGCACCCGTTCTACTAATCTATTTCATATACGTACTACTCCAACTAATTATCTACGTAATGGTCACCTTCGGCGTGCCCTGAGAGCTCTGAATTCGGTTCTTTCTGATAGTGGTTTGGATGTTTTTTCCGACTCTTTTAGGCGTCTGATTTGCGAACTCAATAAGTCTACTTGATAACAAGTGTTTCATTGTCACGTCCAAGTGTTTATTTTGCTATACCTATTAGTTGTATTATTTTGTGTGCACAGATGGAAATTAATTGGCTTTTTCTTTTGTAATTGGGCCTCGCCCGTGTCACTTTAAATAAAATAATAAATAAATAAAAGGGCGTCTGAGCTGACAGTCCTGTAGGCAATGACTACCCGGATCAAGGCCTGCCGCTGCAGGCTGACGACTCTCACTCTCTGCGCCTTGGAGGGGCGGTGCCACCACCAGGTCGCCCCGTACAAAAGGATCGGCATAAAGACCGACCCCACGTAGCGTACCCGGCAGCGGAAATCCGACCCCCACGTATTTCCCGCCGTAGCCCTAAAAAGAGCGACCACTTTTTCAAGTTTGCCCGCAACTACGTTCAGCGGCGGGCTTGCCCCCCTATGGCGAGCAATCTGCAACCTCCCCACGAGAGCCCCCGTCAGGCTCACTCCCTGGTATGGTACAACCAAGGAGCTGCCTCGTGGCAGTCTACCCCGCATGATGACCACCTGGGTCTTTTGCATCGCAAGAGCCAGCCTTTCAGCGCCGCACCACCCATCGACGACCCCCAGGATTCGTGTGACCTCCCGGCTGAGCCCCTCCAGCGAGCTGGCCGAGACGACGACGGCGAGGTCGTCGACATACGCCACCGCCCTCACGCATTTCCCCTCGAGGAGCCGAATGAGACCCGCAAAAAGGAGGTTCCATAGAGCAGCCGAGAGCACCAAGCCCTGGGGACACCCCTGTGTTACCGCACTGTCCTCGACGTGAAGTACGAGGCCACTACCCGAAATATGTCCCGAGGAACACCAAACTCGCTCTTCTACTGTGAGAGCGGGGGGTGCTATCTCTGCACCTTTTGGCTCCACCTCTGGCGTTCCCCAGGGCTCGCACCTTGGGCCTCTCCTCTTCACCTTAACAATGAACAGCATTTGCTACGAGCTTGATGTGCCATTCCTTATTTATGCTGACGACTTCAAGATTTTCAATTGTGTTCGCAATCTCTCTGATTGCATTGTCCTCCAGTCGTGCCTTGACAGGTTGTCCTATGGTGTTTCTCCACGGCCTTGCTCTCAATCCTGGAAAGTGTACTGTGGCCACCTATCATCGCTCTCGGGCTCCCGTTCATCACACATATCATATTAATGATACTCCCCTCTGCAGGCCTTCTTCTGTCCGTGACCTCGGTGTCCTTCTGGATCCTCATCTTTCCTTCTCCGACCACATCGCCCAAATTTCCTCCAGCGCCATGCGAGCTCTGGGATTCCTGAAGCGCAACACGCGAGAGTTTTCCCATATCCCTGCGCTGTTCACACTCTATCGCTCTCTTGTCACACCTCGCCTGGAGTATGCGTCAGTTGTCTGGAGCCCTTATTACAGTTGCTACATCGACCAGCTTGACCGTGTTCACCGAGCATTCCTGCGGTACCTGGGTTATAAGCTGGGCATCCCACGGGAAAACATCAACTACGACGCTTTGAGTTCCCAGTTCCACCTCTTGCGACCAGCTGACCGACGATCTATCGCTGATATCAGTTTCCTTCATGGACTTTTTTCTGGCCGAATCGACGCTCCTTCCCTTCTCGCACAATTTGGCCTCAATGTACCTCGCCTCGCTTCCCGCTCGTCTGAACCATTTGCCGTTCCCTTCTCTTCCACGAACTACATGCGCCACCGACCATTCTCCAGGCTTCCTCGAACTGCCAATCTGCTTGGAACTTCACTTGGTTTTGACCTTCTATCTTTACCTCTTAAAACTGTGAAGAAAATCCTGAAGGACTTTTATTTAAATTCATACTCGAATATATGACCTGCCTTATTTCACCGAGCATAAGTACATTTTTCTTTTTTTTTCTCTCTCTGTTTTGCCCGATCGTTGTACACTTAATTGGGCTTGTCCCGTGTTTATGTAAATAAATAAAATAAATAAATAAAGGCCGCCTCAGTCGAAACCCCCCCTCCCCCGGATCGCCCCAAACTGGCGCTCATGAAGCTCCCGCTCCATGAAAGGCTCCATCCTCGCTAGGAGGATGGCTCTCGCAAGGCAGGAGGCTGATAGGCCGGTAACTCCCTGGCAAGGCAGGGTCTCGGTCCGCTGACTTCAAGATGAGCCGCACAACCGCAACCCGCCACCTCGCCGGGAAGTACCCCGAAACCAGACACCAGTTGTAAAGTTCCAAGTAGGCCTCCACAACTGGGTCCGGCAAATGCTTCAACATCTCGGGCCGTACCGCAGTCAAGCCTGGAGCTCGACCCACAGCCATCCTATCAAGCCTCTATGCTACCGCCGGCCACCTCCAAAAATGGGAGAATATGAGGTGTTTGGCAAAACTTTAGTGAGGACATCTGCCAACTGCCTTCCGGTAGGGATGTGTTCGAGTACGAATTCCCCGGCTTGATACTTTTCTCGAACGAAGTGATAACAAACTTCAACATGATTTGTTCGACGGTGAAATTCAGGATTCTTCACGAGCTTGATAGTGCTTCTATTGTCCACATACAAAGTTGGCGAAATTTCGGCGCTTGAAATTTCCTCGAATAATAGTTTTAGTCAAACTATTTCTTTTGTAGCCTCATTTGCCGCTATGTATTCCGCTTCCGTAGTACTCAAAGCAGTATAGTAGCTTGCTTCCTACTAGTCCATGAAATGGGACCACCTCCAAAAGTTGTAACAACTCCGGACTGTCTGAAAAACATTTCAGCTCAGGTGGCGCACTTATACAGTAGACCCATGTCTAGCGTGCCATTCAGATATTTGAAAATTTGTTTAACAGCGTTCCAATCTGACCTCCTTGGCTTGTCTAGCACTTCAGACGCAACGCTGACAGCAAACATTAGATCCGGTCGAGTTGTCATGGTCAAATAAAGAAGGCTTCGTACAGCTTCTCTGTACGGAATTCTTTCTTCGAGTGGCGGATCTTGGTCCTCACGATAAATCATCTTCTCTCAGGGCGTTGAAACTGAATTAGACTCTTCCAACCGAAATTTCGAAATAATATTCTTGGTGTATGACTCTTGATTCACGAAAATTGAACCATTCTTCAATTTTGAAATCTGCACGCCCAAAAAAGTGTCCAGATTTCCGGTCGTGATCTTAAATTATTCTTTCAATTTTTGTAACAAATCTTGAATTTCATTTTGATCACGGCAATAATTCCATCATCGAGTTAAATTCCGACCATAAGTTTTCGACCTTCTGTACAATGCTTGATAAAAAGACATGGATCCGCCCACCCCGCCCCATCCACCCAGCCAGCACACTCATTGAATCTGGACATCTTGCTTGCCTCATCATTGCCTCAATCAGTTTTGGACTCGACCCGCAAATTAGCGCTTTTCTCAAATTTGGCCGAGTGTATCGTTCTTCTCAATTTCAGCCGCAGATTAGCGAGTTTGCCCCACCCCCTCCCATAACCATGAAATTTGCTCATTTTCTCAACTTTAGCAGCAAAGTATCGTTTTTATCCCGTGAGCGATGTTTCTTAATTGTCAACGAGTTTTGGCGTTTTCCTCAATTTTAGCAGCTTGGGTTTTTTTAGTGAGCGAAATTACTGTTTATCGAGTGAAACCATCTAAAAACTGTTCTTAGTGCGCAAAATCGGCGCAATCGGTCACTGAAATAGGCCACCCAGTCAAGTTGGTTTACTGGCAAACAAATTTACCAAAATTGGCTGTTGATAAAATTGACAGTCTCCTCATGAAATCAACACTTTCCTCGTAAAATTGGAAATTTCCCAATAAAATTGACAATTTCCTCATAAAAGGGACAATTTCTCATAAAATTGACAGTCTCTTCGTGAAATTGACATTTCCTTGTAAAGCATACAATTTTCTCATAAAATTCACGAGTTCCTCATAAAATTCACGATTTTCTGATAAAATTGGTAATTCCCCTATAAAATTGAGTATTTCTTCATAAAATTGACAAATTTCCTTATAACATAATACAACTTCCTGATAGAATTGACAATTTCCTCAAAAAATTGACAATCTCACCACAAAATAGACAATTTCCTCATAAACTTGTCAATTTCCTCATAAACTAGCCATTTTCCACACAAAAATTATTATTTCTCAATAAAATTGACAATTTCCCCATAAAAGTGAAAATTTCCTCGTAAAAGAGACAATTTACTCTAAAAATTGACAATCCCCATAAAAGTGGCAATTTCCTCATAAAGTTGACAATTCACTCTTACATTGATCATTTCTGCAAATGATTGACATTGATCTTTTCAAAAAAGGCAAATTTCTCATTATATTGACAATTCCTTTTACAATTGTCATTTTCTTCATAAAATTGACTATTATCTTACCAAACTGACGATGTACTCATCGAATTGACACCTTTTAGAGTGAAAATTTCCTCATAAAATCAATCATTATGCTCATAGGCTTAAGATGCCTTACAAAATTGAACGTTTTCTCCTTTTTCTAATAAAACAGACAATTTCGTTATGAAATTGACCATTTTTTCGTGAAACCGACGAGTTTTTTCATAAAATAGACAATAATGTCACCTTAACATTGCTCTTGGAGAAGCGTTTCGCATTATTTGTTTCCCTTGACGCTGCATTTCACGTAAATGTCGCATTGAATGTGGCGATTCACGTGAGTGTTAAATGGAAAGTCGGTTATTTAAATTTGAACAATTACAGCCGCGTATAGTTTTTGACAGTATGCATTTCGGGCCCAATCCCGGTGCCCCTCATCAGCAATCTTATCGCCACTAAGGCAAAACTAAGAAAACCAACAAAACAAAGATGAACGATTCACGTTTTCCCGAATGTTGCGTGGCCCATGGCCCCGGTGGCCCGTCCCTTGGATCCGCCACTGATGTTCTACCCATTAATATCAACTCGTAAAGCTCAGAGTTAACAAGTTTCTTTAACTCAACGTTCAGCGCGTTGAAATCAACGCTGAAGTCGAGCAATGTGAGTAACGATGCTTTCATTTCCAAGCTTTTCACTAAGAGAAAAACGCTTCCAGTAGCCGATCAACTCTTTGACTTGAGCTTTGCTCGCGCAGGACGACGTAAGTTCATCATTCATCGTGTTCAATGAACTTGGTAGAATTAATTGAGCCAGCGCATCTTTTGAGTCAAAGTCTTCTCCATTTTCTTCATTACGGGTGACCTCCCCTGTAACCACATCGAGGAACCTTGTGGTGTTTCAGAACGAGAGCAATCAGCCGCTTCCATCGAGCCCAATTTTCTCCACCCTCCAGCTTTTCGACATGAGGTTTGAATTCAGTACGAACTTCTGCCATTCTTATTCAACGCGTTGCTGGGCCCATAACTACGGTGACCAGAGGTCCTTCTTTTGGAAGGACGGTACTTCTTTTCAGCTCATGGTCCTGTGTTCCTTTGCCGTTCTCAAAAGGGCCCTAAAAGGTTCTTCTTTCAAAACAGGGCACTTCCTGAAAGCCTGAAGGACCTCGTGAAGAAAAATAGACTGTACCGAAATAATAATCCGGGAGCCCACCGTATGAAAAATCCGGGTCATTTGATCGTGTCTGGCACTTGCACAGGACGTTTTTTTATGATCCAGGAGATGACACTTCCGAGATCGCCAGACATTTTCTGCGGGACAGGGTCCCACACGAGAGCTAGCTGCAGGCGAACACCCCTTTGGGCCTCTCCTACACCGTTTTGGATCCTCCGGAAGCCAATTTCGTGTTTCGGCTCTTTCAAACCCCAAATTTTTGTTTTCGCTTCTCCAAATGCCAATTTCGTGTTTTGCCTCTTTCAAAATCCAATTTTTGGTTTTGGTTCCTCAAAATGCCAATTTCGTATTTTGGCCCCTAGAAAAATAAATTTCGTGTTTTGGCTCCTTCATAAGCCAATTTGTGTTTTGGGTTCTTCAGAAGCAAATTTCGTGTCTTGGCACCTTCAAAAGCCAATTGTGTGTTTTGGCCCCTTCAAAAGTCAATTTAGTGTTTTTGGCACCTTTGAAAGCCAATTTCATGATTCGGCTCCATCAAATGCCAATTTTGCGTTTTGGCTCCTTCAAAAGACAATTGCTAGTTTTGATCGAATCCTCCTGAAGCCAATTTCGCGTTCGGCTCTGTCGAAACCGATTTTTTTGTTTTGGCTCCTCCAAATGCCATCGTGTTTTGGCTCCTTCAAAAGTCAATTTATTGCTTTTGGCATCTTCGAAATCCAATTTTCGTGTTTCGGCTTCATCAAATGCCAATTATGCGTTTTGGCTCCTTCAAAAGCCAATTGTGTGTTTTGAATCCTCCGGAAGCAAATTTCGTGTTTCGGCTCTTTCAAAACGGAATTTTTTGTGTTGGCTCCTTAAAAAGCCAATTTTGTGTTTTTAGATCCTCCTGAAGGCAATTTCGTGTTTTGGCTCTTTCAAAACCCAATTTTTGGTTTTCGTGCCTTGGCACCTTCAAAAGCCAATTGCGTGTTTTGGCCCCTTCAAAAGTCAATTTTGTGTTTTTGGCACCTTTGAAAGCCAATTTTCGTGTTTCGGCTTCATCCATTGCCAATTTTGCGTTTTGGCTCCTTCAAAAGCCAATTTCGTTTTTTGCCTTTTTCAAAACCCAATTTTGTGTTTTGGCAATTTTGGTCATGTTCTAATTGGAATCAGTGGCAGAATAGTGGAACTAGGATCAGTGGCCGAGACAGTGTGTAGAATTAGTGGCCTCTCCGTCCTTTCTCCTCCATCAATCCCAACACCCCCCTCCCCCAAATATCTCTTTTTCCCTTTTATATAATTTGGGTCCTTCTTTCGTCTGGGAAAAATCTGGTCACCCTACCCATAACCAATTGAAAATAACGCGGAGAAAAATAAAAGCTCAAAGGATTAAAAGGTTTCAAAATTGGATTTTAACTCTCAAATCTCCAAAGACCAAAATTTTTTTTTTTTTTTTAATGTAAACAAACATATGGGATGTCAGGCGCAATCTTGAAGTCCGTCTGGTGAGGTGCCATCGGCTGAGTTCAATATTTCAACTGAACTTTCCAGTTGCTAGACTTTTGCTGTACGGGTCCGATTATTCTCTCTACGGTAACGGTACTGTTTGTTCCCCAAAATAACGATATTTTTGGCGTACGAAACGAAATTCTTGGTTGATTGGTTTTTTTCAGTTTTTAGCATCGCATTAGCAATGTTACATTACTTTTAGGTGTAGCGTATTGCTTCTTCTCAGTTCTAGCCCGTGAATCAGCGTTGTTTTTTTTTACTTATTGTTTAGGCGTGAAGGCAAGGTTCGTAGTGAAGGGGAGGAGATAAAAATATTTCTTCTATTATCGCCTTTTCTCAACATCAAAAGGGAAAAGGGCCAGTTTGTTGTTCGCCGTCCTCCCAGCCACCCGAGCGAATTAATACGTAGCGTTCAAAGAAGTTTCAATGCTGTTTTACCCAGATCAATCATTATTACACACCAAAATTACGTCGGTCTAATTAAACGGTCGCGCCTGCAGTTTCCCGTACTCCCCTCCGTCCTATCCTCACCCCCCACACTCTTTGTGGACCGAGCCCAGGTGAGTCCGTTTAATTCTTCCTTTCACGGTCCTCCGGATTTAATGACATTGTGTCATCAGTAATTATTAACAATAAAAATCGTGGGTACGGAATAACCGCCCCAACATAAATTGGTCAGCTCCGGGCCGGATGAAAAATCAGTTTAAGGAGCGTCAAAGTTCACTTTCTTTGTAAATTACAAATCATTTATCTCACACAAAAAAGATAGAGACGCGTTGAAACTTCTTCATATTTGCATTGTAATCGGTCTTGATTTCATTCAAAATAAAATATTAACTTCACCCCACCACCACACACTTTTTTTGCAAGCGCTTCTCACACTTAACTGTTTATATTTTCCGTTGTCAATCTGTTAGAATTTTTATCGCTCATGGCTGGGAAGAGTCGGGTTAAAATTCTCAATTCGAGGGTTGAAGCTATTTTTGAACAGGTTCAAAAAATTTATGATCTTTCAAAGAGAGTCTCAGATGAGAATAAATCATTGTTTTTAGTAAAAGCTAAGTCTGTGCCCGTACTGCACGGAGACTTCAGAAATTTTGTTGAGGAATTAGAGTCCGTAAGTGTGGAGGTTGACGCCACCTACTCCCCCTCTTTCCAGAGATTGTCGTCTTTTCAGGACTTATGCGATGAAATTTCCGTCGTTGTCGAGCGATTAATGTCCGCTGAAAAGCATGAAGAAGAGGTGAAGGGGGCTCTACCATTGAGTTGTAAACTTAAATTAGAGCCAATTCAGATTATGAAATTTGACGGTTCCCCAGAGAATTGGATTCCATTTTACCAATTATTTGTGAAATTAATAGATCAAAATCGAAGCCTCTCGGATCTAGAAAAAGTCAATTATTTGGTTACGCATTTAACCGGTAGCGCACGAAGTATTGTTACGGGAATTCCTCCGTCAGAGGAAAACTATAGACTTCTTCTAGACACTCTTGTGAATAGATTTGAGGATAAGAGAGCCCTAGGGAACTATTATCTAGAGAAAATTTTGAATTTTAAATCAATTTCCCAGGAGTCGGAGAAAGGTTTGAACACATTTTTGGAAGGGTTTGTGGAATCCGCTCTCGCATTGAAGAGACTAGGTATAGACGATTTGTTCGATTTCTTTTTGGTTAATTTGGCTTGTAAAAAACTTGATCCTGAGACTATTCGTTATTTTGACATGTCCACGAGGGAGGAAGTCGTCCCTACCTTTGAACAATTGGTTGAGTTTGTCCGAGCCCAGACGAAAATTTTAGGTCGTTCTGGAAAACAAACGAGTACGTCATCTGGAAAGACGAGCTCCAAGAGCCCTCAGGTTTTCGTAGCACAACAACCCTCAACTGCAAGCCCTCCCGTTGAGACAAAATCTATTTGCTCTTTGTGTAAATCCAACGCAGCCCACCCCTGGTATAAATGTTCATCCTTTTTGCTTATGAATGTGAAACAGCGCTATGAACAGGTCAAGAAGGCACGTCGCTGTTTTAATTGTTTGTCTCACTCACACCCAGTCGATAAGTGTACCTCGAAATTTAGTTGTTCGCGTTGTCAAAGAAGACATCACGGTTTGCTTCACTATGAAGGAACCACTCACCAAAGTGTATCATCGTCACTCCCTCTCACTACACCTCCAACTGTCACCCACTCAGCACCGGTGGAGCCCACCCCCACACCCAATGTTGTGTCAAATGTTTGTCGGCACTCACTTGGTTTGCTCTCCACCGTTCAAGTCGTGGTAGAAAGTCGCCTGTCCGGTCAACCTTGTATGCTGAGGGCGTTACTGGATAACGGCTCTCAAGCCAATTTTATTCGCAAGGAGGCATGTCAACAGTTGGGCCTCATTACTTCACCCACACAATCACAAGTAACTTGCCTGGCTCGAGGAATAGCTCCTATCCGGGAAAAAGCTACCCTCACTTTTAGCTCGAGATTCCATCCGGAAAGAAAATTTGACATGGAGGTATTAGTTCTGGATGAAATCACCGGCATTTTGCCATCTAAAGTCGTTCAATTGGAAGACCTCCCTCACCTCGCTGGTTTAGCGCTAGCAGACCAAAGCTTTCACATCCCTGGTCCAATAGATTTGTTAATAGGAGCAGCCGTATGGCCTCTCATCCTTGGAGGGCGTAAGATATCTGGACCTGCTAATGGCCCGGTAGCAATCGAGTCGTCGTTGGGATGGCTAATAACGGGAGAGGTATCAATTCAAACATCCACACCTCCTGTCTCCCAAGTTTTTACCGCGTGTGAAGAGGAGCCGCTTCAAGAAATAATGTCAAGATTTTGGTGCCTGGAGGAAGTTCCTACGGCAATTAAGCCCTCAAAAGATGATGACGCGTGTGAGCAACACTTCATAAATACTGTCTCTCGGGGTCATGACGGTCGATTTTCGGTTTCCTTGCCTTTTCGTCACCCACCCTCTTTATTAGGTGATTCACTGTCCTGCGCTACCAATCGCTTCTTGTCTTTGGAACGGCGTTTAATGGCCGATTCCACAATTCACCAACACTATGTCACCGTAATGAATGGATATCTCGAGAAGGGATACATGTCAGAGGTTCCTTTTGACCAGGTACAGGAAAATGGTTATTCGTACTACATACCACACCATGGAGTCGTCAAACCGAACAGTACCAGCACTCCCCTCAGGGTAGTGTTGAATGCCAGCGCGAAATCTACTGGGGGCTACTCCCTCAATGATTTGTTACACACCGGCCCCAAATTACAAAATGACTTGGTGTCAATCTTATTAAATTTTCGATTGTTTCGATACGTTTTGTCGGCTGATATACAGCAGATGTATCAACGTATCCTGGTAAATGATTGTGATCGTCGATATCAACGATTAGTGTGGCGCTCCTCTCCACAGAATGAGCTTAAGATATACCAAATGAATACAGTTGTATTTGGAATGGCTAGTTCTCCATATTTGGCCCTGCGTACAGTTCAGCATTTAGTTGAGTTGGAGGGAATGAAGTTTCCTCAAGCCGTGGAAGTTGCTAAACGGGATTTATATGTAGACGATGTCCTCAGTTCTATGCCGTCAGAGGAGGAGGCTGTTGAAACCTACAGGGCGTTATCTTCTCTATTTCAAAAGGGCTCCTTTCGGCTAACAAAATGGTCGACAAATTCGGAGCGGGTGTTGTCTGAGATCCCGGAGGTAGATCGTTCGGTGGAGTTAATTTCTTTCGATAAGGCGCCCTCTCTTGCGGTACTGGGTCTGATATGGAATCCTGTTCTAGATGAATTTTCGGTTCACATTGATTTGGCCAGTCCTACTGCCAAGTGCACTAAGCGAATCATGTTGTCAACTATCGCACGGATATTCGATCCTCTCGGAATTTTCGCTCCCATTACCATTGTAGCCAAAGGGCTTATTAAATATTATGGTCGTTAAAAGTTGACTGGGATGAAGAGCCCCCTCTGGACGTTTGTCATCGTTGGGAAGAATTTTCTAAGAATCTGCCTCGCTTATCGGGGTTCAAACTCCCTAGGCATCTTGCTGTGGAACCAGGAGACCAACTTGTGGTTATTGGGTTTGCTGATGCCTCGGCGATAGCTTACGGCGCAGTGGTTTATATTCATGCCTCAAACATGCTTACCACCAATATTCGGTTTGTGTGTGCCAAGTCCAAAATTTCCCCGGAAAAATGTGTCAGTATCCCTAGGTTGGAGTTGTGCGCCGCACTTCTTTTATCGAAATTGATTAGGAACGTCAAGGAAACATTGGGTACTCGTCACCCAATAACGGGAGTTAGAGCTTTTTCGGATTCGGCGGTCACCCTTCAGTGGATTTCATCGTCACCCTCGAGATGGTCGACCTTTGTCGGAAATCGAGTTACTCAAATTCAAGAGAATGTTGCCGTTCAAGATTGGCTACACGTGCGAGGTTCTATGAATCCCGCCGATTGTCTGAGTCGTGGTCTCCCCGTTGATGCATTTCTGTCTCATCCCTTGTGGTTTGAGGGTCCCGAGTGGCTTAATACTCCTGAAGAAACATGGCCAGTGAGAAGGGTTTCTGACTTGGTGGGAGAGCCTTCACCTCCCGAAGAAAAAATTCAAACTCATGTCGTATCGTTACCTGTACAGGAATGGGTTCTGAGTCCCTTGTTGGATAGAGTTTCCTCCTATCGTCGCCTACTGCGAGTCACCGCGTTGGTTCGACGTGTGGTCCGACTGAGCAGTGTGCGCTCCGGTCCTCTGCAGGCTTCCGAATTGGAGAGTTCTGAGCTGGCATGGTGTCAACATATTCAAAAAACGTGTTTGAGTGACATCGTCTCCGACCTGCATCACATGGATAATCATGAAACACCTAAGCGCAAAACCCACCCCCTAATTTTAAAGTTAGGTTTATTTTTAGACAATGGAGTCGTCAGGGTGGGGGGACGTCTACAAAATTCCACCTTGCCATATGAACGTCGGCACCCTATCGTGTTGCCCAAATCAGGAAGATTTGTGGAGTTGCTGATTGATCAATACCACCAGGACAATTTACACACGGGATCCCACCTTCTACTCTCCTTGGTCCATCTCAAATTTTGGATAATTTCGGCCAGAGACCTGGTCCGCCGACGAGTGAAAAATTGTAATTGGTGTTTTCGGATGAAACCCAAGGCCTTACAACCGAAGATGGCGCCTTTACCATCCACGCGATTTCATGAATTAAAGGCATTCATCACCTGTGGTGTAGATTATGCGGGACCGTTCTCTATCACTGTTGCTAGGCGCCGGGGAGCTCGAAGCGTTAAGGCTTACATTTGCCTATTTGTGTGCCTCGCCACGAAGGCAGTTCACATTGAGCTGGCTTCTGACCTATCTACAAACTGTTTTCTCGCCGCTTTCCGTCGATTCTTGTCACGCCGAGGTCCGTGCTCCATTGTTTGCTCGGATCAGGGCACTAATTTTGTTGGAGCAAAGAATGCGTTAGATGAGCTTTACCGACTGCTAGTCTCCCGGGAATATAACAACGCAATAGTTTCCGAGTTAGCCTCCCGTCGAATTGAATGGAAATTGAATCCTCCCGCTGCTCCTCATTTTGGAGGCATATGGGAAGCGAACGTAAAAAGCGTCAAGACTCATCTGACAAAGCTCGTAGGTAACACCTTGCTTACGTACGAAGAATTCAACACAGCTCTTGTCCAAATTGAAGCGCTTCTGAACAGTCGACCCCTTGCGGTCCTTGATCGAAGCGACGGTGACCATCCCGAAGCTCTTACTCCGGCGCACTTTCTCACCCTAGGCCCCTCACTTGACCACTTGCCTGCGATCGATGTCTCATCCCATCCACTGCCTCGCCTCGATCACTACGCCAAAGTTAACTGGATTGTACAGCAATTCTGGAAACGATGGCAGCAAGAATATTTACACACCCTGCAAACCCGAGTGAAGTGGCAGCAGGATTGTCCACCCATAAAGCCTGGCACAATAGTCGTAATGATGAAGGAAAACGCACCCCCTCTCTCGTGGCCGCTTGCCATAGTTCTGCAAGTTTTTCCAGGTTCCGATGGCGTGACCCGAGTAGCTAGGGTTAGGGTTCGTGAAGGTAAACTTGTGAGGCCACTCGTCAAATTATGTCCCTTACCCACACAATAGTCGAGTGATCGTCGTCAATTTTGTTGATACCGTTGGGATGCCTCACTATCCGTTGTTGATTTGACAAATTTTCTATTTATTTATTCTGTTTGTTGGTTCGACACATTTTCTATTTATTCCTCTCATGAACTGTTTGTTGGTTTGACAAACTTTCTGGTTATTTTTAGAAGTGAATTGGCGTTTTCCTCAATTTTAGCTGCAAATTAGCAATTTTTTCCATTTTTAGCTGAGAAATAGCATTTTCCCCAATTTGAACTGAAATTGAGCGTTTTTCTCAAATTTAGCTGCGCTAATTAGTGATTTTTTTTCTATTTTAGCCGCGAATTAGTGATTTTCTTCATTTGCATCCCCGAATTAACGTTTTTCCTTACCTATATCCGCCAATTGCAAATTAGCGATTTCTCCAAATTTCAACTGTGAAACGGCGATTTAGCATCTATTCCCTTTTTTGTACGCGAGAGGGTGATTTTTCGCAATTTCATGTGAATTTGCCATTTTTGTCCACCTGAACGCGTATTTTTTTTGTGTCAATATTATAGCGTTTTTTCGCAATTTTAACAGCGGGGGTTGACCCAAAAACAACAATTTTGCGTTGATTTCCACAATTTATTCGTAGAATGGCCTCCGTGCACTGTGAATCAGCGATTTTTCCTCAATTTTAGTCGTGAAGTTGCAACGCGAGACCACGAATAAGCGCTTTTTCGCAGGTATAAACATTTTAGTCCCACATTGACATATTTTTCTTTCAATCTTTGCTATCGATTAGCGTTTATTGTTTAGTTTTAGCCTCGAACTTTTAGTGATTTTCCTCAATTTTAGCCACGAATTATCGTTTTCCTCATTTTCAGCTACAGATTTAATTTTTAGTAGCGAATTAGCACTTTTTCTCAGTTTGTTAGTATTAGTCGAGATGTTTTTTTTTTTTTTTTACTTGTACAGCCTTGAATTAGTAGCGTGTATTCTCTAACAATAAACAACACTTATGCATTGATTTCTACATTTTATTCGCGGAATGGCCGTCATATACTGCGAATCAACTAGTTTTTCTCAACCTCTGTCTGGAAGTTGCATCGTGAGACCACAAATCAGCGCTGTTTCACAGTTATAGCCATGAATATTAGCGATTTTTTCAATTTTTTGCCTCGTCAGCAAGTTGCAAATTGCCGATTGGCACTTTACTGGGCTTTAAAGACCTAATGAAACTGGGGACACGGTGTATTTTCTCTTTTATCCGCGAATTTTCCTCAAGATATCGTGAATTTTCTCAATTTGAGCCACCTTTGCTGATATCACTTGCAACGTTATTATATTCTCCACGTCGGATAAACAGGAATTTGTAGAAAGTAGCCAAATCGCTGTCCTACCGTCCGACCTCTTCACATACCTACATCCATGGATAACCTAAAAATCCTAATTTTCCCGTATTTAAGCTTCTTGGGCACCTCCCCCCCCCCCTCGCCCCTACCTCGGTAAGCTACTCCGTGGGGTCTGAAGTCCAAGGAAGCATGGACGCACGCGGACCTTTTTAGGGGCTGCTTGAAGTCGAGAAAATCTGCTAAACGTAACTTCAACGAGAAACGCTCATTTTTGGAGATTTTATGAGGCTCTTTAGAGCGTTGGTACTAGTGCCCCTTCGCTCGCATACTTGTATCTCTGTATCTATTCCCCATATCCCCCCCCCCGTACCTACGCTCCTGAAGCCAAGAGTATGATTGCAGAGAGAAAGGATTGGAAGTTGTTGAAGGGTTTATAGGGAATGTCTTTAAGAGAAGAACTTGCTCGATGAGTGCACGCTGATTTACGTATAAAGGAAAAGGAAGTCCGCTTCTTTTTTTCATCCTGCTGAGAGACCAGGAAACGGACGAGTTTTCCCCCTCAAAAGGGGGGTCTAATTGAAATTCGTGACAATGTTGCAATAAAATATTGGTTTCCGAGAGGGTCTCACCGGGAGTCAAGTTTCTCGTGAATCTGGGCCTTTTCAAGTTTTCAATAATAACCAAGTCAATTAATTTATCACGGGAAAGGAAGTGGTTAAAGCCTCAAGTACAGAAAGTGGAGGAAGGACATCCTCCACAAAAAATCACGACAAATTCCTCCGATCCAAGGAAACAAGTCCGCTAATTAATTTAAATAGATTGAAAACGTCAACGAAATCCTTCGACTTCTTCTCGTCACCACGCATAAGCTTTTTAGCCCGGGACACTCTCCCCTAAATTCCGGATCACTACAGTTTTCGTTCATGCCATGTTTCCTCGATAAATTTATACTTTTAGACAACACGCTAACAAGTAATTTCGCTATACAATTCTCCGGCGTTAGTTTTTTTTTTCGTTCTAGTTAGTCTGTAACAAGTAAAACTTGTTATAGATATTTAATCATCAACTTAGTATCACGAGTTGCACAGAAAACGAAATCCGAGCAGTTTCGGAAAAAGATGAAATAACATGATTGTGACAGAGCATTCATTGAGTGTTGTTATTAATTTTCTCTTTCACCCCAGCGTCCAAATTAAATTTTAAAAAATATATATTTCCAGAAATAGTCGTACCCAGTCAACTAGAATTACATCCGTTTGATTAGGTAATAATTATTGGCATTTTCTTTTAAAGAGTACTTGGAGGACGGGAAGAAGAATATAGGTTAATGATTTTTTTTTTCTCTCCAAACTGACGAGTTTTTTCCCCAAGTTGAACATCAAGTTTCTTGAAACATTTTTGGCCATGAAAATTTCTTTATTTACCTTTTTTTTACTTAAATATATTGGCCTAATTGAAGAAGGCCACGTCTCTCATTCAGAATAATCCAGTTTTTTTTTTTAATGCCTTTCTGATTTTTCCGCTCAAATTCACGAAGATCTTTCGTGTTGCGACCTACAAAAAAATGCAACTTATAGCGGGATTGCTTGTTTCCTGAATTTGAATGAACTAGCAACGGACTATGACATGCCACACAATTTTTTTTTCTTTTTATTTTTTTTTAGCGCATGAGATACACTTGCCATTGTTTTACTCAACAAAGTCTTTCCAAACTTGAGGCCTTTCCTCTTTCACCGTCAATTATTATGAACAGCGTTTCTCTCCCCGTTCCCCCCCCACCACGTGTACGAATCAAAACGTTTTATATTCAAATTGTAACAACGGTTAAGTTAAAGTTCACGTCCCACTTCGGCCAAATACAAGTACAAGTTCTGAATCAAGCCGCGATATGGCGTTTTTTCCATTTTAACCACAAAATTAGCACTTTGTCTCTCGGCTATTTGTCTCTTTTTTAGAGTGGTCTCTATTTCAGCCGCGAATTTTCTCAATTTTTGCCGTAAATTTCAGCTTTTCCCTAATTGGCAACAAAATTTCCTCCGCAAACCGTGGTTTGTCATTTTCTCAATTTTCTGTGAATTAACAAATTTTCCCTAATTATACCCCCTAAATTAGCCCTTTTTCTTTCTTCTAACTTCAAATTACCGTTTTTCCTCATTGAAACCGCTAATTACACGCCACGAATTAGAGTTTATCCCAATTTTCGCCGCGCCTTAGCCTAAAGGTATTTCTTAATTTGGCCGCGAATTAGCGTTTTTTCCTCACTTCAGCGCTTCTTTTCACTTTTATCGATGAACTAGCGATTTTTCACCATTTTAACCGTGAATTAGCGATTTATCCCAATTTACCCGCGAATTCGCGATTTTTTCCGAATTTTTGCAAAGAATTAGTATTTTTCCTGTTTTTAGCCGCTAATGAGCGATTTTTCTTAATTTCTTCCATGAATTAGCACTTTTTCTTATTTTTAGCTGTAAATTAGCGATTTTTTGCGCTTAAAGCAATGAATTATCCCGTTTTCTCATTTTGAGACAGCAACTTGCTGTCAGAAGCAGAAAATTGTCGTTTCCACACTTCTAGCCTTTAATTAGCGTTTTTTATAAGAATACTTTAAAGCTATAAGGAAACTTTAGTCGTGAAATGGCCAAGATGCCACTTTATAACTAAAATTAAGAAAAAAAAACCGTCATTTTTCTGTTCTTTGGTAAAAACTGAGATGTGCCCCGCTTTTTGCAAGCGCAGAAAGGCGAAAAAAAAAGCAGGAAACAACGAATATTCAAGGCTATATAAAAGGGGTAGAGAAGTGGAGAATAAAATGGAGAAGAAAATGGCAAATACGCAATTGAAATTGTTGATACAAAATTGTTGTATCAATTGTTGACAGCCGCGCAGCCCTGGGTGCGGTGACCAGGCCGGTGGTGGAGTCGTCGGCCTTGGTGGCGGACTGTCGGCGGGCCATTCACAAGGCTACAGGGAATGGGTAATGAAGTGACCCTCGCGTGGATCCCTGGACGCAGGGGATACGAGGGGAATGAGAAAGCTGATGAAATGGCGAAACAGGGGGCAAATAAGGAAGTATGCGGGGACCTGAGCCGGCTAGACAGTGGGGGAGAGCCCAGATAAAGGATTGGGTGGATAGGGAGGCCGCCAGGAGTTGGAATAGCCTAACAGCCTGTCGGCAAGCGAGGGCTTGCATTCGGGAATGGGACGATGTGGCTGCTATCACTAAGTAGAAGCAGCATGCGGAGAGTTTTGGGGTATGTTTACAGGCCACTATGCGCTAAGTAAGCACCTCCACACAATGGGAATGGTGGCAGACCCAATGTGTCGGGGCTGCGAGTTGGAAGAGGAATCGGCTATGCACTTTGTAGGGGAATGTGAGAGGTATGCGGCTACTCGTTTCCGCATTTTCGGTGGGACAGATAGGTTGCCAGGCATCACATTCTCGAGGGCCGAGGGGGTCCGAGTCCTTCAGTTTGTGGGATGCCGTAGATAGGTTTGCGGACCCGCATTAGGCTTTTCCGAGTCCGACCCTAAGGGCACGGCGTATGAGCCGGTAACGGCTTAAGCGCTTCGGGCTCGGCTAGGCCGGGTGCGGGCCCACTGAATAATAATAATAATAATGATACAAAAGAGAAAAACCACTATTTTTGCAGCTCAATTAGCGAAAAACGCTAATTCACGACTGAAATTTAAAAGAACGGCTAATTAGCTGCTAAAATTTAGAAAAATGCTAACCCACAGCGTTAATTGAGAAAATCGCTAATTAAAAACTGCTAAAATTGAGAAAAATCGCTAATTCTAATGAAAAATTGAAAAAGCATTGAAGGAATGAAGAATCGCTAATAATATCGCGGCAGAAAATCGCTAATTCACGGAAATTAGCGGAAAATCGCGGGTAAAATGTAGTAAAACATAAATCCATGGCCTATGGAGGCAATTTCGGGCCGTAAACTAGGAAAAAGCGCTAATCCATGGATAAAATTGAAGAAAAAAAAATGATAATAGTTCATACGCCGCTAATTTGTAGTCAACATTGAGAAATATTACTATATTAACGCGGCTGCAATTAATAAAAATGTTTATTTGCAGCTGAAAGTGGAAAAAAGTGCTAGACTCACTGCTGAAAAGGTAAAAATTCGCTAATTTTCAGCAAAAATTGAGACAAATCTCCGATTATTTCCATTGATTTACTTGATAGCCAAGCCCAAGAGTCTACTGTGTATTCGTGAAGGAAGACGTGGAAGCACGAGGATAATTCCTGAAAGACGAAGGGTGTTTTTGATGAGTGGTGGTCAGCTGGTACAGGGCGTAGTTGGGACATCTGTTTTCGAAGTCAATCGACGAGGTTGGAGGGATCCATTGGAGACGTGCTAGGTGAGGAAGTGAGAAATTCACCTGGAAGGCGCAGTGGTTCGCCGTAAACGAGTTCAGCAGGTGAGGCATTGAGATCCTCTCGAAAAGCGTTTCGAATTCCTAAGAGCACTATAGGCAATGCTTCGAGCCAAGTTGAATTTGGGTGACAAGTTAGAGAGGCTTTCAGCAGTCGATGAAAACGTTCAATCATGCCGTTGGAGCATGGATGATAAGGTGTGGAGCGAATGCGCCCGTTGCCATTACTGGCTCCTAGAGTCTTGAATAGCTGGGATTCGAACAGTCGCCCTTGATCTGTTGTGATCCGTGCGGGGCAGCCGAGGTTTTGACGAGAGCGCGTGCGTAAATCTGTCGATGACAGTGAGACAATATCGAAATTGTTGAGCAGGTGGCAACGGTCCGTTGAGGTCGACGTGAATGTGTTCGAAGCGGGATGTGGGATGAGTGAACATGCCCCGTTATTTTCGTACGTTGGCAAGGGATGCATGCCTGCGTCCACGTACGGCAATCGTGACGGATGTGCGGCCAGACGAATCCGAACGGATGGTTAGGGAAAGTCTTGAAGTGCTTGGATTCGTTCTAGGGGAGGTCGAATACCTGGCTGTGACTTGGTAGCCTAAGAAAAGGACTGATGGGGATCCGAGGACGGTTTTCTTGGCATTTACAAGGATGCCGTGTTGCGAGAGTCGTTGGAAGACAGTACGGAGATGAACTTGATGCTCGGTTGCATCGCGAGAGAAAATCAGGATATCGTCCATGTAGGCATAACAAAAGTCAAGATCGTGGAGTACCTCGTCGATAAAGCGCTGGAATGTTTGTCCGGCGTTACGAAGTCCGAATCCCATGTAAGGAAATTCAAACGGACCGAATGGTGTCGTTATACCGGTCTTTAGAATGTCGTCTGGGTTGACAGGGATTTGACTGTAGGCTTTAACGAGATCAACGACGGAGAAAATGGTGCATCCAGCGAGGCGGTGGGAAAAATCGTGATTATGGCGGATGGGATATCGATCAGGGATGGTTCTGGCGTAATCGCCACAGGGGCGCCAGCCGGCGTCTTTCTTGGGCACCATGTGGAGTGGCGAAGACCAAGGTCCATCCGATCGTCGAGCGATGAATCGAATTCTTCCTTTGCGATGCGAAGGCGGTCTGGAGGTAAGCGACGGGGGGCGAGAGGAAATAGGAGGACCTGGCGTCGTAGTTATGAAGTGACGGGGGGTGTGACGAACGACGCGGGGAGAACCAGATGGTCGAGTGAGCTCCGGGAATTCTTTTAAAACTGAGTCGAAAGAAGACGACGTGTCTGTGATAGCTTTAAGGCTAAGTTTTGGTCGGTGTTGTTGAGTACGCCATCGGCAGTGAGACCGGTGATCGAGTCGACTAGACGATGATTTCGGCAGTCTGGGAGAAGTGAGAAATGAGCCAGAAAATCGGAACCGATAATAGGTACGTCGAAATCGGCGATGACGAATGTCAAGGTCAGGTCACGGCGAAGTCCGAAGTCGAGTTTGAGGGGTAGAAAACCGTAAGTAGAGATTTCGGTGCTATATAATACAGCATTCGCGGTCTTGAGAGGGACGAGCTTGCGAAATTCTGTGTTGAAGGAGGAGGAGGGAAAGTTGCAGACTCTGCAGGCCCAGCAATGCAGAGCATGAAATGGAAATCTCAAAAAGAACTGTATCAAGTACCTGGAACCAGTTCTTTGAAGTTGTGGCTTGTTGGTTGTCTGCTTCTCGAAATTACGTGCGCAAATTTGATTCCATGTTTACCCCCCCCCCCCAATTATATTACTTAAAATAAAAATAATAAAATCGTTACATCACCTGTTGCAAGGTGCTGTCCTCTGTATACTGGACTATCTTGAGCGGGCAAGATTGGCAAAATTTGGTTCTCTTATTGGTTGGAGCACCAATAATCCATAAAATCGAGTAAATTAAAAAACCAAAAGCAGCGGAATTGAATTCGCACGCACATCAGTAATGTGTGTGGGTTATGAGAGGGAGTGATAGTCTTTGCCCACCCATCAGAAAACGCCCATCTGCGTCCCGACAGACGCAGATGTCGTTATAGGGTTCTCTTACCCACCTTGGCTTAGTTGAAAACAGATCGTCGTCGAACATGCCCTGACTACACTGGCATTAAGGGCGAGATGAGATGACAAAACGTCCGTGAATTGGCGTATTTCTCCATTTTAGTTGCGAATAAGCGGTTGACTTATTTAATTTCAGGCGGGAATTTAGCCGATTCTCTCGCAGTTATAGCCGCAAATTAGGTGGTTTTCTCAATTTTAGCTGTGAATCGGCGATTTTTTCAGTTTAATCCATGTGAATTAGCGATTTTTCTTAATATCAGTCACGTTGTTGCTTCGAGAAATCACGAATTAACGCTTTCAAAAAAAATGATAGTCGAGCCTGCTGAGTGATGGACTGTGTTTTTTTCATTTTTAGCCCCAAATTAGTGATTTAATTCGTTTATACTGTGAGTCAGCACTTTTTCGCTATTTCAGCCGCGAGTTTAGCGCTTTTATACTATACTACTTTTACTATACTTTTATACTAGCACATTAGAAAGCCTTCCAAATGTTTTCAGCCTTTTAAATGCCTAAAACAAATAGAAACTTGAGGTTAGCGTATTTTCTCTGTTTTGTCGGCAAAGTTGTCTTCAAATAGCTCGAATTCGTGTATTTTGTCCTTATTTAAGTGACAAATGAGCGCTTATTCATAAACAACGCATTAAACCTTAAAAATCCACGTGTTTCATATTAAAGCTTTTCGGTGACTCCCGCTCCAAATTGTGGCCTCATCATCATCATCATCATCGATCAGGCCTCATCATCGATTTAGGAAGTTCACGTTGTGCAGGTTATAAAAATAAGGGACACCCCCGCATTTCATCAATATGGTCCATATGAACCACCCTCCAACACCCCTTCCCCATCAAGGTTCCCTCCATGTATATTCTACCTCTATGATGTAACCGTTTCCCACCACTTTTCTATGCAAAACCCATGCACGATTTTACAAGTCCATAATTGGTTTATAAAACTCAAAATTGTTTCATTAATTGTAACCACACTATCGACTTCTGAATGAACGCACCGAGACACTTCGGTTCGTTCGGTCTCGTGAGGCCCACACACACACATACCCTTGAGCGTCACCTACCCCCCAACGCGTTCGCCACATGGTTGAA
This sequence comes from Corythucha ciliata, assembly GCA_038030265.1. Classification (NCBI taxonomy): domain Eukaryota; kingdom Metazoa; phylum Arthropoda; class Insecta; order Hemiptera; family Tingidae; genus Corythucha; species Corythucha ciliata. Next base: position 3,226,293 of record CM075943.1, on the reverse strand, counting down.
TAGATGACACAGTATACGATTTCACGGTATAAAATTATCAAAGAAACGATCGAATTTCAATCAAAATGTTGAACAGAAGGGGTTTTAAATTGAAATAAAAAGGAGGAAAGTTGCGAAAAAAAAATATAAGACTAGAATGCCCGCAAAAAGTATTAGACAAGAGTCTAGCAAAGAAATACTCACACCAAAGGTGATGCAGGAAATCCCACCTCTCTCCTTTCCCTGTTACCACGGGCTAGTCAATGATTAACAATCGGTTAGTTTTTTGTGTCTGTGTGTGTAGGAAGAAGACCACCGTGTTTCTACCTGGTAATTGAGTTATTACACACAAGCGCCGGGGAGAAGCACCACAAAAAAACGACGCGGCTTCAACGGTGTGGATGTTTGACTAGTTTTTATGACTGAAAAACCCCTCCCCCGCCGATTTTTTTACTTTTTTTTTTTTGTCGGAACAATAGGCATATTATAATTGCGAATGTCAAGGACACCAACTGTACCGTTTTGATGGGGCAAAAAATGCACAATACTGGGTCAAGAGGGGAACTTCATTTTAACGCCCGCCGTTTTTTTTTTGTTTTGTTTTTTTGTGCTGTGTTTATTTATACGTTCTTCCTTTCGCTTTCCCTTCTTCATCTTCTTTTCCGTTTAGCGTTCTTTAACAAACAGATAATTAGTAGTCTATCGAAACTTCATTTTAATAATAAATTTCTACTTTTAACCAAGAAGCTAACTGACAGAAATTTTTGAACGACCGTGAGAACGAAATATCTGTTTGGATTCTGGTTGATTGATGCGATTCTAATCAAATGCCCAACAGGTACGTTGAAAGCCGTCATTAATAGTCCCAAAACACGTTGATAATTGGGACAGCTGCCCTGACTGCTTCTAATATTGTTTCACCCGAACTATAATATCGAACACGAAAAGAGGGGCCCCTATTTGAGTTTGAAAAAGTGGGGAAAATGAGTTTTTTGTTCGTCTAAAATATTCTGTGCATTAATAATAAAAACTGTTATATTTTCTTAAATGTAAACCAAACCAGACTGCATGTTTCATGGTAAAATGTGATGAAGAAGAATTTTAAGCCTAGAAGCACAAATTTAATTGAAAAACTGTACCTTGAACAGGTGTGTAGGTACGGGGGGGATATGATGGAGAACATAACGTTGCAAGTGATATCGCAGCAAAGACTGTGGGCTAAATATCCGATTGAACCCCCCCAAACGCGCTAATCTGGTGGCTCAAATTGAGAAAATTCGCGCTATCTTGAGGAAAATTCACGGCTAAAAAGAGAAAATACACCGTGTCCCCAGTTTCATTAGGTCCTTAAGCAAAAAATTGAAAAAAAAAAACCGTTAATATTCGTGACTATAACTGCGAAAAAGTGCTGATTCATGGTCTCGCAATGTAACTTCCAGACTAAAATTGAGAAAAAATCGCTGATTCGCGGTGCATGGTTGCCATTCCTAGAATAAATTGTGGAAATCAACGCAAAAGGGTTGTTTTAGGACCAACCCCGCAGTTAAAATTGAGATAACATTTATAACATTGACCAAAAAAAGACGTTTTCAGATGAAAATTTGGCAAAAATAGCAAATTCACAACTGAAATTGCGAAAAATCGCTAATATGCAATGTGTGGGTTTAAAGTCGAGGAAAAACGTTAATTCGCGGATACAAATCAAGATACGACGCCCGCAAATTCTATTTTGACTACGTTTCGCGAGAAGAGATCGTGGATGCCGTCATGTCCGTTAGTTCAGATGTCAGTGGTAGTGACGGCTTGCAACTGTTCTATATCAAACTTTGCCTTCCTTGTATTCTAGAGCCATTAGAAGACATATTCAATGCCTCACTTCAGCGGTCTGTCTATCCGGCGTCGTGGATGGCTGCCTTGGTTCTGCCCTTGCCGAGGAAGAGAGGTGCTGTCCTGATGGAGGATTCTCGCCCAATTTCGTTACTTTGTTCCTTTGGCGAAGGCTCTTGAGAAGTGCGTTTATGTTCAAATGTCTAAATTTCATGAATCAGCGGGAGTGATTGACCAGTATCAAAGTGGTTTTCATGCGCACCATGGAACCCAAACGGCTCTGCTGAAGATGACGTCGGACGTCGTTTGAGGCAATTGACGATTACAGGGTGACAGCGCTGGTTCAGCTTGATTTTTAGGGTTAACCATGGTAAGCTTTTGATGAAGCTTGCTGACCTTGGACTCTCTCGAAGTGTGTGCGTTTGGTTTCTTTCGTATTTGGTTGATCGCAGTCAGGCTGTCATCGTTCCTTGTCGTCGTTCTTGCCTGTTGGGAGTGGCGTTCCGCAGGGGTCGGTTTTGGGGCCGCTTCTGTTTTCGGTGTATGAGTATGATCTGCCCTGACATATGAAATACCACATGTACGCAGACGATGTGAAGCTATACTATTCTTTTGAGCACCATCTAATTAACGATGCTGTTAGCAGGCTGAATACTGACGTGGCTTCCGTCCTTGAATGGGCGATAAGTAATGACCTTATTATAAATAAACAAAAGACGCAGGCATTGTCGGAGGGAGATATTCCCAGTGTGATGGTGGACGGCTGTGTGGTTCCATGGGCAACAAGCGTGACTACCCTTGGTGTAACTCTTGATCAGGGTCTTTCCTGGGGAGGGCTGAAAAGCCCTCTATTTCGAGGCTAATTTAGGAGGAAAACATTTAAGAAAAACGTAATGTCTAGCTAAAACTGAAAAAAGTGCTAATCCCCTGCTAAACAAATTGAAAAAATCGCTAATTTGCTGCTAAAACTCGCGGAAAATTAAGAAACATCGCTCACGGAATAAAAACGCTGCTTTGCTGCTAAAGTTGGGAAAATGCGCAAAGTCAATAGCTATGGGGGGAGGGGTCAAAACCGCTAGTCCGCGGCTGAAATTAAGAAGAACGATACACGCGGCCAAAATTGAGAAAAGCGCCAATCTGCAGGTAAAGTTAACAAAAAGCACTCATTCGTGGCTGAAATTGAGAAATTCGCGGATTAAACTGGTCGAAAGCGCTAATTGGTGGTTAGAAAATGTGAAATAGCGGTGATTCGTGGCTAAAATAAGGAAAAGGCTAAGTAAAATTATATTTCTTGTTTATACAGAGACTAGGGCGAAATTACCCCCGGCCGTCCCTTCAATCTGATCCCCCCCCCCCCTAGGACAAATTCCTACCCACGCTACAGACCTTGAACAATTTTTATTCCAATTCAGCTTCTTCTATTCTAAGTTATTTATAATTCCTATCTGAAAATCGTTGTAGTTAAACGATTTCTTCTAATAGGACATACCCCAATAGTCGAAAGTGTTAACATTTTTCAATAAAAAGAAAGCTCGTTGCACTAATTGATTGATTTTTAGTCCAATAAATGAATAATAAAATCACAGCCGGCTTGAGGGGTTTGACGCCAAAAGAGGTAGCAGTGTCGCCCAAGAAATCGGCCCAGTAAAACAACGATTGCGACACCATGTGCAGACCACAACCAAACAGGTCTGATGTCAATGGCCTTTATCAAGGCGTGGACAACATCCTGCTGAAGATGATCTTCTGGAACGCAGGAGGCTTAACTCAAGACAAGTTTATCGAGCTGACGAATATCATACACTCCAACAAAGCCGACATATTCGGGGTAGTGGAAGCTGGAGCATGTACAGACCGTCTGGAGTCCTACCAGGTACCAGGATACAGCGTCTTTGCCCTACCGAGAGCTAGGCGAGTGGCCTCTGGAATTATTGTTGGCGTGAAAACGGCCTTAGTAGCCGACTTCACCGAGTTGAAAGAGGCGGACACAAATGATGGCCTCGAAGCCGTGGGACTGGATGTCTGGATGGATGCCCGCCGCCGGCGAATAGTGATCCTGTACAACCCTCCATCCAATGTACCCAACCTTGGATGGTTGGAAACTGCTTGGACATCCAACACAGTTGTCTACGGCGATTTCAATGCCCCCTCCAGCAGATGGGGATATAGCAGGACAACAGCGGTAGGCAGAGCCATTGAGGAATTCATTGACGATAGCCCGGTTGAGGTGATTGAGAACGAGGGAAGCGTGCCCACTTTTCATGCGTACAACGGGGGAACTGGTCACCCGGATCTCATCCTGGCCCACTCCGCACTCAGGGATGGCCTGGAACACTATGTGAGGCCGGCGCCCGGCGTCCTTGGACACAAATTGATGCACCTTGCCTGGAAGGGAGGATCGCGCGCGGATACCCAACCAAAAGCTGCAGTGTGGAACCTAAAGAAGGCTGATTGGAAGCGGTTTAAAGTAAAATGCGAGGAATTGCTGTGTAATGTCGACCTTTCAGGAAACATTGATACATGCTATCGCAAACTGAGCACTGCAGTGCTGAGAAGCGCAATGGACTCTATTCCGCGGGGCTGGGTCAAAAACGCAAAGCCCTTTTGAATGAAGATTAGGGGAATTGAGGGATGCAAAAAATGCTGCCGACACACTGTATGAAACCCATCCTACCCAAGACAACAAAACGAAACTAAAAGCTGTCGCCACCAAGCTTAAGAACGAGATCCTGCAGTCCAAGCGAGGATCAGTAAGAACTTTCATGGAGCAGTTGGATTACAGGAAAGATGGAGTGAAGGCCCACCGCTACGTCTCGGAACTCTGTGGGAAACGGGGAGCCCCCAAAAACAAACCTGTGGTCACTCAGTCTGGGAAAACTCTCACACGATATGCGGACATTGCTAGGCACTTCTGCGCCCATTATGCCAAAGTGAGTAACCCACGCCCTAAAGCTAAACGCAAGCTGCATACCCGGCAGCCAATTTCTTGCCCGGATGAACTTGAGATGAACCTCTTCTATTCGGAGTTCACTCTCGCGGAACTGGAGAGAGCCATCGAGAGCGCGCCCAAGAGGAAATGTGCGGGATCTGATGGGATTCTGCCAGAGTTTATCAAACACCTGGGGGCAAAGGCCAGGGAGAAGATCCTTGTTTTTATGAATAAGGTCTGGATCAGAGGACTTCCCAGTGAGTGGCGAAAGGCTGACATAATCCCCATTGCAAAGAAAGGAAAAAGCGAAAATACCCCCGAGAGTAACAGACCAATTGCTCTGACAAGCATGTTCTCGAAGTTATACGAGAAAATGGTCCTCGAGAGGCTGCAGCTGTACTTGGAAAAACGGCAACTTCTGTCAGACAAGCAGGCAGCTTTCAGACGGTACCGCAATACCATTGAACATGTGGCTTACCTGTCCCAGGAAGTCAAAAATGCATTCCACCGTAAGCAAAGTACAATAGCTGTGTTTGTAGACTTTAGAACTGCCTTTGACCGGGTCTGGAGGGAGCGATTGCTGGAAAAGATTCTGGGATTGGGCATATCTGGGAATATGTATGAGACCATTCGTTCGTTCCTCTCACAACGGTGGATCAGAGTGAAGTACCGAAGCGTTTGCTCGCCGCACCGGCAGACCCGCCTTGGAGTTCCCCAGGGCGCAGTGCTAAGTCCCACCTTATTCAGCATCATGATTGACGACGTGGTGGCAAAATTGGAGGCCATACCGGGAGTTCGTACACTGCTGTATGCGGACGATTTGGTGATATGGGCCTCCAGCAGCAACCTGAAAGCGATTGAGGCGTGCCTGGACGAGGCTCTGAGGGCTTTAGACAGCTGGGTAAAGGAAAATCGGATGGATGTAAACCCACAAAAATCGGAATTTCAGGTTTTCAGCCTGTCGACTAAACGCCCGCAAGTAAACCTGCTCTTCAACGGCGCCTCACTTCCCCAATCAGACTCAGCCGCATACCTGGGCATCCAGCTGGATAGTAGGCTCTGCTGGAAGAAGCATGTCGAGAAGCTCGTACAACAGGGAGAGAAGAGGCTAGGACTACTTAGGAGACTGGCAGCAGTGAAGTGGGGAGCCAATCAGGACCTCCTGGCCTTGACCTACAAAACGTATGTGCGACCCCTACATAGAATATGGAGCTGAGGTCCTGGTAACCGCCTCTGATTGTGCGCTAAAGCCCCTCGACACACTGCAAAATAAGGCACTGAGGCTGATTACAGGTGGATCAAAGTCAGCCCCCATTATGGCAATGGAAATCCAATCGGATGTTGAGCCATTGCAGGTCCGAAGGGATATTGCTACCATCAAGTTCGTAGACCGCATGAAGAGCCTCGGAGTTGAATATTGGGATACGCAGGAGACCTCGTCGCAGTGCCTAGTGACCCAGCAACAACTAAGCAGCAAAGTGGAGGACATAGTTGAGAAGTACGGCATCATACGAGGGCCCCGGCAGCCGATCCCGACACGCAGACTCCCCTGCAAAAATATTGCCCATACGGAGACTGAGCTAGTTGAGAGGGTTAAGAAAGGGGAAACCCCCACTCTTATATTACGAAGCCTAGCTCAGGAAACCATAACCCTACGATACCCCAGCAGCGAGTGGTTACACATCTACACCGATGGGTCAGCCCTGGATGCAAGCAAGAACGCAGGAGCTGGGGCCTACTGTGCAGATTTTGAGCTGTATGCTCCGGTTGGTGGCCAGGCGACAAGCTTTGACGGCGAGGTCAAGGCAGTTTGCCTTGCGTTGGAGAGGATCGGCCGCGACTGTCCATTGCGGGTTGTCTTTTTTATCGACTCCCAGGCAGCGTTCCTCTCCATTGGCTCGAGACGGCCGTCAGATCACGCCGGAGTTGTGGAGGCTCGGGACCGGATTGACCAGCTGATCGAGGGTGGCGGGAGGATCGCCCTCCAGTGGATTCCCAGTCACTGTGATCTCCATGGAAATGAAAGAGCCGATGCACTGGCGAAACGTGGGTCTATGGAGACACATCCAAACTCAGCCATATCCCTCAGCTCAGCAAAGAGAATCTGCTACAGTCGGGTTGCGGATGAGGCCAGGAGGGTTTGGGAAGCTCTGGCCGAGGGCCGGCAATGGCGGCAGTTTTTGACCGCGCCACTTTCCTCCACCTTGCCCCGCGACGACTTTGTGGCTTCCTTCCGGATGACAACAGGGCACGACTACCTTCAGAAACATCTCCATCGCATTGGGGTTGTCGACTCCCCCATATGCCCCCTCTGCCATCATGAAGAAATGGACAGCGACCACCTACCACGATGCCCCCAATTGACAGATGTCAGAACACCTGACACAATGAGCGACAGCCAGAAATTGGCAAAATTATACTGGGCCGCCAGGAGTTTAATGGCTTAAATTGCCAAATGCTCGGGTGTTGTTATAAAAAAAAAAAAAAATATTGGTTGGACCAATCACACAGTGAAACTAGCCATAAAATTAGCTCGCCGGTGAGGAAGAAAACCGGAATCTGCAATTCTATAATAATAATGGAGCACTTAAAAAACAAAATTACAAAAATAAAAGAACACTCTCGGTGCGTGCTGTCATTTTGACGAGCCGCCCTCTTTCTTGCCTCTTCACCGCAGCTCCTTTAACTATTTTCGATGGTGCCAAAATAGTATTTTTTTTTAAAAAAAAGTTTATTTTATATTAGATTCACTCCACATATTGCAATCAACATCACTCATAATTATTAATCATGAACGAGGAGCGATTTTTTTCGAAAATGAATTATTTAAAGTAATTACCATAATCAATGCTCGCAAGCAAGCTTTCAAAGCTGACAGTTTTGGCCTATTTTGACGATTCCACTACTTTTCACTCCAGGATGATAAAATAAAATTCAAAAAAGCCGACTGCATTGAAAATTCGTGCGTTTTGAAAGGTTTTAAATAATAATTATTAAAGTTCATTAAAATATTTAGTGATTTCTCAGAGGCATGAGTTAGTTTGCTCTTGGAAAGGATTGCCAGACATCGTTGGATTTTGACATTTGTCCTGGCCTCACCAGAGCCAAATTAGTTTTCCTAATCAGCCAAACTTGGAGCGAACTGTTTTTAAAAGCGTGAAAATTCGCGAAATTGGGATTTAAAAAGTACAAAATCACGAAAGTGTAGTTTATTTTTGGTCAAGTTAGTTTTTCGAACTAATTGATCCAGGCAAAACTGACTTTTTAAATAGCTAAGGCCCTAAGGCAACGAAATTTGATTTTTGATGAGGCACATATCCCCAACATTGGGGTTTTAGAGGAGCCAAGTCCACGAAATGGGGATTTAATCGAGACATATCCGGTTTTTGAGCGACCTATAACGCGGCAAAATCCGTCGCCTATCGTATCGTCCGTCGGCGGGGGTATACCCCGCGTTCACTCGCTAAAGGCCGTTCATGCCAAATTTTGCCCCCTTTCAGTTTGAGCCAGAACCCGAAAATTTGACTTTGAATGAGTCAGATCCGATGAGCGCCAGTTCAGAAATTTCATTTTTGAAGAAGCCAAAACTGCAAACTTTGACTCTTTGTGGGTGGACGAATCGACGCACGAGAGCGAACCATTTCCGGGGGTAACTTCGCGGCTAAAATAGAGTGAATACGCTGCTCCCCAGTTTTTATTTTTGTTTTTTTTTTTAGGTCCGTAAGCGGATAAAGATGAGAAACGCGTACTAATATGCTATTCTTGCAGGCAAGTACGAACGCTGCAAAAAAGTTGGGGAAAATCGCTAGTATTCGTGGCCAAAACTGTTCGAAAGCCTTCATTCGCGGTATCCAGACCGAAATTGAGAAAAAAAATCGCTGATTCGCGGTGTATAGATGCCTCTTTATGCCTAAAAAAACGCTAATTTGCTGTTGGTAAAATGGAGACGTGGCCCAGTTTTTGCATTTATGCAAGCGCTAAAGGGCAAGAAACCCCACTACGGCTATAAGATTGAAAAAAAAACACGCTAATTCGGGGCTAAAATTGAGAAAAATGACATATTCGCAACTGAAATTGCAGAAAATCGCCCATTCGCGGATAAAAAAGTGAAAATTGAAAATAAAACAGCTAATTTTCGAAAACTGCTAATTCACGACTGAAATTGAGAAGAATGGCTAATTAGCTGCTAAAATTTGGACATACACTAATCTAGCTAATTCGCTAATGAAATTGACAAAAAGCGCTACTTAGCGGCTAAACTTGGAACAATCCTATTTCGCGGACTTAATTGAAAAGAATAGGTACAGCTAAAATTGTAAAAAATCCGATAATTAGCGGATAAAGTCTAGAAAAAACGTTCATTCGCGGATTCAAATAAAAAAAAAAAAAAAACGGCTAATTCACAGCTATACATATTAGAGAAAACGCCAATTCACGACTCAAATTTAGTAATAACGCTGACTCGGGGCTAAAATTCAGCAAAAGACAATAGTCTGTTGCTTCGGAAGGCAATTTCGGGCCTAAAACGCCGTAGCGGTACGGGCCTGCAGGAGGTAGAGGGCCAATTATGTCGACATGGATGTGTTCAAAGCGTGCGGAAGGTGAGGGGAAGAGACCTGTTAGGAGAACGTACGTGTCGAGAGATTTTGGCGCGTTGACACGGAATGCTGGATTGCGTCCACGATCGACAGTTTTGGCGAATTCGGGGCCAAACGTAACGTTCGATGACGAGGCGAGTGGGTGGCTCAAGTTGTGAAGAGAGTTGAACACACGGCGTCGGAGTGACAAGGGAACGAATGGTCGAAGGTTAGGGGTTGACGTGTCACAAACAAGAGTTGCGTTCGATTCTGGTATTTTGACACGCTTGAGACGAAGTGATGAGTTATTGACCATTTTCTCAAGATCACAGAGTTCAACGTCTTTTTCTTGTTCTTGTATAAAGAGACATGTAAAGGATCTGGCACCCAAGGGCGGATTCAGGGGGTGGGCGATCGGGCTGAGCCCGAAGGGCCGGAGGACCAGTGCGGCCGTAGGGCCGATGCTTCCCCCCCCCCAACTCTTTGACGGATCCCAGTCCTCCTGAGAAATCTGGTAACTACAGATTAATTTTTTTTTTTTTTTCGGTAATGGTCCTTGAGGTAAGCCTACAGAATCCCAGAACTGGCCTATCATAGTGTGGCGTCATCTTTTTGTTTTCATTATATTTTGGTCATATGAATTAAAAAAAGAGTCTTTGGGAGAAAATCGAAATAAAAAGTTTCTACCAGTTCTTGGATCAATTTTATCAACAGGACATCGAAACCCGTTATTTTGGTGACCCCGACACAAAGGAATCCGCAACATCAGCCCCTGGACGCTATTTACCACGATGGCCAACACCGACGACGTCGCCGAACAGCTCGCTCAACTACGACAGCAAATGCAGCAGTTGTACCAGTCGCTTCCTGCAGACATACCTCCCGTCGAGGACCAGTAGACTGCAACCCACCAACACCAAGTCCCCGCTTTCGTCGCTCGCGTCTCTCCAAAACTACCTCCTTTTTGGAGAGATAAACCAACGTTATGGTTTTCTCAAGTGGACGCTCAATTCACTCTGGCAGGAATTGCTGAAGAATCAACCAAATATTCCTATCTCGTTTCCCAACTCGATGAGAGATACGTCAACGAAATCGAAGATCTCATTGCAACACCTCCTCCGCAGTACTCATACACCACTCTTAAAAACGCTCTCATTGAACGTCTATCGGTGTCCGACTCTCAACGCATTCGCCAACTACTCTCCCAAGAGGAATTAGGAGACCGGAAACCCTCTCAATTTCTTCGACATTTGAGATCTCTCGCTGGGACGACTCCTGTTCATGACAATCTCCTCCGCTCACTGTGGATCCAACGACTTCCGCTCCCCGTCCAAGCCATTCTCCAAACTCAGGCAGACTTGCCGCTTGATCGTCTTTCAATAACAGCGGACAAAATAATGGAAATCCAACCGGCCTTTTACCCATCAGCACCTTCGTTCCCCGTCGTCAACGCTGTATCGCACAACAACTCGCAGAAATTCGTCAAGAACTGGCACAGCTCAAACTCCAAAGATGTGAACACTCTCGTTCCACGCGATCCCACTCTCGTCAACGACATTTGAGCCGTTCTCGAAATTCATCGCCAGCTCCATCACGCTCGTTGTGCTGGTATCATCAACGCTGGGGTAAAAATGCCCTTAAGTGTTCCTCACCCTGTACATTCCTTGCAAAAAACGCCCTGGACAGTCAGTAGTAGCGGCAACCGACTGTCCATCCAAAGGACGCCGCCTTTTTCTCGTCGACCACTTGACAAAACAGCAATTTCATCTCGACACAGACTCCGACCTCTGCTGCTACCCTCGACGCCTTCTCCCAAGACATCGTCCTCGCTCCGACTTCGAGCTCCTCGCCGCGAATAATTCCACCATCCCCACGTACGGTACTCTTAGTCTCAGACCAGACTTCGGTCTTCGCCGTGACTTTTCATGGAATTTTATTATCGCCGACGTGATTGTCGCAACACTCGTCTGATCGACTCAGTGACCGGTCTCTCAACACCTTGTCTTCCAGGACGAACAAGTCAATCGAGCGTCAAAACCCTCACTGATTCACTTCGTAGCAAGTCGCCTTTTCACGCTGTCCTCGCCGAATTTTCTCAACTCACCCAACCGTCTGGAACTCAACGCGTCGTTTGACATTCTACCTTCCACTACATCAACACGACGCCTGGTCCCCCTCTCTTCTCACGCCCCAGACGCCTTTCTCCTGAACAACTGAAAACAGCCAAGTCAGAATTCGACCTCATGCTTCGCGAAGGTATTATCCGCCGCTCTGACAGCCCTTGGTCTTCTCCCCTCCACATGGTCCCGAAAAAGGATTCTAGCTGGCGCCCTTGCGGCGATTATCGCGCCTTAAACGCCCGAACAATCCCCGATCGGTACCCCGTGCGCCACATACGTGATTTTAATCACCAACTCCGCGATCGATCTTGTCAAGGCGTACACGCAGATCCCAGTCAATCCATCCGACATCCCAAAGACCGCCATCACGACGCCTTTCGGTCTTTTCGAGTTCCCATTTATGAGTTTTAGCCTCCGAAATGCTGGCCAGACGTTCCAACGATTCATCGATGAAGTCCTCCACGGCCTGGACTTTTGTTTCCCCTACGTCGACGACATCTTGGTATACTCCACCAACGCAGACACTCATCTGGCTCATCTCCGCGCTGTATTCGACCGCCTAGCGAGCCACGGCCTCCTCGTCAACACCAACAAAAGTGTCTTCGGTGTCAACACGATAACTTTTCTCGGATACGAGAAGGTATTCGTCTACCTCCAGAACGCGTCGAAGCTCTCTTCAACAACGCGTAGCTGATCAATGGGAACCTCTAGCTTTCTTCTCTCAGAAACTTACCCCTCGCCAGCAGCAATGGCCAGCGTTTTATAGAGAACTCCTCGCTGTGTATGCTTCAATTCAACATTTTCGCCACATCCTCGAACCACGTCCATTTACAGTTTTCACTGACCACAAGCCTCTAATTTACGCTTTTCGACAACACAGAGACAAACTTCCTCCTATCCAAATCAATCAGCTCATTCATTCATTTCCCAATTTACAACCGAAATCCAACACGTCAGCGGTTCCGCCAACGTTGTGGCCGACGCTCTTTCTCGGATCAATTCAGTTAACTCCGATCCTCTCACACCGATCGACCTCAACACTCTTAAAATGAGCAAACGGCACCATCGAAATTTTCAATTTTGAAGACGTTAAATTCCACCAAAATTCTAGTCCCGGGAAATTAGTTTCTAACGTGCCAGATACACAGAATTTGGGTTTTGAAAGAGCCAAACCGCCAAGATTGTTTGTTTTCAAGGGTTCAAAGGCGAAATTAGTTCTCGAATTAGCAACATTTAGGTTCTCTGTAAGTGTCGAATCCGCAAAATTTCAATTTTAAACTCCCAAAGGGGCCAGCCGTGAACCGTTGAACCCCGCAAAATTGGCTATTTAGGGAGTGTAAATAAATCCGCGAAATTGGGTTCTGTGAGAGAGAAGTCCAACGTGCCTTTTAAATATCTGAAGATACGTTTAATATCAGTTGGGCTCTCAACGTCTTGCGCTACGGTGCTCACTGCATAAGCCAAGTCGGGTCTTGTCCCGGAAACGAGAAAAATGAGGCTGCCAACAGCTTCTCGGTAGGGTGTCGTCCGGTCTAAGGGTTTTCCTTCTCTTTTAACCGTTTGCCCGCCTGTTTCTGCTGGTGTCCTCACAGGTTTACAGTCGGTCATACCGAAGTTATCCAGCAATTTTTCTGTGTAGGCCTTTTGATCAAGAGTGATTTTTCCGTCATCACTTCGTTTGATGGCTATTCCGAGATAGCAATCAGGTGTCGAAACTTTGATTTCAAATTCAGCTTTTAAACACTCAATAAATCGTTCTACGTCGGTCCTGTCCGTGCCGGCTATGAGGCCATCATCAACATAACAGACAATGACGATCTTATTTCCATTTTTAAGGTGATTGGAAAACAGACAAGGATCCGATTCCGACTGGACGAATTGCTGTTTTTCCATAAACTGCAGAAATCGGTGGTTCCAACACCTTGGACTTTGTTTAAGACCATATAGGCTTCTTTTAAGCTTCCACACCCTCCCAGAGCCATCGTCGTATCCTTCCGGCTGACTCACGAACACCTTTTCCTTGAGAAAGCCATATAAAAATGCTGTCTTCACATCAAATTGGCGCATGTGCAAGTCTTCATTAGCAGCAACACTGATGACTGTCCTCACAGTTTCAAGTCTCGCCACAGGACTGAACTGTTCATCATAGTCGATTCCCTTCTGCTGAGAAAATCCTCTTGCTACGAGACGAGCTTTAAGGCGCTGGACTGTCCCATCTGAGTTTGATTTTTCACGCAGGACCCATCGGTTTCCGATTATTTTGGCTCCCGCAGGCGGCTTTACAAGCTCGAAGACTTCGTTTTTCACTAGGGATTCCATTTCTTCATCCATAGCTTCACGCCAGGGGGCTGATGACAGAGCTTCTTGAACACTCATCGATTCTTCAGCGACACAGACAAATTCTTTTAGGTGGTCTGGTGGCTTTACTTGCCTTCCAGAACGAGTCACAACTCTGTTCTCGCTTGGGCTTTCAGATTCCATTCCACCGGATGCAAAAGTTGAGTTATGCTCAACATCGAGGCTGGACGAAGCGTTTTCTGAGTGAGCTGATTCCATTTCGGTCGCATCGGTGGCTCATTTTCCACTGTTTCCTCTGGCGCTGTCCCAATAACGATTTCTCCCTCTGAATCGTTGAGGGTGTCGTCCCTGTTGAATGCTAGAGGTATCTGAGCGTATTCCGAGTTTTCCGAAGGTTTTGAATAGCATTTTTGTGTAGCGTCATTTTCTGTTAAAAAAAACAGTCGTTTCATTCTCAGGTTCGAAAATCACGTCCGCTGACGAGATAACGTGTCCATCGACGTAAACCCGAAAACCATCTCGTTCTCCGCAGTACCCAACTAGAATGCCTTTCTGAGCTTTCGCTGACCACTTGGCCCTTCTTGGCTTGGGTACGTGGACGTAGCAGGTTGTGCCGAATGCCCTGAAATGTTGTATGGGTAATTGACATTTTCCTGACCACAACTGTATGGGCGCTTTGCCAGGAACTGACGTCGGTCCAGTTTGGTTGATTATGTGGCAAACTGTGTTCATGGCTTCTGCTCATAATCGCTTCGGCAAATTCTTTGCGTGTATCATAGTACGGGCGCTTTCGACGAGAGTTCTCATCTCTCTTTGGATCCCACCAACTTGTTCTGGAGTGTACGGCATCACTGTTCTCATTGTGATTCCGGATTCGCTCAAAATGCTTTTTACGGTACGATTGACGAATTCCGTACCCCCGTCGCTCATGAATGTTTTCACGGTGATACCTGCATTTCTTGCTTCGGCAAGAAAAATGCGAATGCATTCAGGCTCTTCGGTTTTCTGCTTCATGAAGAATACTCGCCAGAACCGCGAATAGTCGTCTTTGACTACAAGGCAATACTTCGAACCACCGACGGATGCCTCTTCCATTGGTCCACACAGGTCGGCTAAGACTATTTCACCTGGGGATGTTGCTCTCTCTCTGTCCTCGGCTTGTAGGTCTTCCGGTGTTGTTTACCATATGGGCATCCCTTACAAAATTCTTTGTCATTGGCGAAGGACAAAGATCTGTCACGCAGTACGATCATCACGTGCCGCTTGTCTTGGTGAGCGAGACGTTCATGCCATTGTTGAAGACTCAAGTTTTTAACGGTCGTGACATGCGCTTCCGAAGAATTTGAAGGTGTGAGCACCTTCAAATTCAGCTCAAATAATCCATTTTTGAGCTTTCCGACGACAATAGGATTTCTTGCTTTCATAAAAGCGCATTTAGAACCATTGGCTTTGAAAGTTACTCCTTTCTTAAGCGTTTGACTCACCGAGAGTAGGTTTTTACCGATGTCTGGTACGAACCATGCGTTATTTATTTCTACTGGGATCCTTTTTTGCCCTATTTGAGCTTCCATACGAATCATGCCTTCACCTAGTGCCTTAATTGTGGAGTTGTAGCCCACGGTCACTTCCACAGGTTGAGGAAACGGTCGATAAGAGACTCAAACCAGTCCTTGCAATTGTAACGCCCTGAAAAGGGCGTTATGTTAAGCGACGGAGAAAAAGGAGCTCGGTCCGGGAAATTATTCACCGCTCGGTGAATGAGCCCGGCTAGCTCAGTCGGTAGAGCATGAGACTCTTAATCTCAGGGACGTGGGTAGAGCCCTTCGCGCGGTAGTAGAAGAGTCGGTAGTGGTTCCGCCCTTTAGTTTGGCCATGTTACCTCTGTTGGTGCGAGGGTGCACCAAAGAGAGGGCCGGGGGCGATGAAAGAGGTGAATTTTTGTTGCTACCGCGTGGGTTGGAAGGGGCGCTTGTGGCGAGGGCTATCGTGGCGGTCGAGGGTGGCCGTACGATTGCCTCGGTGTTTAACTATAGCCGTGCCCCCCTTACGATTTGTCGGGACCAGGCAGTGGGGGCCTTGGTCGCCATGTCGGTGGAGACGGGGGAGAATGACGCCGTGGTCGCTCGGGTGGAGACAGAGGAGGCGGAAAGACATCAGGTGTTTAGGGGGTTGCTGGAAAAATTGATAGGTCACGTCACTGAACCCGATAAGTCCGCCCTGTTTGACCTGCTGGGGCAGTTTGAGGATATTTTCTCCTACAAGGGAGGAGGTGAGAGGTTAGGTTGTACGGGGGTAATTAAGCATTCCATTGACACCGGGGATGCGGTCCCTGTGCGGAAGAGGCCGTACCGCGTTCCGGTAGCACATCGGGAGGCCATGGAGGCGATTGTGAAGGAAAGTTTAGAGCTAGGGGTGATACGGCCCTCCACTTCTCCTTGGTGCTCGCCGGCGATGTTGGTGGCAAAAAAATCTCCTGAAGGTTTTAGTAAGCTGCGGATGGTGATCGATTTTCGAGGGTTGAACGCGGTGACCAGGCCTCAGTTCTGGCCAATGCCGCGGATTGACGAGGTGCTCGATAGTCTATCGTCAGCCCAGGTTTTTACGAGCCTTGACTTGAATTCGGGGTACCACCAGGTCGAAGTGGAGGAGTCGAGTCAAGAGAAAACGGCTTTTTCGACGCCCTTCGGGCAATTTTATGCGACGCGTTTACCGTACGGGCTCCAGGGAGCTCCAGCGACGTTTCAACGGCTGGCGGGGGCGCTTATCGATCAGATGGGGCCAGGTAGGGCGTTGGCCTATCTGGACGATATTATATTGTTTTCGCCTACAATGGCAGACCACTTGAAAGCCCTCAGTGGCATGTTTAAGGTGGTAAGAAAGGCAGGATTGACACTACAATTGGCGAAGTGTACGTTTGCGGCCCGGGAGGTAGAGTTTTTGGGGCACAAGGTCAGTGCAGAGGGGATTCGGCCCCTACAGACACATTTGGAGGCGATTCGTGGTTTTCCACCACCGAGTACCTTGACGGAAGTGCGGTCTTTTGTGGGGCTCTGCTCGTTTTATAGGCGTTTTGTGGACAATTTCGCGGCAATATCAGCGCCGCTCACGGCCCTTACGAAGAAAAATTGTCCCTTTGTGTGGTCGGAGGCATGTCAGGGAGCGTTTGATAGGTTAAAAGGGGCTTTGGTGTCGGAGCCTGTGTTGAGATACCCGGACTTTGGGCGAGAATTCGTTTTAACGACTGACGCTTCGCTCAAGGGGCTGGGGGTGGTGCTTTCGCAGGCATTTGACGATGGGGAACACCCCATAGGGTATGCGTCACGGCAATTGAATGACCCTGAAACGCGTTACACAGCGACGGAGTTGGAGTTGCTGGCCGTCGTGTTCGGCGTCAAGTTTTTTCGGTGCTATTTGTTTGGTCGCCATTTTACGATTCGTTCCGATCACTCAGCGCTTCGCTGGCTGGCGGGGCACAAGGACACGAACTCGCGACTGATGCGGTGGGCCATGGTGTTAGAGGAATACGGTTATAAAATAGAGTACACTCCCGGCAAGGCGAACAAGGTGGCTGACGCGTTGAGTCGAAAGGTGATGGTGGTGACTGATGAGCCCGTCGCCTTAACAAGAGACCTAGTGGTGACACGGCAGGCGGAGGACAGCGAGTGTGCCGTGTGGGGAAAAAAGAGACTGTTCGAGAAGAGTAAGGCGGGGGTTTTATGTAGACGGGTGAATGACGCCCTACGGGTAGTTTTGCCACGGTCATTACGGTCTTTGGCGCTCTACTTAGCGCATGACGCGCCCTTCGCGGGGCATTCGGGGGAAAAGAAGACGTGGCAGAGACTCAAGGCGAAGTACTGGTGGCCCGCTTTGCGTCTGGAGGTGGCGGATTACGTGAAGTCCTGCGTGTCGTGTGCGCAGAAGAAGGACTATGGAAGGGGGGTTGCGCCCCTGGGGGAATTTAGAGAACCCGCCACGACCTTTGAGCAAGTTTCGCTGGACGTGGTTGGCCCGTTTGTGGTGACGGCACGTGGTAACCGCTTTGTTTTGTCCCTCATGGACCAATTTTCGAGGTTAGTGGTGTTCGTCCCGATTCCTGACCAGCAGGCCGAGACCATTGCTGAGGGTTTCCTGAACGGTTTTGTGATTTCATATGGCCTTCCAGTCCAAATTCTTACGGACCAAGGGGCTTCGTTCATGTCGGAGGTCTTTCGAAATTTGTGTGAACTCTTGAAAATTCGGAAAGTTCATACGACGGCATACCATCCACAGTCGAATGGTCGGCTGGAGCGGGTCCATCGAACGCTCGCCACCATGGTGAGTCATTATGTGAAAGCCCAACAGTCTGATTGGGACAAGTTTGTACCTTTCGCGGCCATGGCCATTAACTCGCAGAATAACGAGAGTACCGGGTTTTCGCCGTTGGAGTTGTGTTTCGGGAAGCGGATGGTTACGCCTTTGGACGGGGATTTGGCGTTAGGGCCTGAGGGAGAGCCCCTGGATGTGTACGTGGAACTTCTGCGGGACCGGCTACGGGTGGTACAGGCCCTGGCGCGGGTGAACAACCAAAGGGCCGTAGGTAAGCGGGCAGAGCGGTTTAAAGCGAGCACTAAGTCCGAAGGTTTTCACAAGGGCCAGTTAGTGATGTTGCACTCGCCGGCTGTGAAGAAGGGGTGTGCGAAGAAATTGACACGGCCCTGGCGTGGACCTTATCGGGTGGTGCGGGTCATTGCTAGGCTCACTGTGGTAGTTCGGGTTGGTCGGAAGGATAGAGTGGTGCATGTGAATCGGCTGAAGCCCTTTCTTGGGAGAGACCGGCGGGTCGTTTTTGGACGGGAGTCAGGGTCGGTTGGAGTAGGGGACGCTTCGGTAATAGGGGCCGGGGGTTCGGCAGAGCCTGCGGGGGCTTCAGCTCCTGGGGGTGAGGTCGCTCCGGTGGGGCCGGTGGAGGTGCCTTTGGTGGGCCGTCGTCGGGTCCCTCGGTTAAATTACCGCGAACTAGCCGGGTTAGAGTAAGAATTTGGGGGTGGTTTGTTGGGTAGTTAATTGTTATCGTATTAAGGGTTGTTATTAGGTGATTATTGTTGAATTAGGATGGGGTTTTGTGATGGCGGCTCGGGGCCGTCTGGTGGCAGCATGGTGTTTTTTTATTAGTGGTCGAGCGGTTAGTTTACTATATTTGGGTTCCTTAAGGTCTTGTAGTTATTACGTTTTATTTTGTTGTTATGGTTATTGCTCTTGTTATTCTTGTTTTTCGTTAATGGGTTACGAGTTCTAATGCCTTGCGGAAGGAAGTGGTGTTTTTTTCCTCTCTTCTAGGGTAGAAATCAGGCGGGGTCGCTGGTCTGGGTCCTGGATACATCAGAGAGCGGCGTTGGCCTGTTGTCACGCGGGGTACGGCTCTTCTTGTTTGGACGGCGGGCGTCGAAGGAGGACCATGGTGGTTCTGGGCATTTGGAAAATGGTCTCCGTGTGATGGGGGGGCAGTGGTCCGTCGGCCCACGCGCAGGAGCAAAGGGCGCGACGCAGGTGCTCGGGAGGTCTTCAAGCCCTTCGGTGCGGGGGATGGATCGAGTGGTGGTCCCAGCTGGATGTCCGATAATGCATTTGTTATCGCCTATTCGTTTTGTACAGTCTTTGTCTTGTTCACAATGTGGTTTGAATTATTGTCAGTATTCGTTTTGTTTTGTACAGGCTCTACTTCTGACGGCTGGGTGATTTGCGGTGCGTGGGGCGTAGCGGGTAACGGGCTGTCACATTGGTCGCAAATTTTGGGGGGGAAAGCAGTCGGCAATGGCCAAATTGAAAGTTGGGGGGTAGATTGAAATCCAAATTTCGAGGTGTTGTGGGACATAGCAGGGTTCTCAGGGGTGGGGCGGCGTCGAGGGCCGTTCTCTTCAAGGAGGGAATCGGCCTCCTTGCTCGTCCTGGCGAGTGTTTACACCCCTCCCCTATCGTTGGTCGGTGGAGAAGCACCTTTTGTGAGGCCGTCCCCTTGTGTAGGCCGTCGAGAAGCTGGACCTTGCCCTTTGTGCGTGCCTGAAAGTGGACCCCACCAGAGAACGCCGTGAGTGGCGGGTGAGGGTTCCGGCCGGAGGAGAGGTGCCAAGCCGGGCACACAAGGTGGAGCAGGCCGTTTTTTTTGCGCTGGCGGGACGCAGCGCCGTGGAGGTGGGGGTGATGTAACGCCCTAAAAAGGGCGTTATGTTAAGCGACGGAGAAAAAGGAGCTCGGTCCGGGAAATTATTCACCGCTCGGTGAATGAACCCGGCGAGCTCAGGGACGAGCGGGAGGGAATAGCCCGAAAGCGTCAACATATCCTTGGGGAAACTGCTTGTTATCCACAACACCTAGGGTTTCACAAATATGGCCCTGGGATTTAATATAAAACCCGGGGAATTCTCTAATTAAGAAAGAAGGGTTTTGGAGTACCAGCCGAGAGCGTACGTCGAATCTTTGGGGGGAACCGTAACTTTGCGAACTGCCCGCGTGCTCCGCTCGTCTACGCTACCGCAAACCCGCCAGGTCCGACGAAGGTGAGTCTAGGCTAAGTTGTAGACACTAGCTAATATACGTGATAAGCTTGACCGTTGTCGTGCCGCTACGGCCGCCTTCGTTAATCTTTATCCCTGAACACACTTCCCGGAGGCTCCCTAAACCGAGGCCTGGTCGGGCTTTACACAATGAGTCATGTGGTGTGAAGCACCACTATCAGCTATCCAATTCTGATCGTTCGTTTTGGTTTCAGCCGAGAAACGCAACAGACTTACGACGTTTGCCTTAGGTTTTGATTTCGATGGGCATTTAGCGGCAAAGTGGCCCACTTCGTCGCAAATGAAACATTTTATTTGATTTGTCTTCCCGACTTTTCCGTTTTTCTTGCTCCCTCCCTGCGGACGAGGTTTAGAAATGACTTGCATAGCCGATCCGCTGGCCCCTTGCTGCAACGGCAGTCTCATTTCTATGAGTCGCAATCTTTCCAGAAGTAGTCTGACGCTTCTATCAGCCATCGGAATGCTTTCCCAAACATTTTTGAATTCGAAATACTCGGCTGGAAGTGTGCTCATGACCCTGCTGAGCAGTAGCAAATCTGGCAATTTAACTTTCGACAGTTTGTTTAGCTCATCGTTGATTTCAGCAAAAAGTCTTTGAAGACGAGAGACGTAGCTATGTCTTCATCGTCCGCCTTACCAGACGAGAAAAAAGATTCCAGGAGTCTATCTAAACGCTGGCCGGAACTTTGTTCGTGAACAGACAAAAGCCTTTGCCACGTTTCATGGGAAGTATCACAAGTCGCCGATAGGTCAACATTGGCGTCATTCAAGTTCGTCACGAGCAGAACCTGAGCAAGGGAATAAGCCTTTTTCCATTTTTTAATGTCTGAATCACCTTCTGTGGGACTCTCAGAAGTCCCAATCACCACATCGTAGACGTCGTGATGCTTGAGCAGAAGTTCTACTTGCCGTTTCCATCTCGGCCAGTTGGAACCATTCAGCTTCTCCAAAACCACTTTCAGGTCCATTTTCGCGACTTATTTCTTTTTCACGCGTGCTGTTAGGATCGTTGGGTCACTGCTGGGCCCATAACCAATTAAAGCTGCAGGGAAAACTAGAGAAACGCGCGAAAAATTAAGGGAACTTTTATTAGACGAAAATAATTAATATATTTTTTTTTTAAACTTGGTAACAACCAAACAACAATTCTCATCGTGAAGCTCATATGGCTCCCGCTAACTTTCTTCAAAACAAGTAACTCTCCAACAGGATTGAACCAGCAAATTCTAGGCAATGCGATGTAACCGCGCAAGTCCTTCAAGAAGAGAAAGGATGACTCGGAAATAAGCTGTTAGGTTAGGTGAAACGTCCTTTTTATGGAATACGCTTGCTCTTCTAATTATTGGAACGGCCTAGCTTGGTATGGATGGACGGCTCTGGGGAAGAAGTATAAACGAATTTATTCCATTTACTTTGTTATTTTTGGTGTCTTCTCATTAAAAAAAATGTTCCCCCCCCATCACCTGGAAGCTTCATTTCATTGTCCTATACCTGAAGGATTCAGCAAGGAGCATTTTGCAGAAGCCAACTTCTTTACGGTCTTCATAGCTTTACTGACATTATAAATGCGCCGGCAAAGCCTTTTTCAACTCCCTAACCGCCTCCCTTTAACATCAAATAAACATGAAGTAAAGTGCCATAATTGCATCCAACCAGTCCCCCTACGATTTTTACCCGCTTAAGGAATTATTCCTAATTGCAGCTTTTGGGATAATTTATTTGGTCAGACCTTGCTTTTCAACTTTCTCGTACTTCGAGTGTATAATTATCCGAAAGGTCGCATTTTTTTTTTTTTTTTTCAATAAACTTGAATTTATTTCTCAAGTTTTTCGTGTTCATATAGAATTTTCTTCGGGCGATGAGCTTCAAAATTATTTTGACTTCGCACTGCAAGATTGAGTAATAAATTAAAGTTATTTTGAAGGTAAAATGTAGGGCGGTTAAACTCTCATCGAGAGATTTATAATTACGTTTTCAAAGGACTGGTTTTTTTTTTTTTTAAACTTCGTTTTTATCAAGAATCGTGAGTCTTGCACTGGGCAGTGGGAGGGAGCGAGGGGGGCTGTTGGATTTTTCTCGGACCCCATCGCTCTTTTACTACATACATATACATATATACAAACGCTCATCTGCCTCTTATGGCGCGACGGCCTCGATAGATGCATCGGTATTCAGCACACTCGGAATATCTGAAATTCGTGAAGGCGCTGACCCTCTATTATGGTATTAAAATTCAGAGGAAGAAAAAAAAAAACCTTCCGAAACGCTTTGGATGACATTTACAAAACAGAGTATCCTATGTGTACATATTACGTTTCTTTTAGGATGGAATGAAGAAGAAAGTGTCCTCAAAAACGTTCTCTATATTCGGACCATTTTGAGTCCACGCTATAAATTTTGACCTCTACCCCATTGTTTTTCAAATATAAATCAAAAGGACAAAAAAAAAGAGGGTTATTAATAATTCATTTAACAAAAAAAACGACTGTCCCTCTTTTTACACCGGTATTAGAGAAAAGAAGCTGTAGAGGAAGAGTATATTTAAAAATTAACGTCGAAAATACAAAATTACTGTAGAATGTCAGCTCATGCAATGTCAAAAAAGGATAGTTAAAGGTAACTCTGACATTGACATCCATACAGTTTTTTTCTTATACTTTTGTCACCGCCGCGGTAATTAATTCCTAATAAGTATCATCCTGTTATATACGTATAATATAAACCGGTGTATTGAATAACCAGTAAAAACAAGGCAAAATTGAATTCGAGATGTCCTTGTCTGCTGTAACAATAATTAGAAAAAAAAAGTATAATGAGCAAATTAAATAATACTCTTCGGCACCAATTTAAAATTGGAAATATGTTCAACAGGTAACTCCCCGGGTTGTGTGTTACTTTATCTTTTAAAAGCAATCTGATGCCCATCCCATTTTCTGTAATATTGCGAAGGAATTGAGGAAACAGGAGAGGCGGCGAGACTCGTTCGTATCGTATACGGTCAGAACCGAATGGTAATGTAGGATCACTAACGCTTACGGACGGTGGTTCGGTGGTTGATGGATTAGGTATCGCGACACACTTGCTAAATATACTCATTTTCCAGGGTGCAGGAGTGAGGTGAGGTCGTGCCACTGAGGGGGTGGAACAGAGGACGAAGAGGAGTGCAATAGATGCGACGTGGTGATCTCAAGGGAGCGGCGATTCAACTGCGGCACTCAGCTCCATGGGACCCTACAAGGCAGCAGGTTTGGACGGAATATATCATGCCGGGGGGGGGGGGGGCTTCAGGAGAGAATAAGACGACTCTTCGTCAGGTGCCTGGCAGCCAGGAAAGTACCCACGGCCTGGAAACGGGTGAGAGTTGTTTTTATTCCTAAAGGTGGCGGGAAGCATGCCAAAGCGGAGGATTTTAGGCCTATTAGTGTAAGCAGTGTACTTTTAAGACTGATGGAAAGGATAATTGAATTATACACGAGGGAATCATTGGCTACTGGGGGAGTGATCCACCAGAACCAGCATGCGTACACGGCGGGGAAGTCGACCGACTCGGCCCTCCACGACTTACTGGGAAGGGTGGAGGGGTCGGTGGCCCAGAAAGAGTACGCGCTCTTTTTTTTTTATATTGAAGAAACTTTTAATAGGGTACATAGGGAGTGTATTGTGGCAACTCTAGGGCACTTTGGAGTGGTGACGAGGCTGATTCAATGGATAGACTACTCGCTGAGTCATAGGTGGGTGGTCGCTAAGGTGGGCGGCGATAGGGAGGAAAAACGAGCCAGTAGGGGGGTGCCCCAGGGCTCAAGTCTCTCGCCTCTTCTCTGGATACTTGTGGTAGATAGTCTTATAAGGGAATTAGAGGAAAAGGGCTATTATGCGCAATTTTTTGCGGATGACGGAGCCATAGCGGTTAGGGGGAAAGACTTATCCACATTGTGTTCCCTCATGAGGGGGGAGGTGGGGATAGTCGAGGCATGGTGTAAGGCCTAGGGGTCTCACAATAAACCCTAGTAAGATGAATATGGTGTTGTTCACTCACAAGAGAAAAAGGGAGTGATGGCAATCAATCCACTTTCGGGGAGAGGCCATCGCTCTCTCTAAACAGGTTAAATATTTGATAGTCATATTGGATGAGAAGTTAAGGTGGAAGGAACACGTAGACAGCGTTTATAAGAAAGCTGTGGTGGCCTTTCACCAATGTAGACAAATCGTGGGGAAGACCTGGGGCCTGAAACCACGGGTCATGAAGTGGATATACACAGGAATCATCCGACCGCGCGTCCTGCACGGAGCGGTCGCATGGTGGAGGGGGAGCGGATAGGCTCGCAAAAATACAAAGGCTTGCTTGCCTGGCGATTTTGGGGCCATTCCGGACAACCCCTACGAGGGCCATGGAAAGATTACTAGGCCTGAAGCTCTTGGACATTGAAGTCAGGGGTCGGGCACTTGAAGTTGCCTACAGGTTGAGATGCCAGGAAGGCCTAAAGCGGGCCAGGCAGGGCCAATGGGACTGGGTAGGGGAACTAAATAGAGTATCCCCGTCCTCGGCACTTAGGCCGGATTACGTGGTTAAAAGGAATGACTTCTCGACCAAAATCAAACAGACAGTCATTATGAGAGAAGAAGGTTGGGAATCCCGGCAAGGGGAGCTGGTGTGTTACACGGACGGCTCCAAGAAGGAGCTGGGGGTGGAAATAAGTATCCCACTAGGGGGACACACCACAGTTTTCCAGGCCAAGGTGGTAGCGATCGATGCTTGTATTCGGGAGCTACTCAAGTGGAAAGTGACAGGTAGGGCGATCGGTATCTACTCTGATAGCAGGGCGGCGCTGGGGGGCGATCACCAAACCCGTGGTGGACTCAGCGGCCGTGGCGAGTTGCAGAGTAGGGATACGGGACCTCCAGGGCGAAGGGAACTCCTAAACGTTGGGATGGATCCCGGGTCATAGAGGATGGCAGGGAAATGAAAAAGCAGACGAGCTGGCCAAGCGTGGCGCGGACCAGCCGGTAATAGGACCTGAACCATCGGTGGGCATTGCCCGAAGGGTAGTCTTGAGGGAGATAAGGGCCTGGGCCAGTGACCAAGCCCTGAGGAGATGGCGGACTGAACCCGGGTGCCGACAAGCAAAACTGGGAATCAATGAGGAAGACCTGGAAGCTTCGGCATGGTTGCTGGGACTAACACGGGTTAAGCTTAGGCGGATAGTAGGGATGTATACAGGACATTACGCCGTAAGGACGAAGGTTGGGGGTCGATGCGCCACATACTAGAGTTACGTCGGTTCCCGGAATTTTCATTTTTTTTAGGTGGAGGGATGAATCACTCGTGATGAGGTTTTGCAGTTCATGAGATCTTCTAGATGTGCTTGAGCTAGCTTCGTGAGATCGACAGGTGAGGTTAAAGCAGTGGTGACGGAATCGACGCGAGATAGTGCATCGGCGACAATGTTTGCAAAGCCACTGACGTGCTGAATGTCGGTCGTGAACTGAGAGAGATGAACGACAGCTGATTAAGTTGAACGGGAGGAAGTTTGTCCTTGCGTTGGCTAAAAGCGAAAAGTTAGAGGCTTGTGGTCTGTGTATACCGCGAAATTTTGTGCTTCGAGGACGTGACGGAAGTGCTGAATTGCCGAGTGAACTGCATGAAGCTCTCTATAGAATGCTGGCCATTCTTTTTGTCGCTGAGTTAGCTTCCGAGAGAAGAATGCAAGTGGCTGCCATTCATTAGCTACTTGTTGTTGCAGGCACGCTCCCACGGTGGTTTGAGTCCGAGACGAGCTTGAGAGTCAGGATGAGCAAGAAGGGTGACTTGTGCAAGGTGTTCTTTGCATTTTTGGAAACTTTGTTTGAGTTCCGGTGTCCAGACTATTGACTGGTTGCCGCGTAGACCATGGAGGGCAGAATTAAGTGGGGCTTGGAAATCCGCCGCGGACAGGAGGAAACGCCGGTAAAAATTTAGCATGCCGAGAAAACGGCGAAGGCTTTTAGCAGACGTGGGTGGACTGATGTTTTGGAGGGCTGCGACGCATTCTGGTGGTGGTCGAGTTCCACCAGCTGAGACTTCGTAACCGAGGAAATTTATTTTCGATGCACCGAGGATGCTTTTGTTGGCGTTGATGGTGATACCGTGTTCTGCGAGGCGTTCGAAAACAGCGCGAAGATGTGTGCAGTGTGTGGAAGCATCGGGTGAGAAAATGAATTCAGAGAATTCAAGTCCATGAAGAACTTCGTCGATGAAGCGTTGGAACGTCTGTCCTGCGTTTCGGAGCCCGAAGCTCTTAAACGGAAACTCGAAGAGCCCGAAGGGCGTCGTGATGGCTGTTTTCGGGATGTCAGGTGGATTGACGGGTATTTGCATGTATGCTTTGACGAGATCGATCGCAGAAAATATGGTGCTTCCTCGGAGGCGGTGAGAAAAGTCGTGAATGTGTCGGACGGGGTATCTGTCGGGAATAATGGTCCTGGCGTTTAGGGCGCGGTAATCACCACAAGGACGCCATGTCGAGTCCTTTTTTGGGACCATGTAGAGAGGAGAAGGCCATAGACTATCGGATCGACGGACTATCCCTTCTTTGTAGCGTATTGTCGAATTCTTGTTGGGCGATGCGAAATTGTTCGGGTGGAAGACGTCGTGGCCGCCGTGAGAAGACCGGTGGTCCGGGCGTCGTGTTTATGAAGTGAGTGGTTGAGTGGCGAACGACGCGATGGGTTCCTGGTGGGCGGATGAGTTGGGGATATTGGGATTATACGTCGTGGAAGGGTGAATGTTCCGACAGTAAGTTGGTGAGAGCTTTGACACTAGATTGACTTGTAGAGCACGTGATGCAAGGCGTTGAAAGGCCTGTGACTGAGTCGATGAGACGGTTGTTCGTGCAATCCGGGAGGAGAGAAAAGTTGGCCAAAAAATCCGAGCCAATGATAGGGACTTCAACGTCGGCGATGATAAATGACCAAGTGAAGTCGCGACGAAGACCAAAATCAGGTCGGTGTTTGAGATAACCAAACGTTGAAATCGGAGATTTGTTGGCGGCGATCATGGTGAAGTCGGTGCGAGGATGGCGGCCAGAGAGAAGACGTCGTGGAAAACATGACAAATCGGAGCCCGTGTCTAGTAGGAATTGTTGCTTAGATAGACGGTCGACGATGAAGAGGCGGCGTCCACGAGTGAGGCGATCAGTCGCCGCTAGTACTGATCGCCGTTGGAGTTTGACACCGAAAACGAGCATGAACGTGTGCATTTAGTGGCGTTGTCACCCCAGCGTCGATGATACCAGCAAGTCGTCTGGGCAGCAGGTGATGGGCTGCGGGATCGGTTCTGATGATGCCAGGTAGGACTCGACTGACGTTGGCGGGAGTGTGGTGGATGATGCGTGGTGGCCAAGTGCTGCGTAAGCGTAGTCAATTGTTTTGCATATGGTTTCGAGAAGCCGAACGCTGTGATCGGTGGGGGGGGGGGTGCGGAGGCGATTGCGTTGACGGAAGAAATCGGATTGGGGGGGGGGGGAGTTAATGAAGGCAGGTTGATCCTCTACGATTTTGTCGGCGGTGAGTGCCAGGCGGTCGAGTAGTAGGCCTGCCTGCGTTTGGAGGATAACCTGGACGTGCGGGGGAAGACGTTGAGTCCAGAGTTGGCGGAGCGTGGCAACAAAGTCTGTGACAGTTTGATTGTCCGTTTGTTTTAAACTGAGAAAATAATGTTGACTAACTAGGACGTTGCGTTTTGGTGTCGACATTTCCACGAAGTTAGATTTCAGTTCTTCGTATGGAATGTCTTTCATCGGCTTCTCTGGGCGGAGAAATTATTTTAAATTGTTATAATGAGTGGGGCCGATAGACGTACAGAATAGCTCGGCTTGTTGTCCTGAGTCTGAGACATTTTGCATTGTGGTATAGTTTTCAAACGGCTCGATATAAGAACTGAATGCCTCTTTAGCTGGGTCAAAATGTTCGAGGGGGATGTAGAGGCGTTATTTACTGGGGAAATGTGTTGCTGAGTTCGTAAGGGATTGCACCAGATTTAACTGGGCCTGGGTAAAAGCCGTTAAAATCTGTTCGAATTGGGCTGCGTCCATTTTGGAAGATCGAAAAATCAGAAAAAGAAAAAAACTCACGGAGAGAATCATTGTTTGCTTTTCTAAAAAGCGGCCGTAACACATAAAATGATCCTACCCACACACCAACGCAAACCTACTCCCTAACCCCAATTAAACGCACTAACGATCCTGGACTTCAATGAAACAGAGAGAAAAAAAATAATGAACATGATATATGCACGCATTATAAGGATCGTGCGGAATTATAGCTTTGTTGCGCCTAGGCTTTCCGATAATTACATGTCTTTAACTCGCAACACGGCCTGCACTCGAGGGATTACATTGTATAATATGGAAAAATGTTGATAGGGGGCACAATTTTCTTTCAAAAGCCTTTCGCTTTGTCCATCTATTGGACATAATGTGCCCCATGTCGCGGACCTATACGCCCTTCATGGCCCCGGGGCGGAAATCTTTACGAGGGCCCTTGATAGTCTCTAAATAAATGTAGAAATAAATTACGTCCTTGTCTCAACTTGAAAAAGCTTTGCTGTGGTTGGCCTACTTTGTGGTTAGAGTTTTACAGTAGTTTCGAGTTTTTTTTGTTTTGCTGTGGTCTATAGCTTTGGTGTGGTTAGAAAGTTTGCAGTGATCAGGAACTTTGCTGCAGTCGACGGCAATTGTGTGTTGTGGAGTAAAATATCCTGGTTTGGGGTGAAATTATTAAAAATTCTAAAATCTTCAGTAAAACACAAGTTTTCAAGTTATCAAAAAAACTTGTGGATCAAATAAGCTTTCTAATGCCCCAGTAATCGGCCAATGTTTTAAATTAGTTGTCAGTAACGCCCTAAAACATAGCTTGGATCACCGAAAATCGTGATGTTCAGAGGAAAATTGTACCATGAAAGCAAAATATGAAAATTGCACTGAGGTTACGGTCCAGTATCCATTTCGAAATCAGAACCTCAGACAGGAAGAGCTATTTGGTTCTGGTCTCACCAGCCCGGACAGAAGTCCGGCAGCATGCAGCTGATGACACCAGGACCAAGTAGATAGCTTTGGTAGCCATGGGCTTAGCCAGGGGGGGGGGGCAGTTGCCCTCCCCTAGACTCAAAAACGCAGATTTCTTAGGGCAGCTGCCCACCCCCAAAATTCCAAAAATATCTTCCCTGATCTGGCTAACAGAAACACAAATTTAGTATATTTCGCACCATAAAACCAATTTTGCGGATTTTTCTCACTAAAAAAACAACACATTTTCGCATATCGGTTTCACCAAAAGTCAAAAATTCGCGGATTTTTGTTGCTGACAAACCGATTTCGAGGGTCGGCTTAACTTGGAAATCGATTTTGCTGATTTTTCACACTAAAATCTCATTTTCGCAAGGTTCGACGCGCAATTTCGTCTGATTGGGTTGGCTCAAATCGTGTTTAGCCTGCTGGGCCATACACACTTATGATGGGAGAGAAACTGCCAGCTCTGTTTACTGTCTCAGGTCTAAAATTTAAAGTTTAGCTCCAAAAGTATCACTTTCCGCGATGGGAGGGTGAGAAGTTTCAATTTGTCGACATAAAATCCGAAATAGAAGGCTACAAACGACAGGTTTCCAGCAGATATTTATTTTTTGACGGATAGTGGCCGTTTCTGTGCAAATTTAGTCTCTGATGACCTTGAATTGACACGATTCCAACCTCCAGATCCTGTTATAGAAGACTGAAAAAAGACAATGGTTCATCTGTTATTTTCGCCAGTGAATCTGCCCACAGGCGTGGTGATCCAGTTTTTCCTCAAGAGGAGTTGCACAGAAATACCCCCCCCCCCCCATTTAACTCTTGACATTTTTCTTTAATTTTAGGTGAAACTGAGTGCTTTTTCTCAATTCTACCTCGAACTATAGCCTATTTTCTTTATTTTAACCGTATAAAGGTCTCAAAAGACCGTGAAATAACGCATTTTTGATTTACTATTTTAATTACGGCCAGCACCGCGAATAGGTTCAATTTCAGCCGCAAAAGAACAGTTTTTCCTCAATGTTACCGGTGAATGGACGCTATTTCTCAATTTTAGCCACGACAATTACACTATAATCAACAAAAAACGGTGACAATTTTGCCAGTTCATTTTCCCTCAATTTTAGCCGCAAATTCGTGCTTTAATCTCAATTCTGCCTTGAGAAATTCCCCCCTTCAAGTTTCAGCAGTGAAAAGGTCCACATAATACTCATGTTAACGAATTTCAATAATTTTGATCCGGACGTTGCATCGCGAACCATAAAATAGGTGTTTTTGCCTTCATTTTAGCCGAAAATAAGAACTTTTTCAAAAATGTGTGCGCTAAGTCGCCCTCATTCTCGATTGTACCCGCAAACTTGCTATATAAATGTATAAAAACAGTCAATTATCACTTTTTCGCAATGTTCTTTGAGATGTTGGTTTGAGAAACCACGAATTGGTGCCTTCTCTCAATTTTTACCTGCGTGAATGAGCTCCATTTCTCAATTTTAGCCGTGAATTGGCATTTTTAATCAATTTTAGCCGCATATGAGCGATTTTTCTCAATTCTTCATTGAACGCACAATTTTATTTTGTCAATTTGAGCCGTGAAAAGAGCACTGTAAACCATAAGTTAGCGCATTTTCTTAATTTCGGCCCGGACTTTATATCCGGGCCTTTATAGTATACTTTATCCGTGGAAAACTCGTATGAACGGCAAACCCACAGCCTCAAATGCAAACATGAAGGTGAGTCACGGATCAAAAACTGAAATGCACGAATTTACCTAGGAACATAGGCATAGCCAGAGGGGGGCAGGGCTAGGCAGCTGCCCTCCCCTAGACTCAAAAATGCAGATTTAGTGGGGCAGTTGCCCACTCCTAGATGCATTCTGAAAGTACAAATCTTTCAGGATAATCACATTGTGTTTCGTCGGCACTCACTAAAAAAATAACTTCACGGATTTCACTAATAATAAAAAAAAAAAATTTCAACGGGTTTTGTCGCTCACAAAACGGATATCGCAAGGGTGACATAATTCAAAGACCAAATTCGCCGTTTTTGCGTCCTAGAATACCATTTTCGCAGACAGACGCGGATTCAGTATTTGCTCAAGAGAGGTCCCAGAGAAATTGTGTGGTTCGCTCTACTAAAACTGGTTTGACAGCCTTCTCACTGCCTAATAATAGTTAAAACTAGCTATTTGCACTATAAAAACGGCTAAAGTAACTAAACTCACGCCTAAAAATACAAAACTGTCGATTTGCGTTTTGAAAATGGCTAAAACTGGACTTCACGCGCCCTAAAAATTGGTGGCGACTCTTTCAGCTTGTCACAACACCAGGCCACTCCAAGGCCTTCTCGTTCAATGTTCGAGTAATTTTGCTCCGTTTCGGTGAGTGTTCTGGAGATGTAAAAAACGGGTTTCCATTGACCGTCACTTTGTTTTTGCAGGAGTACGCCTCCGATTCCTTGTTTAGATGTGTCAGCAGAAACGCGTGTGGGGAGTTTTACATTGTAGTACGCCAGATGAGGCGCACGGAGTAAAGCTTCTTTAATGTGGTTGAATGCTTGTTGCTGTGCAGGGCCCCAGTTGAACTCGCTTTTTGAGCTTAAAAGGTCGTTTATAGGCCTCAGAACAGTACTACGCTGAGGAATGAATTTTCCAACAAAGTTGACCATACCAAGAAATCTTTGTATTCCCTTGGTATCTGTAGGTGGTGTCATTTCTCGAATTGCCTTGATTTTGTCGTAATCTGGTTGAAACCCTTCCGAGGACAAAAGATTTCCAAGGAAGCAGATCTTCGTTTGATTGAACAGGCTCTTTTCGGAATTCAAAGTAACACCTGCTCCTTGTAGTTTTGTGAGAACCTGGTCGACGGCTTCGTCATGTTCAGCTTGATTTCGTCCCCAAATGAGAATGTCATCAATATGCGATATTGCATTTTTCTGGCCTTGTAGAATCCGGTGTATTCGACGCTGATATTCCTCTGGTGCGGAGGAGATCCCGAATGGAAGTACGCGAAAACGGAACCTGCCGAATGGCGTGAGGAAGGTTGTCAAATCCAACGATTTGTCATCTAGAGGGACCTGCCAGAATCCATGATTCGCGTCGAGTTTTGAAAATATCTTGGCCTCAGATATCCGATGGGGTAGAATCGTCTCTTAACGTTTTCGTTAAGGCGAGTGAAATCCACACAAATGCGGACGTCACCGTTTTTTTTGGGCACGGCTACCATAGGGGAACACCAATCGGTAGCGTGTTGGACCGGCTCAATGACACCTTTGTTTACCATGCCTTGGATTTCTTTCCCGATTTTGTCTCTGAGTGGTAGAGGTATTTTTCTCGGCGTTGAGATTGCACAGGGCTCTGAGTTGTCCTTGAGCTCAATAGTGTACGGCTCTTTCATGTTGCCGAGTCCGTTGAAGAGACCCGGGAATTTTGAAATCCAGCTGTTCGAAGGATCTGTAATGGCTCTGACCACTCTCAAAATTCTCAGTCTCTCAATAGCTGGACGCCCTAGCAGGGGGCTAGAGCATTTGTCCGAGACGTATATTTGTTCGACACAGGAGCGGTTCTTGTAGTGTAGCTTCACTTTTACTACTCCGACTACAGATAAGTGTTCGCCACCTGGGCCCGAAAGTGTTTTAGTTGTTGGTAGGAGCGGAATTTTGTTTTTTAGCTTGATATTTGAAGGGATTAAAGAAAAGTCTGCACCCGTATCGATTTTGAATTGTATTTCGTCAGTTCCGTTAATTCTCAAGGCAATGGACCAGGGATATCACATTAACGTTCCCAATGAAAGTACCATTTTTGGGGTATGAATCGAGTTCCTCGTTATCAAAGTTAACTTCACGAATTTTTGTTGAACGACAGATTTTGTCGAAGTGTCCGTAGTTTCGGCAATTTTGACACATGTGAGAACGAGCTGGACATTCACCGCGACGGTGGGATGGATGAGCTCCACACCATCGGCATGTGCTGTGGAATGGAGGGTGTTGGGTGTTGTAAACGGGCATGCGAGTTGTTGGTGAGGCAATACCAGTGGACCTTGATTTCGTGAAATAGGTATTTTGTTTATTGGAGTGCTGCACTCTATCTATGGATGCTGCGATCAATTCGTTTTTTTGACGGGTGAGTGCCTCTGAATTTCTCAGGGTATTAATTGCAGTTTCTAGCGTTAATTTCGGTTCTAATTGCAACCTATCGCTTAGATCCTGGTCTCTCATGCCAATTATGATACCCATGAGTAACATTTCATCTTCAATTTCACCCCAATTGCAGGGTCTAGCCAGGGATCGTAAACTTGTAATGAAGTTTTCTGCGGATTCGCTAGTGTCTTGTTTTCGCCTAAGAAATTTGGCTCTAGAGTATATCAAATTCTCTTTGGGAATGAAGTGGTCGTCTAGTTTAGTTATGACTATGTTGTATTCGTCTTTCTCAGCTGCTGAGAGGCCAAACGATTCTATGATAACTTCCGCGCGAGGGCCCATACAGTAGCATAAAGTATCTATTTGCCGCTTACCTGGCATTTGATCCAGGCCGATGACCGAACGATATCGTTCAAACCGTAGTTTCCAACTTTTCCATTCGCTGGGAATAAAAGTGAACTCGTCGGGAGATTTCAGATTAATATGGTCATTCGAACGTTCCATCGTTGCCCTCTTTGATGAATGGTGATCGTGAAAGGTTCTTTCGCCTGTGTCAGCGTTAGCGTTAGGTTCGTAATATTCCATAGATCTGCGCCATGTTTTAATCGTACGAAAGTTCTTCTGAAGTATTTGTTGAGAACGATCAAAACAATGGTTTTTTTTATTTTTTTTTGTAAAACAACTGACATTAATTAATAATGGTAAAAGGGGGGAGGGAAGATTGCAACAAACACCAAGCACAAATCGAGATTAGTTGCTGCTCATCAACTGACGTATTCAAGACTGCAGCTGTCGTTGTTCACAATATTACGAATTTCCTACCAAATGTGACCATCCCTCCCCACGTCTGGCAAAAATGCCTCAGCTTCGAACTGGCAGATCCCAATTTTTGGAAATCTTCACCAATTGATCTTCTGATTGGTAACGATATTTTTGTTTTTGGGACATCTGGACAGGTACGGTCGTGGCGATCGACCCATCGAGCCCAAAACTCTTCCCATCAGTGTTTGTTCACATTGTAATGGGAAACTTTTCCGTGGAACCTCAAGGTACTTCTCTCGTGGCACTCGTTGATGATTATCAAGGTCTTAACGAAAGCCTAAAGCGCTTTTGGGAAATCGAAGAGCCATCACACGACAAAATTAAAAATACAGATGACGATGCGTGTGAAACGTATTTTACTCACACTCACTATCGGCTCTCATGTGGTCCGCTACGTCGTCAGACTACCGTTTAAAAGCGATCTTCCTGACTTTTCTTCGTCGTTTCAATCGGCATCCAAGCGATTCCTCAAACCTCGAGAACAAACTCCTTAAAAATCCGAGTCTCAAGCTTCAATATAACGCCTTTATGCAGGAATACGTCGAACTAGGACACATGACCAAAACTTCTGCCCCCTTGAACTTTGTCATTCCTCATCACTCGGTCGTAAAAGACGACCGCAACAAAACTAAGCTACGAGTGGTATTCGACGGAGCGCCAACACACCAAACGGCTCCTTGAACGATTATTTAATGGTAGGAGAAAAACTTCAAAATGACATAAGAAACATTTTGCTTAACGTCAGAGTCCATTTCGTCGTTTTAATCTGCGACTTTGTAAAAATGTATCGAAATATCCTAGTTCATCCCGAAGATCGAGCATACCTGCATATCCTCTGGCGATCCCAACCTTGAGACGCAATACATTTGCAAGTAGCGCATGTGTGTGCCCAGCTTAAGCAAAATAATGGTCCCCAATGTGAGTGTTATTTTTCTTAACATGACAGGAATGGGGCATACATTTTGAGAAAAAAAAAAGTCTTGGAGTAGCTCTTCTTTTAAAAAATGAAGAACTGGTTTTCCATGGTTGAGTAAAGTAGAGCGAGTTAAGAAAGCATTTTTTCTTAACGCCATTAACTCTTTTATCTAAATAGCCAAAACTTAAAAGTTCATGAACGTGAACAATATTTAAAGAGTCGTTGAAGACGTGGATGACAAAAGGGGATGGACAAAACATTTCCTTGTACAATAATTGAAACTACAGGAGCCCCCCCCCCTTTTTTTTTCTTACTGACAGTTCGGAAGGAAAAGACAACGTCTAAATTTATTGCTTAGCAATAAATCCGTACAATTTTCAACCTGCATTAATCGTCAATTCCACCCTAGAGAAAGCAATCCGCCAAATAAAAAGCGAGTTCATCCGAATGAATCCAACCATGAGGGCTTCAATGTTTCATTAATAGACAATATTGAGAGGGGCTTTAAGAAGGAGGAGGGATGTACAACAAAAAGTTTAACAAAGGTGTTGTCACCACAGAGGCCTCCCATCGAAAACAAACATTTCCCGAAGAGTACATATATTATAAAGGTATCGACATCTTTCTTCATACAACAATAGAAGACGATCTTACTCGGGATGAAAGAGATATAGACAGTGAAAAGCATAAAATCTGCCTAGTAGAGGGTTAAGGTTTAACAATGACAAAAAAAAAGAAGAGATTGTCATTCACTGGGAACGATTACGAATACTCAGCATCGAAGAAAAGGGAATGCACTGATGAGGATAAAAGGGGTGAGGGAATCACTCTTATAGGTATGTACCTGCATCTTAATGCTTCTCCCCACTCGCCCCCCCCCCCACCAGTTACTTGATTCGCGATTAAAACTAAACTCCCAGTAATTCCACCCTTTCTACACAGCATATTCGTTGACATCATAAATGCTCTTCTACAAACCTGGGTGAAACCGTGTAATTTTCACTTGGAAGGGAATGTCAAAGCCAGGAATGGCTTACTAAAGTCTGTCCACTTATAGCCTTTTCCATTTGCATAAAATTCCGCTCTGAAGCCGAGCATTCCCACCCCCGTCTTCTCTGACGGGTGGAAATGCTCGGCTGCAGAGCGGAATTTCATGTAAATGGAAAAAGGCTATAAGTGATGGACTCTCGAACGTGTTGCTTCATTTCGATAGTTCGATTTGTTCACTCCATAGAGATAATATAACATGGAGGGAGTCTTGCTCCAATATGACGGCATATGAATAGGTTATAATATGACTGTCCATTAATATAAATAAATTCAAAAATGAAAACCTCCCTTTCTGGTCAGTGAAAATCGTTATTGTTTGGTTAAAAACTGTTAAATTTTTACGTCACTCAGGCAAGACCTTGATGGAAAGTCGGTTAGGGGGCGCCGGTTGCTTGAGCTTCAGTTTGTGACTGATAACGCAATGGCGTATAAAGTTTAGGGGGGCAGGGCAGACCATTGCCCACCCAACTGGAGTATAGGATGGACAAAAGTATTATTTTCGGCCCTTCCCCACCGTATTTTCACTACATTCTCGATAAATTCATCCACCAGAAGTTGTACCAGAAGTTGGCTGCACTGGTGGACCTGCGCCTATCGGGGCCCGGGGCGGAAATCTTCAAGATGGACCCCCTCCAAGTTGAGTTTTCTCCACTTTATAGCGGCACACTAGCGATTTTTTCTACATTTCAGCACTGTTCTCAGTTTGGGCTGAAATTAGCGTTTTCTTACATTTTCCTCAATATTACCCGCAAAATATCTGGTTTTTCCGCATTTTGGCCACAAATCGCGTTTTTTTGTTCACCATGCGCTATGAATTAGCGATTTTTCACAGTTACAAATCAGCAGAATTTTACCTGTATAGCTACAAATTAGCGCTTTTTCTCAATTTTAGCATCAAAGTTGCCTTCAGATGCCGCGAGTTGGCATATTTTCTATTTATTTTTGATGCGAATTGAAATTTTTCACAATTTTGCCACGAATTCCTGAAAATTTTCCTGGAAAATTCAGGATTTTCCTGAATTTTACCCGCGAATAATAGTTTTTGTTTTTTTAATTTTAGCAGCGTGAATTAGCGAATTTTCTCAATTTTTGCCACGAATTGGCGTTTTTCGCATTTTTAGCTCCAAATTGGCTATTTTTTCCATTTTTAGCCTCAAATTAGCATTTTTCAACATTTTAGCACAGCGTTAGCAATTTTTTGTTACTCTTAGCTGTAGATCGGCGTTTGTTTAAATAAATATTTGACAATAATTATGTGGAAGAATGAAAGTCTGTACGTCAAATTCTATCGCAGACAGGCCTACGAGAAGGTTATACCACTGGCTTTTGTTATAACTGAGGTATCCAGGCGCAGCGCGGGGGGGGGGGGAGGTGCCTTGGTTAAGGGGACGCAGCGTTGCGTGAGTTTCAGTTTTGTGACTGATAACGCAGCGGCGTAAAGTTTAGGGGGCAGGGCAGGCCATTGCCTCCCCCCCACCACCACGTTGGCCCTTCTCCACCCGTATTTGTCACTGCATTCTCGATAAATTTATCCACCAGAAGTTGTTCCAAGGAACAGTCAGTTTTCTTCTTTGGCTGCAATGTTAAACCTGCACCTATCGGGAGGGGGGGGGGGGGTCCGGGGCGGAAATCTCCAAGAACCTCCCCCTCCCCCGGTTGAGTTTTCTCCACTTTAGCAACAAATTAGCGATTTTTTCTATACTTGTTCTCAGTTTAGGCTGAAAATTGGAGTTTTCTTACGTACCTATTTTCCTCAAGTTTTTCCGAATTTTGGCCACAAATCGAACTTTTTTGTTCACCATGCGCTTTTCTCAGCCACAAATCAGCAATATTTTACCTATAGAGCCAAAAATTAGCGCTTTTTCTCAATTTTAGCCTCAAATTTGCCTTGTTTAGATGCCGCGAGATGGCTAATTTTCAATTTTTGATGCAAATTAAAATTTTTCACAATTTTTGCCACGATTTAGTGATTTTCCTGAGTTTTACCCGCGAATAATCGTTTTTTTTATTATTTTAGCCGCGTAGTAGCGTTTCTAACACGTGAATTAGCGAATTTTCTCAATTTTAGCCACGAATTGGCGTTTTCGCATTTTTAGCTGCAAATTGGCTACTTATTACATTTTTAGCCGCAAATTAGCAATTTTTTTTACATTTCAGCACAGCGTTAGCAATTTTATGTTACTCTCAGCTGTAGATCGGCGTTTGTTTTCAGTTTCAGCTGTTTTTCTCAATTTTAACCACAAAGTTGCCTTCAGGAGGCAGGAAAGAGAGTATTCAAGTTGGAAATTTTACCAAAGTTTTGTCCGTGAATTGGTGACTTTCCTCGAGTTTAGCCGCGAACTGGCACTTTTCTTCGATTTTAGCAGCGCATTAGTGCTTCTAGCCTGTAAATCCGCGAATTTTCTCAATTTTAGCCACGAATTGGTGGTTTTCCGCAATTTTAGCCGCAGATTAGCCATTTTTTCCATTTTTAGATCCGAATTAGCATTTCTTCTCAGAGAGTTCAACATTTAGAGTTTTTCTTAATTTGTGCAGCGCTAATTAGTGATTTTTTCAATTTTAGTCGCGTTTTTTTATATTTTAGCCCCGCATTAGCAATTTTCTTTACTTTTTGCTATGGATTAGCGCTGTGTTTTATTTTGAGCCTTGAAGCTCGCAGATGCTACGGATTTCGGTTTTCTCAATTTTAGCTGTTAAATAGCGGTTTCTGATACTTTTGCAGTGAATTAGCATCTATTCCCTTTTTGTATGTGAATTGTGCGATACAAGCTAATTTTTATATAGGATTTCAGTTATGAATTTGCCATTTTTGCCCAATTTTAACCCTAATTGGCGTTTCTTTTGTCATGTAAATTAGTAGTAGCGTGTTTTCTCAATTTTAGCCGCGGGCTGAGCCCCAAAACTAAACTTTTGCCTTTATTTACACATTGAAGCCGTAGAATGTCCGGTCTGGAAGCTGAATCGCGAGCCCCTCGAATCAGCGCTTTCTCGCAGTTATAACCACGAATATTAGCGCTTTTTTCAACCTTTTTGCCGCGTCAGCAAGTTGCACATTGACGATCAGTGGTCTAGTGTGCTCAAGGACCTAACGAAACAGGGGGGACGGTGTATTTTCTCCATTTTAGACGCGAATTTTCCAAAATTTGAGCCACCAGAAGCGCTTTCGGATAAATGGTTTTGTTGAGTTGAACATTCTTTTTCAATTTTATTGCTTTTGCCGACTAGTTTCTTCGACTAGTAACTTCACAATGCAACGAGACAAACGCTAATTCGTTGAATTAGAGAGAAAAATTAGTTGAGAAACGCCACTTTGCGGAAAGAATACACACAAAGTGATAATTTGCAGCTAAAATTGAAACGGATAAACGCATAATTGAGCAAAACGAGTTCTTTTGGCCCAATAATGGAGAAAAACGCTAATTCGCCGCTAGAATTGTGATTAAGCGCAACAATATGCGGCTTTAAAACTTAAGAAAAAGTCCTAGTTCACAGCTGACATTGAGAAAACGCAAAATCACGAATTCTTGGGGGCAAAATCGGGACTGAAATTGGGAAGAAGTGCTAATTCTCGCGGCTAGAACGGAGAAAATCGCTAATACAAGAACAAAAAAGAGAAAAACGAGAATTAACGTCCTAAAAATGAAGAAACACGCTTCAATTTAGCAGCGTTAAAAAAAATTGAGAAAAATCGCGAATTCACAGCTGAAAGGGAGAAACGCCAACTCATGGATTTCCAGGGAACATTGAGACTGAAATTGAGAAAAAGCGCTAATTCACGAGTGAAATAGACAAAAACGCGAATTCGAGTCTAAAAGTGGAGGAAAACGCTAAATTCACACTAGTAAAGTATGAAAAATTACTATTTTCACGGATGAGTCAAGAAAAAGCGCTAAAAATCACAGCTACAATTAAGAAAATGTGCTAATTATCTGCTAAAATTGAGGAAAAAACGCAAATTCACGGATGAAAATGAGAAAACTTCAACCCGCCGATTCTTGGTGGCAATTTCTGGGCTGAAATTGAGAAAAAATCGTTGATTCACGCGGCTACAAGCTAAAACTGAGAAAAACGCCAATTCACTGATAGAAAAGAGAAAAACGCTGATACGATATTCACGGCTGACATTCGTGATAAAGTGTTACAATTTGGCCGCTTTGAAAATTGAGAAAAAAACGCGAATTCACACCTAAAAAATTGAGAAAACGCCAACTCACGGATTCTCGCGGCTGGGACTGAAATTGAGAAAAAGCGCTCGATTCTTGGCGTGAAACCGAGAAAAACGCGAATTTGCGTCCAAAACTGAAGGAAAACTCTAATTTACAGCTATAAGGTAAAGAAAATTGCGATTTTACGGATGAAATCGAGAAAAGGCGCTATAATTCGCAACTAAAATTAAAAAATGTGCTCATTTACTGCTAAAATTGAGGGTAAAAAAGGCTAATTCACAGCTGAAACTGGAGAGAACGCCAACTCGCAGATTCTTGGGGAACTTTGGGAATAAAATTGAGAAAAAGAGCTAGATCAAGTGGCTAAAAATATGGAAAAACGCTAATTCGTGGGTAAAATTTAGAAAAAACGAATTGGCGTTTAAAATGGAGAAAAACGCTAATTTGCGGATAAAATTTGGAAAGAGCACTCAAACGCTACTTCAACGTTAATTCATAGAGCGGAAATTGAGTAAACGCCAACTCACAGATTCCTGAGGCAAATTCGGGAATAAAGTTGTGAGAAAAAGGGCTAATTCAAGCGGCTAAAACTGTAAAAAAGCGCTGATTCGCCGATAATGGATAAAGAAAAATAAGAAATGGTGTTTAAAATGGTGAAAAGCACCAATTCAAAGAATCCGCACTTTCTCCACAACGAAGACCACAAAGAAGAATCTTTCTACGTCCAGGCATATAGGATTTTTGGTAGGAAAAATAGTTTCTATTTTGACCATCTATTGAGGCAATTCGGAATGAATATTTTTATTACATGCCTTAAATACCCATCAGACCATCAATATTTATGGGCACGTGTTTTACCTGAAGTACAACCCCCCCTCCCAACATCAGAAAAGTTTCAACTTTTAATCTAGCCTCCGTAGACCTGAGGGACTTTTGTCGGCATTTTATTAGCATGTTAAATTTTAAGTGGTTGGAATACGTTGGACGGGTGGTAGGGCCACACCATTGGAATGGGGGGGGGGGAGGCGTCGTTTTTAAAATGAAAAATAATGTTGAATCCTTTTCGGAGTTTTTATTGCAGTCGGAAGAGGTCAGCGGCCGAGGCTTACTTTTTACCACCCAAACAACGTAACCCTTGCACATGTTGCGTTTTTATGTCAGAAAAGGGTATACGGTGAGGTTGAGGGGGAAATCCCTCCATTTCGGTCTGTCTCTCTCGCACTCTCTCACTCTCTCTCTCAATGGGTTCACCCAAGAAAAGAACTGTAAAACACCCCCATTCCATTTAGTGGAAAAGGGGAGGCCAGTGTGTTTGCTCCTATTTTTCAGATTCTTCGGCAACCTAAGCGACCAAATTTTTTTTTTTTTTTTACACACATCGTAACGGTGCTCTGTTTCTTCCGTCATACAATGCAAAATATTGCCCCTACGATATTTCTAAGAATGTACTCTCAAACGCACATAACTGTACAGTGGAGTTTTAAATGGGATACCTGAAATATGGGGAACTAACTGCACTTTTTTACACAATGCAACTGAGAAAAAACAAAACTTTAATCTGTCGGCACAATAGAACATAGAGATCGTTCTATTATACTTGTTAGAGTAGTTTAAAATGTTAAAACTACGCAACATATTAGGGAGAGCCGGAGATAATGCATCAAGCGATTCAAATAGTCGCGAAAACAATTGAATAAAATATGATAAAGTGACTTACCGAAGGGCACATTTTGCACTGGTACTTTCGACCCGAACCATTCTGCGTGACGACATGATGCTGCGTCTCGGCTTTCGACGGTCCTAGCGGATGAGGAACAATGAGCATTGACGCCGCCGTTGACGTTGCATGAGGCGGTGACGCCGAACTACTTCCTGAACTTTGAGTTCGTGGAGTGCTTCCGTATACGCCGCTCGCATGATTGCCATCTTCCACACCTGGAAACGATAAAATTAATTATTAATCTTGAGAAAAAAATTAAATTATTTATCATAACACGGACAGGTTTTCTCATCAAGGGACCACTGCTATAGCCTCCACGCCCACATTTATACTTCACGTGCCCTGGAAAATGCCTAAAAAGATTATTCCTTCCCTGAAAATGGCAAAATCGACAATTTGCTCACCAGGAATGGTCAAACTTCATGGCTTGGCTTGATGGACTAGGTATTTGAGCCCTGAAAATAGCAAAACTGACGATTCGTGTCTTTAAAATGGATAAAATTACTACCTATATTTAAAACCTAGAAATTGCAGAATTTACTTTACGAGCTCTAGAAATGGATTACCTTACGAATCGATCTCTAAAAATGTCTGAACAAGTGACTCCTGCCCTGAAAATGGCAAAATAGACCATTCGGAGCGCGCCGAAAATGGCCAACCTGGCTGTTCTCGCCTTGACTTGGGACGCACTATTCGCTCCTATAATTGGAAAGACTGTGCGCCCTAAAAATGGTAATTATAGCTATTCAAGCCTTGAAATCGTCAAAACTGACTCTATGTGCCCTGAAAAGCTGTGCCCAACACAGTAAAATGTCAATTTTGAAGTAAAATATTCAGTTTTGAGGTAAAGTGATATTTTTTGGGTGGAACCGCAAGTTTCAGGGTAAAATCGTCAGTTTAGGAACGTTTTTTGGATTAAATCGTAAGTTTTGGAATTAAAACAGTCAGTTTTTGGGTAAAATGACCAGTTATGTATTAACGTCATCAGTTATGAGACAACACTTCAGCTTTGGCGTGAAATCGTCTGTATTGGTATAAAATCGTCACATTTGCGATGAATTTGTCATTTTTTTTTCTAACCTTTATAAATGTGTAATACGTGTTCTTTTTTATTATTGGGTTATTGTGTCTCGTCACCATTTTGCAGCTAATTTATTTTGTTTCATACTTTGATTTT
The DNA here is from genome assembly GCA_038030265.1 of Corythucha ciliata. Taxonomy (NCBI): domain Eukaryota; kingdom Metazoa; phylum Arthropoda; class Insecta; order Hemiptera; family Tingidae; genus Corythucha; species Corythucha ciliata. The sequence goes on along the minus strand of CM075943.1, from coordinate 3,182,986 downwards.
CGAATCCTTTATGAATTTAGTGACATATTTAGTTGTATGATCAACATTGGCCAAAATGGTGCCGTAATCAAAAGGCGATTCTAGAACATGGTAAAGTTCGTTCAGCAACCTCTCTCTTTGCTCTATGTATTTGGCGCTTGGCACACTGGACAAAGTTCTGACGGTTTTTTGCCTATTCTTGCCAGGTAAGCTCTGCAAGGCACATGTCCTGAACGTAATCTGCACATAATTTTCATCTCTTTGCTGGGATTGCCTACTCGAGTCATAAACGATTTGAAAAAGGCCCCTTTATTTGATTGATTATATTGGGTGTTCCAAGTTTCGAGAACGGCTTTTTGTAATCTTTCCGTGTAATCGGAGGAGGGTGTTCTATAGGGGGCGATTGTCCCCTGATCTGAAGCTCTTTTGGCCATCTTGTCTGCGATTTCATTTCCGGTGATGCCTACATGCCCCTTCACCCACGCTAGAGTGATAACGTGGGATGGTTTACTACTTATGATACAAGCCTTCAGGTCCAAGAGAAGATAACATGTGTGTGCTTCGTACCGTTTATTCACGCCATCTAACAGGCTCTTAGAGTCAGTCAAAACTGCGTATTTTCCTGCTAGGAGGGACTGTACATATTTAACAGCCTCAATTACCGCAACTATTTCTGCAGAAGCGCTTGACATGAACTGATGTAGTTTGAACTGCTTAGTTACGTTGTTTAATGGGTCATACACCGCGGCCCCTACATGTTTCTCGTTTTTGGCCGCGTCTGTATTATATTAGGGAGTGGTTGGGGATTAAGTTTTGAACGTCGTTCCTGAAATACAGATTAACAGCACTTGGCAAGGTTTCACTATAGTCTGGAAAGATGGCTGTGTCGTTTCATTTGGCATCGTCACAGGTGTCAGTGGCCGTGGCGTGGGAGGTTCGGGATCGGGCCGGTTTGACTTCAGGCGTGCCCGATGGGACGCGTACAGGTGCCAGGCGGATCGCCTCCTCTTCGAGGCCGACCTCGCGGGCCCTCCTCCGGGGGCGTCGGGATTGGAGCTCGTGGACGAGGCCGTGGAGGCGATGGAGGCCATCGTCATGGGCTCCGCTGACGATACAGTCCCGCGTGTTCACCAATCACGTGGCGGGATAGTTCCGTGGTGGAATGCCGAGGTTGCGGGTCTTTCCTCGCGGGCTCGTAGGCTGCGCCGGGCCTATCAAAGGACTCGAGGCCCGGGTCGCGAGGCTGCAGGCGGGCGTTATGCGCTCGCGAGGGGGGACCTAAAAAAGGCTCTTCGGCGGTCCAGGCGGGCCGCGTGGAGGACGTTCGTTGAGGATGGTCTCTCGGCGAACCCTTGGGGCATTCCCTACAGAGTCGCCGTGGGAAAGATCAGGTCTCCGAGCGTCCTCCCGTTTCTGGATGCGTCGCGTGGTGGGGGGACTGTGGAGGATACGCTGAGGAACTTCATCCGACGTATCTTCCCGCGGGACGAACCCGGGGAGGACTCTGCTGCGGATCGCGAATCAAGAGCGGAAGCGGCGGTGGTCCCACAAACGGCAGGCAGTGAGCTCTTCACGGAGGAGGAGCTTCGGGACGCCCTTGGTGGGTTGGCGTCGGGCAGGGCTCCGGGGTTCACCGGGGTGTGCCCTGAGATGCTTAAGCATCTCCCGGACTCGGCGGTGGAGTCCTTTTTGGGGCTCTACAATCGATGTCTTGTGGCGGGGTACTTCCCGGTGAGATGGCGGGTCGCTGTGGTGATACTTCTTCTGAAGTCGCCCGACCGCGACCCGGCGTCTCCCGGTAGCTATAGGCCGATTAGCCTCCTGCCCTGCGAGAGCAAGGTCCTGGAGCGGCTCCTCCTTGGCCGGTTGGAGCCCTTCATCAAGGAGGCGCTCCATCCGCGCCAGTTTGGGGGGGTAAGAGGGGGCTCGACGGATGCGGCACTGGACGCGGTGCAGACCCTCGTCGATGCCCCCTACGGGAAGTACAAGGTGGCGGTCCTGCTGGATGTGCAGGGGGCCTTCGACTCAGTGTCGTGGCCAAGGGTCTTGATGGCGCTGCGAGATGCTGGTGTCCCAAACGACATCTTTAGGGTGATCGCCTCGTACTTCGAGTCGAGGGAGGTGCGGCTCCGCTACGGTAGTGAGGAGGTGCGGGAACCTCTCACCAGAGGTTGCCCGCAGGGGTCGGTTCTCTCGGCTGCTTTGTGGAACCTTCTCTTTGCCGCCCTTTTGTGGCTTTTGCAGGGGGAGGGTTTCGAGGGAGTGGCGTACGTGGACGACCTTGCGGTTGTTGTCGCGGCGCGCTCCCGGGACGAGGCCGGTCGGGAGATCGATCGGCTGTTGCGGGTCGTGGACGAATGGTGCGGGGCGGTCAAACTGGCTCTCGCGGTGCCGAAGACCCAAATGGTCCTAATGCGGGGTCGTCTCTCGCAGGGTAGCCCCCTGGTGGTGCGCTATCGGGGATCACGCCTTGTGGGGGAACGGCAGGGCCGCTACCTAGGGGTCGAGATTAACCCGGGGAGGACAGCGACCCCGCAGCTAGAGGCGGTTGCGGGGAAGCTGGAGAGGACCTTTGCCCTCTTTAGGTCGGTGGGGGGCAACGTATGGGGCACGAACTTCCACTGCCGAGCTCGTTACTTCAGGGCGGTATTCATACCTACCCTGCTGTACGGTGCAACGTGGTGGTGGCACCGGCCCACGAAAGCTCAGAGGGCGAAGGTCCTCAGCTTGCAGCGGCAGGCCTTGGTAAGGGTGACCATGGCGTACCGGACTGTAAGTTCCGGCGCGCTTCAGGTGCTGGCGGGGATACCTCCTGCGGACCTCCTGCTCGACGCATGGGTTCACGGGCGCCGCCTGGTTCAGGGAAACTTGGACCGGGTACGGTGCCGTGAAGATTGGGCAGAGCGCCTCGGTCTCTTGGCCGATGAGTGGGGGGCCGCATGGGGCCTCCGCCTCCTTGACGACCTAGTCGTTGAGGCTTGGCAGGCGCGTTGGACTTACAGTTCAACGGGTAGGCGTACATTCGGGTTCATGCCCGACGTTCGGACGAGACTGGCAGCGGCCAAGTGGTTCACCCTTGAGCACGCTGCCATGCAAATCCTGACTGGACACGGCTCGTTTAACGCCAAGTTGTGGTTCTTCCGGCGGCGGGACTCTCCAACATGCCCTTGTGGTGTCGAGGAGGAGACCGCCGACCATGTGCTTCGTCGCTGCAGCCTCCACGGGGATCTGCGGCGGGCGACATGGGGGAGTGGAGGCCCGCCGGGAGACGCGGCTCTTGTCCGAGACCGGCGGGCGTATGGCCGCCTCCTGGCCTTCTCCCGCTCCTGGCTGGAGCGAAGAGGGCTGGGACCGGCCATGCTTGAGTAGGGTTCCCTACTCGGGCAACCCGGGCAGGGTTCTCTTCCCTGTCCGGTTTCGGTCCATGGCGGAAGCCAGCATCCTCAGCTCAAAAGACCCACCTCCGCGTGGTCTCTCTCGGGCACGGCTGGCTGGCAGCAGCCGTGGCTAACGGGTTGAGCTGAGCGATGGGACCGACTCTGTTGCGGTATCCGGGCCAAAGATGGGGTACAGGCCAGGTAAAGGCCTGCAAAAAGGTCTAGGTACTGGCCACATCTTAAGGAGTTCCGCAGAGAGAGAGAGAGAGGCTGTGTTTATTTCCTTGATTAAAGTGCTAAAATTGTTCCCGTTAATGGGGAAAGTGTGGTATGTATACACACAGTCGTGCTGTATTCTGCGATGGCTAGAAAGCTTTCAACAACTAGGGGTTGAGGTTTGCTGCGCCAATAAGCATAGTTGGTGACCATTCTAACTAACTGCGACAATTTTCCTGCTATGTAGGGTTTATATGATACCACATTCGTAACGTATCTATCAGTGAGAGTACGCCTTCTTAGACTTAGGGGTATTTCCGCTGCTTCGACCTGCATGACATCAGTTGGTGTGCTCTTTAAATAACCTAGGCATATTCGGAGGGCGGAGAGCTGAATTCGGTCGATTAATTTCAGTCTTTCCTTGTTGCCACTACCGTAAAAGAGCGATCCGACATCTATGATAGATCGTACTGTTGCACGATAAAAGGTCAGGCTTGTTTTTGGGTCTGCACTCCACTTGTTGTGAGCTACAATTCTAAGGACGTTCATGTACCTCTCGGCTTTCTTGGTTATGCAATCAAGGTGGGTCGTCCATTTCAATTTGTAATCCAGATAGAGCCCAAGAAACTTTACTTCTTCCTTACATGAGAGCAGACAACCTCCGATGCTCAACTCATTGCCAAATTGGAGATTTCTCGCGTGAATGGGCAGACAACTGATTTCTCTCGAGAGACTAAAAGCCCGTTTATTAACGTTCATCGATTAATAATGTCGAGTGCTTCCGATAATCTCTCGATACACGTCTCTATTGTTTTTTGTTTACTGTACACACATATATCATCGGCAAATTGTATGAGGTCACATGTAGGACGTATCTTGTTTTCAAGATCGGCTACATATATGGCGTACAATAGGGAGCTCAAAATTCCTCCTTGAGGCAGTCCGAGGGCGGCTGTGCAAGGGCCGAAGAGTTTGTCGTTATGATGTACAAAAATTTGTCTGTTGGAAAGAAGATGTGTGATTCTGTGGGAGAAACCTGGTGGAAGCCCTAAATCTGACATTTTGAATTTCCAATACGTGTAATTGGACGTTGTCGTACGCCCCCTCAATGTCTAAGAAAAGTCCAAGTAACACTTCGTTTGTCGTGAACGCTACCTCAATGTCACTGATTAAGCTAGTGTGGCAGTCGTATACGCTTCTTCCTTTGCGAAATCCCCTTGCGAAAGTTTTGGGCAGTAGATTATGAAACTCGAGGTGCCATTCTAGTCTGTTTTTTACCATCCTCTCGAAAGTCTTGAGAGTACACGATGACATCGAGATGGGACGGTACGAGAGACAGTCGTCTTGTCTCTTCCCTCTCTTTAGGATTGGAACGACTAAATACTCTTTCCAACTCTGAGGATATTCGCCCTTAGTCCATATATTATTGAATATTTTGAGAAGGAGTTCCTGTGCCACTAATGGTAGGTTGGTTAACATTGAATAGTGAATATTATCCAGTCCGGGGGCAGTGTTCGCGTTGTGCTTTATGGCTAGGTTCAATTCTTCGAGTGTAACCTCGCTGAGTACGAAGTGTTGGTCTGACTTCAAAATAATGTCACTGCCTGCGTTGTCTAAAACGGAGACGGGGACGTAAGGGGGGCATAGCTTTTGTAGGAACTCATTCATGCATTCGTCCGTTGACATAGCAGTCGCGTTGGAGCTCAAGGGGTGATCGGATTTATTGCTCAGCCTTTTCAGTGTTCGCCAAACATAAGTGACATTGGAATGCCGATTGCTTTGACAGAAGGTTTTCCACGTTGAACGCTTACTCTCCCGGATGATCCTTTTCGCTTTCGCTTCTGACTTCTTATAATCGCAATAGGTTGGTATGCTACGAATGCATTTTTCCGGTCTTTCATGGCTTGACTGCATTGTGCGTTCCCCCACATTTTTCCCGATCTACTTTTCACCCGGTATGAATATTTCGGAATAGATTTCTCGCCAGCTTCATTCATAAGTTGGAGAAATTCGTCATAACTTTTCAGGTTGTCCTTACTGCTCGCTGTTGCTGCGTGACGTTCCATCTCTTCCCTATTATGTCGCCCAGTCTGCTTTATGAATATCCCATTTTCTTAAACGGCGTGTAATTGGTTGGTTGAAACGTGACTGTAGATCCTGGTTTAAACCATGTTTCTTGAATAAGTGCTAAGTCTACATTTTCATTGTGAAGAAAGAACTTAAGGTTTCCTTTGTTAGAAACCACAGATCTAGCATTCCATTGTACGATTTTCATAATCTTTCAGAGAAGTTAACGAAAGAACCCTAGATGGTCTATCTTGTCTTTGATTTCAACGAACAATTCCTCTTCAGACTTATGCGCTAAATTTTTCATGCCACAGAGAATTATGGTTAGAGCTTCACAAATTTGACATCCATTCTGTCATCCTTCCTGACCACCCCAGTTCTCTCAACATTACCATCTGAGGAGTCTGATCGATGAGGGTTTGAAGTGATTGGCGTCGCCGGGCCGTCTCTGACGCTATAACTTTTCAGGATTTCTGCGCGTGATTGTTCTGTTGGGCTTAATGATAAGATTGTTCGAGGCCTTTTCGGCGGGATTCTGTTTGAACTCCTGAGTTCAGGGAACATTGCCTTATTATTCAGATCAGGCGCCTTCGCCAGAAGTGCTGTCCTGAAAGAAGACATTTTTATCTTTTCTCTTGCTTCCATGACAGGTTTTCTTCAGACATGATGTTACGAATCGCGTTTTGCTTGCTGTGTTCAGGACATTTATTCTTATCCAGTGCGCTGTGGGGGCCTCCACAATGCACACAAGTAGGTGTTTTGTCGCTTGTACATTTAGAGCTTTCGTGGTCCTGGCCACATTTAGAACATCTAAGAGCAGTTACGACTCATGTGCCCAAAGCTTAAACATTTGAAACACACATTTGAAGTTGAAGGGATCTGCACAGAATGATGATTTCTCGACGAATGGGCGTTCTCGTGATGTGAAAAATAGAATATCTGCAAATATTTTATATATTTGCATTAATTTTCTGAATTGTTGGCTTATCAGCAGCTAAAATGGAGAAATACGCTACTTCTCGGCACAAGCAAGCGCTAATTTCAAAGATACATTTGGTAATTCCGCTTGTTCACGGCTAAAATTGAGACAAACCGCTAATTCCCGTCTAAAATTGATGTAAAATGCTCATTTGCAACTAAAACGAAGAAATAAGCCAATTCGCGGAACAATTTGAGAAAATTGGCTAAAATTGAGACAAACCGCTAATTCCCGTCTAAAATTGATGTAAAATGCTCATTTGCAACTAAAACGAAGAAATAAGCCAATTCGCGGAACAATTTGAGAAAATTGGCTAAAATTGAGAAAGCCACGTAATTCGCGGCTAAAATTGAGACAAACCGCTAATTCCCGTCTAAAATTGATGTAAAATGCTCATTTGCAACTAAAACGAAGAAATAAGCCAATTCGCGGAACAATTTGAGAAAATTGGCTAAAATTGAGACAAACCGCTAATTCCCGTCTAAAATTGATGTAAAATGCTCATTTGCAACTAAAACGAAGAAATAAGCCAATTCGCGGAACAATTTGAGAAAATTGGCTAAAATTGAGGAAACGCGGTAATTCGTGGCTAAAATTGAGGAAACGCGGTAATTCGTGGCTAAAATTGAGACAAACCGCTAATTCCCGTCTAAAATTGATGTAAAATGCTCATTTGCAACTAAAACGAAGAAATAAGCCAATTCGCGGAACAATTTGAGAAAATTGGCTAAAATTGAGACAAACCGCTAATTCCCGTCTAAAATTGATGTAAAATGCTCATTTGCAACTAAAACGAAGAAATAAGCCAATTCGCGGAACAATTTGAGAAAATTGGCTAAAATTGAGACAAACCGCTAATTCCCGTCTAAAATTGATGTAAAATGCTCATTTGCAACTAAAACGAAGAAATAAGCCAATTCGCGGAACAATTTGAGAAAATTGGCTAAAATTGAGACAAACCGCTAATTCCCGTCTAAAATTGATGTAAAATGCTCATTTGCAACTAAAACGAAGAAATAAGCCAATTCGCGGAACAATTTGAGAAAATTGGCTAAAATTGAGACAAACCGCTAATTCCCGTCTAAAATTGATGTAAAATGCTCATTTGCAACTAAAACGAAGAAATAAGCCAATTCGCGGAACAATTTGAGAAAATTGGCTAATTGAGAAAGCATTCTAATGTGCTACTCTTTGGGCGAGTACGCGGGAGAACGTTGAAAAAAAAAACGGTAATATCAAATAGCGGCTTTAAGCGACAGCAGAAAAGCATTGACTCATAGTAGAAAACGAAAATAAATCACTAATCCGCGGCTGAAAATGAAAAAAATAACTAATATGTGGGGAAAATTGAGAAAAAACTGAAGTCCATCGCTCATCTGGCTCAACAATTAATTTTTCAAAACGCAAAATTCGTGGTTTTCTCGAGGCAACAATAGAAAAAAGCGCAATTGAGAAAAATCGCTAATTCGCGGCTAAAACTGAGAAAATCTACTAATTCCGGCCTATAAAATTGAAGTAAAACGCTCATTCACAAGTAAAACGAAGAAATAAGCCAATTCGCGGAACAATTTGAGAAAATTGGCTAAAATTGAGGAAACGCGGTAATTCGTGGCTAAAATTGAGAAATAATTTGCGACTAAAAATTGAGAAAAAGCGCTTAGATCGCGGTAAAAATTGAGAAAAAAAGCTAATTCACGGATACAAGTGATAGAGAAGCCGCTTATTCACGGCTAAAATTGAGACAAACCGCTAATTCCCGTCTAAAATTGATGTAAAATGCTCATTTGCAACTAAAACGAAGATAATTAAATATTTAATTCGTAGCTAATTTTGGCACAAAGAGCTTATCAGCAGCAGAAGATAAACGCAAAATTACGGATTTTGTGAAAATCCTCCAGTTCGAAGCTGAAATTGAGTAAAAGCGGTGATTCCAGGCGTGAAATTAAGGAATAATTCACGGTTGAAATTCGGAAATAATGCTCAGCTAAAACGAAGAAAAAAAAAAAAAACGCTAATTCTCTGCTAGAACTAAGGAAACGAGATAACTTGCGGCTGAAATGGTGATAAGCGCTAATTCGCATGACTAAGAAGTGAAGAAAAACGTTAAAATTAGAGGAATAAAACGTTAACTCGTGGCTAAAACTGAGACAAACCACTAATTGCCGTCTAAAATGTAGAGGAAGAGCTCATTCGCAGTTTGAAATTCAGTAATTCACGGCTAAAGTGGGCAAGAAGCGCTTATTCGCTCGCTGAAACGGAGGGATCAATTTGTGAAAATCCACTAATTCACGGCCAAAATTGAGGAAATGCGGTGATTCGCGTCTGAAATGAAGAAATAAATTCGCGGCTAAAATTGAGAAAAAGCACTTAGATCGCGGCAAAAACCGCTAATTCATGGTTAAATTTGAGAAAAAAAAACAATTATTGGTTCGTATAGAGGCATGTTTGCGGCTGAAACTCAGGAAAAAAGAGAGAGATTCATGGTACAACCCCTCCCAAGGTTAAAATCCTAGATCCGCCACTGCGTATCACATGTTAAACAAATTGGTTTCATTGATTTTTTAGTGCCATTCACGAATGTGGTTCGCCTATTTCATCAATCAGGCAGCGCTGCAGTTGGCCATTTTGGGAAACAGTTGTTGTGGGTGATTTCCATTAGAAACATAGTAAGAAGACTGCCCACATGAGCTAGTTCCCAAGTGGCCAACGACAGCGCTGCTCGAATTATGAAAATAGGCGAATAGGTTTTCTCATTATTAGTCGCAAATTCGCGATTTTCAGCCGTGAATTTAGACTTTATAACTTTTATGACCCCGCATTGACGGTTTTGATCAATTTCAGTGACGACTTTGCACTTTTCTCTCAATTTTAACCGCAGGCTTCGCCCACTAACAGCACATTAGCGCATAACCGTAAAATGGCATCTGTGCACCGCGAATCGGCGGTTTTTTTGTCAATTTTAGACTGAAATTTGCGTCAAAAGACCACTAATGAGCCCTTTTTCGCAGTTTCAGCCATTAATATTAGCAGTTTTTCCAAACTTCTTGCCCCATGAACAGCACATTAGGACACCTTCTCAATTTTATTCGCTCAAGAGCCTAAAGAAACTGGAGGGGTTAGTGTATTTTCCCTTATTTTAGCTGCGAAGTTTCTTTCAAAAGGCGCGAATTTTTTTCGGTACTTTCAAAGGTATTTGAGCGCCTTTTGTAGCCAAAACTGTTCACCCACCTTTCACATCTCATCCCCCGATACCCAATTTGGCTTCTGAACTAAGACACTCCTGCCCAATGCAACTGCATCGAGTGGTCGAGCAGATCCTGGAAACCACCTACGAAACCAAGAAAGTATGTCTCGGTATTTTCCTCGACACGGAGAAAGCCTTTGACAAGGTATTCCATCCAGGCCTTCTCGCCAAGCTAAAGCCACACTTTACCGGACACGTACTACAGAATCACCCACTTCTATTTGAACGGGAGAACGTTTTGGGTCAAATATAAAACTGCCACATTTAGCCTCGCGACCCGTTCTCGTTGGAGTCCCACTAGGCAGTGTGCTTGGGCCATTCTTGTATTTGGTATAATGTGCATGACCTTCCCTCACTCACTTCAACCAACTCTTTAGGCGCACAAATTCGCCGGCGACACAGCCTTTCTGCAAGTAGCAGATTCTTTCAGTGCTTCAGCATCAAAGCTCCAGAGACAAGGGACTGGTCAGCGAGATGGAGAGTACGGATGAACCGTAACTAGCGGTATTGCTTTTTTGATTGAGTCAACCGTGGGCGTAGCCAGCGTGGGGGGGGGGCAGGGATGGGCAGTTGCCCTCCCCTAGAACCAAAAGCGCAGATTTCGTGGGGCAGCTGCCCAACCCCAAAATTCGATTAAAAAGTTAAAATCTAACACATTTGCAATAATTAAAACTTTCGCAGGACTTGCTCAGCCTGATCTGGCTAACAGAAACACAAATTTCTTGTATTTCGCTCCATAAACCCAATTTTGCGGATTTTTCTCACTAAAAATCACCAAAAATCAAAAAATTCGCGGATGTATGTTGCTGACAAACCGATTTCGAGGGTCGGCTTAATTTGGAAACCGATTTTTGCTGATTTTTCGCACTAAAATCCCATTTTCGCAGGTTCGACGCGCAATTCCACGTGTTTTGGCTAGCTCAACCCATCCAGACATAATATGGTGGGAGAGGAAATGTCAGCTCCGTTTACCGTCTCAGGGCTAAAAATTAAAAGTTTAGCTATTTTTCTCAATTTTACCTCAAACTAGCCCATTTTCTTCATTTTAGCCGTGAAAAGGTCCAAAAAAAAAAAAAAAAAAAAGGTGAAATAACGAATTTTCGATTTACTATTTCAATTACGCTAGCACTGGGCATCGCCTAGCTGCGAATTGGTGCGTTCTGTCAATTTCAGCCGCAAAAAAGCAGTTTTTCCTCAATTTAAGCCGTGGTTGAACGCTATTTCTCAATTTTAGCCGCGACAATTCCAACACACAAGAAGAAACGGTGAAAATTTTGCCAATTCGTTTTCTCTCAATTTTAGCCGCAAATTAGTGCTTTAATCCCGCAATTTCTGCATTGAGCATAAGAAAAAGGTCCGCGTAATACACGTGTAAGCGAAATTCATTAATTTCGACCCGGACGTTGCATCGCGAAACCTTATGGGCGTTTTCCACAATTTCACCTGCGAACGAACAATTTTCCTTAATTTTAGCCGTGAATAACAACTTTTTTCAAAAATATACACGCTAAGTCGCGCTTTTTCTCAATTGTATCCGCAAACTTGCTATACATATAGTATATGTATAAAAAACGGTCAATTAGCACTTTTTCGCGATGTTTATACCGAAATGCTGGTTTGAGAAACCACGAACTGCGTGCCTTCTCTCAATTTTACCAGCGTGAATGTGCTCCATTTCTCAATTTTAGCCGTGAATTGGCGTTTTTCCTCAATTCTCAAATTTAGCCGCAAAATGAGTGATTTTTTTTCAATTCTACGTTGAACGAGCAACTTATTTTGTCAATTTTAGCTGTAAAAAGAGCTCTATGAACCGTGAATTATCGCATTTTCTTATAATTTCGGCCCGGACTTTGCATCGCGAAACCGCAAATTAGTGTGTTTTCTAAATTTTTACCGCGAATAATGAGATTTATTTCTCAAGTTTAACGTGAATCAGCGCTATTTCTCAATTCTAGCCGTGAACGAGTGTTTTTCCTAGTCTTGGCAGCAAAATGCCCTTTTCTGCGGATTTCATCCGTGAAAGAACACTTTTTCTCCATACATGCACTCCACCCCCTCCCATCAGCACCCGCACTCTGGATCCGTACCTAGCTGGCCGCCCACCCCTTGATCACGGACTGGCTACGCCCCTGGAGTCAACGCCGTCGATTTGCCTTCTTGGGGAGACAATCCTGTAAAATATGGTTTGCGTTTTGCGACAAAATTTGAATTTCTAAAAGCTCAAAACCCGTCAAATGCCCAGTAACCAATCGTAATTTCTCTCCTTTATTTCACTGATGTGACCCAGTCTAATCGTCAAGGTTTGATTTGAGAACGATTACACGTTTCTAACTGCCTAATTAAAATCGTTAATTGACAAGTTATTCCCTGAGGTTAGGGAATTCGATCACGCCCTTAGTGAATGACCTACATATTTTTTGAAACACGCACCATTCCCCCTCGTCCGTAATAATGGTACCCGTAGCATCGAGTCTGTATTTGTTTAATTAAAATAAATAGAAAAAAAAAGAGAAGAAAAACGTTTTCAGTAGTCCAAGCCGGAGCCCTCAAGTATCAGATCCAGTTCTGAAAGTTGATTATTTTGTCTTATTTGATATTCAACGTTCTAGAACGAGATAAATATTGCAAAGACTGACACAGACCGTTTCATGTCTGTCCGTTCGAGTAACAAGTGAATTTTCATTCTAGAAACCTACTCATTTTTTTTTTTTTAAGCCTATTAAATGGAGTGCATATTCGTTCGCATAATAGTGACATGTTAAAACAAATAGGTGCAATTATTTTCTTTAAAAAAATGAATAAAATGAGAATAATTAAAAAAAATAGCGACCGATAATTGGATATTAATTCCTGTACGCAGGGAAGTCGACCTTTATATGAAGGTACTAAGAGGAAGAGAGAGAAAACGGCCGGGATGTCGGGACTCGGACTCAATATAAGAACCAGCTGCGACCACTCCCAGGCAGAATTTTAAGACAGTTTGTGATAATTTCTAATGGAAATTTAAATTAGTTTTTTTTAGCGCGCTATTTTGCACGGTTTCGTTATGCTAGAAAAAAAAAAAAATGCCCGGGAGAATTTATTTCTAATAATTTATGGCGCTATAATTGACGGCCAGAAATGTAGGTACGCGGTTTGTCGCGCGCGGTGTCAAGTTCTCATCATCCGAAAATTGAATGTGCTGAAACGTCACCTGTGGGGGGGGGGGATTTCTGGTGTAATCGAGGAGTTCATAAGCCCTGCCCCCACCCCTAAAACACCCATCACCTTGAAGTCTCTATACAGATGTGTACCTCAAACAAAGAGGAAGAAATATTCGTTACTTAATTAAGGAACTATAATAATATATTTTCCCCGTCTGCCGAAACAATATCGAAAAATGAAGTTTGTGAAAGTTATAGAAAACTCTAATAGCCGCCGCGCCGGTAAACGGTAATTCTATATTGTATTGACTGCCTCGAAAGCCCGAACCCAAAACCTCACCTTAAACAGTGTGAGCCATCCCCTTTTATAATACGCCATCAACCTGATGTAAAAAGTCTACCTGCGACTTGAGGGTCCCACAATCTACTTAGGTTTCATTCAACAGGTATCGATGGGCAACAGGGCAAACCTCACCTGACATCACGCTATTTCACGTAAGAATCGTCCTTTCTTTTATGACTTCGGTGCCCCTGGGTAACAGTTGTTCAAAAATATTAGCCCATTTTTCATAAAAACGCTCACATTTTCAGTGACCAAACTCGAGGATGGACGGAGAAAATAGTCAATAAAAGTGCTAAAGGAATATTTTTCTTCCGAGGCGACCCATAACGGTCTCCAAGTGATCGGAAGCCAATGACCCTCCGGAAAACATCCGGCTTTTGGTTCATACTATACACAAAGCGACCTTTTTTCTTGCACAATAAAAATGAAAGCCGTACTTTGTTTTAAGTTTGCTTATTTGGCAATTTTAGCTATCTCACTAGAGCACTATTGTTCTTGTAGAGATCCTTTAAAAAAACACAGGCAGGGAAATACATCTTTGTTCCCTCGGTCTTCACAGGGAACCACGCAGCAGGGTTGTTATAGAAATAACTCGAGAATGCTATGTACCGTGTGTGGGCAGCTGCTATGCGGCCACAGTAACGAAGTAAAGATTGTTCCTATAATGTCTATCGATAGGCGAAAAAAAAGTATTTGTACTATGATACGAGTACATTTTATACGTTCGAGTGTGATAGCACATTGAGGCGCATTAGAATTCTGGTAAATCATGGCCATTTTTGCGTCCGTGTAATTGCAACATTTATACAGGACTCTAACGGTTGCAAATTACTTTTCTGTTAACCACACCACTTCGTCCAGGTGAATACTGAATTATTAGATACCCAGTTTGAATTCAGCGCAGCAAAACAGCCGAAACAATGTCATATAATGTGCTCTAAGGAGGCCCGAGCCGTGGCGAAGGATGCTTCGCGAGGCAACGTTTCGCTTGAAAAAGTCACGTCTACCATTCAGCGTAAATCCATTTTACAGAACCGGCACTAATGAATTCCGACATTCATTAAGTAAAGCGATCCGCGCGCCTCACCTTTGTCGTAAAAGGCCATCCAAGGTGCCTTTGACTACATTTACGACTTCAATGTTCCCGAACTGGACTACACTTTTTTTTTTTTTTTAAACATTCAATTCAGTGAAAATGTTAATTAAAAAATTCCGCAATTTCTAACGCTGAATACAGGCACGGAATAACTTGTTTCCTCTTTTTTTGTGCGTGTAATTCGATGTAAACTGCGGGGATAAAATCATTTTTCAAATCCACCAATGGTCAGAGAGATACAAGTGTCGAACGTTATTATATGACTCGTGGTATCCGATCAGCATACGTGAAAAGCAGCTTGGAGAAGAACATTGAAAATAAAAAATTTTTTTTTTTTTTTTTTTTTTTGGCGCCGACTGCTGTGGTCATTCGCCTTGATCCCATTTTGTCTTTGCATTCATTTAAACATTATGGCATTATGGCTTTGCATAGTTGAATTGAAGTCAATCATCACATCTCATTGATCACATTTCACTAATCTAATATCACAGTGGTTTTCTAATCACACTTAGGTTATCACAGCAGGTTGAAAATTTCGACGCTTCGAAGGAAATTCAGTAAGTTTTTTAAATCGGGTAGTTCATTTTTTCTTAGTATATCTTTTAATTTTTTATTTTTTAGGTAGTGACCCCTCTCGACCGCGAAGATAGGGCAGATGTCGACGGCATGCTCCAGGGATGCTGGAAGGCCGCAGTCTGTGCAGTTTGGCATCATTCTCCGGGTGTAATAGCATGCCTGAGTTATTCTCGTACGGCCAATTCGAATGCGGGTAAGCATAATATTTTCTTTCCGTGTTAGTTCCGGGTGATCGTATGTCCCTTTTACATCCAATTTGATCGTACTCAGGTTTGTGCTTGTAGCGTTCCACTGCATTTGCCAGTTACTCCAGATGGCTTCCTCCAACTTTCGCTGCTCATCCACGAGCGGAAGCAGGGTCTCGCAGGTCACTGGGAGTTCCGTCGCTCTTTTGGCGATGTAATCAGCTCTCTCATTCCCGTTTATACCGCAGTGTCCCGGTACCCAGGTAAGAACAACGTTATTTCTCAATCTACTGTACTCCTCTCTTATCCTTTCCGTCTTTTGGTCTCTGGTTGAGCCCTGCATAAGTGAGAGAATCAGAGATTTTGAGTCGGTGCAAATAATACAGTTTTTATTGAGGTCGGAGGACATTCTGAGCGCATAAAGTACGGCGTACTGCTCCGCTGTATAGACAGACGCATGATCTGGTAACCTCCATGAGTATTCATTGTCTGGTGATTTGAACACGGCACATGCAACGCCAGTCGAAGTTTTGGACCCATCAGTATAAAATTTCTCATAGTTTGCATATTTACTTAACATTTCCCTGCAGAAGACACTGTATTCTTCGGCTGAGGTTCGCTCTTTGATTTTATGCATGAGGCTGCAATCTATGCGTATTTTTAGTTCTGACCACGGGCTCTTCGTTAGTTTCAGTGGAAGGACAGGCCCCACACTAGATCCAACGCTATTCATTATGGCATTTGCCCTAACTCCCATATGGCGCGTCCTGGACGGGAGCCTAGCATACATATCAAATAGGGGTGACTCATCAACTCTTGATGAAGTAGGAACCAATGGCCGTGCTTTGAGCGACGCGAAGCATATCAGCGTATTCTTGTTTCTCCGTATTCGGGGTGGCAGTTTCCCACATTCTACATAGAGGCTTTCCATTCTACTGGTCTTTAGAGCCCCGCTTATCAATCTAAGCCCGGTGTTATATACCTGATCTAGCGGACGAAGCCATGTCTTGCGGGCTGATCCGTATATTGTGGCTCCATAGTCCAATCTACTACACAGAAGCGTCTCAAAGATTCTATCTAGCATTTTTCTATCGCTTCCCCAGCTGTGCCTTGATACTATCCGCAATATTCTAAGAGCCTTTTGTGACTTATTCAACAAATATTGAACATGCTCCTTCCATCGAAGCTGCTCATCAAAAATAATTCCGAGGTATTTCACTGACGGGCGATATGGTATTGCGGTCCCGTACAACGTTAGCGGAATATGAGGATGGGCCTTACGGAGTCGGCAAAAGTGCACAGCGTTTGTCTTCTGCACCGAAAATTCCAATCCGATATTTCTGCCCTTCTCCACCAATTCATTTATACCCAGCTGCAGTTCTATGGGCACCTCATCTCTCTCGTGCGCCAAAAGCATAACTATGTCATCCGCGTATGCCACGACTTCAATTCTCGGGGTCGCCAGACATACCAGCTGGTTGATCCCTACTATGAAGAGGGTAGGACTCAACACGGATCCTTGAGGGATACCTTTTCGAATCGGAACTGTATCAGATACAATCTGCCCAATTCTGACACGTAATTTCCTGCTTGTGAGGAATGACTCGATGAAGAGCAAGAGGCGTCCCTGTATTCCCCATCGTCGAAGTTGAGCCAGTATTGCGCTGGGATCTATACTGTCAAATGCCTTCTTGATGTCGAAGAACACGGCTGTTACATGTTTTCTGTCCAAAAAAGCATCCTGGATGTAAGCCTCTAGATAAGTAAGTTGGTCTGTGGTGGACCAATACGCTCTGAACCCTGCCTGGGTTCCCGTTAGTCTTTGTTTGCTCTCGAGTTCCCAAAGAAGTCTTTTATTTATTATTCTTTCTAGAAGCTTTCCTAGGCAACTTGTCAACGATATTGGGCGATAGCTGGAGGGTTTATGAGGGTCTTTCCCAGGTTTCAGAAGCGGGATTACCTCAGCAACCTTCCATTCTGCCGGGTACGTGGCTGTGCTCCACACAGAGTTGAGAATCTCCAACAGACGAGGATGCTGCTCAGTAGGGATGTTCTTTAAAAACGCATTTGGTATATCGTCTGGGCCGGGGGCAGTGTTCCTTATGGCTTTCAGGGCCTCATTCAGTTCCTCTTGAGTGATAGGAGCATTATACAGTTCCTCGACGACGGGGACTTCTATCTGATCGATGCCACTTTCTTGCATCACACTGCTACCTGAGACGATCTCAGAGTTATGGTTTTCAGGATCAGAAGACTGTTCCTCCGGACTTGTAAAGTGATTAGCAAGAATGTTAGCTACCTGGAAGGGATCGGTTTCGGTACCTCCATCTGCGAGTAACACTGGAGGAGCTTTACTTGACTGTCTACCTTGAAGACTCTTCAACTTCCACCAGACCTCCTTAGGGGCGGCATTAGAGCTGATTGTGGAAACGTATTGTTCCCAGGATGCCTTCTTGGCAGCCAGTTTGACCTGCCTTTCTTTCGCTCTCAATATTTTAAAAGCTGCCAAATTTTGCTCGGTGGGGTGTCGCCTGAATATATTAAAAGCTCTTTTCTTATTTTCAATTGCCTCCCTACATTGCCTGTTCCACCAGGGGACCATTTGCCGTTTGTGGCGCGACGGTCTTGTTCTTGGAATAGAATTTCTGGCTGCCGTTAGCAGACTTGTCGTGCATTGTTGTACATCTCTTATCACATCTCCCGTAGCGGCTGGGAGTTTAACGTTTTGCCGATAGGCGTCCCAATCCGCTTGTTCTATTTTCCATTTTGGTGGCACCGAGATCTCGACTTGGTAGAAAGGCAAATTTATGACGATCGGAAAGTGGTCGGATAGAAGTAAGCTATCCAGAACCCTCCATTCTATGCCAAGGGCCAAAGTAAGAGAACAGATACTAAGATCAATAGCACTGAATCTTCCGCTGGCGGAGATGAAATGTGTTGGCGACCCGTCATTCAAAATTGTTAGGCCCCTGATGTTTACAATATCTGCGATTTCCTCTCCTTTAGATCCCGTTGTTTCTGAGCCCCACGCGCTATTGTGGACATTGAAGTCACCTAATAGCAGCACTGGACGAGGGAGCTGGTCGATAAGGTTTTCGACTTCCTCTTTGGCCCATCTTTGATCTGGCAGGTAGAGCGAGCATATAGTAACATCGTATGGAACCCTTAGCCTGACTGCCACTGCTTGTAACGAAGTCACACAGTTTATTTTGGTGTAGTGAAAGTCTGATCGAATGAAAATCGCGACGCCTCCATGTCGTCTTCCACCGATCTCGGGTGTTAATGATTTCGCAATGACATCGTATCCCTGCAATGTATACTCGTCTTTTGCGTGCAGGTGAGTCTCCTGCAGGGCAATAACGAAAGGCATCCAGTTTTCAATTAAGTTTTTAAGCTCATCGGAGTGATGTCGTAGTCCTCTAAGGTTCCACTGCAATATTCCGAATTCTTTTTCTTGTTCCATTCTTCGTTGTTATTCGTTTATTTCCTTTTGCCTTTTTGTCGCTGCTCTTCCCAGCTTCCCCGTCTTCTTCCCTGCGGCCAACCTTTTTTCTTTTTCTCGTTGGACGCAGTTCCATTTTCTTCTTCCACGTTATCCGCGTTGATTTGTTCATTGACGGTTCCCTTTTGGGGATCCACGATCTTAGGAGTGGAAAATGCCGAGTCATGTTCCTTTCCCTTCTGAGTTGGCGTGTTCTCGGTAGTTGCCACGTTTCCAGGGATAGGTTCAGTGCTCTTTTCCTGCACCTTATCATGCCTCCCCTTTTCAATAATTGTGCTCGTACTGTCATTTTCCTTTCTCAACCCTGTATCCTCGCCAGGACTACCAACACTGGCCACTTGCCTCTTCCTGATTTCGAAGGAGTACTGTGGTATATTTCGCGCTATTTGTGTTGTTTGGTTTGTCTCTTTTCTTTCATTCGGTTTGCCCAATTCATTTCTAGCCGGCATCCTTTTTACCTTCTCCACGTATGATATGGATTCATTTACACGGGATGAGCTTCTCGCTTGTGATTTCGCCTGGAAGTAGCTACACCCAACAGTAGCTTTGATTTTTTGAACCTCTTTTTCGAATTTAAAAATCGGACAGTCTCTGTAACTGGACTTGTGCATACCTTCACAATTAATGCATCTAGGCGGATTATTGCATGGCGAAGCACTTTCGTGCGTGCCTCCACAGTCACATATGCGGCTTGACCGACATGTGCTTGATGTGTGTCCATATTTTTGGCAGTTAAAACACCGAAGTGGGTTGTAGATGTAGGGCCGAACCTTAAACTTTTGATAGGCCGCTGTAATTTCTTTTGGGAGAACGTTCCCTTTGAAAGTAAGGATGGCTGTGTTTAACCTTTCTTCCACGCCATTACTATCTTTTTTTGTCAGTATTTTTACAGAGCAGACGTTATGTGCCTCAAGGAATTCTAATAATTCCTCTTCGGTCGCGTATTTTAAATCCTTTGCAGTTATGACTCCTTTCATTGTATTGAACCTCTCAGGCACATTTGCCAGCACTTCCATGGCTCCTAGCTTTGTTAGTGACTTTATCTTTTTAGATTGGTCTTCGGTGAGTGCTTCCACGAGGAGTGACCCGTTTCTGAGCTTCCTCACATCACTCACCATTCCAACAGCTTTATTAACCTCCCTAGCTATAAGAAATGGAGACACCTTTTCAAACGTGCTTCCAATTCTATTTAGTACAATGAACTTCTCCCATACTCGTTCTATATGATCTAAATTTCTGACCTGCATGTAATTTTTCTGTGTTCCAGGTACAACATTTTTTGGTGATCTCCGATCTGCCCTTCTCGATTTTCGAGGCGGTGAGATTCGGGAACTGTATTCATAAGGCTCGAATGTGAGCGTTTTCCTCTTTCTCGCTCCATCCATGTCTACTGGTGGCGTATTACAACTTCCATCTGATTTTTCGGGCGTAACTATTTTTCCTGTGTAGTTATACTGGCTTTTTTCCAGGTAAGAAAGCTTAACAGTGGATTCTGCGGTGCTCTCCGGCTGAGGCAGCGCATCCTGCATTCTCTGGTTCTGGTAGTCAGAGGAGACCAACTCTCTTCCGCTTCCACCATTTCCTAATTTTTCTCCTTGCGTTGTCACTTGTTGGCACTTCTCATTTGACAAGCTCACCTCGGTTGGTGAGCTTCTAAAAATCAAAGAACGACGCCTGAAAGGGTCTTCCGGAGCCTCCACTGCGGAGAGAGAATTGGCAGAGGCCTTCCCCCTACCATTCTCCTGGCTACTTTCATTTTCGTGTTTCGAGTCCTTGTCCGCGCCGTTGTCGCCCAGAGGGGCCTGACCTCCCACTGGGTTAACGTTAATCAGTCCGGCTTTTTCTTCGTTTGTATCAGCCATTTTGATTTCAAAAATGCATTTTATACCTCCTGCCAGGTTTGCAATCAGCCGCCTCTAACATGAGGACCAGACGCTGACCAGGACGCCGCCCAATATGGGAACAGACGCGCCTGGGTTTCGGTGTAGGCTCCTAGGAAAGCGTAACCCTAGGGTGAGTACTGTGGGTGTGGGTATGTGTAGCTGTGTCAGTGTAATGCCTCATGTGTGTTGTGTGGTGTGTACTGGATGTGTGTTAGTGTACTCTTAAAAATATTTGTTTCAACTTTCGCAACAAAATCTACCGCCTAGCGAGACCTCCATAATATTTTTTTTTTTTTTTCATTCGTCAATTGTAACGCTCATAAACATGATTTATTTCAGTTCACTATCATTCATTATTTATTATTATTTATTTATTTATTTTCCGGCCCTCAAAAACTGTAAGCTTGAGAAGAGAGCTGGAGTTCACTCTCCAAAAGGATAACATTTAAGTATATATATACACGGGTAAACAAAACAAACTATTATCAGGTAATACAACACTACTAAGAAAATACTAATAAATGGACAAAAAAAAAATACCTATTATAAATTTTGTACTTTCAGCCAACCTAGTATCTTTTTGTTAATTAAAAATTCTTCAAGTTTTTTAACACTCGGGAACGTGTGATAATTGAACCTAAAAACACTGACAAAAAACACGACGCTTAACTCTCTGTTGTCAGGGGTGGGCAAATTACAGCTTTTTGAGTAATTAATTACAAATTACAAATTACTTCCAAAAAAGCGGATTAATTACAAATTACCAATTACTTTTCACTTCCACGAATAATTACAAATTACAATTACTGTAATTGAATTACTTTTTCAATTACCAATTACCCAAGAGCTGGATTTGTGGAACACGCAAGCGTCTTGCTCTTGTTCACTGTCATTTTTTTTAGTGCGTCCAGCCAACTATCGAACGTCAGAACAGATCTTTGAGATAGGAACCAGTAACAGCATAGCCCCAAGATGCCAAACATCATGCATGAGTAGGGTTGCGAAATTTCCGGGGTCAAATTTGCTAATTTGGCTAATTTTTCCCCACTGTCTGAACTGTCACGGGGAACCCCGGATAGTCATGGTTTGCTAATGTGGCTAATTCGCTAATGGCTGATTCGTGGTCTCGCGATGCAACGTCCAGACTAAAATTAAGAAAAAAAATCGCTGATTCCCGGTACATGGAGGCCATTCTACGAATAAATTGTGAAAATCAACGCAAAAAGTTTTGTGTAAAGTTGAGAAAACACGCTATAATATTGACAAATAAAAGACGCTTTCAGGTTAAAATTGGCCAAAAATGGCAAATTTACAACTGAAATGGCGTAAAATCGCCCATTCGCGTATGAAAAAGGGAATAGGATGCTGAATGGACGCAAAATTAGCACAAAACGCTATTTTACACTGAAATTGGGAAAAATCGTTAATTTGCAATTTTCAGATATGGAGTTATTGGAAAACGTTAATTCGCGGATACAAAATGAACAAAACCACTAATTCGCGGCAAAAATTGAAAAAATCACCATTTAGCGCAGCTAAAATTAAGAAAAACGTTAATTTTCAGTTCAAATTGGGGGAAAAGTGCTAACTCTCAGTTAAAAATGGGAAAAATTGTTAATTTTCAGCTTAAATTGAGTCAAACGCCGATTCTTGGCGAAAATTGACAAAATTCAGTGAATTATGCACGGTTTGGAAACGCTACCACGCTGCTAAAATTTAGAAAATTCGCTTAAAATTGAGAAACATCAATAATTCACGAATTAAGTATCGTGAAATTTAAAATTTAAAAATGATGATTTTTTGACAGAAAATGATGGACAGATGTACAATTTTTGGTTTGAAAAAAAAAAAATTTACATTTATAATTTAAATTCGTACCTTCTGAAGGCATTTTTGTGGCTAAAATCAGAAAAATGGCAAATTTATGCATGGCTATAGTACAATGTTAAAAATTACGCTAATTCACGGCTAGAACTGAAAAGAAGCTGAAAAGATCTATAATAGTTTTATAAAATTGCTCAAAATTAAGAGAAAGGTTAATTTTAAGCCTAAAAATTGAGAAAATTGCTAATTCGCGGTTAAGAATGGAAAAAATCGCCAATTTACTGCTGAAATTGCGCCAGACGCCAATTTGTGACTGAAATTGAGAAAATTCGCTAATTCACAGGTTTGAAACGCCACGACAAGTCGCCGCTACAATTCACGGTTGAAATTGAGAAAAATTCTTATTTGCACCAAAAACTGAATATAAGCCAATTTGCGGATTCTGAAGGCAGCTTTTCAGGCTGAAATTAAAAAAAAAAAGCCAATTTGTGGCAATAGGTGAAGAAACCGCTAATTCCCGAGTAAACTGAGGAAAATCGCTCATGCATTGCGTATGGTGAAACAAAAACATCGTAATTCGTGAAAAGTTCCCCTATTTTGCGGCTAATATTGAGGAAAACACTAAAGAAAAACCTTAATTTCCAGCTGAAACTGAGAAACGTGCTAATCCCCTGGTAAAAAGATTAAAAAATCGGTAATATGCTGCTGAAATTGAGGAAAACGTGGATAACTAAGAAACATCGCTCTCAGGATAAAAACGATACTTTGCTGCTAAAGTTGAGAAAATGCTCAAATTCATGGCTATGGAAGGGGGTGGGGCAAAACCGCTAATCTGCGGCTGAAATTGAGAAGAACGATACACTCGGCCAAAATTGAGAAAAGCGCTAATTTGCGGGTATAGAGTCCAAAAATCGCCCTTAACTGAGTGATTGAGGCTATGATGAGGCCAGCAAGATGTCCAGATTCAAGAGAGTGTGCTGGCTGGGTGGAATGATGACTAAAATGTGAAATTACCCGCCTCCTTTCAACCTTACGAGATTTCAATCTGATCCTTCCTCCCCCCCCCCCAAGACAAATTCCTACTTACGCCACTGGTTTGGGGCTTCGATGAAACTTTTGTACCGTTTTTTTCAGCAAATTTGCAGGCAAATTTCAGCTGTAAATTGGCGGTTTTTTCCGTTGTTAGCGGCGAATTAGCACTTTTTCTCAATTTAGCTTCAAAATAACCTTTAAAATCTCTTAAGTTTGGCCAGATTAATTATTTATTTTCTAAATATTACCCGCAAATTAAGCGGGTTTTTCACATTTCAGCACCGTATTAGCAATTTTAAGTTACTTTTATGTATAGATTATTGCTTCTTCTTAGTTCTAATCCGTGAATCAGCGTTGTTTTTACTTATAGCCGTGTAAGAATTTCCCGTTTTTTGAATTTTAGCCACAAAGTTGCCTTCAGAAGGCGCGTATTT
This sequence comes from Corythucha ciliata, assembly GCA_038030265.1. Classification (NCBI taxonomy): domain Eukaryota; kingdom Metazoa; phylum Arthropoda; class Insecta; order Hemiptera; family Tingidae; genus Corythucha; species Corythucha ciliata. Next base: position 3,159,106 of record CM075943.1, on the reverse strand, counting down.
GAAGAAATTTCAAATTTCACCACACTTTATCCGAGAATAATTGATGTTCCTCAATTTTAGCAGCGAATTTGCGCTTTTTCTAAATTTTTAACAGCGAATTTGCCTTTTTTCTAAATTTTTAGCAGCGTAGTAGCGTTCCCAACCCTTGCATTAACCGAATTTTCTCGATTTTTGCCAAGAATTGGTGTTTTCCTCTAATTAAGCTGCAAATTAGGAGTTTTTTTCAATTTTTGCAGAGAATTATCACTTCTTCTCAATTATGAACCGAAAATTAGCGTTTTTCTTAATTGTAGCCGGGCTAATTAGTGATTTTTTCTAGTTGATTTTCTACATTTGTATCCGCGAATTAACGTTTTTCCTCGACTTTAAACCCACACATCGCGATTTCAGTTGTGAATTTGCTTTTTTTGCCAAATTTTCACCTGAAAGCGTTTTTTTTGGTCAATATTATAAGTGTTTAACCACAGGGTTGGTCCAAAAACAACCTTTTTGCGTTGATTTCCACAATTTATTCGAGGAATGGCAACCATGCACCGCGAATCAGCGATTTTTTCTCAATTTTAGTCTGGAAGTTACATTGCGAGACCATGAATCAGCACTTTTTCGCAGTTATAGTCACGAATATTAACGTTTTTTTTTTTTTTTTTCAAATTTTTCGCTTAAGGACCTAATGAAACTGGGGACACAGTGTATTTCCTCAAGATAGCGCGAATTTTCTCAATTTGAGCCACCAGATTAGCGCTTTTGGGGGGCTGAATCGGATATTTAGCCCACAGTCTTTGCTGTGATATCACTTGCAACGTTATGTTCTCCATAACATCGGATAAATTGAAATTCGTAGAAAGTAGCCAAATCGCTGTTCAACCGTCTGACCTCTTCACATACCTATACATCCATGGATAACCTAAAAATCCTCATTTATCCGTATTTAAGCTTTTCGGGGGGGGGGGGGGTCCGTCTGATCCGGGGCGGTTCCCCCAACCTCGGTAAGCTCCTGCGTGGTGTCTGTAGTCCAAGGAAGCAGCTGGTGGAAGCTCGCGGACCATTTCGGTCCAGGCAATTTAGAACTGGCTGACGCGGCAAAAACTTTTGAAAATGCGCTAATGTTCGTGGCTATAACTGCAAAAAAGCGCTGATTCCTGGTCTCACGATGCAACTTCCAGACAGAGATTGAGAAAAAAAATCGTCGATTCGCAGTGTATGGACGGCCATTCCGCGGATAAAATGTAGAAATCAATGCAAAAGTGTTGTTTTTGGGCCAAACCCGCGGCTACAATTGAGAATACACGCTACTAATTCAAGTTTGTACAGTTAAAAAAAAGACATCGCGACTGATATCGACAAGAACAACGATAATTCGGATTAAAATTGGGCCAAAATGGCAAATTCACAACTGAAATGGCGAAAATATATGCTAATTCGCTGCAAATTATCAGAAAACGCTATTTAACAGCTGAAATGGCGAAAAATCACTAAAACGCGGATAAAGTTGAGGAAAAACGCTAATTCGCGGATATGAAAATGAATAAAATCACTAATTCCCGGCTGTAATTGAGAAAACGCAAATCCGTATAGCTTCTGAAAGATCCAGCGCTCAACCTTAGCAGAAAAGTAGAAAGAAATTGCTTATGCGGGCCTAAAATCTAAAAAAACAACACTGCTAAAATTGAAAAAAAATTAATTAATTAATTAGGGCGGCTAACATTAAGGAAAACACTAATTTTCAACTCAAACTGAGAAAAAGTGCTAAAAATCGTCACTCAAAAATGAAGTATGCGGCTGAAAATGAGGAAAACGATAATTCGTGGCTACAATTGAGGAAAAGCACTAACCCGTGGCCAACATTGGGGAAAATCACTAAAAGTTCGAGGCAAAAACTAAATAATAAACGCTAATCCATTGCAAAAATTGAAGGAAAAAAATGCCAACGTGAGACTGAAATGTGAAAAAAAAAAAAAAAAAAAAAAAAAAAAAAAAAAAAGCAGCTAATACTGAAAACATTCACTAATTAGCCCGGCATAAATAAAATAAAAACTCTAGTTTTCATCTCAAATAAGGAAAAAGAGCTATTCCCCGCTAAAAATTGAGGAAAACGCCAATTCGTGGCTAAAATTGAGAAAATTCGCGAATTAACAGGCTAAAAACGCTTCTACGCAGCTAAAAAAAGTAAAAAAAAAGCGCTAAAATTCATGGCTATATTAGTAAAAAAAAAAAAAAACTAAAAAACAAAAAAAAAAACAAAACAAAAAAAAGAAAACACTGAATAACGGCTAGAACTGAGAAGAAGCGCTAATCCATTTAAAAAAAATGCTTATACGGTGCTAAAATGGAGAAGAACCCGCTAATTTGCAGCTAATATTGAGAAAATCAGTAATTATTTTAGCTAAAATTAAAAGAAAGGTTAATTTTCATCCAGAATTGAAAAAAAGTGCTAATACACTGCCAAAAATTTGGAAAATTGAACATTTGCACATAAAATACAATCGGAAAAAGCCAATTCGTGGTTAAAATAAACAGAATTCGCTAACTTACGGGTTAGAAACGCTACTACGCTGCTAAAATTACGAAAAAGCGCTAAATCACGGCTAAAATTGAGAAAATTCACGGCTTCCTCGGTCAACTTTGAGGCTAAAATTGAGAAACAGCGCCAATTTATGGCTATGGGTGAAAAACTAGCAAATTCGCGGCTAAGACTGAGAAAAAAACGCTGATCCGTAGCGTATGGTTATGGTGAACAAGAAAATGCTAATTTGTCGTAAACATTTAGAAAAAACCGCAATTTTGCGGCTAATATTGAGTAAAACGCTAATTTTCAGCTCAAACCGAGTAAAGTGGTAATTCTCTGGTCCCTACTAGAAAAAATCGCTAATTTGTGAAAATTGTGAAAAACGCCAACTCGAGAAAAAGTTAATAAACATCGCTGATTCACAGGATGAAAAAGGTACTTTGCTGTTAAAGTTGAGAAAAAGCGCGTGTTTATGTCTATAAGGTGGGGGGTGGGAATACCTCACTAATCCGCGGCTAATTTACGGCGTAAAGCGCTAGTCTGCAGGTAAAGTTGACAAAAAGCACTCATTCGCGGTTAAAATGGAGAAATTCGCGGCTTAAACTTGTGTGATACATCTCAACTCTGTACTCGTGTGACTACTGCGGGTAGTCGGCTCCACCTCGTGCGCTAACTGTCAGGCTCATACGGAATTGTGTACTGCCTATAAGCTTTTACGAGCGTAAAATTTAAAATAGAAGAAGATTGACGCTGGAAGAGTATGACAGAGATATTTCGGGTGCGTGATTCTGGTACGTTTACCCCCTGAATTGTTCGTTCGTAAGACAATCCCCCAGTTTTCATTCTTATTTTTCACACTAATCGATCAAAACGCGTAACTAGCGAACGATAATTTATTGAATTTGTGTGGGTAGGGTGGGCGGGGATTTGTTTCTTGGGGGAGGGGGGCGGGCTTAGAAACAGCACAATTTCTCACGTTCTTCATCGCATGCTTTAAACGTGTCAAAGGAATAAAAAACAAAATTCTAGCTCGTGTACGACTTCACGTATGTTCTATACGGTAAACCTGTAAGTGGATAGGAAATCATTAAGGTTTTTTTTTTCCTCCTTAATCATTCGTTTTTTACTGATCTAATTAATAGCGTCATTAAATTTGTGTTCTACACTCCATCATATCCTACAGAAGGTAGTGGAAAAAATACCGCTTTTATGTGATCGTATTGGTATTAACGGCTTATTATTTTTTTAACTCCGTTTTTCTCCGTGTTCTATTAGGTTTTTTATTTCTTTTCTTGGTGTTTCATCTTTCATTTTATCACCGTGTCGGGGCAAAAATTATTCATTCTTCGAGATTTTTCCCAACAGCTTAAAAAGTTCTTTAAGACAAGAGCAGTTTGAATAGCAATTTATTGAAAATATCTTCTTAAGGCATTCGAGAATGCCTACCAGGGAGTTTTCAATATATTACAACTATTTTTTCTGCGTACTTGGTTTAAGCATTAACAGCCAACCAATATTCAGACCCGAAACTTGCAAATTTAGGAATATTATGCAAGAAAACCTTCAATTTCACACGGGTTGTCATTTTCCCCAAGCCAAACTTCTGAATGATCGCTTTTTCTTATATTTAGCCGTGAATCAGCGCTTTTCCTTAATTTAAGTCGTGGATTTGCCCTAAGACAATAGTGTTTTTTCTCAAATTTGGCCTGGAAATTGTATCAGGAACGACGAGGGGGGCGGACCGCCCCAGGCCCCCTTATCAGACGGGGCCCCCGAAAAGCTTAAATACGGAAAATTGAGTATTTGTAGGTTGGACGATTGCACATCGATTTGCCTCCTTTCTATGATCAAATTTTGGAAAATTTCAGCCTTCTTGAGGATAATTCGCGGCTAAAATGGAGAAAATATACACCGTCCATTGGGTCCTTACGCGCACTGAAGTGCTGATCGTCAACGTGCAACTTGCTAACGTGGTAAACACTTTGGAAAAATCGCTAATATTCCTCGCTGTATAACTACGAGAAAGCGCTGATTCGATGGTCTCATCTCACGATCCAACATCCGGGTCCAAATTGTGAAAAAATCACTGATTCGCGGTGTATGGAGGCCATTCTACGGCTAATCAAGGCAAAAGTGTTGTTTTTGGCCCCAGCCTGTGAGTAAAATTGAGAAAACACGCTCCTACTCCTAATTCAAGGCTGTACAAGTAAAAAAAAAAATCTAGCTTCTTAGCTAATATTGACAAAAGCAACGCAAATTAGGGTTAAAATTGGTCAAAAAAGGCAATTTCACAACTGAAATTGCATATAATAAAGAGAATAGATGCTAATTCAATGCAAAAGTAGCAGAAAATGATATTTATCAGCTAAAATTGAGAAAAATCGCTGCAAATACCCAAAACCACTAAAATCGCAGCTAATAATAAGAAAACAAAAATCCGAAGCTTCTGTAGACTTCAAGGCTCAGACTGAAAAAAACAGCGCTAACCCTTGGCAGAACCAGAAAGTAAAAAAATTGATGACGCGGGGCCTAAACGACGCGGCCAAAATTAAGAAAAACTCTAATTTTCAGCTCAAATTGAGAAAAAGTGCTCATTCGATGGTAAAAATGAGGAAAATGGCTAGTCTGCAGTTAAAATTGTAAAGAACGCCAGTTCACGAATAAAATTCAGAAACGCTTGTGCACTGCTAACATAAAAAACGCTAGTTCACGGCTAAACTTGAGGAAAATCACCAATTTGCCAACAAAATTGTGGTAAAATTGAGAATTAGTGCTAAAATTGAGAAAAATGACTAATCTGCAGCTGAAAATGAGGTTAACGCCAATTCGCGGCCAAAATGAAGGCAAATCGCTATGATTAAACTATATAAAAACGCTGCTGCGCTGCTAAAATTGAGAAAAAGCGCTAGTTAAAATGATGGAAAACCACTAAATCCCGGCTTAAATTAAAAAAACGCAAATGCGTAGCTTCAGTTTGAGGCTGAAAGGCTAATACTAAACAAAAAACGCTAATCTATAGCAATTAGCCCGGCATAAATAAAGAAAAACTCTAGTTTTCAGCTCGAACGGGGAAAAAGTACTATTCCCGGCTAAAAATAGAGAAAAACGCCAACTCACGGCTAAAATTGAGGAAAATGACTAATTTGCGGATAATGCGTGTTAAAAATTTCTAATTTAAATATGCGCCTTCTGAAGGGAAAGTGGCTAAAATTGAGAAAAACGGCAAATGCGTGGCTATAAGGTAAAAAAACCCGTTGATTCAAGGCTAGAACTGAGAAGAAGCGCTAATCTACGGGTGTAGGTAAAACAAAATTGCTAATGCGTTGAAAAATTCAATTTTAGGCCTGGCTAAAAATGAGAAAGGCTATAATGTTCAGCCTAATTGAGAAACAAAGCTAATTCAATGCTAAAAATAATAATAAAAAAATCGCCAATTTACAGATGAAATTGTGGAATACGCTAATTTGTGGCTAAAATTGAAAAAAATCGCTAATTCACTGGCAAAATTGAGGAAAACCACTAATTCGCGGACAAAAATTTTGAAAAAATTCAATTTACATAAAAAATTGAAAATACGTTAATTCGCGGCTTCTGCAGGCCGCGAATTAACTTTGGGGTTAAAATTGAGAAAAAGCGCCAATTTATGTCTATAAAGGTAAAAAAAACCGCTGATTTGCATGCACGTGAACCTGGCGGCACACATATCACTAAACACGACGAAAATGGCGCCATTCGTTTGTTTACTGTTTGTTTACGTTTGTTTAGCCCAAATTTTCGTTTGTTTAGCCCAGCGAAACATGTATTTACATCATTGTAGTTTCTTATAAATACATGTTTTGCTGGGATAAACAAACGAAAATTAGGGCTAAACAAACGTAAACAAACGAAGTTCTGTCTGAATATGTAGCGAAACAAACGATTGGGGTCATGTGTGCGGTTGCGTGAAGTTGGCGGCACACATGATGTATTTTCTTATAAATACATGTTTTGCTGGGCTAAACAAACGAAAATTTGGGCTAAACAAACGTAAACAAACGAAGTTCTGTCTGAATATGTAGCGAAACAAACGATTGGGGTCACGTGTGCCGATGCGTGAATTTGTCGGCACACATATAGTTTTTTTTAAAAATTGTATGTCCCAGGGCTAAACAAACGAAAATTTGGGCTAAACAAACGAAAACAAACGAAGTTCTGTCTGAATATGTAGCGAAACAAGCGATTGGGGTCACGTGTGCCGATGCGTGAATTTGTCGGCACACATATAGTTTTTTAAAAAATTGTACGTCCCGGGGCTAAACAAACGAAAATTTGGGCTAAACAAACGTAAACAAACGAAGTTGTGTCTGAATATGTAGCGAAACAAACGATTGGGGTCATGTGTGCCGTTGCGTGAAGTTGGCGGCACACGTTTTGTTTTTTAAAAAATTGTATTTTGCAGGGCTCAACAAACGAAAATTTGGGCTAAACAAACGTAAACAAACAGTAAACAAACGAATGCCGCCATTTTCGTCATGTTTAGTGATATGTGTGCCGCCAGGTTCACGTGCATCTGATTTGCGGCTGAGAAAAATCGCTAATTCATAGCGCATGGTGAAAAAAAAGCGATTTGCGGAAAAACCTGCTATTTTGCTGCTAAATTGAGGAAAAAACGCTCATTTCCAGCTCAGACGGGGAACTAATTCTCAGCTAAAATATACAAAAAAAATTGCTAATTTCCTGCTGAAGTAGTGAAAACTCAACTTTGAGGCCTCTTGGAGATTTCCGCCCCGGGCCCCGCGATAGGTGTGCCAGGCTATTCGTCATGGCCGGCTGCCCCAGGGTCCGCGCCCACTAAAAGAAAGGCCCAGAAAATTGCGATTTTACGGGAAAATATAGCCCAAAAACTTGAAATTTCGCGAAAATGAAGGGCGAGAAACATCCATTTTCGCGAACACTTACAATTTAGGCCCAAAACTCAAATTTCGCGAAATTAAAGCCAAGGGAATTTTAAATTTAGAGTTACCAAAATTACAATTCTATCCTGAAACTTCAAATTACCGAATATTCAGTCAGACAACTTACAATTAATTAATAAATTAATTAGACTGATATTATCCGGACGACGATGGAAGGGCATAGCCCAACACGATTCGAGTTTCGAGAAAAAATGGCTCCCCCGGCGGGATTTGAACCCGCAACCTCTGGATTACCAGCCCAGCACGCTGCCATTTGCGCCACGGAGACGCCTATGGGAGTTGTAGTACTCCGAGGGATAAGCTAAGCCGAACCCCACCCAGGTCCATTGTCCGTGTTGGGCTATGCCCTTCCATCGTCGTCCGGATAATATCAGTTTAATTAATTTATTAATTAAAATACCGGCGACAGATTTATTCATTATATCCATCTAACTTACAATTAATTTTGGGGATAATTATTAAGCTCCCAAACGTTGCAATTTTGCGGCTAACGTCAGCTGTCGTGGGGGGGGGGGTCTAAACCCCCAACGTCATTCGTGTTCATTATTAAAAGCCAAGATTCATCTTTTCTCGGGTTCCCGACATCTGAAGTTTTTTTTTTTTCCGCCAGGTTGAAGAAATGTATAGTTTCCTTCTAATACTTGTGTTTAATCCATTCTCTTGTTACTTGCTTGGGCACTACAAGTATTGGAGGAAATCGCAGTGGATGGGGGGAGGGGAGAGAATAGCCGCGTAGGGCGGTAAAATTAAATTAGCCTCAGGGCATCGGCAACAAGCAAGATCCGGGCCTGGTTGCCTCCTGTACGCCTCTACTTGCCTTGGTGAACGTCTCTACTCTTAGGATTAGTAGTCTAAGGATTATTATATTTTGAACTTTATTATAAAAAAAAAAAACACACACACACCGCCTCACGTATCGTTGAAAAGTTTCTGTGTTAAATTTACAAAAAAAAAAAAAAAAAAACTCACGAAAGTGGAACGACTTTTTCTTGAAAAATTTGAATATTGCGACACAAAGGCGACGCAAACCTAGTTTCATTATGAATTAAAGCCTCACAAAAAAGACAAATGGTGACGTTTCATTAATGTATTTCGATTGTCATCCCTGTAGGGGAGATTTTTGTCTTAAAACTGTACATGAACATCGTTCTTGTTAGCCGAAGACGCCACGAACATTTATGTTATGAAAGATGAAACTTCTGTATATAAATACATATTAATATTTTTTTTTTTTTGCGCTTCCCCATACATTGCGTGCAACCATCAGCTATGCAGGATATCTCCTGAAGACACCTTTGCCTTTTACGAAACAGAACGTGTGACGATTTCCCACCCCTTTTTTTTTGTTTAATGGCGAACATTTTATCCTTATTGAGTTATTTATAACTTATAACCAATGGAGATTATTCCTTTGAAAACACAGAAAACCCCGGCCATTTCCTATTTCAATGAGTTGTTTTATGAACGTTATTAATGAGGGGAAAAGTAGATGTCAACCTGAGATTCTCTGTAATTGAAACGTGTATACCACCAACACCATGTTTCACGATTGTATCGAATTAATTGTAAGTAAAACATCAACTCCTATTATAATAAAACTTTAATTTGCATAAAGGATTAAGATAAGTCTGAGATTTAAATTATTTTTTGTGTCCCTTTCATTCAAGCGTATTTAGGATTGAAACGTTGCCACATTTATCCTCAATAAACGCGATTGTTGATAAAAAGGACTTTGCATTAGAACAAGCTAGTTTCATTATCCCATTACAGAATTAAATGAACTGGAAACAAGATAGAGAAAGGGGGGGTGAAGTTGTTAATGCTGAGCGACTATTTCGGCTTTATTATGCTTTGTTTGATAACGTACTAAAAAAAAAAAACACCAACAGGTTGTTAAGGTAAAATTATTGTAGCAGGTGATCTGTCGACGCGTTGTGATGCTTGTTTGCCGCAATACTGTGAACAAATCATGCCGCTCCGTTCGTATAAGTAATATACGAAAGTCTCTTGGCCGCGGAAGAGCCTTGTATAACGTACGAAGCCTTTTATACTCAATCGTGTTTGCGAATTTTGGGGCGGTTTGCGAAAAAAACCACAAAAGCTGTTTAAAATAATGGAAACTATTTGTTAGTACCACATTCTAGACATACCTAGAATAAATTAGGCTTTAACTGTGCGATTAGTGGCATTAGAAAGTCGTCCAACTTCAACTACCGTCGCTCTTTCACAACAGGCCTGCATCAAATTATAGTGAAACCTTCCTCTTCTTTTTAGGAATAAGTATTTCGGGCAGTGGCGTAGGTATAGGAATTTGTCCTCGGGGGGGGGGGGGGGGCAGATTGAAATCTCGTAAAGGTGAGGCGTGGAGGGTAATTTCACATTTTAGTCATCATTCCACCCAGCCAGCACACTTTTGAATCTGGACATCTTGCTGGCCTCATCACATAGCCTCAATTTCTGAGTTAGGGGCGATTTTTGGACTCTAATACCCGCAAATTAGCGCTTTTTTGGCTGAGTGTATCGTTCTTCTCAATTTCAGCCGCAGATTAGCGGTTTTGCCCCACCCCCTCACTTAGCCATGAAACGTGATACTTTTGGAGCTAAACTTTAAATTTTAGACCTGAGACGGTAAAAAGAGCTGGCATTTCCCCTCCCACCATATAAGTCTGGATGGCCCAGAGGGGTAAACACGGTTTGAGCTAGCCAAAACACACACGAAATTGCGCGTCGAACCTGCGAAAATGGGATTGTGGTGCAAAAAAAAATCAGCAAAAATCGGTTTCCAAATTAAGCCGACCCTCGAAATTGGTTTGTCAGCAACATACATCCGCAAATGATTTTTGGTGAAGCCGATATGCGAAAATGTGTTGTTTTTTTGTTTTTTTAGTGAAAAAAATCCGCAAAATTGGTTTTAATGGAGGGAAATACAAGAAATTTGTGTTTCTGTTAGCCAGATCAGGGGCACGTCTCGTTCACGGCACTGATGTGTGTGAATAGACCTTTAGTGGTCGAAATCAGAGATGCTGGTCGGTTGTTTAGTGAGGCAGAGCTTGTAGTGTGCGAAATTTGGTTTTTACCTCCAAAAAAAAAAAAAAAGCGAAATCAGCGGTCTGGGTCCTTTCATAAAACAAATTTTCGCAGAGTTTGGCCATTCATAAGCAATTTCGTGAGATTCACCAAAAAAAAAAACAATTTCTCGGAATTGGGTCCATCTAAAAGAAAATTTATGGTGTTCGGCTTTTTCAAAGAATTATACGTATTTCGAGGGGTTCGCTCTTCGCTCATTCAAGCCCAATTTCTCGGTGCGGTTGACATCCTGAAAAAATGTTTTCGAGGGGTTGGCTTCTTTGAAGGCCATTCTGCTGTTTTTCCGCGCTCAAGTGTGAGAAAGAGAGAAACCACTGTATCAGAACTAGGCACGATTTTGATTAATTGTATTACAACCCCAGAATGTAAGTCTTACTGTACACCCAAAGAAGCAGTTCTCGATTTAAATCGTCACCCACAGCCTCCTCTCCACCAGTTTTAATAATGACCTGAATCTACATTCAAAGAGGGAGTTTTACTCTTCTTTAAGAGCAGGTAAGGTATAAGGTTTTTAAGACATTCAGCCGTTTAGGATATGTACTATTCGCTAAATGAGCATATCAGTTTTCCTTATAAAGGGGAACGGAGTGGAAAGAATATGATCGATCGAGATTTATCAGGTATGGGGTGAACCTTAATCCATTTTTTCCCTTTTCAATAGTTTCCCACCGAGGAATGTTTCTCTATCTGTTTGATTCGAACAGGTGCTCCCTCCCTCTCCCTTTCAAAACTCAAGTCTCAAAATGTTTAATTCAGCATTAAAGACACGGAAAAAATCCTGAAGAGGATGAAGACCATCTGCCCATCCCTTATACCTGCTTTCTTTCTCCTGCCTGTAGGACACCGCCCCTTAAAATATGCACCGACTAGTAGACCAACGCACAGACTTCAAGAGATGATATAATTCGATTGCGGATGAATGGGGCGCGCCCCCGCCCCAGACCCTCCAAGAGTAAATAAAAGGGCCAGCACTCTGGTTGATGTGGGTCATGTGAAACAATCTGTAGCTCAGTTAGACTGTCTGTACGTCGAGGTTAATATGCCGCATTTTGTAAGGGATCTGAAGAAATTTCAAGGACCGAATTGTCTTTTATTATGGCTATAATGTATACGCTGGATGGATCGCCAAGAAAATGGCGAGAAGGCAAGGACCAGAACTAGTGATGCACGAGACCGAGACCGAGACGAGACTTGAGTGGTCTCGGTCTCGCTCATGAGGGATTGGTCTCGGTATCGGTCTTGGTCTCGAACATGAAAAGTCGGTCTCGTCTCAAAAAGTTGAAGGTGCGAATTTAAAAATGTTTCGCCAGGCACCATTCACCCATCTTCACTCTTTAGCGCACAGCGTGTGTAAAGTAGGTCTTTACGCATGATGAACATCTGCTTGAAACACTTCTTAGCGAATGATCGTAGGAATAGTAGATTATACACCTAGGCGAGAAATCGATTTTTTTTTTGGAGGCCGAGAGAAAAATTGGACGGGCGAGGCGTAGCAGGGCCTGGCCTTTTCTCGAGACCCCCAAAATCACTTTTATGACGCGGTGTGTACAGTACATTTTTTTTTTTTCTTAAACATGGGCTGATTTTTTGGGCCTCGGCGATAAAGTGAGTGTTTTATCCCCTAGCCTCTAAAATAATCAGCTGTTTAAAAAAAATATTATCTTAAACAGCGAGACACGTAAGTGCCACGAGTACGAGCAAGTGAATTGCATTATATGTACGATATTTTTCAAGCGACAAGTGAAGTAAAATAAATATTTGACAATAATTATGTGGAAGAATGAAAGTCTGTAGCGTCAAATTCTATCGCAGACAGGCCTACGGGAAAGGTTATACCACTGGCTTTTGTTATAACTGAGGTATCCAGGCGCAGTGGGGGGGGGGAGGTGCCTTGGTTAAGGGGACGCTGCGTTGCGTGAGTTTCAGTTTGTGACTGATAACGCAGCGGCGTATAGTTTAGGGGGCAGGGCAGGCCATTGCCCCCCCCCACCACGTTGGCCCTTCTCCACCCGTATTTGTCACTGCATTCTCGATAAATTTATCCACCAGAAGTTGTTCCACGGAACAGTCAAGTTTTCTTCTTTGGCTGCACTGGTAGACCTGCACCTGTCGGGGGGGGGGGGGGTCAGGGGCGGAAATCTCCTAGAACCTCCCCCCCCCAGTTGAGTTTTCTCCACTTTAGCAACAAATTAGCGATTTTTTCTATAGTTGTACTCAGTTTAAGCTGAAAATTGGCGTTTTCTTACGTACCCATTTTCCTCAATAGTAGCCGCAAAATATCAGGTTTTTTCCGAATTTTGGCCACAAATTGAACTTTTTTGTTCACCATGCGCTATGAATTAGCGATTTTTCTCAGCCACAAATCAGCAATATTTTAACTATAGAGCCAAAAATTAGCGGTTTTTTCTCAATTTTAGCATCAAATTTGCCTTGTTTAGATGCCGCGAGACGGCTAATTTTCAATTTTTGATGCAAATTGAAATTTTTCTCAATTTTTGCCACGATTTAGTGATTTTTCTGAATTTTACCCGCGAATAATCCTTTTTTTCAAATTTTAGCAGCGTAGTAGCGTTTCTAACACGTGAATTAGCGAATTTTCTCAATTTTAGCCACGAATTGGCGTTTTCGCATTTTTAGCTGCAAATTGGCTACTTATAAAATTTTTAGCCGCAAATTAGCAATTTTTTTTACATTTTAGCACAGCGTTATCAATTTTATGTTACTCTTAGCTGTAGATCGGCGTTTCTTTTCAGTTTGAGCCGTTTTTCTCAATTTTAACCACAAAGTTGCCTTTAGAAGGCACGAAGGCGAATATTCAAGTTAGACATTTTACCACAATTTTGTCCGCGAATTGTGGTGACTTTCCTCAAGTTTAGCCGCGAACTGGCACTTTTTCTCAATTTTTGCAGCGCATTAGCGCTTCTAGCCCGTAAATTTGCGAACTTTATCAATGTGTGCCACAAATTGGAGGTTTCTACAATTTTAGCCGCAGACTAGCCATTTTTCCATTTTTAGGTTCGATTTAGCAATTCTTCTCAGAGAGTTTTTAGAGAGAGAGAGTTCAACATTTAGAGTTTTTCTTAATTTAACCGCGCTAATTAGTAATTTTTTTTTTCAATTTTAGTCGCGTTTTTTTATATTTTAGCCCCGCATTAGCAATTTTCTTTACTTTTTGCTATGGATTAGCGCTGTTTTTTATTTTGAGCCTTGAAGCTCGCGGATGCTACGGATTTCGGTTTTCTCAATTTTAGCCGCGGGCTGAGCCACAAAACTACTGTTTTGCGTTTTTTTTACACATTGTAGCCGTAGAATGTCCGGTCTGGAAGCTGGATCGCGAGCCCCTCGAATCAGCGCTTTCTCGCAGTTATAACCACGAATTTTTGCGCTTTTTTCAACCTTTTTGCCGCGTCAGCAAGTTGAACATTGACGATCAGTGGTTTAGTGTGCTCAAGGACCTAACGAAACAGGGGACGGTGTATTTTCTTCATTTTAGACGCGAATTTTCCAAAATTTGAGCCACCAGAAGCGCTCTCGGATAAATGGTTTTGTTGAGTTGAACATTCTTTTCAATTTTATTGCGTTTGTCGACTAGTAACTTCACAATGCAACGAGACAAACGCTAATTCGTTGAATTAGAGAGAAAAATTAGTTGAGAAACGCCACTTTGCGGAAAGAATACACACAAACTGATAATTTGCAGCTAAAATTGAAACGGATAAACGCATAATTGAGCAAAACGAGTTCTTTTGGCCCAAAAATGGAGAAAAACGCTAATTCGCTGCTAGAATTGTAATTAAGCGCAACAATATGCGGCTTTAAAACTTAAGAAAAAGTCCTAGTTCACAGCTGACATTGAGAAAACGCAAAATCACGAATTCTTGGGGGCAAAATCGGGACTGAAATTGGGAAGAAGTGCTAATTCTCGCGGCTAGAACGGAGAAAAGCGCTAATACAAGAACAAAAAAGAGAAAAACGAGAATTAACGTCCTAAAAATGAAGAAACACGCTTCAATTTAGCAGCGTTAAAAAAATTGAGAAAAATCGCGAATTCACAGCTGAAAGGGAGAAACGCCAACTCATGGATTTCCAGTGCAACATTGAGACTGAAATTGATAAAAAGCGCTAATTCACGAGTGAAATAGACAAAAACGCGAATTCGAGTCTAAAAGTGGAGGAAAACGCTAAATTCACACTAGTAAAGTATGAAAAATTACTATTTCACGGATGAGTTAAGAAAAAGCGCTAAAAATCACAGCTACAATTAAGAAAATGTGCTAATTATCTGCTAAAATTGAGGAAAAAACGCAAATTCACAGATGAAAATGAGAAAACTTCAACCCGCCGATTCTTGGTGGCAATTTCTGGGCTGAAATTGAGAAAAAAATCGTTGATTCACGCGGCTACAAGCTAAAACTGAGAAAAACGCTTAATTCACGGATAGAAAAGAGAAAAACGCTGATTCGAGTCTAAAAATAGAGACACACGATATTCACGGCTGAAATTCGTGATAAAGTGTTACAATTTGGCAGATTTGAAAATTGAGAAAAAGCGCGAATTCACACTTAAAAAATTGAGAAAACGCCAACTCACGGATTCTCGCGGCTGGGACTGAAATTGAGAAAAAGCGTTTGATTCAAGGCGTGAAACCGAGAAAAACGCGAATTTGCGTCTAAAACTGAAGGAAAACTCTAATTCACAGCTAAGGTAAAGAAAATTGCGATTTTACTGATGAAATCGAGAAAAGGCGCTATAATTCGCAACTAAAATTAAAAAATGTGCTCATTTACTGCTAAAATTGAGGGTAAAAAAGGCTAATTCACAGCTGAAACTGGAGAGAACGCCTACTCGCAGACTCTTGGGGAACTTTGGGAATGAAATTGAGAAAAAGCGCTAGTTCAAGCAGCTAAAACTGTGAAAAAGCGCTATTAACTCGTGGGTAATATAAAGAGAAACGTGAATTCGCGTGGGTAAAATTGAGAATAACACGAATATGACGTTTAACATGGAGAAAAAACGCGAAAGCACGGCTAAAATTTAGAAAACGCCAACCTGGAGATTCTTGGAGGAATAAAATTGAGAAAAAGAGCTAGATCAAGTGGCTAAAAATATGGAAAAACGCTAATTCGTGGGTAAAATTTAGAAAAAACGAATTGGCGTTTAAAATGGAGAAAAACGCTAATTTGCGAATAAAATTTGGAAAGAGCACTCAAACGCTACTTCAACGTTAATTCATAGAGCCGGAATTGAGTAAACGCCAACTCACAGATTCCTGAGGCAAATTTGGGAATAAAGTTGTCCGCCCCCCCCCTCACCCTTAACGCGGTATACGCTACAGTTTGGCAGGGCGATTCTTTGTCTGAATTGACACATTTTTAGGGCCAAATGGTCAGTTTAAGCGGCAAAATTACCAGTTTTTAACCAAATAACGGTTTTGTGAAAATAAATCGGCTGGTGGGCATGGCCCATGTCGTTTCTGGGCATAAAATGTCAACTTTTTTAGCCAAATAATTAGTTTTAGGGGCTGAGTTGGCCAGATTTGACCATTTCCGTTATTAGATAGCGTCTTCTAGTGCCTGTGCCAGGTAATGATTTTAAAGCGTCGGTAATAGAGTCAATATTGCGGTTTCTGGGCTGAAATAGGGTCACGATTTATAGCAACGTTTTTTAAAAAGTTAAAGGGGCTAAATTTCCTGTTTTATTCTTGAACAGTCACCACTCCCCCCCCCCTGAATCCACCACAGCCCGGAGGTCGATAACACAATAGCTGTCTCGGCATGAAACAAGGTCATTTCATGTTAAAATGTTCTTTATTCATAAATGACCGAGACCAGTCTCGGTCTCGGCTCGAGACCAGAACACTTGGTCTCGGTCTCGCTCCAGAAATAATGGTCTCGTCTCGGTCTCGTGCATCACTAACCAGAACTCCTGTCACCCTATCACGCATGGTCTTCAGAGTGACTGAATTCACCCCTTTCATGATATAGTGAGCTGTATCCGTTTATGCCTATATGACTGGTCAGAGGAAAATCGTACCGAATTACGACGGACGGTTAGGAAGAAAATACCACGTTTGAACGTCCCAAACAGCCAAAAACTGGGAAATCTCGCGGTTTCGCGGTTTTCTCCGCGGAAAGAAAGAAAATTCAGAAGAGAAACTGCGACCTACTGCGAGAATTTGTCTGATGTGCGTTGACTGTTACAATGAGGAGGCCGTCTTCCTTTCCCAGCCACCAGTAACTATGGGATTGCCCCCTTGAACTACGAGTTTCCCATGTATTCCGTCTCTGTGGTTCTCACGCATAAGTCACAGGATAATTTGTCTTCTATCTGAAGTAACTTTACGGGGAAAACATTCTCACTATTTTTTAAATTCCAAGAAAAGTCAACTCGGTTTTATCTTTAATCGCGATCTGACCGAAAGAGAAGACGAATTCCAGAATAAATAAAAATTTAAAAAAAGGTATGGAGTTACTCAATTATTACAGTTTCATCTTAATAGCTAAGGGGAGAGCTCATCGGGCTGGGGAAGGGCACTTAAGGAGCTTAAGTGGGAAATGATCTTCATTACTTCATTTGCTTTCTTGAAGAGAATTAATCTCTTTTAATGGGTCTGGCTTTTAATTTGCCGGAATATGACGGGGTTTGGGTGGGGGGGTGGGGGATCGAGAGTAGATCTCTCGCCGAAATGCAACAGACAATGATGGAAGAAGGAATATTACCATTTTTTTTTTTTTTTTTGCGCGTGCGTGTGTGTGTCATTAATTGGTCTCGGATGCCTTTTTATGGAGAAAAAAAAAAGTAAATAAATGACGTGGGGAAGCTGTTCCCGCGCGCGCGAAAAAAAAAAAGAGTAGCGGATGAAGAAAAGGGTGGAAGGCCAACTACCTTCGCGCGGCGGTCTCGCCCAACACTCATCAACATATTTTTCTACCTTGGTCTTACTAGAAGTCCGAGACTAATTGAAAAGTTGGTCATTTTCAAAAAGGTTGATATAAATAAGAATTAACTTTTATATTTATCTATATTATTTACGACGAGTAGATTGTTGTTTGAACGGGCTGAAAGGGATACCGTCATGAAATTATTACGAGGACGTTTACTCCACGGAAAAATCCCTTAATAGCAAAAGAGGAAGAATAATAGTGTCTCGAAGGTGCATCCGTTTCAATTACATAGAAGGCTAAACGTAACTATAAGCATCTTATACAATAATCCACGTCTCCGCTTTATATTGAGGCATTGAATTTTTGATTAATGACCAATTTGTATTGTATTTAGGGATCAGCATCAGTGCAATTTATTTCCACTCGTCCTATCTGAATTAAATGATATGTTAATGGAGAAAACGGGTGGAAATGAACTCGCCCAGTATACAGAATTGCAAATGGAAAACGCTTTTAGAACCTTCTGCGTCGATTTTCAGGTTCCCAGATAAGAGTTTTAAGGGACGAGATGTACAGTGGCTTAAAAGAGTCTCCCTGAATTTGCCTAAAAAACCATTTACTTTTTGAGTTACCTATTTGATCTTTGTGGTTTGGTCAAATTCAGGAATGAATATCTCAGGGGCGGATTTAATGTAAAATGTTTAGAGGGGCTTAGCCCTGAGCTCATGATCCCCCCCCCCCACCTCTTGCAGATCAAGTCAAATTCCAAATTTTGTGGATTTTTGCTCTCAGAACGAATTTCAAAGGTTTTCCTAGCTCAAAACGCCAATGTCACAGAATTGACTCCCTAAAAAGCCAATTTGCACCGGGTTGACTCTTCATGAATGCAATTCCACTCATTAGACACTTTCGATGTCCAAATATCACGGATTGAACACACCGCAAAAACCAATTCCGTGGTTTTGGCTACTTCAATAACAAAATTTGCCGGTTTGGCACTTTTTGAGACCAAATTTGTCGGATTTCGTAGGTCAGAAACCAATTTCATGGGGCTGGCTCCCTTGAGACAAGCCAATTTAACGGGATTTCACACCTTTTTAGAGGATAAATGAGCGTACTGGCTCATTTTAAAGTGAAATTTCACGGCTCTGGCTGTTTTTAAAAACAAAATATCGCAGGGTCCAGACGCGGATCCAAGATTTAGTCAAGGGAGAGGCTTATGAAATTGTGTACTTCGCTCTAATAAAAATGGCTTGCTATCAATTCACTGCCTATTACCACCTTAAAACGCCTTAAAAATTGCCAAACGGGCAATTACCGCTTTAAAAAAAAAAAGAAAAGCCCAACGGACTTCACGCGGTCTAAAAGTGACTAGACTGACGGTTCGTGCAGCCCTGAAAATGCATAAAAAGATCATGAATCCCGCTATGAAAAAGGCTAAATCTTCCATTCGCGAGCTCAACTAGCTAAAACTAGCGATTCCCGCTCAAAAAGTGGCCAAGCTGCTCTAAAAATGGGCAAACTAACAATTCACGCTCCGCAAATCCCTTAACAGACAATTCCTGCCCTAAATATTCCAAAATCAACCATTTGCGCGCCAAGAATGACCATACGGGCGTTGGCTTGACAGAACTAATAGCGTCCTCAAAAAAGCAAAACTGACGATTCGCGCTTATTATAAATGGCCCAACAGATTTTACAAACCCTAGAAATAGAAAAACTGACGATTCATGCTCTGAAAATATCACACTGGCTATTCACTCTCTATAAATGACTATGCTGACAATTTGCGACCTAGAAATGGCAAGCTGACAATTCGCACCCCATAACTGATTGTTTGCGTACTCTAAATGGTTAAACTAATAAATCACGCAATGCAAATGTCAAAACTGAGTTCGTAACATACAATTGACTAAAATGACGGATTCATGCCCTAGGAATGGCCATACTGGCAGCGTTAAAATTGCCAAACTGGCTATTCACGCCCTATAAAATTTGTAAAACTGACTCTATGCGGCCTACGGTGAATGATTAAACTGACAATTTGGACTTTGAAAATCCCAAAGTAGATGATTCATGTCCTGAAAATGGCAAAATTGGCCATTCGCGCGTCAGAAATAGCCATACTGAGCCTTCACACCTTGGAAATGTCTAAACTGACGATCCTGACCTTAAAGCTGGCTATTTACGCGATTTTGCACCCTGTAAATGACATAAACAGCCCGTACCAGCAATTCACGGTCTAAGAACGGCCTAACTGACCGTTTGTGCTCTACAAAGGCTAAACAGAGAAACAGACGATTCGCGCCTTCAAATTTGGGTGGCTATATCTGCACGCAAAAATGGCCAAACAGGGCTATTTGCACCCTTCAAGCGATAAGCTGACCACTTGCGATTGCGTACCGAGCATGGGCCGTCCTCACACCGAACCCCCCCCCCCACCCACCCGCGTTAGCTACATGCACCTCATGGACTGGGTAAACTTTTAGATTTTATTTGAAACTGATTACCGACTCTCAGGCTATTAAATTGATTGATTGGTAAATCACGCCTTAAAAATAGCTAAATGTGCAAATTCGTGCCAGTGAAATGGCGAACTTACCATTCATAGCGCAAAAATGGACAAACTGAGCCACGACGACTTGTCCACCAGCAGAGGATTTGTGCCCTAAAAATAGCAGAACTAATAATTTTGCGTCTTGGAAATGGCTTAACTGACGATTCATGCCATTAAAATGCCTAATGTGACTTGCTGCTGGTTGAACCTAAAAAAGCAATTTCACGGATTTCACTGCGCCAAAAACATATTTTTGCTCGTTGGAACCATTCGAAAAATTGCGAATCTATCGATTCATGCCTTATAAATTGCTAAACTAACCATTCAAACCCTAAAATTGACTTTACGGACGTTTCGTCCCCTGGAAATGCCTAAAATGACGACTCGCACCGGGAAAATTGCCAAAAAGGCCATCAGGCCATTGAAAATGACTGAACTGACGATTCGTGCTCTGAAATAACCAAACGCCTTAAAAATTTCAATCTTCAAAGTTTTGGTCTAAAAATGGTCAAACTGGTCATTCGCGCTCTTTGGAAAGCGTCAGGGACAACGACAATTGGCCCCTTGAAAGTGGTAGAACAGACTGGACAAGCCCTAAAACGGGCTGCTGGTCGTATTGACAATTCATGCCTCCCCCCTCCACTACAATGGCTATACTGATAGATTTGCGTCTTAAAAACGACCACTCGCGTTCCAATAATGGCCAAATTGACCATTCGTGTCGTAAAAAATGCCTGAACTGATGATTGGTACCCTAACTATCACCAAAACGACTAGTCAGGCAATATAAAATTGCAAACTCAGTCACTGACGTGAATTCTGGTTTCAGACGACCGTATGGATTTTCTTAAGTCCTCCCTCGGCAAGTGTCAGTTTCGGTCGAGCTGTCAATTTCGTCTTTAAAACTGATAATTTCTTCTTTAAAAAACTCCAATTTCACCCCAGAAACTGACAGTCTTGACTTGGAATCTGTCAATTTCCTCCTGCATAACAGAAGATCACAAAACTTGATTTCGAGATTCAGTAGCGGACCATTCGGGCTCACAACATGGGGTTTTGGACCCCTTCACCTAAAACGTAGTTAAAACTCTCAAAACGATTCCGTCCCGTAAACTGTCAATTTCGGTCAGGGAACTGTCAATTTCACCCGAGAAACTGTCTATTTTGTCATAAATAACTGTCAAGTTGTCTCAAAAAGTGTCAATTTCGTCCTGGAGACTGTACATTTCTAGTTGAGTCAGTATCGATCTAACACGGTCAATTTTGTCCTATGAAGGTCAATTTCGTCATTCAAAACTGTCAATTTCGTCGTCAAAACTATACCGATATCATTCTAAAACTGCCAATTTCGCCCCACAAACTGTCAATTTCATCCTCGAGTCTACCAATGTCTTCCTAGAAACTGTGTCAAGGGATTCTGGAAACTGAAGATTTCTAAGTCCCTTCACCGAAAACAGTCGAGTACTAGAAACTATCAATTTCGTCGTTAAAAACTGTCAATTTCGCCCTAAAAACTATCAAGTAAATGTTCAAATCTAACAATTTCGACTTTTAAACAGTCAATTTCGTCCCCAAAACAGTCGCTTTCGTCGCCAAACCTATCAGTGTCGTCCTAAAACTGCCAAGATCGTCCTACAAACTGTCAATTTCGTTCAAGAATCATTCAAAACTTTCAATTTCGTCCTGGAAACTATCAACTTGCATTTGTTCGAGAAATAGTCAATTCCTTTCTGAAACTGTCTATTTTGTCCAGGAAATTGTAAATTTCGTTGTCAAAACTATCAACGTCGTCCTAAAACTGCTAATTTAATCATATAAACTGTCAATTTCACCCTAGATACTGTCAATTTCAACATTCAAAACTGTGATTGTCGTATTTCAAACTGTCAATTTCGACTTACAATACTGTCAATTTTGCCTCAGGAACGGACATTTTTGACTTGGAATCTCAATTTCTTCCAACATAACGAATATCCTACTACTACTAGTACTAGAAACTATCAATATCGTCGTTCAAAACTATAAATTTCGTACTGGAATTAATTAATGGACATATTTATCTCGGAAACTGTAAATTTCGTCCTCTAAACATGCCAATGTCGCCCTATAGACACTGTCATTTTCGGAGTTAAAAACTGTCAATTTGACAGTTTGTGGAACAGGGGCTTGAGAATAAACATCTTGGGGGGGGGGGGGGCTAAGTCCCTATAGCCCCTCCTTAAATCCGCCAATGGAATATCTTGATTTTTCAGGATTTTACTTGGAAATTTTCAGAACATTTCAATTTTTCAAGCAACAATTTCATCTACCGACGCAGTTGAAAAGAATCGCGGCTCGAGTGTAATTCCTTTGATCTACCGAAAAATATCGTTTCGTAAAGCCTCAATGAATTAATTACGATGTTTCACTAGTCATAAATACATAATTACTTTCGAATGCAAAGTGTTTAAAGTGTATTATGATAATTCTACACCAGGGAACTATTGTTGGTCGAATTGTATTCCGTTGACGGGAAAGATGGGTATTGTGTAATAAATGCGGCTTCTCATGACTGTGAGAATGTGTCATGCGTCTGCGGCGATACTCTGTTTGTTGTGTGAGGAAAAGCAATAACAATCTTGTGTTCAACATTGTCCACATCTATAATATCTTCAAATAGAAACATGGAATGGACAGGAATTCTTTACCAGGGGATTAGCAATTTTCTCAGTTTTAGCTGGAAATTAACGTTTTTCTTAAGTGTTTTCCTCAATATTAGCCGCAAAATAGAGGGACTTTTCATGAATTAGAATTTTATTGGTTCACCCTACGCAATGCATGACCGATTTTTCTCAGTTTACTCGCGAATTAGCGGTTTCTTTAGCTGTTGCCATAAATTGGCGTTTTCTTTTTCAATTTCAGCCTGAAAAGTTGCCTTCAGAATCCGCAAATTGACTTTAATTCAATTTTTGACGGAAATTAGATTGTAGCGGCGACGCGTCGTAGCGTTTCAAACCCGTGAATTAGCAAATTTTCTCAATTACAATCACAAATTGGCGTTTGACTCAATTTAAGCTGCAAATTAGCAATTTTTTCCATTTCTAACTGAGAATTAGCAATTTTCCCAAATTTGAACTGAAAATCAACGTTTTTTTTTTTTTTAATTTTGGCTGTGCTAATATTTCAACTTTTGCCACGAATTATTGATTTTATTCATTTTGTATCCGCGAATTAACGTTTTTTCACAACTTTATATCTGCAAATTGCAAATAAGCGATTTTTCCCAATTTCAGCTGTGAATTAGCGTTTTTTGCTAATTTTGCTGCCATTCAGCATCCTATTCCCTTTTTCATACGCGAATGGCCGATTTTATGTAATTTCAGTCGTGAATTTGCCATTTTTTTTTCCAATTTTAACCTGAGAGCGTCTTTTATTTGTCAGTATTATAGCGTGTTTTTAACCTGCTCGGGGTTTGCCAAAATACATCACTTTTGCGTTGATTTCCACAATTTATTCGTAGAATGGCCTCCATGTACCGCGAATAAGCGATTTTTTTTCTTAATTTTAGCCTGGAAGTTGCATCGCGAGACCATGAATCAGCGCTTTTTAGCAGCTATTGACATCTTTCATAAATAGAGCAGCGCTCTTGCCGAGCTAAGATGAACTAACCTGCCGTCGATAAACGAGACAAAACTTCTTTAATTGCTTTTAAATGCTCAGTAGTAGTTTTCTCGCTTAAAAGATTGTCGTCGAAAAAACAAGCTACGTTCGGAATTCCGGCCAGGATCGTATCCATTATTTTTTTGAAAAATATTAGGGGCAATACTAACCCCGAAGGGTAACCTTTTGTACTTGAAAAATCCTTTGTGTGTAGCTATCACCAAATAGTGCTGCGATTCTTTTTCTACCTCCAGCTGAAGATATGCATCTTTCAAGTCAACGAGAGAGAAATATTTACCACCACTAAGTTTCGAGGTGATCTCGTCAAAAGTTGGGAGACCTTAAGGATTGTGACCTTAAAGTCACCACATATCCTAAGTGGACCGTTTGACTTGATAGCAACAACAATTGGAGAAGCCCAAGTAAGCTGTGTCGACGAGGTATCTAACGGTTCTAAAACGTTTGTCCTCACGAGCCGATCTAACTCCTCCTCAACCTGAGTTTGCATTGCGAAGGGAACAGGCCGAGGCCTAAAAAATTTTGGGTTTGACGCCCTTTTTGCCTTATGGCCAGAAATTGTGCCATTGCCTTCGAAAACTACGGTAGTCATTTAAAAGAGCCTGAAGTTGTGGCTCTACCTCTTGGCCATCTCGTCGTTTTTAACAGTGCATAGCCGAGCGCCTTGTGGCATCGGTACTTCGAAAGAGAGAGTCCAGTCCAAACCTAATAAAGGAACGTCGTTTGATTTTACGACTACGACCTTCTAAATATTTGGAATTTCCCAACGCTTCGACTTGTAAAAAAGTTTTACCCAGAGTGTCGACAGTGACTCCCGTGTAAGCTACGTGATTTCGTGCGGAACTTAAAAGTGGGGAACCAATTTTCTTCCATAACTGCTTTATTATGACCGATTTGGCCGCTCCTGGATCGTGCAGCATATCGACTTCGTACCCATTTAGTGTCACTGGCAACATCACCCTGCTTCCTACTTTCGATAAGCTGTTAACCCTGCTTGAGCTTGAACTACACCCGGAACTTGGTCTTTTCCGGTCACAGGCCAAGATGTCTTGTGTACTGAACGGGCCCCATTGTAGTCCAACTTAACAATAATCTCTCAGTTGGCTGCTGACACAAACACGCGCAAAATGATTGAGTTTATCACACGCACTTGCAGGTTTGGACAGTAGCGGGGCATGACGATTTTTTTTGTTGTGGTGTTTGGGGAAACCCACACACGAGGCAGTCATAGATCAACGCGTTGGTTTTTTACTGACCGGGTTCTCACTGGGTCTAAACACTGGCGGCCCTACACGTATCGTGGCCCGGGGCGGAAATCCTCAAGAGGACCCTAAAAGTCTCTAATTATACATACCTAATATAAACCTCAATTGGTAATCGCTAAGGCCTTTTCCTAATTGTAGCCGAGACCTTTTTCTTATTTTAGGCAAATCACCGCTATTTCCCCAACCTATCCGCCAAACAGCGCTTATGCCAAGTTTAAGCCGCGAATGAGCGCTTTTGGTCAACGTTTCCAGCAAATTAGCGTTTTTCACCGCAATTTGAGCAAATTACCCACGGATTAGTGGGTAATCCCCCCCCCCACCTTATAGACATAAACACGCGCTTTTTCTCAACTTTAGCAGCAAATTAGCTTTTTTATCCTGTGAGTGTGAATCAGCGGTGTTTCTCAACTTTTTCACGAGTTGGCGATTTCCACAATTTTAGCTGCAACTTAGCGATTTTTCCTTGCAGGGACCCGGGAATTAGCACTTTACTCAGTTCGAACTGAAAATTAGCGTTTTACTCAATATTAGCCGCAAAATAGCGGGTTTTTCTAAATTTTTACGACAAATTAGAATTTTTATGTTCACCATAACCGTAACGCTACGAATTAGCGATTTTTTCTCAATTTTAGCCTCGAATTTGCGGGTTTTTCACCCATAGCCACAATATTGGCGCTTTTTCTCAATTTTAGCCTTAAACTTGAACGAGGAAACCGCGAATTTTCTCAATTTTAGCCGTGAATTAGTGATTTCCCTATATTTCAGCCGCGAATTAGCGCTTTTTCGTAATTTTAGCAGCGTAGTAGCGTTTCTCACTCTAAGTTAGCGAATTCTGTTCATTTTAACCACGTATTGGAGTTTTCCAATATTTTAAGTGCAAATTGGCAATTTCTTCATTTTTGGCAGCGTATTAGCACTTTTTTTTTCCATTCAGGCTGAAAATTAACCTTTCTCTTAGATTTAGCCAAAAAATTACTGATTTTCTCAATATTAGTTGCAAAATTAGCGGGTTCTTCTCCATTTTAGCACCACATTAGCATTTTTTATAATTTTTACTATGGATTAGCGCCTTTTCTCAGTTCTAACCGTGAATCAGTTTTTTTTTTGCCGTTTTTCTCAACTTCAGTCACAAAGTTGCCCTCAGAAGGCGAGATGGCGGAACTAGAAATTCTTAAACACTTTATCCGCAACTTTTTATCCTCAATTTTAGCCGCCGATTAGCGCTTTTTTTCACTTTTAGCTGCGTAGAAGCGTTTTTAGCATGAATGAACCTAAAAATCCTCATTTTTCCTTATTCAATCTTTGAATTCCATTAATTTTCAATTCGCCTATAACGCAGTGTTTAAAATTGAAGAAGTGCGGCAATTCTACTCGAGCGATGGGTACCCTCGAACACCTGTCACGCAAAGTTGCGGTAAGTATGTGTATTTTGAGAGTATACGACGAAACAACAATAATAATCCCATCCTAGTCCCCTACATTTTTTTTTTCTTATCGTCGCACCAAATAAATTCATGCCGCAGGTAATTAGCGATGATTATGTAAATTTCTTTTCATTGTTTCAGTATGCCCAGAGAGAACTGTTGCGTCGCATGTTTCAGAGATCGTGCCAAATTGCATTTTTTTTTTCTCAAAAACAAAGGTTTATTCTGTTTTGACACTATATTAACGCTGAGTAGGTCTTTCGCGAATAAATTTTTTGTACAATGCGTTTTGGTTGTCGGCCATCATGTCGGCGCATGGTCCGATCTCATCTTCCTTTGTTTAATTGTTGGTGCATAATAATTGGCGCCCCCCCCCCATTATTCACGGTACCTCCTCGCTTTTTTTTTTTTTTTTTTTTAATTCGTTCATAAGTACCGGCTTTCGGCTTCCTAAACCATTGTCAGTGCGTTGAAAATTTGAGCGAGTGGCGCAAGACCCGCTTCTAGCATTTCTTACCCTACCATACCAATTATGGCTGTAATACAGCCACTTGTGGAGATTTTATGACAGTTTTTACACTCTAGTAGGCACTAATTATATTCAATCTCATTTTCCGAATAAAATTAGAAAATTAGAGAAGAGATTAGAGAATTAAATCTTCGGATTATAATCTAGCTCAGACGGTGTCTCGATAGACCTACCTATAATTTGTCTTTTTGACAAATTGCTTTAAAACTTTCCTGTGAAAGACTACGAATTACTGAAGCCATAAATTAATACGGTAAATCTTAATGGACATTTTAACGCAGTTAAGTGATTTCTTCCCCGGATAATAAATTATTAATCCTTTGATTCTAAATTTAGGGTTTAATCAAACTTGGAAAACAGTTTTCATTGTGATTTACTCAATTTTAATCGCAGGCACCATATCGTGATTGATTTTTAGGTGCCGTTCAGTCGTTCAAAAAAGCCTAGAGGCTGTTTATTCTCCTGTGGTTACGTTTTCACAGTGAAAAAATGTAATAAAAAACCGACTCCCATTCACCCTATTATAATTTTTATGGCTTATTAATTGCTCCGAGGGGCTAGTCTATCATTATTTAATTCCAATGTGAATAATCTAGACTTGCGACTACTGAAACTTGATTAAATGAGTAACCTTCTTTCTTTCCGTCACTTACACAGTCGGGGCTAATTTATATTATCGTCGTCTTTCCTCAAGGGAAAGCACGCTGAGAACTTTATTACTTTTAATGGTGCTCGGATGGCAGGCGTATCAGGTTTTAAATGTTACTAACGAAATTATTGCTATTATCATTAATTATCGTTATTATTAACTTCATTTGCATGTCTCATCTGGATTAAAAAAGATTCAACTGCGAAAGATGGTTTTGAGTGCTCGACAAGTAGGAGGAGGAGGAGGGGGGGGATTTTTGAAAATACTGCGCTGCCACTTTGTCAGTCTCTTCTTGGAAACTCCTCCTTCCCAACATGCGGTTCTACCCCCCTGCGCCCTACGTTTTTCTATAGCGTGCACAAGGGCCGTTTTTAGGCGTATATGTATAGGCAGCGTCGGCGTCGTAGGCGGTCGCCTAGAAGATCCCGACCCGTGGGAGGGGGGTGGGGAGGGCTGGTTCGGAACACAATCTGATAGTGTTGAACACTATCAGCTACACAATCTGATAGTGTTGAATGAAAGTGAAACTGAAATTACCGCTGTATTTCTTCACCAATCGTGGACTTCAAGGGCTCATTTAAATCTTCAAGAAATTCCGCACAAGCGTACGATCTTGCTTTCCTAAATAAGTCGTCGAAAGAGTGTGAATTTTCAAGGTAAAAGTTTGTGTGCGTTTTACAGTTATTTCAGGGATGAAAATATGAAAAGGGAAGATCGTACGCTTGTTCGGAATTCCCTGAAGATTTAAATGAGCCCTTGAAGTCCACGATTGGTGCAGAAATACGGCGGTAATTTCCGTAACGCGGAGTAGACGAGGTATGATTGGAGGGGGGTCGAGGAAACACATGTGCAACTCCTTTCAACACCCACGGGTAGGAGGGTTGCCCCCTCGGCACGGAATCCTAGGTGGATTATTGTGCCCCCCCTGGGTCTGTGGATCTAGCCCAGGATCCCCTTCCCTCTGGGAAGGTTTAGGAGGTCCTCGGCTAGAGTTTCGCCGGTCGGAGCACCCTCGAGTAGCGGTCGGCCCCGAAGATGCTGAGCCGGCGGCCCGCGAGCGCCTCACATTCGAACACGATGTGATAGGCGGTCTCGTCTTCTTCCCCACACAGTCTGCACACGACTCCGTGATTACCCCGATGCGGTGTAGATGATAACGGAGCTGGCAGAATCCTGTGCTAAGGCCTACCACCGTTCTAAGGTCTCTCCGGCTAAGTCGGAGCAGTTTGCTCGTAAGCCTCCTGCACGGTCCTTCGACCATGCGCTTACTCTGCTGATGTCCCTCCAGTCTCTGCCAGCGAGTAGCCGCCTGGGCATTAACCCACTTGGCTATCGCCATCCTGAAGGTCGATGGCGAGACGCCGAGCGCCGGCTCCGGGCCAGTGAAGTCTCCATTCGAGCCCTCCCTGGCCAAGGAGTCCGCCTGCTCGTTCCCGTAGATACCCTTGTGTCCCGGTACCCATTCAAGGCTTACCTTGTTATCCTGGGCCAGCAGACAAAGGCTTTGGCGGCAGTCCCATACAAGCCCGGAGCTCACTATCGGAGCCGTTAGTGCCTTAATGGCAGCCTGGCTATCCGTGAGGATACGTATATGGGCATTCTGCTCGTCCCTACGTATATTCTCAGCAGCACAGGCCTTGATTGCGTAGACTTCGGCTTGGAAAACCGAGGTGTGTACCCCCAGAGGTGTAGACAGCCTCCATTCAGGTTCCACCCCGTACACCCCCGCACCATTCCCGTTATTCGTTTTAGAGCCGTCTGTAAATCACAATCGCTCCTTGTGATTTCTTTTCACCGCCTGCCCCTCACCGTGCCCAAGGCGGACGGAGAAGGGACAGCGTTCACCGAGGGTTTTGGGCATGATGTCCGGCATCATGCCCAGAACTGGGTCCCGAACCGTGTCCAGAATCCCAGTGTGGGTCCTCCTGGAATTAAGGCTCCCACCCCTCCCAACTCCCCCTTAAGAATCGGTGAATTAACTTTTTCTCGATTTTTGGGAATGAGTGCACTTTCTCAATTTTATCCGCGAACTGGTAATTTTCCTCAATTTTAGCCGCGAATTCGCGCTTTTTATCAATTTTAAAGGACGAGTGATGTCGCCAGAAACCTTGATTCGGGGTTTACTCAATTTTAGCTGCTAACTATAGAGCTTTTCCCCAATTTTAAACCACGAAGCTTTTTCTCAGTTGTATCCGCGGATGAGCGCGTTTTCACATTTTTGCAACAAAGATGCTTCCTCGAGTCAGCGATCTCTCAATTTTAGCCGCGAATTTTAAGGTTATTTCTTAAATTTTCCGCAAATTGTCACTTTTAGCGATGCACTATGCATTCCCCCCCCCCACTTTTAGTATAAGGAAGTTGCCAGAAACCGCCAATATTGGTCGTTTTTTTCAGTTTTAATAGCTACGACGCTATTTCTCCACTTTTAGCCATGCATAGGGCGCAAGTATGCGCTTCCAGTATTGGAGATTCTGATAGGGTTCTTTAAAGTTATCACCATCACCCCCCTCCCCCCCCCGTGGTTGTATACAATAGAAAAATGTTGAACAGAAAATAAAAAGTACAACGAACAAAATAAACGAGCGTAGCGTGAGAGTAACCCTCATCACGTGTATACCTACTCTAAATGTGTAACGTAAACGTTTGATATAACCGCAAGCCTTGTAACTGGACAGTGCCGGTTAACAAGAGGGGGGGGGTTGTAACGTAACACTGTTTCTTCTATGCGGCACGCGGGCTATTTAGGAGCTTTACTTTTGACAGCTAAGAATTAAAAAGAAGCAAAAAAAAAAAAAAAAATCTTGCGCTTCGCATTCAAAACGTGTCTTTATGCAATAATATAATGAACGAAACAGAATTAAAACGAATTGTTTGATAATTTCCACATTGTTGGGCATACAATTTTAAATGCATGATTTTCCCTATTGTTTCTTATTTTAATTTTTGAAAAACAGGGAAAATTCAATACTGTTTCCCAAACCCAAAACAGAGAGAGTGAGAGAGCCATGAGAGAGGGAAATATAAATTATTAAGTGGCACAAGTTCTTAGCGTCATTTATTTTCGCTTTGCTGAAAGTTGGAAGCTGGTGAGTCTCCAAGATTTGCCGACTCTAAAATGCGGCGGCTACTTGTTTCTTGTTAAAAGTGTTAGATGGACCTTTTTATTAAACGACGCCTTTTAATTTTTTAACTCAGGCTGAGTGTGTGTGTGTGTTAATGGCAAGTATAGTGAAGGAAAGGAAAGGGAAGCACGTCTCCTCCCCGCGTTGAATATTTTCTGTTTTGGACGAAGATGAGTGGGAAAGAAAACAGAAAAACGTTTTGCCACTGACCTTCAAAATTCAAGTTTAACCAAACTTGAACCGATTCGCGCTCCTATAATGCCTCAGGGTAGACGTTTGAGAGGGCCGATTTTTGTGTGTGTTTGGGGGGGGGGGGGGTTAGAGGTACATTCCACGGAGCGCTTTTATCGAAAACCTTAATGAAAACAGAAGCTTTATAACGCTTATGAAACCCAATACGGGGTTTAAAAAAAGAGAGTAAAATGCATAAAAACACATAAATGCATAAATGCATATACTATTATTATTATAATAATAGTATAGGAGTCAACGAAAATAGTAGAGGAAGTCAACGAGTGTGGAAGGCACACGAAAACTTATTTTAATAATGGTCCTGATGATGGCCTAGACAGTCAGAAAATCGATTATACCAAGAACAAGAAAGAAATAAAAACAATTGTTGTGTAGAGAGAACAACATATACCACCTGGACGTCTGAATAACTCCACGACAACATGGCCAATTACAATTTTAATGAATTTTATTTTTTTTTTATTCTTAAATTATGCGCGTTAATCGGTAGTCATTAAAGCATATACCGATACAGAATGTAAAAAACGTCCTTACCTTTGTGCATCCCTTGGGCGCTGTGGCTATCATTCATTTTCGCCTGGAAAACAAGAAAAAAAAAATCCAATTAATATTCAGAAAAAAGAACAAGAATAGGAACAAGATTATGCAAATGCTATTGGAACGGTGCGGTGTGGGGTAGGTCATTCAAACAGTACTAGCTATACACACCATAAAAAAAAAAAAAAAAAAAAAAAAAAAAACAAGTTCTACGATGGTCAGGTAGGAAAAAAGTGGACAAAATAATAGATATTAACTATAATTTCCTATATTTTGATATATCACGGAAAATTGTATAACAAGTCGCATAAGAAGCTTCATTTTTTCCCCTTTGACTATCCCCCTTGATAAAATTGATTTCCTCGTTTGAAAATGACCTTGATGTCTTTTTAAATGTAAACTATTTAACGTTATGTCGATCACCTTGACAAATTTTCAAATACATCATGCTCTGATATTTCCCTGGCGCGTTAGCAGCGGAAAATTCAAAAGAACGAAGCCGGGGATTTTACGATACAATAAAAAGAAAGTCAGTCTCTAAAAAAAAAACAGGGTGGGACTGGAAATTTATTTCACTGCCTTTAGCTGCTCGTTTAAATGATAAAAAAAAAAAATGAAAACTTCCTCGATTTTTTGTAACTTAAAAGCAATCTAACAAGCGCACGAGACTCCCTGGAAACCAGAGATCCGCGATAAAAAGAAATGAATTAAGCCCAATTATAATATAATTTTAATGTGTAGTATAATTATGTAATCTGTAAGGCCCGGGTCGACCACATGGGTTTAAGAAATATCTAAGCGGAGCTTAAGCTGGGTTCCTAGCCGCTACTCGCCGAACTCCTAGTAGTGTGTATGGATACTCGCTACTTGCCGAGTAGCGAATTTGCGTACTTGTTTATACTCGGCTTCTTTTAGCGGGGACATTATACGCGTTACTCGCCGAGCTCCTAGTAGTGTGTATGGATACTCGCTACTCGCCAAGTAGCGAATATTCGTACTCGGGGTTGCTCAATTTTTTTTCGATGTCGTGCAAGTACCGAGCCAAGTATAAGTTTTCTTTCCGTATCCCTTCTACTCATCTCGAGTTTCCTGTCGTGTTTTGTATGGTTGTGCGAGACTATCGACGGTTAAAAATAAAGTAATTTCGTAATTATTTTTATCCATCTGCATTCTGCAATAACGAAACAGAATAATGGACCAAATCAAAAGGGTTGCGTTGGACTGAGGAGATCGGTGTAGCGTTTCCGCTTTAATCTGCGATTATGGTGACTCGGAGGAAGAGGGAATTCTAAAAGCCAGTGGGTTTGGGTGACTTTGTAGACGATTGTGGGAACGAGTGTATGAGGTTTGCAAAATGTCTTTCACTGTTGGTATTTTTTTTGATCGTTTTTAGTGCATTTCATTCAAAAAATGCACTATTGGTCTCGCCCTGATGGTCGCACATATGGGTTGTGATACTTTTTTTTCACGTTTCAGAACCCCTAGAACACGAATCCGAGGTCGGTTCGATTTGCTATATATATATATATGGCCCTTTTTTGTTAGCACGATCACGGTCGCAATTTTTGACTTAGGGCAACCAAATTTGGTCTAAAAATCAATAGCGTGAATATCTCGGACGAGTTCGTGATCCAGATGAATCGGTCCACGGGAACGGTGTAAAAGAGGGGTTTGAATTAGTTGAAAATTCGCTACCGCACGGCTGTTGCTGCAATTGCCCCCAAAATTGACTCGAGTAATGAAAAATGAACGCGCTTTCGTATGAGACCCTAGTGAACCAAATCCGTTGATATGGCAGGGGAGTTCTCGGCGGAGGGGAGCTATTAAATTAACGCTATGCCTTACTGGACCACCCAATTACCAAAAAATTTCATTGACATTGTATTTTGAGCCGTCTCTTTTATTTTATTTGCCTACAGCCTAATAAATCTTGAGTAAAAAATTCCGAGGTGGGCCAAAAAGGGAGGAACAAAAAAAAAAAAAAAATTAAAAAAAACAAGTTCTACGATGGTCAGGTAGGAAAAAAGGTGGACAAAATAATAGATATTAACTATAATTTCCTATATTTTGATATATCACGGAAAATTGTATAACAAGTCGCATAAGAAGCTTCATTTTTTCCCCTTTGACTATCCCCCTTGATAAAATTGATTTCCTCGTTTGAAAATGACCTTGATGTCTTTTTAAATGTAAACTATTTAACGTTATGTCGATCACCTTGACAAATTTTCAAATACATCATGCTCTGATATTTCCCTGGCGCGTTAGCAGCGGAAAATTCAAAAGAACGAAGCCGGGGATTTTACGATACAATAAAAAGAAAGTCAGTCTCTAAAAAAAAACAGGGTGGGACTGGAAATTTATTTCACTGCCTTTAGCTGCTCG
This sequence comes from Corythucha ciliata, assembly GCA_038030265.1. Taxonomy (NCBI): domain Eukaryota; kingdom Metazoa; phylum Arthropoda; class Insecta; order Hemiptera; family Tingidae; genus Corythucha; species Corythucha ciliata. Next base: position 3,125,297 of record CM075943.1, on the reverse strand, counting down.
TTTAAATGATAAAAAAAAAAAATGAAAACTTCCTCGATTTTTTGTAACTTAAAAGCAATCTAACAAGCGCACGAGACTCCTGGAAACCAGAGATCCGCGATAAAAAGAAATGAATTAAGCCCAATTATAATATAATTTTATTGTGTAGTATAATTATGTAATCTGTAAGGCCCGGGTCGACCACATGGGTTTAAGAAATATCTAAGCGGAGCTTAAGCTGGGTTCCTAGCCGCTACTCGCCGAACTCCTAGTAGTGTGTATGGATACTCGCCTACTTGCCGAGTAGCGATTTGAGTATCTTGGTTATACGCGGCTTATTTAGCGGGACCATGATACGCGTTACTCGCCGAGCTCCTAGTAGTGTGTATGGATACTCGCTACTCGCCAAGTAGCGAATATTCGTACTCGGGGTTGCTCCATTTTTTTTCGATGTCGTGCAAGTACCGAGCCAAGTATAAGTTTTCTTTCCGTATCCCTTCTACTCATCTCGAGTTTCCTGTCGTGTTTTGTATGGTTGTGCGAGACAATCGGACGGTTAAAAAATAAAGTAATTTCGTAATTATTTTTTATCCATCTGCATTCTGCAATAACGAAACAGAATAATGGACCAAATCAAAAGGGTTGCGTTGGACTGAGGAGATCGGTGTAGCGTTTCCGCTTTAATCTGCGATTATGGTGACTCGGAGGAAGTGCGGAGGGAATTCTAAAAGCCAGTGGGTTTGGGTGACTTTGTAGACGATTGTGGGAACGAGTGTATGAGGTTTGCAAAATGTCTTTCACTGTTGGTATTTTTTTTGATCGTTTTAGTGCATTTCATTCAAAAAATGCACTATTGGTCTCGCCCTGATGGTCGCACATATGGGTTGTGATACTTTTTTTTCACGTTTCAGAACCCCTAGAACACGAATCCGAGGTCGGTTCGATTTGCTATATATATATATGGCCCTTTTTGTTAGCACGATCACGGTCGCAATTTTTGACTTAGGGCAACCAAATTTGGTCTAAAAATCAATAGCGTGAATATCTCGGACGAGTTCGTGATCCAGATGAATCGGTCCACGGGAACGGTGTAAAAGAGGGGTTTGAATTAGTTGAAAATTCGCTACCGCACGGCTGTTGCTGCAATTGCCCCCAAAATTGACTCGAGTAATGAAAAATGAACGCGCTTTCGTATGAGACCCTAGTGAACCAAATCCGTTGATATGGCAGGGGAGTTCTCGGAGGAGGGGAGCTATTAAATTAACGCTATGCCTTACTGGACCACCCAATTACCAAAAAATTTCATTGACATTGTATTTTGAGCCGTCTCTTTTATTTTATTTGCCTACAGCCTAATAAATCTTGAGTAAAAAATTCCGAGGTGGGCCAAAAAGGGAGGAACAAAAAAAAAAAAAAAAATTAAAAAAAAAAATTGTTTCGGATTCGAACCCAGGCACTCCGCAATGGTGAAATTGTGACATACCATTTAACCTAATGTAACTGATCTGAAAATTAACGTAATCTGAAAAAAGTTTTGTTCCGACAGCAGCCTGTCAGGAGAAGTGCATTTCATTCATGCGACAATCGAGTCAAATCTCAAGATGAAAATATGCCATGTCATATGACATTCGGCGGGCAGGGAGAAGGATTTATACCGGATTCTCGGATAATTGTGCGGTGTAATCAGATATACCCGAAATGTTGATAATAAATCCGCCTGGTCCCTTTAAATGTGTTTGTGTCTCTTAGAATCATGACACACAGCCTTTCAAAGCAAAGAATGTCGCGGTGGAAGCTGAAAATATCCGTTGAGAGGCGTGTGTTTAACGCGTGCAGAGTAAGCGAAGATCGTCCTCGTTTCCCCGGTTCCAGACGCATACACTGTCTAAGCGTAGCCCTTTCACAGGTGTCAACGCTACGTAGAGTGCGTCACTATTTCTGCCGATATCAAAATGAGCCAAAGGTCAACATTATTTGCTTTAAAAAAAAGCAGATGGATTTCAATATGAATTCGCAGGTGGTTTTAAGGTCACAAGAGTGGCGCAAAATGACGAAAACTTCTTCATCCCCGACCTTTCGAATTGTGTACTTCAAATTACTTTTAAGAGTACCAATAATGCAACAGGCACGCTGGAAAATGGAACCATCGTAGGCACAATATCATATTGAAGGGATATAGACTTAAAATTAGGCATTGGCGAGGGAAATAAGAAGACTATAGCAAGATTTATCTGAAATTCACAATTCAGATAAATGGGATCGACAAACCAGACAATGCGGCTCATAGTCTTATTTAAAACAAAAGCAAGCGCGTTTGACACTTTCAAAAAACAAATGTCACCATTTTATTCTATTACAAACGTCATTTTAGCTCCTTCAAAACTAAATTTTGTGGATTCGTCTCGTTCAAATCCCAATTTTGTGGGTTTTCGCTCTTTCAAAACCCAAAATTACGTGGAATTAGCTCCTTCAAAACATCAAATTTCGTGGATTTTTCTCGTCCAAAAACCAATTTTTACGGACTTTAGCTCTTTCAGAACCCAATTTCGGGGATTTTCGCCTGATTAAAAACTGTGGCTCTTTATACGTTCGATGAGTTAAAAAACCTAATTTGGCGAAAAACGAACGACGAAAAACCAATTTTTGCGTGATTTCGCGTTGTCGTCGTTCATATTTTCCTTTTTTCTTTTCCCTGTCAGCAATCAAGGGCAGTTGAGAGAATATTCGGGCCCGGGGACGAAACTCAAAGGGGCCTATTCTAATACCCCCCCCCCCCAGACTCACACAATTATTTTAGTACCTCGATATAGTACCAAATATTTTTGCAACCACAAAAAGCCCAATCACAGCAAATCCCCAAGCTACAGCAGAGCTCCAGAACCTCGATGGTGGTGCTCCAACCACTGCAAAGCTCCAAATCACAGCAAAACCCAAAACCAAAGCAATATCACAGCAAATCTTGTAACCACAGTCAAACTCCAACCACAGAGAAGGCCGAACCGTAGCAAAGCTCCAAAGCACAGCAAAGTCCCAACCACAGCAAAGCCCCAACCACAGCAAAGTCCAAGGTAAGGTAAGCAAAGTCAGGTAAGAAAATGAATACAATTATAAATGTGAATCGACAGTTATCACATCACTACAAATAAAGAAACGGGAAAATTCATATGAAACTCAGGGTGGGTTAAGGACCCCTCCAACCGAAGATTTTGATTTCATTCTTTCGGGAAAAGAAACCCGAAAAGTTAGGAAAAGTTGCTACTATATCTTTCTTTTTAACTGGCGGTGTGCAATTTCTCCCCTCCCCCTCCTACTAGGGAAGACAAAATTTTTTGCTTTGACCGGGGGGGGGGGCCCTTGATAAAATGCTGGATCCACCACTGGCCACGGGCCTTTCTTTCAGCACCACCAGAAACCGCCCCAGTATGTGATTGCTCATAGACGGGCTGTGGTGACTCGAGATTTGAAATAAGCCGAGAAATTAAAGTAAATTGAACCGTTGTATTTTAATAGACTTCGGTAAAAATATAGATTGAAAAAACAATATGTTAAAACAATGTGGAGAGGGTAATTACGAGGGATGAAGACGCAACAATTCTCCCACGCTTAATTTTAGTCCGGCCTTCATATCACGTAATCCTGGAGGTACGCTGGCATACGTCGAGTTCTAGTGGAACGGCGTAGCGTCAGTTGTTGATTTTGTTCAGGTGGATCCCGAGGTGGAGAAGTGGTTGAGTAGGCTTGTTCGGATCCGACGAAACTGGGACTACTAATAGGCGGTTTCCGAGGTAGGACATCTGAAGGTCGATTGTTTGAGGACGATTTATTTTAGGAGTTTCTTCTGAATGAGTGTCTTCAAATTGAACTTTCTTTTTTACTTCGGACAGAAGGAGTTGATTTATGTGTCTTTTGAACACAAAACCATTGTCTAGTTTCACGAGGTAGTGTAGGTGACCGTACTTTTTTATTATTGAGCCTAGTCTCCACTGAGACCGGTTGTTGGAGTAATAACGAGCTTGGACACGATCTCCCACGCTCAATTGGCGAGCAGGCGATGATTTGAGTGAAGACTTGCGGAAGACGTGAGGTTTAAGCGCGTCTAGGTTGATGTGAATTGACCGATTCAAGAATTTCTCGGCGGGAGTAACGCCATCCGCTAGAGGGGTGGCTCGATAGCGGAAGAGTATTTCTCTAACTTTATGTTTGATCGGCATGGATTCTTGGTTCATAGCGGATAACCGATGTTTTAGCGTTTGTACGTTCCTCTCAGCTAGACCGTTTGATGCGCAGTGGCCTGGAGCGATCAATTTTTGAAAAATTCCGGAAAGTGTGCAGAATGAGTGGAACGATTCGCTCGTAAAAATCGGAGCATTGTCAGAAACTATCACATCTGGAAAACCATATCGTGAAAATATGTCCTGGAGCATTTCAATAGTTGAAGAAGAAGTGCGAGCTGAGGCAGAAATCGCGACTTCTACCCATTTTGATTTGGCGTCGACCACCAATAAGAAATAATGCCCTTGAAGTGGACCGGCGTAGTCGATGTGGACACGTTGCCAGTTGGAATCTGGTTCTTCCCACGGATCGTTTTTTTAAAATTTCCCCCTCCCACTAGATTTGCTTTTCGAATCTACAAGTTATCAAAAACAAATTGCGGATCAAATAAGCTTTCTAATGATCCGTTAATCGGTGTCAATGTTTTAAATTAGTTGTCAGTAACACCCTTAAACGTAGCTCGGATCACCAAAAATCGTAATGTTCACATGGAAATTGTACCCTGAAAGCAAAATATGAAAATTGCACTGAGATTACGGTCCAGTATCCGTTTCGAACTCAGAACCTCAGCCAGGAAGAGCTTATTTGGTTCTGGTTTCACCAGCCCGGCCAGAAGTCCGTCAACATGCAGCTGATGAGACCAGGACCAAATAGGTAGCATTGGTAGCTGATGGTCTGAACGGTCTAAATGGAGACTGGACCGCACCCTCGGCGCAAATTTCATGAATCACAGGTGGCTCTAACCCCAACGTCATTCGCGTTCATCCGTAGAAAGCCGACGTTTAAAGTAAGACTGTATGATGTATCTACTAGGAGGCTAGACTATCGTAGTTTTCGATTTGATTTTCATTGTATCCCTGATTGGTGCCAGTGGAAAAATAGAACCAATATTGCCGCCTAGAAGTTTTATCATAAATCCTCACTTGAAAACTTTGCTTCCGGGGCACATTTGCCTTTAAAAAATCACGATTTTCGGTGATCCGGGCTATGTATTAGGGCGTTACAGACAACTAGTCCAAGAGCCAGCGACATAAAAATACTAAAAGCGGTACTTCAAATTAAAAGAAAAAGGTCTGAGGTCAAAACGGAGACTGGACCGCGCACCTTCGGTGCAATTTTTCGTGATTGTTTGGTGGGTCTTGCCAAAGAGGGTTTTCGGCATTTCCGACTTTGCCACTGGCTCGACGCCACAGAACCAGATAGCATTAAATGTAATATTCATTCCCTATATTTTTTCAATGCGTATTTGCCGTCTGACAGGAGTTTGTGTGGGGACAACCCCCACAAGAGCAACTTTGATGCCGACTGCCACCGGTTTCCTCTATTAGGGAATTATTCTCGATTTTATGCGCTGGACAAGAAAAGTATATGCAAATGGTTGCACAGGGTGTCTACAGAAGACCTGGAAAACCGGGAGAACCGGGAATTGTCAGGGGATTTTCTAAAACTGAAAAAGTCAGGGAATTTCGTGAAATATGATAAAAGTCAGGGGAAAATGGCGAAGCGATTTTTTTCACGAACGTCATGATTCCAACGGGAACATGGAAGTAAAATGGAGTACAAAATGACTATTATAGCCCGGCCAAAGACTGAAGAAATCGACGGTAGCGCTACTAGCGCCGATTAGTATGTACTTAACCCCCCACCAGTTTTTCGTGCAATCGATATTTTCCGATATTTCTATCAGTGATATGAGTGTTTATTTTGCCTCAACGGTTTTTTTTCGTGATTAAAGTAAGTAGACATGAGATAATTAATGATTTTAATACTTTGAGAGACAAGATGTTGTATTTGATTTCAGAAATGAGTGAAAGACCGAAAAGAAGAACTTTAGGAAGCCAAGCAAGGCAAATCGTTTTTCAGTTTTCAGTATTTTACCCGGCAGAAGGTAGAGGAAGAGCCTAAGCCCGACATCAACAGTTTGGTGGCTGAGGCGACCGGTGTTTCCCGGTCTTCTGTTTTCCGCATCGTAGGAAGCCGAACGATCGACCTCAGAGGGCTCGAGTACGAGTCGGTCACTTTTCACCACACCTACGAGGAAGAACATTCCACATAAGAAGCGAGTCGAGTTCGATTCTTTTACTGACAGTGCCATTCGTTTTAAAGTTCGCAGTTTTATGCTGTTAAAAAGCAGTGCCCGTCAATTAGGCTTCTCCATAAGGAGTTACTAGAGCAAGGCGTTGTAGACTGCGGTAAGGAGTACATTCGGCAGCGCCTACATCACCTGGGGTTTAAGTGGAAGAAGTGTCAATCCAATCGTAAAATTCTAATTGAGCGGCCAGAAATTGCAGCCCGTAGGGTCTCTCCTGAGGGAGATAAAAAACATCGAGAGCCAACAAGAATATTGTCTTCCTGGATGAAACGTACGTACAAGAGGCCCACAACGTTACATCCTGTTGGCAGTCGGAGGACGAATTGGGGGCTACTCATAAAATAGGTGAGATGATGATTCTTCATTTCTTTAGCATGGAAATAGTTTCTCGTGATTTTATATTTCAGGCAAGGGCAATCGACTTATTGTTGTTTATGGAGGTGGGGAGCAAGGCTTCGTTAGAGACGGTCTCCTGATTTTCAAATCCTCGAGTACTTCAGGGGACTATCACACGTCCATGAATGCTGAGAATTTCTCGAAATGGCTCAGTACGTGCTTCCTACCCAACGTGCCGGCAGGCAGTGTCATAGTCATGAACAACGCGAGTTATCATTGCCTCGAAAGAAACAAAAAGCCGAATTCCGGCAGCCTTAAGCGCGTGATTGTCGAATAGCTTTCCCAGCATGGCATCGAATTCTGCGAAACATCAACGAAAGCAGAACTTCTCGAACTCGTGAGAAGCGTTCCCATCGAGAAATCCTTCGTGGTGGATGACTTGATCCGATCTTTTGGTCACATACCTCTGCGTCACCCTCCTTATCACCCCGACTTAAATCCGATTGAGTTGGTGTGGGAGCCATCAAGAACGAACTTGTTTGATGTACAAGAAGGTACATCACTTAGGGAGAAAGAAATTGATTTGTGCAATGATGAAACCGCTGGATGAACTGCTCTGGCTTTTCGACGTTGGTCTTTGTCATATAAATAAATTTATAATAAATTTTATGTAATAAAGGTTCTGAAAGAGTGAAATTCAGTAAAAGAGGTTTTTGAAAGAGCAAAACCCACGAAATTTGGAGTTTGAACAAGCAAATTTCACGAAATTACGATTTTAACGAGACAAATCCACCAAAAGATTTGGAAGAGCAAAAATCCGCAAATCTGGCGTTTGTGAGAGTCAAAAATGGCGATTTTTGTTTTTGAGAGTGCCACATGCCTATGATTAGTTTTGAATCAGACCGTGAGCCAAATTGTTTGGTTTGTCGGTCTAACGATCTGGATTGTGGGGGTGTGAAGTTCCTACTTTTTAGTATAATCGGTGGCGGTGTGTGGGAGTGATTAAGTGGGTGAAAAGGGAAATCACTGTATTGTTCTTGTTCTCCGAGTAGACTGTCCATTATGAACCCCGCTCTTGGCGCTCGACCTTATCTTACCTGGCAAAAATCGAGTTAGGTAGGAGACCCGGCCCTTGTTTCTTGAAGACGAAATTAATGTTTTTAGGTTGTGGCTACGCTAAAGTTTGCCAAGTGGCAAAGGGACTTATTTTGCTGCCCCCCCCCCATGAGCAAAACTGTTGGCCCGCGTCTGGTCAGTTTCAACCAAAACATCCAGTCAAGTAAAAAATGCAAACATGTATTCAGAAAGAAAACAGTCAGACATGGATACCACACGGGCAAGTAGATAACTTTTTAGAACGGCAAATACACATATAGGGCCCTCCACACACAGTTTGTCTTGTTTTCGACGCTAACTCGAAAGGGGCTTCTGTAAATTGCATTCGTGTTCGACACTGAAACGCTTCGAGTTCGAGTCAAAGACAAGACAACCCGTGTGTGGGGGTCTTAATAAGACTTTTACTTGAGAATTCCGTGAAATCCCGATAGTTTCACCAAAAAAACAACAGACAACTATGTAAAAGTAGAGATTTGTGGCTATTTTCCGTCGCTCGGACCAGGAACGTTTTCAATTTAACGAAGCAGGCTTCAACAGATTTGTCGAGCAATCGGGTTGTAGTTTTCCTCGTTAAAGACGCGTTTTGAGAAGGTTTGTCTCGACAAAGGACGTTCTTCCGGTACTAAAACCAAAAATAGGAATCATACCAAGGATAACGATGCGTAGATTGTAAAATAAATAGGAAAATAATTATCATGTTGGCTTACTCACTTCGGCAACTCAGCCTCATAGCTTCGGAAGGAATTGCACAAACAATGAATTCCACGGTACGTTTAAATATCAACCCTTCCGCCGAAAGACCGAAGGAAAAGTGAAACATTTTAGTATTTGAGCACGAAAAATAAGGATTCTTGACAAAATTTAACAAATCAAAACATCTACCAGTTGTAGTCAGAAAGATCAGTGAACCGCGATCCCCGAGTGATAAGAAGTTTCAAAACTTTAGGAGGTAAACGGCTGTATAATGGAAGGGGTAAGGGGAAGCTCTCAGTGAGAACTTAGGTGGAGATTCGATGTTCTTCAATCTTTGGCCGGGCTATTGGCGATTCAGATTATCACTTGTAGCGCTAGCGTTGAGGCACAATGGCGGAAAAGAGCCCTACTCTTACCACCAACGTATGGGCTAAATAATGGTGTTTTTGCAGTTTTTAAGGAGTTTACAATGTTTTCCGTCTTAATTATCGCCACACTTGATTGAAAAAGGATTGGAGGTTACGACCTTTGTTCGATCGACCTGCTTTCAAAGGATTACTTTTCGGGAACGTAGTGAATTTAGTATCCTATGGTTTGTACCTATAATGGACAGTACGTAGTCATTATCCCTTTTTGTTGTCTCACAATGTTGACTATGTGAATCAATATAAATTTGTTAAATGCACGGTCTCATCAAGGAGCTACAAAAAAGGGGAAGTGGAGTTAAGCACCAAATATTGTATACGCGGCCAAATAGAGGACGCCAAGGCGTAGGCCGCCGTGGGCCCAACCGAGAGCTCGCGGGCCCAAAAAGTAGCCCGCTGACTCAGCTGAGCCTTCCTAAATGGCCCGCCCGTGGCATACAGTGGTAAATAATCATCTTTGATGTTGGATTTTGGCGCCCCTAGGATTTTTGTGGAAATAAAAATCCCTACAAATTCGCGCCTTCTCGTGGTCGGCCAATCCCCCGCTTAATCCAGACCAAAACGGAAAATAAGGCTAATTGGTGACTGAAATTGAGATAAATGGCTAATTAACGGCTGAAATAATTGAGAAAAAAACTGATTCTCGGCCATAAATAAGAAAAAGTGCTAAATCACGGATAAAGTTAAGAAAACTTCACAGCGAAAATTGAGAAAAAGCTTTAAAATCGCGGATAAAGTGTAAATTACAGTCATTAGCGTTTAAAATTATGAAAAACACTAATTAACGGATAAAATTGTGAAAAATCAATAATTCGCCAATGAAAAAAAGCGCTAATTCGCCCCTAAAATTACGAAAACATGAATTCTCGGCTTATTCAGAACGGAAATTCGTGGCTCAATCTGAAAAAACGCTAATTCATTGCTAAAAGTGAAAAAAAAGCTAATTCGTGGGGAAAATTAAGAAAAGTGCTAGTTCACGGATACAATTGTGGGAAATCGCTCTGTAGCAGTCAAAATCACGTATTCACGGCTAACGTGACGAATAAATAAATAAAAGGGCCCAGATGCTAGATGTAAGGAAACAAAAATTTTGAGCTTCTGAAGGCAAGTTCGTGGCTCAAACTGCGAAAAAACGCTAATTCATAGCTAAAAGCAAGCGAAGCAAATCGCTAAGCCAGAGCTGAAATTAAGAAAAGTTGCTAATTCATGGATGCAATTGACAAAAATCGCTAATTTTTGCTTGAAATAAAGAAAAATACGAACTCACTGCAAAATTCAGATAAATCGCTATAACTCACGGCTAATAAGGGTGAAAACTTGCAGAAATGACCAAAATTGCTAATTAGCGGCTAAAATGGAGAAAACATGCTAATTTATCAATAAAATTGACTAATTCGTGGATTAAGTAGAGAAAACGTCAATTCGAGGCTTCTGATCGTTAACTTCGTGCCAGAAACTGAAAAAAATCGCTAATCCGCGGCCAAATTTCAGAAAAAGCGTTGGGTAGTTCGCGGGGAAAATTTGGGGAACTTTTATTTCGTTGATGAAACGTAGAAAAATCCCTAATTAGCTGATAGACTGATGAAAAACGCTAATTTGCGGCTGAAGTCAGGAAAAAATCTATGTTTACGGCGTTAAATTGAAAACATTATTTGCTATATTCCCCGGATTGAATAGAGCAAATGGCAAGTCGCGGTTTCTTGAGACAACTTCGTGGCTAAAATTAGAAAATTTAGCGCTAATTCACGGGTAATAATCACATGGCTCATTATAGCGGCTCAAATCAGAAAAAACACAAATTCTTTGCAAGGAAAATCGCTGAAATGGAGATAAATCGCTAATTCACGGCTAAAATGGAGACAAATCGTTAATTCAAGAATTGACAGCTTTTATCCATTAGAAGGCTACACCGATCGTTTAACCGGCAAAAGTGGAAGTTCTTCGTGGAACATATTGTCCCTTTTTATGTGAGCACAGTCAGTTTCTGGGATGAAATTCGCTTTCTTTGCAGAATAGGGTAAACTCATGAAATCGCGTCTTTTAATGTGCTAATTTTACTTGAAAACTTAACCACTTGGATAAAAAACTACCACTTATCCATAATCCGGCATGTTGCAGCTTGTTCAATTCAAACAAGGCATTTGAGTCTCAAAAAGTCTCAAATGTGACTAGTAAAAATTTCATACAGAAAACCTTTTATTAATAACTCCTTTAATTACCTTCCTGTGCCTACTGGAGGGGAATTAGACCCCCAACTGTGATGGATATTTACACCATGCAGGGTGGGTTTGTCAATCACCGGATTTCTCATGTAATAGCTCGGAGAACTTTGCATTACTGATTACCAAAAGGCCCATACCAACCAGACTTATCCCAGTTTTGTCTGTAGAATAAGTGCATTGATAAACACACCCTTAAGCTACCGTGCACACGATGCATTTTTTTGAAGCATGATGGCCTGCCTGTTCTAAAAAACATCCGGTCACTGATGGGGATCATATGTTTTTTTTCACCATGCTAGTAAACATGCATCGTGTGCACCGAGCTTTATTGTTGGGGAAAATTACATAATATTTGGTTAAGGACAGTCTGTTTTTGGGGCTGAACAACCCTTCTTAACCGGAAATTCGCAAAGATATTTGAAAACTTATTGCGTTTTTCATTTGCACAATATTCTGCATAGGGTAGGGGGATTTTTCATTATTCATCAAGGACGGGAGGAAAAATCTCTCTCGCAGCGCGAAATTCCCGGTAAATGGAAAACGGCATCATTTTCTCACCGCGAGTTCTTCCATTTTATCTCAATTATTTCTCGATGGTGAGTTTAATTGTTAAAGTCGGTAGTAATACCAACTAATATTTCAAAGAAATGAACTTTAAAAAAAATTTCGCTCCGGCAGCTGGCGGTCGGAAAGAGTGCATTTCATTTTGTATTCGGATACCCTAAGCCGTCCCAGAAGTAGTAATGTTGAGACCATCATTTGTTTCGTTAATGTTTGACCCTCCCTCGTACTGTTTGCTGCCGGGTTTGTTTAAGCTGAACTTAATGGGAATCAAAGGCTATTTCAAAATGGAATCATCATACCGAATATAATGCTTCTGGAATCAACTGGTGATTTGTAGTGATTTTTTTACCATTTCAACCCCTATTTTCCCCCCTCCACCTTGACCGATTTGGCCCAAATGCAATACCGACCGGGGCCTTATGACTACTGATTTTTGTGCCAAAGCGCGTTCCGCTAAATTAATTTCTACGAGAGTTATCGTGGTAACAAGGCCTCACACTTACTTCCACCCCGGGGACATCACCCCCTCCCCCTCGACTTTTCCAAAAAATTAAAATGGGAATCAAAGGCTAGTCTAACATGGAGTATACGTACCGAATATCATGCTTCTAGAATCAACTGGTGATTTTTAGTGATTTTTTGACGACTTCAAGCCCGATTTTCCCCCCCTCCACCTTGACCGATTTGGCCCAAATGCAATACCGACCGGTGTCTTATGACTACTGATTCTTGTGCCAAAGAGCGTTCCGCTAAACTAATTTCTTCGAGAGTTATCGTGCTAACAAGAAAACGGCCATAATATTATGAATATATATATATCGCATCCACTTGGCGAAATTGTCCACTTCATGAAATGGATGCCCGTTTCACGAAGTGGCTCCACTTTCCGTAATTACAAAAAATTCCGTCATCTGGACAAAAAAAATGTCCATTTCTTGAAAAGGAAACCGCGTTTGTCCAGTTGTTGAAATCAAGCTTTCTTACTGCAAGTGAATGCACAACGTCATTTTTTAGCGGGTTTTTGAGTGCTCAGTAAAATAATCTTTTTAAGTAAATAAAAATTGTTTCAGCACCTGAGATTCCTCACTCATCCATTTCACGAAATGGATAATGTTGTTGCATCCACTTGTAGTATGGAAGCTTGATTTCAGCAACTGGACAAACACGATTTCCTTTTCAAGAAATGGACAATTTTTTCTGTCCAGATGTCGTAATTTTTTGAAGTTTCGGCAAGTGGAGCCACTTCGTGAAATGGACATCCATTTCGTGAAATGGACAATTACTCGACATGGATACGACATATGTCTATATATATATATATGTGTGTGTGTGTGAATTCCGGAGACCACTGAATTCGTGTTCTAGAGGTTCTGAAACGTGAAAAAAACATGACATGACCCATGTTTGCCACCATCACGACGAGACCAATAGTGCATTTTTCAGAATGAAATGCACTAAAATCCTAAAAACTCATAAAAAAGAACAAAAACTGCGTTTTCTCATAAGAGCCCTTGGAAAGTCTACCGCTCTTCTTACTTCGGTGGGGCCGCCACCAGAGCGCATTTGTTTAATCTGAATCGCCAATAGCATTGTGGCCTAATCTCACTCTCCTGTCGAGTTTTGAACTATAAACATCGGTATCTTGGGTCAAAATGCACTTTTCTTCAAAAGTGATGACAGTTTTGAAGTCTACGGTATTCCGTACCAATGAAATGAGACCAATTTTAGTCGTCAAAATGCGAAGAAACGTGGCGCTTTTGTCGCGCTGGTGCAATAAATAGCCGCCACTGCTCTTCGGATCGTTGGACCCCGCGAAAACTTCTCCTTTTTCTCAACTTTCCAATGGTTCACTCAAAATTTAATTTATCTCGCCGATCACGATATTAATCGATTATTAGCACACAATTTAGGATTTTTTCCGTTTCATTTCATATTTGCCCATGGAATGAGTGGGATAATTAGAGGAAAAGGAAGAGCTTTGTGTTGGGTTCGACGATCCGCAGAGGCAGAGTTATGAATTTGTCCTTTTCCCCCATATAATTATATATTTGGAAAACGTAATGCATGCATAAAGTTGTAGTCGTAGGAGCCTAAATTGATAGTCTTCCCTCGTTGACGTGCTTCAAAACGGATGGCGAGTAGCCGAAACCGGTTCGTTTTTGACGCACCTCAACGAGGGAAGACTGACAATGTAGGCTCCTACGCGACAACTTTGTGCACGCATTATCTACTAACCCTCGTAGTTTAAGCGATCTTACTGATAATATCAATTTGGATAACCATGAAAAATTTGCTGAGTCAGGGAAAAGTCAGGGAATTTTGTTCTGGGGAAGCTGTAGACACCCTGGTTGCACTTTTTACGTCGCTGGCTCTTGATCTATTAGAAAGCTTAATTGATACGCGTTTCGATAACATGCAGATTCGAAAGGCAAATTTGTTGATAGGGAGACATTTTTTAAAAACCGTTCAAAAAAATTCCATTAGAAACCTTGAACTTTGAGATATATATATATGTATATGGTTTCTCTGGTACTTTTAGACAAAGAAGCATGAAGTCTGTTCTGAAAGATAATTTTCCTAGCTTTCAAAATGTAAAGGAGGCCCTAGATCAAGTGTCTTGATCAAATGCTTGAGTAAATTGATTAAGTATCAAGCGTGATTGATAGTGTAGAACTCTGTTTGATGCTTGAATCAAGCATTGACGGTAATTGATAGAAAGTTTGAATGACTCAAGCGGATGGTCATCAAATGGCGGGGCAATTTTCATCAAGCATAGCGTCAGTCACTCGGTGGAAGTCATTCAGGTCTTCTAAATCCATGCCAGACGATAGGTACCTCAAAGTGACAGAACTCTCTGACTTGCAGGAATCGCTTCACGCATTTTTGTATCTTTCTTCTCAATGTCGGGGCGGACTAAATCCAGTAGATAATCGGAACTTTCTTGGTCCATTCTCAAAACGTTCCTGTAGTCCTCTGGTTGCGAATCACACAAAAAGTTTAGGAGATGTTCATGAGTGAAACGGTTTCTGAGTTTGTACCACTCCGTAGACCACCGTCGTTTTTTCTTTTGCTTCTTTTTCTGCTTCTCAGCAACCAATGTTGCGAGGAAGAAACCCAAATCTGAATTTGACACCATTGTAAACGAAGACACGATCGCAAAACACACTGTTCCACTTCTCAGCTTCGACTGATGAGAGAGTTTTGATCAAAAGATTGAAGGCTTGATTGAAGTACGCTTGAAGCGCCCATCAATCGGAGTTCAAGCATTTGATAAGCCGCTTGATAGTCTAGGGTCAACTTAAGAACCATTTTAAAATTTAAAAGGAGTGACCGCTGTGAAATCGCGAGTTTCTGCCAAAAAATCAGAATTTCAATGGAAAAAACAAAAATATCTCCTGAACGGTGAAATATTTTGCGTCCGGGAAGGTCACGTTTAGTTCCATTTTCCATGTAGTTTCGCCCTATTTTTAGTGACATTCACGAAATAATCAACTTTTTGCCCATTTTGTGTAGGCAGTTTCACTACTGCTGCTTCCTCGAATTTGAGTTTCTCGAGGTGAAATAATTGTTGGTCTCCGATTTAAAAAATTCCATTTTTTTTAAAATTCTATTTTATTGTAAAACAACTAATAAATAAACGTAATAATCAATTTGAAATATTTATATTGGAACTGAATGTAAAATTTGAATCAGTAATTCCGTGCTTGGATAATTGGTCCTAAACTGAACTTGACCTCCAACTCCGGCAGTGAGCCTCAGCTGCTGTGGTGACAACAGTCTTTTGTCATTCATTTTACCGAGCTGCTTGCTCGAATTTTCATCGTTTCCTAGGAGACTATCGTACTTGGCAAATCACGCATGTGTGTGCCAAGGTACTTGTGAATAGACAAGTAGCAAGCAAAGTAAGCTCGCTACTTGCCGAACATTCGGTACTTGGCAAGTAGCGCATGTGTGTGCCCAGCTTTAGACTTAAACAGGAGATAAATGAAAAAACCCGGTCGACAATATGCGTTTAATCTTAATCGGAA
The DNA here is from genome assembly GCA_038030265.1 of Corythucha ciliata. Taxonomy (NCBI): domain Eukaryota; kingdom Metazoa; phylum Arthropoda; class Insecta; order Hemiptera; family Tingidae; genus Corythucha; species Corythucha ciliata. The sequence continues at coordinate 3,109,570 of CM075943.1, read as the reverse complement.
GAAAAACGCAGGATAAAGTTCCGATTAGTTGAACGCTGCTCTGGGTTACGTTTAGTATAATATTTATACATAAAATTGAGAAATTGTGATCTTCAGTTAATTATTACCTTGGCTCGCGGGCAAGATTATTCGATATCATTCTGTTTATTTCAATTGAATTTGAAATGCTGGACAGTGATTTAGCAGAGATGGAAGAATTGGAAGAGTTAAGCCGGCTAGTAGGGTACGGTCGGCCTCTAACCTCAGCCCCGCATCTTCTGTGACCGGACGAATTATTTCGATATTTTGGACGATTGGCAGTTTTTTACGCAGGTTCCGGCTCGACAAGAACTCTGTTAAGTCCGTCCATGACCGAATTGAGGATAACATAAAATCCCCGTCGAATAGGTTAGGACTTATTTTTATTGCTTATGTACATTTTATAGAATATATCCATCAGCGAGTGTTCTATACTTGACGTTTATTTATTAATTTATTTCAGAAACCATGCCGTATCCAGCATGAACCGTCTTCTGTTATCATTAAGGTTCTACGCTACTGGGTCCGATACATTGTCCATGGCGGATTTTATAGGGATCAGCAAAACCTCGGCCGTTGATTTTATCGAGTTGGTCACAGATGCTATTGCAGGCCTAAGAGATGCGGTTATTTACATGCCTCGATCCCAAGATGAGATTGCCACAGCGAAGAAAAAATTCTATAAAATCGCATCGTTTCCTAGGGTTATTGGAGCGATGGACTTAGCGATGAAGCTTAGTGGTATTGGTAATTTGTATATGATGTAGGCAGTTGCAGTTTCCTTTGGATAGTTGGATTTTTCCATCATCTATTTCAGAGGGTGACAATGCAGAAGTTTTTAGAAACAGAAAAAACTTCTTTTCTATAAACGTCCAAACTATTTCGGAATCCAATTTGAAGATCTTGGACATCGTAGCCAGATGGCCAGGGTCCAGCCATGACCAAACCGTTTTTAATAATTCAAAGATTATGAATAGACTTGAATAAGGGGAATTTGGCAACAGCTTGATTGTAGCTGTTGCGGGCTACGAGAACAGGAATTATCTTGTAACACCTTTCTCCAGTCCTCAAAATGCCGCAGAAAACCTTTACAATGAAATCGCAAATTCAAACGAGGAATGTCGTCGAAAGGCAGTATGTGTAATGTGTAAACCAATTGACTTTAAAAATTAAGGGAAAACTGGGTTTTTATAATAATCGAGACCGATTCACGAACGGGGCTCTATTGATACAATATTCTATCCAGAAATCAATAACCTCATTGTAACCTCTTAGGTACATCATAAAGTGTAAAAGAATAAGTTTCTTCTTGAGGTGACGTCACAGTAGTGGAGGTACCTAGTCCGTCACATCCCCCTTTCTTTGAAAGCGCACTGTCAGTTGAATTGTAGACGTTGAGGAGGCTTCACCAGGCGTCCACTGGCAGTGCGGACTTCTTTGGGCTTGAAGGCTGGAGGAAGCATTGTGGCAGTCGATGTCTGGATCAGGGCAGGAGGTGCAGTGCTGGTACGAGGACTGATTTTGATCGGAGACCCACAGGATTTCTGTGTCTCTGACGTCACTCTGGGAGGCGAAGTCATGACTGATTTGTGGCTAGTCTGTGATTCAGGCTGCGGTGCTACAAATTCCTTGTCATTAGGCTGTCGATCTAGTCGAGGCTGTAGGAACCAGGAATTTCTTCGGTACTTTGTACCATCGGCTGTCTGGATCACATACGAGTTAGTGTCACTTAACTTTTGGATTACTTCCGCAGGCACCCAATGCCTCGGTGATTTTCTCCACAAGATGTGATCTCCGTTGGCAAAGAGCATTGGCGCGGATTTTCCTCTGTCTGCGGCGGTTTTCTCCCTCTCATGCATCTTTTTTAGTGTTAGCCGTACCTCTTCTGGCTTGATCAAATGTGGGTTAAGAGTAGACTGCAGACATGGGAGAAGAGTTTTCGTTCTTCTACCCATGAGACGTTGCGCTGGTGAGCCGATGTTACCCCTTGGCGTATTACGCTGAATTAGCAGAGCTAGAAATGCATCAGAGTTGTCGGTAAGGCATTTTTTCAAAAGTAATTTGGCTTCTTGGACATAGTGCTTCGCTAACCCATTTGAACGTGCAAACTCTGGACTTGATATTCTGTGTCGAATCTCCCAGGACTTGAGGAAGTCCTTGAACTCACTGCTGGAATATTGGGGACCACCGGCACCGTCGGAGTTCACTTGGTCCGGGATTCCGAAGGTTGCAAACCAACGCTTCAGGTTCTTGATAACCGCTGAGCTAGTGGTAGATGTTAATTCAACAAAGTCGTAAAATCCAGAGTAGCTGTCTGCTATGACGAGAAAGTCGCGGTGATTGAGGTTGAAAAGGTCTGTGGCTACTATTTGCCAGGGCCTTTCTGGAATTTCACCTGTGGTAATCTGCTCCATTGGCTTATTTTTTTGAAGTTTTTGGTAGGTTGGGCAACTTTCCACATAAGATCTGATGTGTTGTGCCATTTTTGGCCAAAATACATTTTCTCTAGCCAATTTGGTGCAGCCTTCTATTCCTCTATGACTGCGGTGAATTTCCTTCAGTAGAATTTCCACCATTGTTTGAGGAATGACAATTTGTTCTCCTTTCACGATCAAATTGTTGTAAAGTCCCAGTTCTTCTCGAAAACTAAAATAAATTTGAACCTGTTCATGGAGGAGTTTTTTGTCATCAGGCCATCCGTTTAAAATAAAATTTTTAACTTCCTTCAGCGTCGGATCCTGCACAGTTGCTTCCTCAAGTTGTTCCAAACGCGATTTTGAGAATGGAATGGCAACATGAATAGTTATTTCCGGTGGTTGGTCAAATTCAGGCAAATTTTTTATGTCTCTACTGAGTGGGTCAGCGATAAAAAGCTCTTTTCCTTTTTTATAGACCACTGTTGGGTTGTACGGCATTATCTCAAATAAAATTCGTTGGAGTCGAGCTGGAGCCTTGTGCAGTGGTTTTTTGAAAATATTCTCGAGCGGTTTGTGATCGCTCTCCACTACCAGGTGCGTGTTTCCCCAGACATGGGAATGGTATTTCTTGCAAGCAACCAAAATTGCTAAAGCCTCTTTTTCTATCTGGCTGTAGTTTCGTTCTGATTTGGTGAGTGCCTTTGAGCTGTAGGCTATGGGTTGATCATTCTGAATTAAACAGGCGCCAACAGAATGTTCACTCGCATCTACGGAGAGAGTGACGGGCTCATTGGGGTTGTAGTGGCGAAGGACTGGAGCTTTCTTGATTTTTGACAACAGTAAATCAAATGCTGACTGCTGTTCGGGACCCCAGTACCACTCTATCTCTTTGTGTAGCAGCTGGCGTAGAGGCTGAGTCAAATCTGAGAGATTTTGTATGAATTTTGACAGGTATGTAACCATGCCCAAAAATCTTTGAAGTTCATTGACATTCTCAGGTATTTTGAATTTTTCCAAACTTGCTAATTTTTCAGGGTCTGCCTCTATTCCTTTTTCAGAAATGACGTGTCCGAGGAAAACCACCTTCGGTGTATTGAAAATACATTTCTCTGGATTCAGTTTCAGTCCGGCTTTTTTCAGGGTGTTTAGGACATCTTGAGTGATAATTTCCAGTTCTTCTTTGTTTCTTGCATGACAAAGAATATCATCCATTGCAACTTCCACGCCTTTTTTTCCTCCGAGCAGGGTCGACATCCACGCCTGGAACACTTCAGGGGCCGAGCTTAAGCCAAACGGGAGTCTGAGAGTGCGAAATCTTCCCCATGGCGTCGAGAATGCCAAGTAATTTGACGTTCGGCGGGATATTTTTATTTGCCAAAATCCTCGAGCGCAGTCTAGTTTGGAATATATTTTGGAACCATGAAGATTTGCTGCGACTTCGTCGATTGTCTGCAAGGGGTATTGGCGGCGCTTTATGTTTTTGTTAACGTCTGTAAGGTCTATGCAAATTCGAGGTTTTTTATTTTTCCACATGGGAGAAACGGCTGGAGCAGGTTCATTCATAGGCTCTATGATTTTATTTTCGACCATTCTATCCAATTCTTTTTTCACCTCACTTCGAATTGAGAACGGAATTTTCCGAGGAGGATGAATTTTGAAATTCGGATTTTCTATTAGGTCAATATCATACTCGAATTGTTTTATACATCCTATGCCAGTGAATAGATTTTTATCCCGCTTCAGTTCTTCAACTCGTTTCACCAATCCTAGTTGCTCACATGATTTTTTACCCAAAATGCAGTTATGTCCAGTGGCGACTACTATGAAATTCAATTTAGTTGAATACCCATGTTTTGTTTTGATGGGCACTTCGGTTTCACCCAACACTGGCGTAGTGTCGTGACTATATGAAATTAGCGATTTCACGATCGATTTGTTCACACGAAGCTTACATTTATTTACTTCGTTTATCGTGATTATGTCACATTGCGCGCCGGTGTCCAATTTGAAGATTACCGAGTGATTTCCAGGAAATGTAATGGGCTCATTCCAATCCCCTTCGCTGGAGATCGCCTTCTGAACCGATCCAACATACAAGTCCATTGTTGAGCCTAATTCCTCGAATGATTTCTCGCAAGTATTAACTGATTTTGAGAAACAAAATTGATCAAAATGGCCTCTAAAATGGCATTTTGTACATCGGTGTTTATATGCCGGACAGGATCGGCGCCCGTGTTCAGTTCCACACCGTCGACAATGGAATGTTTCATTTTTGGATTTCTGCCTTTTCTGATCATTTTTCGATTTTTTAGTTTCGTGATGTTTTTTGTTAATCGCATTAATTTCCACCTGGTCTTCCCTTATGCCAGTCATTTGTTTACACGCTAATTCCGCGCCTCTGCAAGCTGAGACGGCTTTGTCGTAGTCAAGGTTGTCTGTTGACAGCAGCGATTTTCTGACCTCATCGTCAAGTATACCTACGACAATTTTATCACATAGAAATTCGTCTCTAAGGGTCCCGTATTGACATTTATTTGCCTGATTTATCGCTTCCGTAAGGAATTCGTCAAAGGGTTGACCCGTTTTTTGTGATAAGCGATTGAATAATAATCGCTCGTAGGTTTTATTTACCTTGGGTAGGAAGTACGCGTCAAACAGTGATTTGATGTGTTTCATTGATTTCTTCTGATCCTCGGTGAGTTTGAAGGTCTTATAAATCGTTATCGCTTCTGGACCCAACACCGTCATAAAAGTCGCGACCTGTTTTTGCGGGCTCTTTTTACTGAGGTTAATCGCTTCGGCGTACCAATCAAACGATTGAACCCATTCTTCCCACTGACCTGCGACATTTTGCTTATCCGCAAATTTGAACGGTGGCGGTGGTCGAAGATTTACGGCCTCGTCTTCCGACATATCGTAGAATTCCTGTAGGTTTATTCCAAACGCCGCAAACCACAACTCGTAGAAGGAGCTGCTCCGTAGAATGGCTGCGACGGCGAAAAACTGACGAGGTACCTAACGAACGATCTCACTCACTACACGGGTTTCGGCACCATGTAAACCAATTGACTTTAAAAATTAAGGGAAAACTGGGTTTTTATAATAATCGAGACCGATTCACGAACGGGGCTCTATTGATACAATATTCTATCCAGAAATCAATAACCTCATTGTAACCTCTTAGGTACATCATAAAGTGTAAAAGAATAAGTTTCTTCTTGAGGTGACGTCACAGTAGTGGAGGTACCTAGTCCGTCACAGTATGGTGTATGGAAAAAGCGTTTTCCTATATTATCAATTGGGTTGAGAACGAACTTGGCTAAAAGTTTACGGGTTATAGTTGCTACTTCTGTCCTCCACAATCTTGCTATTGATATGAGAAGCCCTCTCCCGGAGTACGATATAACCTACATCGAACATGATGACCATGAAGTGCCAGTTTCTACTCTGGATAATAGAAAAAATGACCGTACCCGGCAAATATTGGTCAATACTTATTTCCAACATCTTTTACATTAAAATAAATTACAAAAATTCATCATTTTCTTTGTAATTTGGCATTAATAATTTGAGCTTGCCAAGGCGTTCAAGAATAAGGCCCCTAGACCCTGCCTTCTAAACTTGAATGCGATTGGCTGAACACAACCGCGGACGCGAGAGTTGACTGAAATTCGCGTTACTTCCTGCGTTCTGCGTAGCGGCCTGCGGCTGCGTCCTTGCGTCTTATGTAGACGGGACTTTAGCCATTTGTTCGGCTTATTTTGATTAAAATCGGTAAGTTTGGGTCTTTTATGAAGCGTAAACGGCTAAAATTGACAAAATAAATTGCGCGTTCAATGTAGAATTGAGAAAAATCGCTCATTTGCGGCTAAAATTGAGGAAAAATTCCAATTCACGGCTAAAATTGAGAAATGGAGCACATTCACGCAGGTAAAATTGAGAGAAGGCACGCAGTTCGTGGTTTCTTAAACCAACATCTCGGTGAACATTGCGAAAAAGTGATAATTGACTGTTTTTATACATTTTACATATAGCAAGTTTGCGGGTACAATCGAGAAAGAGGACGACTTAGCGCACACATTTTTGAAAAAGTTCTTATTTTCGGCTAAAATTAAGGCACATTGAGGAAAACACCTATTTTAAGGTTCGCGATGCAACCAAATTTGAAGCGGGGAAATTGCTCAAGGCAGAATTGAGATTGAAGCACGAATTTGCGGCTAAAATTGAGGGAAAATGAATTGGCAAAATTGTCACCGTTTTTTTGTTGATTATAGTGTAATTGTCGTGGCTAAAATTGAGAAATAGCGTTCATTCAAAGGTTACATTGAGGAAAAACTGTTCTTTTGCGGCTGAAATTGAAAGAACGCACCTATTCGCGGTTTATAAACGATGCCCAGTGCTGGCCGTAATTAAAATAGTAAATCAAAAATGCTTTATTTCACGGTTTTTTGAGACCTTTTTACGGTTAAAATGAAGAAACTAGGCTATAGTTCGAGGTAGAATTGAGAAAAAGCACTCAGTTTCACCTAAAATTAAAGAAAAACGTCAATTCGACGGATTCTGAGCAACTCCTCTTGAGGAAATACTGGATCCACCACGCCTGTGGGCAGATTCACTCGCGATTTTTTCAGGCTTCCAACATGATCTGGAGGTTGAAATCGCGTCAATTCACGGTCATCAGAGACTAAATTCGCACAGAAACGGCCAATATCTGCCCAAAAATAAATAGCTGCTGAAAACCTGTTGTTTGTAGCCTTCTGTTTCGGATTTTATGTCGAAAAATTGAAACTTCTCTCCCTCCCACCCCGAAAAGTGATACTTTTGGAGCTAAACTTTGAATTTTAGACGGTAAACAGAGCTGGCAGTTTCTCTCCAACCGTAAGTCTGTAGGGCCCAGCAGGCTAAACACGATTTGAGCTAACCCAAACACACGAAATTGCGCGTCAAACCTTGCGAAAATGGGATTTTAGTGCGAAAAATCAGCAAAAATCGGTGTCCAAGTTGAGCCGACACTCGAATTCGGTTTTGTCAGCAATAAACATCCGCGAATTTTTGATTTTTGGTGAAACCGATGTGCGAAAATGTGTTGTTTTTTTAGTGAGCAAAATCCGCAAAATTGGTTTTATGGAGCGAAATATAATAAATTTGTGTTTCCGTTAGCCAGATCGGGGAAGATATTTTTGGAATTGGCCAGCGGGGGGCAGGGGCAACTGCCTCTGATTCACGCCCCTGAAACGCCCATGATTCTCGGCTAAAATTGAGAAATACCAATGAATCTTAGCTAAAATGAGGAAAAATCTGATAATTCGCGGATTAAAAACGCTACGTGAAACACGCAACTGCTACGGCGTGACGGCTAAAAAAGTGGTTTCGGGAGGCAAGTTCGAGAAAGAGTACCGATATTCATGGCTAAAAATGAAAAAGTCGCTAATTCGGGGATAAAATTATGAAAAACGCTAGTTCCATGGTAAAATAGTGGAAATTTGCTCTATAGCGGGCCAATACCGAGAGAAAATCCGCGGCTAAAATACAGAAAACTCGCACTAATTCACGGATGAAATTGAAAGAAAAAAAAAATCGCTGAAGTGTAGGAAAAGCGCTAATTCAAGGTTAGCATTTAGAAAACGCAAATTCACGGCTTCTAAAAGGCAAATATGTGGTTAAAAGTGAGAAAAATCACGAATTAGTAAAACGCGCTTAATAAATTAATTGTACTGATGTTATCCGGACGACGATGGAAGGGCATAGCCCAACACGATTCGAGTTTCGAGAATAAATGGCTCCCCGGCGGGATTTGAACCCTCTAACACTGGATTACCAGTCCAGCACGCTGCCAATTGCGCCACGGAGACACCTTTGGGTGACGTAGTCCGAGGGATAAGCTAAGCGTGCTGAACTGGTAATCCAGAGGTTGCGGGTTCAAATCCCGCCGGGGAGCCATTTTTTCTTGAAACTCGAATCGTGCCTTCCATCGTCGTACGGATAACATCGGTTTAATTAATTTATTAATTAAAAATACCGGCAACAGAATTATTCATCATATCCATCTAAGAACGCGCATATTTCCTGATAAAACTGAGAAAATGCGCTAATTCGCGGCAAAAATTCTTCCAAATGCCCTGATTGTAGCTGGATAGGGATTTAAAGTAATTAGCGCTTGATTCATCCATTTGAAAGTACTTGCACAGGCCGGCTAATAAGATATAACCATTTACACGGCACGTAACGCTCAGAACAGAAGAATTTTCATTTACATTCCCCCTCAAGTCTGTTTATAATTTCTATTAACTTGAAAGGGGTCAGAGAATTCACTCGCGGCTTGGTTATTATTTGAGATCCGTCGGACTGATGTCATCTGGCGGCCATCTCATCAATTCGCTTTTTCTCACCGTTAAAGGTGCAAAGAAGCAATTATTGTGGACGAAACTTGTCCTTACCGAGCAAGTTAAGTGTAATAAATTAACGCCCTTAAAAAAAAAAAAAATGATAAACGGGTTTTAACGCAAGTTTTCCTTCTCCCTAAATACATAATATTTCTTTCCTCTCAATCACATTACAATAATAACTGACGAAGCAATAAGCATTCTTATTACGTAAAAATGTTTTAATTGTATTATATATATATATTTTACCTCGTATCCTTGTTTGACCATCGACTGACGAGCCCAGCCGTATTCCTCTTTTCCATGTGGTCCACATTGCTGGAACACAAAAAGGTAAGATTTTCAATTAGGAAAAATACTGGAAAAGGGATAAAAGGAATGCCGATGGTGTGGCGAGAGGGGCGGGGAAGTAATATCCATATTATACGAAGTCAGCAGTCGGTAATGGTTTTAATGAAGTTATAAATTCTTTTTTTTTTTTTTTTTGTCACTTAGCTCTTGATATGGCCCTATCTTCATTTTTTTTTATTTCTCTGACGACAAAAACTGTGATAATTGGATCGTTTCCAAAATCTCAGAAGAACGAGCAAGTAATCCATTCATGTGCCTGTGTGCCCATCACACTCCAGCCTTAGAAAAAAGCCACCCCTCGATCGAAATCCATTTTATTTGAAGGCAAACTTCCCGGGCTAAAAATAGAGAAAACACGCTAATAACCCGAATGTCTAAAGCCACAGGTGGCCGAAATTGAGAAGGCTCGCTTATTTGCTAATCATTTATGTGGCAAGAAGGGTCGCGGCGAAAAGTTTGGAAAAAAAACGCCCAATATTCGCGGTTAAAATAGCTGAAAAACACTAAACCGTGGCAAAAAACGAAAAAATAACTAATTAGCGGATAAAAATAAAAGGAAATTATTAGGAGGTTATTACACGGTTGTAAAATTGATAAAAATCCACGATGAATAGCTCAGATAATATTGAGAAAACGCTATTTCTTAGTTTCTCGAAGCCAGTTCGTGGCTGAAATTGAGAAAAGGTCCTAATTCGTCAATGGATAGAAAAATCGCTAATTTGTGACTGAAATTAAGAGAAAACGTTATATCGCGGCTAAAATTTAGATAAAACGCTAATTCGCGGATACATTTTGTAGAACCTGCTGAAATTGAAATTCCATCATTTGAAGCAAATAATAATAAATAATATCCGCAAGGAGTTTCGGGTTCAATACTCTTCGCGAAATTTCAAGTCTCGGGGCGTGCTCCTTTGAATCTTTGTCAGATTGTCTGAATATCCACCAGGACTATAGGATTGAGGAACGGCCGCGAATAGTGTGGAAATACATAAAAAATGAAGCAATAATGTCGGCGGAGCCATCGATATAGCAATCAAAGATAATTGTACAAGTTTCCCTGATTGTCCGTCGTATGTTTATTATGTATTTGAAATATTCGGAGGGACACTGACCCACCAAAAGAAGATAACAAAATAGAGGAAAATAATGAATGAAATGGTCGCAGAAAATCTGTCAGAGATAAAAATTTATCAGAGCATGATGTGATTCAATCCTTATAGGAAGCAATACTGTCGATTCCTAAAAATAAAAAAAATTATACGTAATATTGAAACGGTGAAATGAGCGAGGCAGGGGGGGTTAAAATTATAAATTGCATGTTCTATATAAAAATAGTTTTAATCGCCCGTATACTCCTTGTTTTTTTATGACGTTTGATCTTTTATATCATTCATTGCTCGATTATTTTTTGGTCGTTTTTTTTCTCCTCACATTTTTTAGTAGGAAAAGGTCAATATTTAAAATTGAGTATGCCTACCTTTTTCAGTTTTTCAAAACATCGAAATGTTATATTCAGGAAATCACAAAAAAAAAAGTTTCAATTATGAACGTATTACGATATTTGCCTTGGGTGTGCAGTGGGTCGTGACTGAAGGATTCATTAAATCTCCACCAACGTGCCACGGAAGTAGGCCAAACAGTTTGGTTTTTGCGGACCGGCGGTACGTGCCAGCAAGGGGTTATAACCTCCAAGGTGCCTGGACTCGGTGGAATGGACGGACGAAGGGGGCGTCACTAGGGGCAAAATCGTGTCTATTAACGACGTTTTCCCGACCAATCCGAGGGCCACCTCTGGGCCTCAGGAGGAAGTGCAGCTTCCGGATTCAGCAACGGCGGGGGCTCCTACTAATAACACTGAAGAGAGGTTGAGTCTCTGCAGCATTTGTGGTGTTTCGAACAAGAATGCCCGGGGACTACGGATACATATAGCAAAGAAACATCCTGCTCTGGCCAATGAGATGACTCTTGCGAGCATTTTGAAGTCGGGCAATTCAAGCAAGAAAGCCCCCAGTCGTTGAGGACCCGGGTGTGAAAGAAGATGTGAGGAGGTGGGCCGCTACGTTCGAGGCCATATCGAAGGAGGGAAATATCACTATAGAAGCATTCAATAAAAAGTAGCGGATATCTCGAATTTTCTAAGAAAGGCTAATCAGTATTTGCCGGGTCAGAAACATCCAGCGGTGAGATACTTCCGGTAGAGGAAGGAAGGCAGGGAGAAGGTCCTAGGAAAGGGCGCTTCGAAGGTAACTAACCCTACTAGATCACATAATAACGCTCGTGCAAGAAGACGGGAAGCATACCAGTACGAGCTAGCCCAGTATAATTTATTATAACCGAAGACGGAGGATAGTTAATAGCATAATGGATGCTGACGCCCGGAATAACTGTCCGCTTTCCATCGAGACAATTGAGAAACATTTCAAGGAAAATATGGGATACGAAACGTTACCAGGGAACCCGGATATCGGGTCGATCGAGTTGCGGGCAGTACAGAGAGCCATCAAGTCTACGTCCTTGGATGTTGCTCCGGGTTTCGACGGAGTGTTGATTCGGACCATTAAAGCTCTCGATATTGCTAGCATCATTAAAATAATAGCAGAAGTGATGCTTAAGACCGGGTTCGTTCCAGAAATCTTGCGGAAGGGTAGGACTATCCTGCTATACAAAGGAAAAGGACCGTCATCTAAATTGTCATCTTGGAGACCTATAACGGTGTTCCCTATAATTCGGCGTATCATCGAGAAAGTTCTCGACCAGGAGTTACGCCGGCAGGTGGAATTCCACGGGTGTCAGCGTGGCTTTGTGAGAGGAGTCCCTGGATGCCACGTTAACGCGAGGTTAACGATTAGAGAAGATCGATGATGAAAAACGCCGCATTTACGAGAAGTGCACCGCCTACTACCAAGAAAAATTCAGGAAGCGGTTTGGCGAGAAGGAGTTCCTTGTCCGGGGCCTCTGGTTCGGTTCCAGGGGTACGATTCCGACATTAAATATTTTGGCCGATGTCGGAATCACCAGCAGTCAATTGACTTCGCTTAGCGAGCTCATTTTAATTGACTCACTCGCAATAATTAAGAACCATACAACGTACTAAGTATGTATATGTATATGTATATATATCCCCGACCTGTGACAAGCGATTTGTTCGTGTTTTCGCTATTTATGTTTAGTGTAAGTTGACGCGGCAGCCTTAGCACCGGTCTAGTACCTTGACGTTGACTCTAGTCAGTATCGTACGTTTTTTTTTTCTTTACTGCTGTGTAATTAAAGCAATAAAGTGTTTCTCTCCGTACATGTTGCTGTATTTTCGATGTATTCTGGATGCCAAATTTGGGGAACAGACACCTAAAATGCAGAATATTGTAGGTGTGATGATGGGTTGGGAGCGCCTTAATCAAATCAATTAACGGAGCGTAGCCGAGTGATAACATGTAATTAGTTGTTTTTTTTATAATTCTTCTTCTTCAATGAAACTTTTTGTAATAAGTGAGAAGAATAATTTAAAGACGAAGGATAAAAACAGGATTATGAGTTCCGCCTTAGAATTTAATGAAAGAATTTTTTTTTTCGCCAGTATGATTATAATCGTCAAAAAAAGGATCATGAACCTAGGTGAATGGGTTAATTACTTTCGTGTTTGAAGGGTATACTTGTTTGTATAACCTTATTAACCTTTTTTCTGGCCAGTTTGGAGTATTTTTCTCCTCGAGGTATCTCCAAAAATGTTTTTTTTTGTTGTTAGAAATGAAACTTCAGACCAGAGAAGGACTGAAAATGAAGTCACATGGCCAACGGTCGTTCTAAAAAGTGTACACTTGTACATCACGAGTATGGGTAATGACAATTCGTCGTATTTGGTCCCTTCAATCAGCATCATTAGGACATGATAACTGTGAAATTCCGCGTGTTGGGCGCTCTCTCGCTCTCTTTATGGGGATCTCCATAAGATGATGCCTTGAAAGGCACACAATGCCAAGTTTCGACCGGTTAGCCGCAACTGGTGGCCAGCCACAGTCACGCCCGAGAGACAACCTCGTGAAGGTCGGCCTTCCTTATGAGCTTGCGCCATGGACCGAAACCGGACAAGGATGGAGTCTCTGATGTACGGGCCGCCTGTCAGCAGGGTACGTAGGTGTCCCCTACTCAGGCCTGGCTGGAACCACAGTCCTTTGCGCCCCAGCCAGAAGCGCGAGAAGACCAGGGAGTCGGCCATACGCCCACCGCGCGGTCTCGCCCAAGAGCCGAAGTTTCTGGCGAGCCCCTCTCACCCCACACGACCCCGCCGCAGATTCCCCGTGGAAGCTCCAGCGACGCGAAGCACATGGTCGGGTGTTTCCTCGTCTCGACGCCACACGGACTCTAGCGTACCATGGCAGGGGTGAGGGGGGCAGACCGCCCCCGCGACCCCGTTCAGATAGGGCCCCTGAATAGCTTAAAGTTAAAAAAATCGGGATTTTTAAGGAGATAAGATGAGAACGAATGGCTAAAAACGCTGATTCACGACTGAAATTGAGAAAAATTGCTGAAATTTATGGCTGTTGGCATAGATAAAAGCGCTAATTCACAGCTGACATTGAGACAACGCAAAATCACGAACTTTTGGGGCCAAATCGGGACTGAAATTAGGAAAAAGCTCTAATTCACGCAGCTAAAACTGAGAAAAGTGCTAATTCAAGGACTTTTGTGATAAATTGTGATAAATGCTACAATTTAGCAGCTTTAAAAATTGAGAAAAAGCGCAAATTAACAGCTTAAAGAGGGAAACGCTAACTCATGAATTCTCAGGGCAACATTGGGGCGTCATTTGAGGGGGGGGGGGAGATTCGCGTCTAAATAAAAGTTGAGCAAAACTCAACTAAGGTATGAAAAATTAAGATTTCACGGATAAAATCGAGAAGAACCGCTAAAAATCGCAGCTAAAATTAGGAAAATGTGCTAATTCACTGATAAAATTGAGAAAAAAACGCTAATCCAATCCACAGCTGAAAATAAGAAAACGCCAACTCGCCGATTCTTGGGGGCCACCTCGGGGCTGAAATTGAGAAAAAGCGTTAAATCACGCGGCTAAAACTGAGAAAAACGCTAATTGATGGATAAAAAAGAGAACAACGCAAATTCGAGTCTAAACATTAGAGCAAATCGCTATTATGATAAAGTGTTACAATTTGGCAGCTTTAAAAATTAAGAAAAAGCGCTAATTCACGCGGCTGAAACTAAAAAAAAAACGTTAATTCATGGGAAAAATTTAGAAAAACATTTAGAAATTGGCGTTTAAAATGGAGAAAAACGCTAATTTGTGAATAAAATTTGGACAGAGCACTCAAACGCTACCTCTACTTTGCGGGATCCTTGAGGCAAATTCATGGCTATAATTCATAAGCACCGATTCACAGCTAAAAATGAGAAAATGTGCTAATTTGCTGCTAAAATTGGGAGAAAAACGCTAATTCACAGCTAATATTGATAAAACGCCAACTCGGTGATTCATGGGGCAACTTTGGGAATAAAATTGAGAAGAAGCGCTAATTCAAGCGGGCAAATAAACTGTGAAAAAGCGCTAATTCGTGGGTAATAAATAGAGAAAAACAGGAATTTGTGTTTAAAATAGAGAAAAGCGCCAATTCACAGCTTAAATTTCGAAAAATTGCTACTTTGGGGATAAAATTGGGAAAGAGCACTCAAACGCTGCCTAATTTGTGGTTTCTGTAGGCACGTTCAAGGCTAAGAGCTTTAAAAAGCGCCGATTCGCAGCTGTAAATGAGAAAATGAGCGAATTCGCGGGGGAAAAAAAATTAGAAAATGAGCTCATTCGTGGATAAAATTGAGAAAACGCACATAGCAGTTTTCGGAGGCAATTTCGTGGCTAAAATTTGGAAAAATGAGTTCTCCAGCTCTACTTAAAATTATATTCCTAGTTTAATTAGAGACTAAAGGTCCTCCAAGAGATTTCCGCCCCAGGCCCCGACAGGCGTTTAGTTCCGACACTGACATTTTGGAGAGTCCCGTCGCTGGAAAAACCACAAACTTGGCGCTGAACGAGCCGTGCCCCTTAAAGATGGATGTTGGCACTGATTTTCGGGTAAAATTAGGGGAAAACGCTAATTCACCGGTTTTTGGAGTCAATTAAGGTGGCTCAAACTGAGAAAGTTTAGGCTTATTCGAAGGTTCTCGTGGCTTGTTCCGCGATTTTTGTGAGCAATGACGCAGCTCAACAAGGGTGGCGGATACAGCTCAGCAACACGATCGTTTTAACTTGCAGTTCACGAATATTTAGCGCCAAAACTTTCAATTTGACTGCAATAAAGACCCGAAACTTTCATTTCTACGGCAATTTCGTGGCGATTCTGCCTAAAGAAATGCGACTCTTAGTCTACTGCTGGCTATTATATAGCAAGTTTCGCGACTATTTTACGTCCTGACTTGTAATTTCACAGATTGTTAGCCTCCGAAACTTGTCTATAATGACCACATCGTCTGAACGTACACAAGTTGAGAAATTATCTCTGAAATGATGAAAGGAGTGGAACAACAATTTGATTCTAATGCAAAATTTCAAATTATTCTACAAATAATAATAAAAAAAAAACAAGTTGTTAGAGGGCCGGTGTGTCCGTGGGGGCTAGGGCGTTGCGTCCCAGCGGCCTTGGCACCCCCACGGGCACTGCGGTCGTGGGTTCGATTCCCGGCGCTGGTTCATCAAATAACAAATTTTGGCCAGCCTCAGGTTTTGAGGTTCTATACCCCTTCGTGGTTGAAAAAGACGCCATGGATATGGCGAAAGCCTCCGCCTGATCAATCCCCCCCCCCGCTACTGTATGTAGTAATATGAGGAAGAAGAAGAAGAAGAACCAATTTGTTGTTTATTTGAAGGTCTCTTTGAGATAAAAACGTCTGTAAGGTTCAATCAGTTTCACCGTCATCTATCGAGTCAAACTTGGTTTTTAATGAACTCGTGGTTGGCAATTTTTTCGCTTTAGCCCTCTGTTTTTCCACTCAAAAAGGATACAAATTACGTGTACACCACGCACACCACATCATGAAAGGGCGTGTTCAGGGGTCTCTATAAAATTGGTCGAGACGCTGGCTAACGTGTTTGTAGGTCAGGAAAGCGCCCCTCCCCCTCTCCTCCGACCACTGAGTATAAGAATATAATTAAAATTATGATTACAAAAATTATTTAGAGCAGACGATTGAACAAACAATCGAGTAATTTGTCCCCTGTCATTGCCCCCCCCCCCTTGCGACCAATACACTTCACTTCACCATACAGACTGCTGGGCCATAAAAAAACGAAACTATGCAAAAAACTTCGCACAGTAGAAAGCGAATCGTAAACAGGCTTCGAAGCTGGTCTGTAAAGTTTATTGTAATTACCTTCACCTCTCACCACCGGCCACTTGTACTAACCGGCAGCACATCTTCTGGCTTCCCATTCATAATTCTGAATTGCCTACGTTTATTCTTTTTTCTCTCTCTCTCTCTCACTCACTCTCTCTCGCGTGCTCCTTATCAGTGAAATCAACAGTCTGTAATATTTATTGTTTCTGGCATTTTTAACTGCGAGAAAAAGAGATTAACGCCTCGTCAAATTGTTAATAATCCCTCGAAAAGGTATTTTAGAGGTTGTTCGAGTCTCCGCGTTTTCATTGCAATATAGCTGAAAGGTAACGGCTATTTTCAATATGAGTGTAGGATGGCTGGGCAATTATTTCCGTTTCACTGTAACATCACAGGAGAGTTTTGGAAGCGGAAGAAAGAAACAGAAATAGGAAAGCATAATTATGTTGAGTGAGGCGAACTTGATAATTGGCGATCATGACTTATGTTATAGACATATTTATCACGCAGAGTAACTTGAAACTCGTACACCCGATGATGTTTCGTATACGGATACTCGAAAATCCGGGGTTGGCTTATAGCAGTTAAGGGCGGGGTTTTAAACTAAACGAAGATGGAAGAAGGTGACCACAGGAAATGATTAATTACTTCTTTCGGAAGTAAAAGTAAAATCGAAAAGATTTTAATGTTTATTTCTCCTGCCTTTTTTTCCCCCGCAGGGAATCCAGTTTCGCAAGTTATCAACGGTTGTGAAATGTGGACGCTGCTGCTTTTCTCCTCCTCCCCCCCTCTCCAATACACCATGGTCACTGACAAATTTACTGCTCGATGAGCCAAGTCGTTGATTAAAGTTTTCCCATTGTCCCTTAGATGGGTGAATTCCCTTTGGAAGTTGGACCCATTAAAATCTCAACAATGGGGGGGAAAAAAATAGGTTAGAACGCACACATAACTGATTGTATATTTCCATTTTCGAACTGTTGGGGGGAGGGGTATACTGCAGAAAAACCAGATTTAAAAGTTTTCATCAAGATATCAAAGTTGCCCCTCAAATATCACTTGTATCTCTCGCTTTCTTTTTTCCGAATTGGCACTTGCTTTTGAAAAAAATTGAGCTCGATTTGCTCCATTTCTTTAAATAAAAAAAAATTTAAAACGAGTTGTCAGGGGTATAGATAGGTAAGTAAGTGTATTTAACAAACTTTCATTCAAAATTTATTACATTTATTTCATTCCTGACTTCTCTCCATTTTAATAACTGTAACTGTTTTTATATTTCTTCGGAATCAAATTAAAATGCAACTTTGGATCTGGCTTAACTTATATTTTTGACATAAAAAGGGTTGAAATTAATTAACCCGCCTCAACACCTTTTTGCACGTTGGTAGACTTTTTTCGCTCTTGTTTCATTTTTGTTATAATCTAATTGTTGCTGAAAAATGAAACGAGAAGGTGCAAAAGGCTAGTAACATTTGAATGATAGGGAGGAAATTTGAAATTCATTCAGTATATAACAGGATGAGGGAGATACAGACCTCTCACCCCCCCTATCAACCCCCACAATCGCTGATTCACGGTACATGGAGGTACATCGTGGAAATCAACGCAAAAGTGTTGTATTTGGGCAAACCCCGCGGTTTAAAGTTGAGAAAACACGCTATAATAATGACAAAAAAAAGTCGCTTTCAGGTTAAAATTGGACAAAAATGACAAATTCACAACTGAAATGGCGTAAAATCGCCCCTTCGTGTATGCAAAAGGGAATATCATGCTGAATGGCCGCAAAATTAGCACAAAACGCTATTGGGCACAGCTGCAATTGGGAAAAATCGTTAATTTGCAGATATAAAAGTGAAAAAACGTTAATTCGCGGATACACAATAAAGAAAATCACTAATTCGCTGTAAAAATTGAAAAAATCACCAATTAGCGCAGCTAAAATCAAGAAAAACGTCAATTTCCAGAACAAATTGGGGAAAACTGCTAATTCCCAGTTAAAAATGAAAAAAATGCTAATATGCTATGGAAAAAATTGCTAATACGCAAAAAATTGGTACAAAACGCTATTTCACAGCTGAAATTGGGAAAAATCGCTAATTTGCAGATATAAAGTTGTGAAAAAACGTTAATTCGCGGATACAAAATGAAGAAAATCACTAATTCGCTGTAAAAATTGAAAAAATCACCAATTAGCGCAGCTAAAATTAAGAAAAACGTCAATTTCCAGATCAAATTGGGGAAAACTGCTAATTCCCAGTTAAAGGAAAAATGCTAATATGCAAGGAAAAAATTGCTAATACGCAAAAAATTGGTACAAAACGCTATTTCACAGCTGAAATTGGGAAAAATCGCTAACTTGCAGATATAAAGTTGTGAAAAAACGTTAATTCGCGGATACAAAAAGAAGAAAATCACTAATTCGCTGTAAAAATTGAAAAAATCACCAATTAGCGCAGCTAAAATTAATAGCGTTCCCCATTTGCACAAAATTCTGCAACGGGGCTATTCATTTCCACCCGTCTTCTCCACTAACATATGATTTAATTCAGGGAAGACGGGTGGAAATGAACTGCCCAAATACAGAATTTTGTGCAAATGGGGAACGCTATAAGAAAAACGTCAAGGTCCGGATCAAATTGGGGAAAACTGCTAATTCTCAGTTTAAAAATGGAAAAAATTGCTGATTTGCGGCTTGAATTGAGTCAAACGCCAATTCTTGGCAAAAATTGACAAAACTCGGTGGGTAAATGCACGGGTTGCGAACGCTACCACGCTGCTAAAATTTAGAAACATCACTGATTCTTGAATTAAGTGCCGTGTGAATGTGTTAAAATTGGACAAAA
Organism: Corythucha ciliata; assembly: GCA_038030265.1. NCBI lineage: Eukaryota > Metazoa > Arthropoda > Insecta > Hemiptera > Tingidae > Corythucha > Corythucha ciliata. Next base: position 3,090,220 of record CM075943.1, on the reverse strand, counting down.
ATTGGACAAAAATGGCAAATTCACAACTGAAATGGCGTAAAATCGCCCCTTCGTGTATGCAAAAGGGAATAGCATGCAGAATGGCCGCAAAATTAGCACAAAACGCTATTGGACACAGCTGCAATTGGGAAAAATCGCTAATTAGCCATTTTCAGATATAAAGCTGTGGAAAAACGTTAATTCGCGGAAACAAAACGAAGAAAATTACTAATTCGCGGCAAAAAAAAACACAAATTAGCGCATCTAAAATGAAGAAAAACGTTAATTTTCAGTTCTAATTGGTGAAAAGTGCTAATTCCCAGTTAAAAATGGGAAAAATTGCTAATATGCTAGGGAAAAAATTGCTAATACGCAAAAAATTAGCACAAAACGCTATTTCACAGCTGAAATTGGGGAAAATCGCTAATTTGCAATTTGCAGATAAAAAGTTGTGAAAAAACGTTAATTCGCGGATAAAAAATGAAGAAAATCACTAATTCGCGGTAAAAATTGAAAAAATCACCGCTAAAAAATGGACACAGCTGAAATTGGGAAAAATCGCTAATTGCATTGCAGATATAAAGTTGTGAAAAACGTTAATTCACGGATACAAAATGAAGAAAATCACTAATTCGCTGTAAAAATTGAAAAAATCACCAATTAGCGCAGCTAAAATTAAGAAAAACGTCAATTTCCAGGTCAAATTGGGGAAAACTGCTAATTCCCAGTTAAAAATGGAAAAAAATTGCTAATATGCTATGGAAAAAATTGCTAATACGCAAAAAATTTGTACAAAACGCTATTTCACAGCTGAAATTGGGAAAAATCGCTAATTTGCAGATATAAGTGTGGAAAAACGTAATTCGCGGATACAAAATGAAGAGAATCACTAATTCGCTGTAAAAATTGAAAAAATCACCAATTAGCGCAGCTAAAATTAAGAAAAACGTCAATTTCCAGATCAAATTGGGGAAAACTGCTAATTCCCAGTTAAAAATGAAAAAAATGCTAATATGCTATGGAAAAAATTGCTAATACGCAAAAAATTGGTACAAAACGCTATTTCACAGCTGAAATTGGGAAAAATCGGTAATTTGCAGACGTAAAGTTCGCGGATACAAAATGAAGAAAATCACTAATTCGCTGTAAAAATTGAAAAAATCACCAATTAGCGCAGCTAAAATTAAGAAAAACGTCAATTTCCAGATCAAATTGGGGAAAACTGCTAATTCCCAGTTAAAAATTGAAAAAAATGCTAATATGCTATGGAAAAAATTGCTAATACGCAAAAAATTGGTACAAAACGCTATTTCACAGCTGAAATTGGGAAAAATCGCTAATTTGCAATTTGCAGATATAAAGTTGTGGAAAAACGTTAATTCGCGGATACAAAATGAAGAAAATCACTAATTCGTGGTAAAAATTGAAAAAATCAACCAAATAACGCAGCTAAAATTAAGAAAAATGTTAATTTTCAGTTCAAATTGGTGAAAAGTGCTAATTCCCAGTTAAAAATGGAAAAAATTGCTAATTTGCGGCTAAATTGAGTCAAACGCCAATTCTTGGCAAAAATTGACAAAACTCGGTAGGTAAATGCACGGGTTGCGAACGCTACCACGCTGCTAAAATTTAGAAACATCACTAATTCTTGAATTAAGTGCCGTGTGAATGTGTTAAAATTGGACAAAAATTGGACAAAAATGGCAAATTCACAACTGAAATGGCGTAAAATCGCCCCTTCGTGTATGCAAAAGGGAATAGCATGCAGAATGGCCGCAAAATTAGCACAAAACGCTATTGGGCACAGCTGAAATTGGGAAAAATCGCTAATTTGCAATTTGCAGATATCAAGTTGTGGAAAAACGTTAGTTCGCGGATACAAAATGAAGAAAATCACTAATTCGCGGTAAAAATTGAAAAAATCACCAATTAGCGCAGCTAAAATTAAGAATAACGTTGGTGAAAAATGCTAATTCTCAGTTAAAAATGGAAAAAATTGCTAATTTACGGTTAAATTGAGTCAAACGCCAATTCAAAAGACAAAACTCGGTAAGAAATGCACGGGTTGCGAACGCTACCACGCTGCTAAAATTTATAAACATCACTAATTCTTGAATTAAGTGCCGTGAAATTTATAATTTAAATGAAAATGATGATTTTTTGACAGAAATGGGTGGACAGATGTAAATTTTTTGTTTGAAAAAAAAAAAAAAAAAAACACATTTATAGTTTAAATTCGCGCCTTCTGAAGGCATTTTTGTGGCTAAAATTCAGAAAAATGGCAAATTCATGCATGCCTCTAGTATAATGTTGAAAAATACGCTAATTCACGGCTAGAACTGAAAAGAAGCAATAATCTACACATATAAAAGTTACATAGTTTTGCTAATGCGGTGGTAAAATGTGAAAAACCGCTAATTTGCGGGTTATATATTTAGAAAATAAAATAATCAGCCTGGTCAAAATTAAGAGAAAGGTTAATTTTAAGCCTAAAAATTTGCGGCTAAAAATGGAAAAAATCGCCAATATACAGCTAACATTGCGCCAAACGCCAATTTGTGACTGAAATTAAGAAAATTCGCTAATTCACAGGTTTGAAACTCTAGGACGCGTCGCCGCTGGAATTTAAAAAAAACCGCTAATTCGTGGTTGAAATTTAAGAAAAATTCTAATTTGCGCCAAAAACTGAATATACGCCAATTTACGGATTCTGAAGGCAATTTTTCAGGCTGAAATTGAAAAACAGCGCCAATTTTATGGAAATGGGCGAAGAAACCGTTAATCAGCGAGTAAACTGAGAAAAATCGCTCGTGCATTGCGTATGGTGAACAAAAAAAAAATCCTAATTCGTGAAAATTCCCCCTATTTTGCGGCTAATATTGTGGAAAGCACTCAAGAAAAAACGTTAATTTCCGGCTAAAACTGAGAAAATTGCTAATCCCCCGGTAAAAAAAAATTAAAAAATCGGTAATATGCTGCTAAAATTGAGGAAAACGACAAAACTCGTGGTTAATTAAGAAAAATCGCTCACGGGATAAAAACGATACTTTGCTGCTAAAGTTGAGAAAATGCGCAATTTCATAGTTATGGGGGGGGGGGCAAACCCGCTAAGAACGTTAAACTCGGCCAAAAAAGCGCTAATTTGCGGGTAGAGTCTAAAAATCGCCCCTAACTGAAAGATTGGGGCCATGATGAGTCGAACAAGATCTGATCCCCCCCACCCACCAGGACAAATTCCTACCTACGCCACTGCATCTGAGACTTGGTTGAATCGTATTTGTAATGGCCTTTGAAAAACTTTGTACAATTTATGGCACACTTCATCGGGTGGCGGCGGGCCTCTGTGACCTGCGTCAAGGAAGGGGCCCGACGTGGAAATCTCAATGAGACCCCTCTGCCGCCACACAGAACAGAATTGACGCGCTTTTTCCTGAATTTTAACTGCGAATTCGCGTTTTATAGCCGCATTTTAGCCCTTTTACTAAATTTGACCTGCGAATGAGCTCAATGCTCCATCTCACTTCATTTAGGCCATCTGTGAGAGCAATGTGGGACACGTTTGTAAGTATTAACAAGTTTTATTAATTTTGCTATCATTAATATTATTATTATTAATTTGATCAAGAAATTTATTTATCATTGAAAATAACCCCTGCGGGGCGGGCAACGTGAGTGCAAAAAAATTATCATTGAATTGCTTTAAAAACGAGAAAAATTAATATTAATTTTTATTTTATACATATAAAAAACAGGAATGCACAAAAGCCTTCTCACGACACGCTTTTTAATATTGTTTATTAGTTCGTTATTTCCATTGGCTTAAGTTAATAATAAATTGTCGGTTATTTCAAAATGAGGATTTGCTACTCTTCTATAATACGTATAACGCGGCAAATTAAAAACAATCGTAAAGAAATTGAAAAGGGAAAGATGACCTAGCTCAATTAAGGAATTGTATAAAAAATAAAAATTCTATACACACAAAAACGAATAAATTGGCCAAGGTTTTTTTGTTTTTTGAAATGGTTCCCACCAAGGATTTTCCCGCCTTGTTATACCTATAGGCACACTCCTTCATATCGAAAAACTGATAGATTTTAATCACTGCTAATAAGCGGTGATTAATATGAAAAAGATCGAAGACCCGAGTTTCCAATATACCGATAGAAACTTTTTTTTTTTTTTTACGAAGGAATAATAACCTTGGAGTAATTGGACTAGTTCTTCGGGCGGGAGGTTGTGAGAATTAGAGAATAATTAAGTAGAATGTACAATTATTAGCGATGATGGAGCCGTGGGCTTGGGAACTACAAATCACTAATGTCGAGGTTTTCAAAATTTTGACGCATTTATTAATTAAATTTTAATCAACAGTAGACTCAGGGAACAAACGAGTTAGGGCGGAATGAAATACACAAAACGCGTTCGGGCTATTCATTGTAATCAACAGTCGTAATTAAGGTTATAGGGTGAGTCTATTTCAAGTTGTGGGTCTTCCGATTTTACCCACAACGCGTTTTTTCCACTTCGATTTACCCCGTTACCCGCAACGCGTTGTGCGTATTTAGAATTACCCCAAAAGCGCTACTTTACGGCTAAAATTTTTAAAAATTCTAATTCGCGGATCAATTTGAGAAAGTCTGGTAACTCGTTGCTAAAGTTGAGTGAAGTCGGTAAAATTGAGAAATGATTCGTGCCTAATATTGAGAAAAAGCGCGCTAATGCGCGGCTACAATAGAGGAAAAACGCTAATACTCGGGTACATTTGAGAAAACCCGCTTAATTCGAGGCGAAAACTGACTCCCTACTTGCAACTCTGCAATTTTTCGAATATTCGGAACGGAAACACAATTTCTCAGATAATTTGTTCCGATTAATGAAATTTCGCGCCTATTCATCGAGCTTTTGGGAACTCTCGGGAGCGGCTGTAGACTGCTGACTCCATGAGCACTACTAGGGGCCCTGGAACTTATTTTGCGGAAGTATACAGGAACAGAAACGTGCTATTTCGCCAATATTTAGAGCAATATCGCGGCGACTTCGCTTCGATGTTGTAATTCAGCGACTTTTTGGCCGTACATTTTTTTATTGAATGACTTATCTGTTAAGTTATTCAATGACGTGCTTAATCACGTTCAAAATAAAAATGATTGCTTTACAATTTCACTGGTTTTCTCCCTAAAAATATTGATTTCACGCCGGGTGTTTATAGTTTTAAACATGCAGTTTCGCGACTTTTTAGTCCCTAACTTACATTTTTACAGATACTTTGAATAATTGTCTTAAAATTAAATAAGGCAATATTTTTTTCAAGGGGGGAAAAATGTTCCTTTATTTGTTATTCATGGCAGAATATATATAATTAGCTAACGCTCCACATAAGCCATCAAATTAGGCGTTTGAGTTGAGAGGAGAAAGGACGTTCCACTTAAAATCCTTCTAATAAGGTGGATATTTAGAAGAAAATAACAGTCAATATTTTAAAAATTTGATCCGTTTATCTCGTTAGCGGAGGTCAAAAAGCTGGCACCTGGTAGAAACCACTTTTTCTTTTTAATATGTGAACCGCTAGCTACTGGTCATCACGTTTCAAAATAAATACATACATATAAATAAAATAACAAAAATAACAAAAACCATTGAATGTATGTCAACATCGATTTCATGATGATGAGGGAAGCGAGTCAATTTTTTAAATTCTGTACCAGCGTACAGCTCAAATCGAGGCAATTTGAAAAATGGTCGAAAACGCTCATTTTAGCCGGCGGCTAAACCGTTTACTGGAAGATCACCGTTTGATGGAAGAAATTGTTGAAAATCAGGTGATGATATGGGGGGGGGGAGGCAGGGGCGTAGCCAGCCCGTGATCAAGGTGTGGGCATCCAGCTAGACAAGGATCCAGAGAGCGAGGGGGCAGGCGCATAGCCAGGATTTTTTGGGAGGGGGGGGGGTCCGATGTAAGTACGATGCGTCGGGGAGGGGGGGGGGTATTTCCACTCTATGCCCACTCTTTTCAGTTTTTAACTACATATTATTATTATTATCATTACTAAATTATCATTATTGTGCCATATTATTCCAATGCGTGAGCGGAGAAATAGAAAATAAGAAGTCTCCTTCAGAACATGGGAAATAAATCTGAAATTTCGGGAGGGGGGGGGTCCAGACCCGGTGGATCCCCCCACCCCAGGCTAGTGCACGCCTTGAGAACAAGTGCTCTTTTGCGGATGAAATCCAGAAAAGAACAAATTGCTGCTAAGACTGAGGAAAAACACCAATTCAAAGCTAGAAATGAGAAATAGCGCTGATTCACGTTAAACTTGAAAAATAAATCTCATTATTCGCGGTTAAAAATTTAGAAATCACACTAATTTGCGGTTTCGCGATGCAAAGTCCGGGCCGAAATTATAATAAAATGCGCTAATTCACGGTTCATAGAGCTCTTTTCACAGCTAAAATTCACAAAATAAAGTGCTCGTTCAACGTAGAATTGAGAAAAATCTCTCATTTGCGGATAAAATTGAGGAAAAACGCCAATTCACGGCTAAAATTGAGAAATGGAGCACATTCACGCTGGTAAAATTGAGAGAAGGCACGCAGTTCGTGGTTTCTCAAACCAAAATTTCGGTATAAACATTGCGAAAAAGTGCTAATTGACCGTTTTTATAAATATACTATATGTATAGCAAGTTTGCGGGTGCAATTGAGAAAGAGCGCGACTTAGCGCGTATATTTTTAAAAAAGTACTTATTCACGGCTAAAATTAAGGAAATAGCGTTCATCCACAGCTTAAAATGAGGAAAAACTTTTCTTTTGCGGCTGAAATTGACAGAACGCACCAATTCGCAGTTAGGCGATGCCTAGTGCTGCTATTCGCTTACACGTGAATTACGTGGACCTTTTTCTCGGCAAACATTTGAAGTGGGAAAAAAATTGCTCAATGCAGAAATTGCGGGATTAAAGCACTAATTTGCGGCTAAAATTGAGGGAAAACGAATTGGCAAAATTGTCACCGTTTGTTCTTGTGTGTCTGGAATTGTCACGGCTAAAATTGAGAAATAGCGTTCATCCACTGCTGAAATTGAGGAAAAACTGCTCTTTTGCGGCTGAAATTGACAGAACGCACTAATTCGCAGCTAGACGATGCCCAGTGCTGGCGTAATTGAAATATTAAATCAAAAATGCGTTATTTCACTTTTTTTTAAAGACATTTTCAGGGCTAAAATGAAGAAAATGGGGTAGTTTAGAAAATGAAGGAAAACGTCAATTCGAGGCTAAAAATAGTGCTCAATCACGAGTAAAATCAAGAAAAAAAAAAAAAAAAAAAAAAAACTGGATCCACGCCTGTGGGCAGCTTTACTGGCAAACATTACAGATGTACCATTGCCTTTTTGCAGGCTTATAACATGATCTGAGCTTAGAATTGCACCAATTCAAGGTTATCAGAGACTGAATTTGCACAGAAACGGCCAATATCCGTCAAAAAATAAATATCTGTTGGAAAACTGTCGTTTTTAGCCTTCTATTTAAGATTTTATGTCTAAAAACTGAAAATTCTCCCCCCGGAAAGTGATAATGTTGGAGCTAAACTTTGAATTTTAGACCTGAGACGGTAAACAGAGCTGGCAGTTTCTCTCCAACCGTAAGTCTGTAGGGCCCAGCAGGCTAAACACGATTTGAGCTAACCCAAACACACGAAATTGCGCGTTAAACCTTGCGAAAATGGGATTTTAGTGCGAAAAATCAGCAAAATCGGTGTCCAAGTTGAGCCGACACTCGAATTCGGTTTTGTCAGCAAAAAACATCCGCGAATTTTTGATTTTTGGTGAAACCGATGTGCGAAAATGTGTTGTTTTTTTAGTGAGAAAAATCCGCAAAATTGGTTTTATGGAGCGAAATTTAATAAATTTGTGTTTCCGTTAGCCAAATCGGGGAAGATATTTTTGGAATTTCGAGGGTGGCCAGCTGCCCCACGAAATCTACGTTTTTCATTCTAGGGGAGGGCAACTGCCCACCCCTGCCCCCCGCTGGCTACGCCCATGATTCACGGCTAAAATTGAGAAATACCAATGAATCTTAGCTAAAATGAGGAAAAATCTGATTATTCGCGGATTAAAAACGCTACGTGAAACACGCAACTGCTACGGCGTGACGGCTAAAAATGTGGTTTCGGGAGGCGAAGTTCGAGAAAGAGTACCGATATTCATGGCTAAAAATGAAAAAGTCGCTAATTCGGGGATCAAATTATGAAAAAACGCTAGTGCCATGGTAAAATAGTGGAAATTTGCTCTATAGCGGCCAATAACGAGAGAAAATTCGCGGCTAAAATACAGAAAACTCGCACTAATTCACGGATGAAATTGAACATGATCTGGAGCTGATTGCACCAATTCAAGGTTATCAGAGACTGAATTTGCAAAGAAACGGCCAATATCCGTCAAAAAATAAATATCTGTTGGAAAACTGTCGTTTTTAGCCTTCTATTTATGATTTTATGTCTAAAAACTGAAAATTCTCCCCCCCTCCCAGAAAGTGATACTTTTGGAGCTAAAGTTAAAATGTTTAGATCTGAGACGCGTAAACAGAGCTGGCATTTCCTCTCCCACCATATAAGTCTAGATGGCACAAAGGGCTAAAACACGGTTTGAGCTAGCCAAAAACACAAGAAATTGCGCGTCGAACCTGCGAAAATGGGATTTTAGTGCGAAAAATCAGCAAAATCGGTTTCCAAATTAAGCCGATCCTCGAAATCGGTTTGTCAGCAACGTACATCCGCGATTTTTTTGATTTTTGTAGTGAGAAAAATCCGCAAAATTGGTTTTAATGGAGCGAAATACAAGAAATTTGTGATTTGTGGTTCTGTTGGTTTAGTGAGGCAGAGCTCTTAGTGTGCGGAATTTGGTTTTCACCATAAAAAAAAACAGCGAAATTGGTGTATATGTATAATAGTGAGCGAAAATCGAAGAATTGGTTCTGATGCTGAGCAAGTCCTGCGAAAGTTTTAATGATTACAAATTTGTTAGATTTTAACTTTTTGATCGAATTTGGGGATGGGCAGCTGCCCCACGAAATCTGCGCCTTTGATTCTAGGGGAGGGCAACTGCCCATCCCTGCCCGAAGGTATACATTTGCCACCTATTAGGAATATAGGCGAGGTGGGCGATGTGCCACGTGTATAATAGTGAGCAAATCGTGTATAAAGAGGTGAGAAGAGCGTCGTTCGTTCTCGATTTTCAGGCTGGACGAAAGATTCCAGATCCTCTAGTGTAGGGCGTAGTAAAAGACGCGTATAGTTTCTGCCTGATAAAATCCCTTCCTTTAATTATTCTTGACATTCGCTGAGGCAAGAAAGACGCGTTTTCCTTACCGTGAAAAAAAGGGCTCATCATTTTCGAGTCCTAGAACACGCCTACTGACGTGTTGGACCACGCATCTAGAAAGTTTTCAATAATAATTAATTAAAAAGACAGATGTAAGCTTTAAGGAAGAACGGAAAGGTGAAGATGCACCGCGGGGAACTTGAATAAATAAGTGGCCTGTGGGCTAGAAGGTGAAGAGGAACGTACTTGGTGAGCATGAGGATCGGCTTCGGAGAGGCAGATGAAGATAGAAGGAAAACTATTTAAATATTTTAATTTGTGACGATTTTAAACTTTAAAAATTGCATTTTGTTTGATCACGAACGCACAGAGAGAGGTTAAAACGGAAAAGTACTCAGGAAAATGTAGAATATATTGTTTTAATGAAAACATATTTTTTTATTTGATTTTATTCTAAAGGAGTAAGGATGGCCCGTGCGTCCCTCATTTTTTTAGACAATTAGACCCTACCAAAAATAAACAAAACAAAAACGAACAAAAAATCACACACATAATATCATATAAGCCTTAAGAATTCCGTTTTGTTCGACGAAATATATTATGTGCTGTTGGGGAGAAACAAATCTTTCTTCAAAGGATCTCTTATTTTTTCAAAGAAGACGTTGGTTTCATTTTTTATGCGGGAGAACTTAAAACTTGAGGGTGGGCACAGATCAAGGAGCTGCGGGAAGGGGAGAACTCCCAAGGCCGTGCACATGTTCCCTTTTTTGGGGGGGGGGGGTTGAAAATGGACTTGTTTTCTAGTTTTTAGGCGGGGGTGCGTGGATGTGCCAGAGGAATATTATGGATGATGGTGAGGGGGCGTCTGGCAAATAAAAGAGGGTTGTCTGGTGACCTTGTCGGGGGGGGGGGAGGCCGAGGGGTTGTATATCAAGGAGTGGAAGGGGTGGGGTGGGGTGGGGGAGTGAGTGGGAGTCCACTTCTTCCACCAGCATCCACCTGTGTCAATACAATACGTTTTCCACCCTCCTCAACCCACACTACAATGTTTATCGTGGGAGCCAACGATGTCTTCTCCCCCCCCACCCTCCACTGCTGAGATTCCCGAAATAACTATTGTACGAAATAGTTTCGTTAGTGTGGGTCCAGGTGAAAATCCCAGCCTACCTCTCCTTAGAGAATCAGATAGAAAAAAACCTAGCATGAATTATTCTGAAGTAAGAAAAAAATAGAGCAACGGTCTATCCAAAACTAGCTTTAATCCCTCCACCACTTGACTCGTTTTGATCTCAATGGAAGTCTAATTTTTTCCAGTATTGTTTGCAACGTAACGGTCACTCTGATGAATCTCCCCGGCTAGTTTTTAACTTTTTTTTGTCGAAAATCTCCCAACGATCCCGCATGACCGTTGCAATGTCATTAGCATTTTGTCAAGTTATATTCAATTTTTTTGTAAACTTACGATTCCAGTGGATCACTATTTCGGTTTGGTTTAACGGTCATCCTTTTCGAAAAATGACTTGAAGGACATTATGCAAATTTCACACGGCAATATAGCTGGCATAGTCATTTCGAGGTCTAATTTTTACGCCACGCATTGCAGGGCTATACCAAAAGACTCAAGTAGACGGGCTCGCATTTTTATGAAAAATCGCTACGGAGCGCCAAAATGAGGGGGGCCTGTTCGCGAAGCGCAAAAAATAATATCCTCACACAGAACTAATTTTGAAAAACTATGGGAATAATATAGTTGATAGGAGTTAAAAGATGAAATTCAGTCACCAGGCAAGCCATTCATGAAGCAAACGCGGTCAATAAACTAAAGGGACACCAGTTTTCTGATCCGCCAGGTTGACCTTAAAGGTTTTTCTTACTTTTAGTCGCGAAATTCGAGCTCTTTCTAAATTTTAACCGCTATTTAGCGCATTTTTTTTTTCAATTTTTGAAAAACAAATTTCGTGAATTTGGCTGCCTCTACATAAAACATTAAGAGGGGAAGGGGGCTCATTCAAAACCCAAATTTCGGGGTTAAATTAATGGAAAACACACATTTTACAAATTTGGCTTTTTTTTTAAAAAAAAAAAAAACAAAAAAGCTATTTCGCGTGTTTGGACATTGTGACACCAACACCGATTCCAAAAAAAAAAAAAAAAAAAAAAACAATTTCGGGGGTTTCGGTCGTACAAAAAACCCGATTTCACGAGTGTTGCTCACTCAGAAACCAATTTCGCGGGTTTGACTCTCTGAAAAACCAACATCGGGAGTGAGGGGGGGGGGTTTCTCAGCCATAAAACAAATTTCGCGGATTTGGACTTCACCGAAACGGATTTAGCTCTCTGAAATACCAATTTAGCGGGTTGTGTTGTTTAAAAATCACAATTTCACGGGGTTTGGCTCTTTCAAAACACAACAGCAACACAAAACACAAAAAACAACACTTTGTCAGTTGTGCCGCCAGCCAACTCGTTTTTAAACAATTTGGCCGCGGATTTTAACATTCGTATCACGCGATTTTACTCAGTTTTGGCTTATTATTTCTCAATAATAAGTCTTTGTAATCGTATCGCAAAAAAAAATTTTTTTGACCCCCCCTCAAAATTTGTAGTTTTACGTTTCAAAGTGCGTAGAATCCAAATCTGCAATAAAAAAAAAATGTCCGTCCGCCGTCCGCCGTCCGGGCCATATCTTGCCCTAGGATGGCTCGAAAAAATTCGTTCTTTCGCACATAGACTCCATTTGGGGTCTAGTTGGTCATAACATCTGATCAGTTTGATCAAATAACTCCCTGGGGTTTTATGGGCCAAAAGCGGGTCCAAAATGGGGATTTTCAAAGGATTTGGGATCATAGGGGTGTGGGGTGTCGATTTTCATGTAATTTCACGCCGGATTTGACTACATCCATGAATAATAAACCTATAAACAGTCGAAATAATAAGGCATTGTTCGATAGTTCGCAGCGTTTTAGTTTTGATTTGGAGCTAGCAATTTTACCCGCTAATCAGTTCTTTTCCTCAATTTTGGCAATGAATTAAAGCTTTTTCCCACTTCTATTCGGGATTTAGAGATTTTTCGCGATGTTAACCGCGAAGTATAGCCCAGTTTTTTGTAGCGTAGGTAGGAATTTGTCCTAGGTGGGGGGGGGGGATCAGATTGAAATCTCATTACAGGGATGGCAGGGTGGCAGGGGGAAATTCCGCCCTAAGTCTCTGCATATAAACAAGAAATATAATTTTACTTAGCCTTTTCCTTATTTTAGCCACGAATCACCACTATTTCACCTTTTCTAACCGCTAATTAGCGCTTACGACCAGTTTAAGCCGCGAATTTCTAAATTTCAGCCATGAATGAGTGCTTTTTGTCAACTTCAGTGGCGTGCCCATGGGGGGGGTTTTGGGGGTCAGAACCCCCCCCCCCCCAGAGTACTTCAGCCCACCAAAATAAATAGAAATAAAAAAGAAATAGAAATACAAAATAAATAAATAAAATGAAATGAATAAGTAAAAAAGTAAAAAAACAAACAAACAAAAGAAACAACAAAAACGTGATTTGTATGACCCTAAAAGTTCTTTTTTTAGCAATCTAGTACCCTAAGTAACTATCCACGGCATAATATGGTATTTATTCCACTGTCTTGGCGTGGATTCAGGATTTGTTCAAGAGAGAGGGGCTTGAGAAATTCTACTAAAGATGACTTGGCAGCCATTTGCTGCCTAAAATTAGCTAAATTAGCTATTCCCACCATACAGAATCCTAGACTGACTATACTCGCGCCCCAAAATGGCAAAACTAAGTATTTGAGCCATAAAAATAGCCAAACTGACTTCACGCGCCCTGAAAATAGCTAAAACTGATTCCGCCTTGAAAAAAGCTAAACTGATTATACATAAGTGCGCTAAAAATATCCAAGCTGGTGATTCCCGCTCTAAAATTGTCCAAGCTGACTTTTTTTAAGAGTCATAAAACTGGATCAACTGGCAATTTGTGCACTGATAATGCCTGAACAGATGATTCCTGCTCTAAAAATGGCTAAACAACCACCCGCGCGCCAAAATTGGCCAAACTGACGGTTTTCGCGCCTTGACTTGACGTACTATTCACGCCCTATATAAATGGCCAAACTGACTCTACGCGCCCTAAAAATGGCCAGACTGGGCAATCAAGCCACAAAATCGGCAACACCATTCCATGTGCCCCAGACAAGGGCACATAGAGTCAGTTTAACAATAAACTGACGATTCGCGCCTTAAAAAGGCCTAAACAGATTATTCCTGACCTGAGAATGGCAAAAACGACAATTCCCGCGTCAAAAATAGCCAAACTGAGCCTTCACAATGTCTAAATTTAACATTCGTGCCCTAAAAAAAAAAATAATAATAAAAAAAATAAAACTGGCTATTCACTCCCTAAAAATGGCATACTCGTACTCAGATACGGATCTAGGATTTGCTCAAGCGAGGGGCTTGGGCTTGGGAGATTGTGTGCTTCGCTAGACTGACTAAAAATGGCTTGACAGGGCAGTAATTCACTACCTAACAACTGCTAAACTGACTATAATCGCGCCTGCAAATGGCAAAACTGACGATTCTTGCATTTAAAATGTATATTTGCGCCCTAAAAATTGGCATTTACCACTCTATAAAACCGCCAAAATGACTTCACACGCCCCAAAAATAGCCAAATTGGCGATTCTCGCTCTAAAATGGTCAATATGACTCTAGGCGGCCTGGAAATGCCTTAACAGATTATATTCCTGTCCTGAAAGCTGCAAAATAGACCATTAGCGCGCCAAGAATGGTCAAAATAACGATTCGTGCGTAATTGGCTAGAAGTGACTAATTGAACCCGCCTATATGCTGTTATGTTTGGGCAAAGTATAACTGACGATTCGCGCCCTGAAAATGGCAAAATCAACCAGTCGCACGCCAAAAATGCCCTAACTGACCATTATCGCCTTGGTTTGACGCCCTATATAAATGTCATGCTTCAAGACTACACGCCCTAAAATTGGCCAAACTGACTATGCAAGCCATGAAATCGGCAAAACTGACTCTATGCGCCCTAAAAATAGCTTAACTGACGATTCGCGCCTTGAAAATGCCTAAACCCAGACGATTCCTGTCCTTAAATTGGCCAAACTGACCATTAGCGCTTTGAAAAATAGAAATTTCTCGCTCTAAAAACAGCAAAACTGACCATTTCGACTAGTAAAACTGATGATTCGAGCACTTAAAATATCGCACTGACTCTTCATGCCTTAGAAATGACCATTCTGACATTTTGCGCCGTAAAAATGGCCAAACTGGCTATTCACGTCCTAAAATTAGTAATACCAACTCTACATATAGCGGCCCGCGAGATTCGTGCTTTGAAAGGTCCGAAACGGATGATTCATGTCCTGAAAATGCAAAATCGACCATTATCCAGCATAAAAAATGGCCAAACTGAACCTCATGCCCTGAAAATGTCTAAACTGACGATTCGTTCCCTAAAAATAGCAAAACTGACTATTTAAGTCTTAAAAATGGCATACTCGTACCAGAAATTCACGGTCCAAAGATTAGCTAATCAGATCTTTTGCGCCCTACAGAGGCTACTGCGCGTCTTCAAAGTGGCTATCGGCACCAGCAAAAAAAACTGATCTTCCGCGGCTTGAAAACGGTGAAACTGCGGACAATTCGTGCCTTAGAAATACCGGAACCGATCATTCGCGCCTTGTATAGATGGCTTAAATGACGATTTGTGCCATGCTGCACCGAAAAAATTGCCAAACTGGCTATTCGCGCCCTTAAAAGATTGACTATTGGCGCAGAGTTGACTATAAAGGACCGTGCCCTTTATGTAATTTGAAAACCCCCCCCCCCAAGAAAAATTCCTGGGCACGCCACTGGTCAACTTTACCTGCAGATTAGCGCTTTTCTCAATTTTGGCCGCGTGTATCGTTCAATCGTTCATCTTTTTTTTTTTTTTTTTTTTTTTTTTTTTTTTTTTTTAATTAGAACTTTTTATTCCAAGGGAATTTTACAGTTAGGCTGGTTCAGTATGAACTAATATGACTTGTTACAGGAAGTTAGGTACAACTCATCAATTGCCCTAGACCAGAAGTATTATTATTATTATTATGGAATTTTGCATTGTAGTTAAAATATAAAGAGTAATTTAGTTGGTAAGAAAATAAGTGCTCTAAGCGAAAATGACTAGATTCATAACACATTTACATATCACAGTTAGTTGGCTACTTCTGCCGAGCGAATCCTGCAGTCGTTTTCTTTTCAGGCGACGCATAGGGGGTTGTGGTGGAGGACTGGATGCAAGATTCTGCAACAGTCGGTTCGAGTGTTGAACCAAGGTCGTGTGTAGAGTGGTGTACGCCTTTTTGATCGTCTCGGCAACTTCACTTAGTTCCAAATCGGAGTGCAGTACTGAGTTGCGTATGAACCAGTGTCCTCCAGTCATTACCCTTAAGGCTCGGTTTTGGACAGTTTGCACTCTTTTAACGTGACTTTTCGCTGCGCTTCCCCAGATTCCGCAAGCATACTGCCAAATAGGACGTACGAGGGCTACATAGATATGCCTCTTGAGATGAAGAGGTAATGCAGATCGAACATTTAGAAGAGGTGACAGTTGGGCCAATCGGCCGCGGGTTTTGGTAACGAGATTTTGAGTATGAGCAGCCCAGGTGAGTTTCTTGTCGAGTGTTACGCCAAGATATCGAACTTGCTCGCTGTAGGGAATCGTTGAACCATTCAAAGTGATAACCGGATGGGGGGAGATGCATTTTAGGGTGAACATAACTATAGATGATTTAGTGGGGTTCATTGAAACTCGCCATTTATGACACCAGCTGCCTACTCTGTTCATATAGTTCTGAAGGTTGACGCGAGCTTCTTCGCAAGTTTCAGCTTTGCTGAGGGCCGCAACATCATCCGCGAACTGTGCAACGGTTATATTTTCTTGTGTAGGGAAGTCACTAGCGTATATCAAGTATAAAAAGGGGCCCAGTACACTCCCCTGTGGTACTCCTGCAGTGGCTGCCCTGGACGGCGAAACTGCGTGGGCGCATTTGACCGAAAAAGTCCGATTAGACAGGTACGACTGTATCAATCTGTAATATGTGTCGGGGAGTTCGTTTTTTATTTTGAAAAGAAGACCGGGATGCCACACTTTGTCAAATGCCTTTTCTGAATCCAGGAAAGCTCCGAGGCATATCTTTTTGTTCTCGTATCCGTCCAGAATTTCGTCGACAACACGATGGAGCTGTTGGGGGCACGAGTGATTCTTCCTGAAGCCGAATTGTGAGTCGGATAGGAGATGCGAGAGGTATGTGAGAAGTTTTGGGAGTAAGAGCCGTTCAAAAATCTTCGAAAATAGGCAGAGTAGGCTGATGGGCCGATAACTAGTGGGGTCACTAGCATTTTTGTTGGGCTTTTTGGCCATGATTACGTGAGCGTGCTTCCAAGAGTGTGGAAAGTGGGTGGTCCGAAGCATGGCGTTGTACACTTGGGTCAGATACACAATACCTTTCCGAGGTAGCGCCTTGAGCAGGGGCTGAGTTATTAAATCGTGGCCAGGGGCCTTTTTTGTCGGTGATCTATTGATAGTATTCCTAACTTGGCCGGGGGTGAAGTAGTCATTGAATGGAGACAAGATTAGTGGCGCCAAGAGGTGGTCCGTGACATTTGTCGTGGTACGGCTGTCGCTATCAGGGTGCGGCGAAAATTGGTCGCTAAGAAGTTGGGAAAAAAGAGTACACTTCTCCGAAGACGATGAGTACCATGTCTGACCCACGCGAAGAGGGGGAATAACACTCGCCTCCTTAGTCAATGCCTTGGTCTTCCTCCAGAGGGACCCATCTTTAGAAGTCAGTGCGCTAATGGTGTTTTGGGTCATGACGTTCCTTTCATTTTTGAGTGCCTGGCTCAGTTCTCTGGATGCCCTGTTGTATCGTTGCTTAGCTTCAGTGTGTTTCGTTCTGATCCACTCAGCTCGAGCTCGCTTCTTTGTTGTAAGCAACTGTTGTACCACAACGGAAGGCCGGAAAGATTTTGGACTGTTCGCCTGGGCTCCTGCGCCAGAAGCTTCCTTTGCTGCTAAGTGAATCAGCTGGGTGAAGGCTGAAACGGCCGAGTCAATATCCCTTGGGCTTTTAAGGGGTACATTTAGTGTGATCCTGTCCGATATTATTTCACTGTACTTCTTCCAGTTGAATGGATGTTGGATAAGGCTGAAAGACTGGCCAGGTTGTCGATCAGTAACGAATTGAGTCAGTGTAGGTAGATCATCAGAATTAAGTTCCTTCAGAACATTTGGTGCAGTGTTTACAAAACGATGCATATTCCTACCTATGAAAAAGTCCAAGACATCAGGCGAACGACTTGCATCGTGAGGGTAGTATGTGGGCTCCATTGGGTATATTACGTCCAGGCAATGTGAATTTATGACTTCAAGTAGCGTTCTCCCTCTGGGATTGGCCAGACGGGATCCCCACCTAGGGTGCTTGGCGTTAAAGTCACCCCCGAGGACGAAATTTGTCTTCATTTCGTGAAGAATACCCCAAAAATCAGCTGTTGACATCCTATTTTGTGGGGCTGAATAAAAAGCTCCTATTTGTAATTGATGGCCCTGATGTTGCAATGCAATCCTTGATACCTGGTACTCAACCTCCTGAACGCACGGTAGTTCATCATGGGGAATTTGATTGTTAATTATAATTGCTGAACCGCCTTTTCGGTCCCAACTAGGATGGTCACAACGATAGGTTTTGTAGCCTGGGATAAAAAATTGCAATGGGGGTGCCAGCTTTGTTTCCGAGACCAGAAGTATTCCAATGTTGTGGTTTTTTAAAAAGAGTTCCAGCTCGTAAAACTTGTTATTAAGACCTTGTGCGTTCCAAGTGCAGACGTTAATTGTGTTGAGCAGTTTTTGTGAGCTCATGGCTTCTTAGTTAGGAGCACGGGCAGGATTTGGGTTAATGTTTGGAGCAGTGGTTGGAGGATTGACAGTAGGGAATCAATTTTACTCATCATTTTTTCGAATGGAGAGTCAAGTGCACTTGTTTGAGGAGCATTTGAAGTCGTTCATCTTAATTTCAGCCGCGGATTAGCGGTTTTGACCCCTCCACCCATAGCTATTGAATTTGCCCATTTTCCCAACTTTATAGCAGCAAAGCAGCGTTTTTATTCCGTGAGCGATGTTTCTTAATTTTCCGCAAGTTTTAGCGGCAAATTAGCGATTTTTTCAATTTTTTTTAGCAGGGGATTAGCACTTTTTTCAGTTTTAGCTAAACATTACGATTTTCTTAAGTGTTTTCCTCATAAATTAGCCTCGAAATAGAGGGCTTTGCACAAATTAGAATTTTTTCTGGTTCACCATGCGCAATTTTTCTCAGTTTTACCCGCGAATCAGCGGATTTTTCACCCATTGCCATAAATTGCCGCTTTTTCTCAATTTCTGCCTCAGAAAGGTGCCTTCAGAAAACATCATCAAACATCAGAAGCCGCGTATTGCGTATGATTAAGTTTTGCGCAATTTCAGCTGTAAATTGGCGGTTTTTTCCATTTTTAGCCGTGAATTATCACTTTTTCTCAATTTAGCCTCAAACTAACCTTTAAAATCTCTTAAGTTTCGCCAAACTAAATATTACCCGCAAATTAGCGGGTTGTTCACGTTTCACCACCGCATTAGCAATTTTATGTTACTTTTATGTACAGATTATTGCTTCTTCTTAGTCCTAACCCGTGAATCAGCGCTGTTTTTACTTACAGCCGTGCTGGAATTTCCAGTTTTTTTTTTCAATTTTAGCCACAAAGTTGCCTTCAGAAGGCGCGTATTTAAATGAGAAATTTCAAATTTCTCCACACTTTATCCGAGAATAATTGATGTCCTCAATTTTAGCAGCGAATTTGCGCTTTTTGAGCGTTCCCAACCCTTGCATTAACCGAATTTTCTCGATTTTTGCCAAGAATTGGTGTTTTCCTCTAATTAAGCTGCAAATTAGGAGTTTTCTCCATTTTTGCAGAGAATTATCACTTCTTCTCAATATGAACCGAAAATTAGCGTTTTTCTTAATTGTAGCCGTTCTAATTAGTGATTTTTTCTAGTTGATTTTCTTGACGTTTTTCCTCGACTTTAAACCCACACATTGCAAATTAGCGATTTTTCGCAATTTCAGTTGTGAATTTGCTATTTTTGCCAAATTTTCACCTGAAAGCGTCTTTTTTTGGTCAATATTATAAGTGTTATCTCAATTTAAACCGCGGGGTTGATCAAAAAACAAACATTTTGCGTTGATTTCCTCGATTTATTCGTCGAATGGCAACCGTGCACCGCCAATCAGCGATTTTTTCTCAATTTTAGTCTGGAAGTTACATTGCGAGACCATGAATCAGCACTTTTTCGCAGTTATAGTCACGAATATTAACGTTTTTTTTTTTTTTTTTTTCAATTTTTTGCTTAAGGACCTAATGAAACTGGGGACACGGTGTATTTTCTCTTTTTAGCCGTGAATTTTCATCAAGATAGCGCGAATTTTCTCAATTTGAGCCACCGGATTAGCGCTTTTGGGGGGCTCAATCGGATATTTAGCCGACAGTCTTTGCCGCGATATCACTTGCAACGTTATGTTCTCCATCAGATCGGATAAATTGAAATTCGTAGAAAGTAGCCAAATCGCTGTCCAACCACCCGTTATCCGTGGATAACCTAAAAATCATCATTTATCCGTATTTAAGCTTTTCGGGGGGGGGGGGGCTCGTCTGATCCGGGGCGGTTTCCCCCTACCTCGGTAAGCTCCTGCGTGGGGTCTGTAGTCCAAGGAAGCAGCTGGAAGCACGCGGACCTTTTCGGTCTGCGCAAAGTCGAAAAAAACCTGCTAAAACTAACTTCGACGAGAAACATTCATTTTTGGAGATTTATGGATTTGGATTTTATGGTGTTCTTTAGAGTAGAGCGTTGGTACTTGTGTCCCTTCGTTAGTATACTTGTAACTCGGGGGGGGGGGGGATCTATCCCCCATATCCCCCCGTACATACGCCCCTGCCAGTTTTTCACAATTTCAGCCGCGAAGCAGCCTTTTTCATCTCTCAAAATATCGATTTTTGACCGTTTTCTCAATTTCGGAAGATAATTAGCCTTTTTATCCCGCGAATTTGCAATTTTTGTAGAATTTCAGTCGCGACTTAGAGCTTTTTATTAATTTTAGCCGTGATCTAGAATTTGCTCTCACTTTCCGCCGCTATTTAAGCGCCTTTTCTCAATTTCGCCGCAAATTAGCTCCTTATTTCATTTTTATAAGCGAATTAGTGATTTTTCTCGATTTTTTTCACTTTTAGCCATGTCAATTTGATCCGCGCACTTACTGCCACTTGGCCCTCGCGAGAACTGCACGCCTCTGCGCGCGAGAATTAACGCTTGTATACGTTGTTTTAGACACACACACACACACACACACACACACACTCACAGGTATTTAGGGTTTTTTAATCGAACTTTTAGCCGTGTGCTTGACCCAAGAACAGCACTTCAGTGTGCTGTTCTCAATTTTAGCCGCCTAAAGGACCAACATAAACTGGGGGATCAAGCTATTTTCTGTGTTCATCCTTGAACAGAAGTTACGAATTACAAGAATCTTCGGATTGGGGATGCAATTATGCCGGAAATTTGGTACGTAAAGATGGGGGGGGGGGAAATCAACGAAAATTGCAACCCGATTCACCGTCGGGTGATAAAAATCACCAGAATAAAATGTATTTTTGCGTTTGAAATGTATTTAAAAAAAAATACTATTGAATGTTATTCAGGAGGGGAAGGATGATGCGAGTAGTTTGTTACTTGTGAAACACACGAAGGAAAAATTGTTTCCCAGGAACCACGTCTTACCCCCCTCCCCTTCCCCGCTTCATCAGTGTCGTTAGAGTTACGACTTAATCGTGCCCCAACTCACACCCCTTTTCGTGGGCTGAATCGAACAATTCAGCCACACAATTTGCTGAGCACCTTCAACGTTCTAGGTATTCTCCAGTTTCAAGCAATTTAAATCAAGATTTTTAAACTTTTAGAGTAAAGAATGAAGTTTTAATTATTGCTCTTATTCGTCGCAGATATTGCTCGAATAAGTCTGGTTGTTATTGGGTTTTTTTATAGGAAACACTAATGTGAATTTTACCCGATGGATTGCAATTCGACGAGACATCGTGATAAAACCAACCCTTAGCGATTTTAACGGGTGCTTTGTATTAATAATTACCGCACCCACCACCCCACCCACATTGCTCATTTGCGATACACAATGTACAGCTGATGATTAAACCTGTTATTGCAGCGGGACGGCTGCGCTTCGACAGTGAGTAGACATGTGGTTATTACATAAAACTACCCCAAGCATTCACTGCCGCCGTCAGGGTTAAAGATTTCTTGGCATTTTGGACTTATGATTTTAAAAAAAAAATTGAAATAATGTAATAATTAATCCCATGGCGAAATCCAGTGATAAAAAAAATATTCGATTTGCCACGTCTTATACGCGGGCCTCAATCTGGCTATTTGACCCAAAACGCTATTATAACGATTTAATGATAATTAACCACAATACGTGGTTAATTCGGTCGAATGTTTTTTTTTAGTCAATACCATGAGTTATTGAAGTTCGACGAGTTACGCCATAATCTGAAGACAGCATCCGAGGCTATTGCCTTTTTATGTTTTTTGTTTTCCATTCATTTTGTTTGTCACCACCCGCGTATCCTAGAGTGTGTTTTGCGTATGAACAGAGGCATATTATTATTATTATTTTTTTTTTTGCACTACTCCGAACAAAAGAAAAACGCCCGGATACAACAATAAGAAGAAAAAAAAAACGTCAAACTAACTCCTATATCGGTTCCAGTCACACTCTAGGGAGGGTGGTAAGACAAGGTCTGAGACATGGAAGATCCTTTCAGCCCTGTGTGCAACGGGCATGCGCCCCCCTCGCCCCCTCAACTGTATTTTTTACAAGGCTTATTGATTTTTTTTATATGTACACTATACGCGAAGGGAGAAAAAAAAAAAAAAAAAAAAATCGCGCGCCGGCAACCACCGCTGCCGCCCCGCCCCCCCCGTAAAACGATTCACTCGTCCTTCACTTTTGTGAGTGTGAGTGTGCTCTGCTATTGCCACCCATTCTCACTCACCCTTAAATAAAAAAAAAAAAAAGGGTGGCTTCTTTCAACCCTCCTGGCTCTGTTGTGCAGTTGCATTTTTAATGCAAAGAGGG
Organism: Corythucha ciliata; assembly: GCA_038030265.1. Taxonomy (NCBI): domain Eukaryota; kingdom Metazoa; phylum Arthropoda; class Insecta; order Hemiptera; family Tingidae; genus Corythucha; species Corythucha ciliata. The sequence goes on along the minus strand of CM075943.1, from coordinate 3,067,671 downwards.
TAAGGTCCCAGAGCTTTAATGTCGTCCTCTCGTGCTTTTAATTCACTCATTGATGTAGATGTGTCGAGAGGAGGTAGCAGAACGCTCGCTCCCACCGTAATTTGTACCTTTTTGGAAAAAAAAAAACCCTCCAAAATGGTACGGTAGCATGTACCAATAGCCACCATCATTTACAGTCGCGTAATATTCAAGTTGGCAGCTGTCAAAAACAAATGAAGGCAGTAAATCAAACAAAGGTAGGCGATCGCCTTGGGGCCCCTGGCTTGAGGGGGGGGGGGAGAATCACAAAATTGGGTTTGGAATGAGGCAAACATACGAATTTTGTGTACTTGAGCCAAATACCCGAAATTTTCAATTTTAAATAGCCAAAGAATACTTAAAACTGTCTGCTAAAATGACCCTCACCCGCAGTAGTAAAATTAGCCAAATTAGGAGTACAAAGAGGCAAATCCTAGAAATTGGGTTTTTGAAGAGCCGGCAAAATTGTATTTTCAATTGAGGGAAACCTCGCGAAATTGGCTTTGATGAGATGTCAAAATAATGAAATACGCCGCAAAAGTTTGCTGTCACGGTTACCAATTTCGACTCACAACAAGCAAAATAATAATAATTTTAATTTTCCATCAACATAATACAAAGTTATGAACAGGTCGTCAATTACTGGAGTCCAAAGGGTACGATAGTTCACTCAACGATTATAGCACCTTGCTGGTTACATATTCATATTGTTTAAGGGACGACATCGTTCATTTTCAGTCCGATTGTAATGAACCAATCCTTTGCACTAGCTAGGGAGCGATTGGACTGCAACAATGCGGACTCGATACTCGATGAGTACGTCAATAACGTTGTATCATCAGCATACCTATAAGATGACGTTTCCCCGGCTACACAACTCAAAGTCATCAGTTAAAATAGAGAAGAGAGTGGGGCCAAGAATTGACCCTTGTGGCACTCCAGTATCCACCGGCTTAAGGGCTGACTCCTCACTAAGTCCCAACGCGACGTACTGAACCCTGGCCGTGAGATAGGTCCTTATGATCCGCTTTGTCGAATGCTTTGCTCAGGTCAACGAAATCACCCACGGCAACACCCTTATCCTGGGCCGCGAAGTGCTCACCAAAACAGATCGCTTTTTGGGTTGGGTTTCCTTCTTTACAACCTCCCAGGACGCGCGACATTTATTATTAGAGTTCGCAATTTAATTCGAGTAATACGCCTTCTTTGCTCGGGCCAACTGAGCAAAGTAGATTTTCTCCGTGTTTTTGAACACTTCGCGGCTAAGCTCCTACGGCTGGCTTTTGTAGGTACTGTACCTCGAGCTGCCCTAATTCATGCGAATACCAGGCGTTTCTTTCGCATACTTCTCGCTTAGCAACATTTAAAAATGCACTATGGAATTTTGTTCTTTCGTTGTGATTTGTGAGATTTAACGATAATTAATGCTAAACAGACATGTTAATGAAGAGTGGACATCTTTCTCAGCCAAAATGGTCGGATCTGGAAATTACATCAGGTTTTCAACTTCCAAATTGTTGAAGTCCTATCACCCGGAGAGGAACATTAGAGCCACCGATAATGATCACCTCTGTGACCGTGTCTTTGAAGCCTTGAAGTGCGTAGAACAATGGTGTGATTCAACGCGCCTGCGTCTCGCAATCTCCAAAACACAATACGCCGACTACGCACCAACCACATTATTACTTCGATACGGGGAGAACTCTCCCCCTGACCAAAAAGCCAGTTTACCTTGGCGTAATCTTAGACCGCCGTTTCACACCGTTGCCACATCTTCAACTGTTACGGGAGCGAGATCTACCGCTTCGTCGTTTCCTTCGTGGACTTTCCGGCCCATGATGGGGTGGTGGGGGCATCGCTATCCTCAAGACTCGTATTTTACCAGCAGGTACTGGTTCCACGCATCCTTTATGGGTGTATTGCATGGTGTTCCCGTGCTAGTCAGCGTGCTAGAAACAAGAGCTTGAAAACAGGCCCCCTATTCGCGGCCATCCGCACACGAGACAAATTCGAGAATCAATTTTGACTGGTTTCACAGGCTCACAGGGTTCAAAAAGGTATAAGCACGCGTTTGGGGCCATTATAACGAACTTACACCCACTTCCCTCTTAAGTTGGGCTTATGTACATTACGTTTTAGGCGGCGTTCATTCTGTAGCAATTTTGGGGGGGGGGGGTGCCGTCCCGGCCAAGCCGAGTCCGGCGACGCCAAGGCCACCAATTTGGCCCCTACGTCATACCCAACGAGTCCCGGACTCGGAGGGGCTAGCACGGCTCCTCAAATCTCCTCACCCTCCACAGAAAATCCAGTACTCGGACCCCTTGAGCCCTGGAAAATTCTAGGTCGGTCAACCTGTCCCTCCCAAATACAGCAAACCTCGCTGCCGCAAACCCCTCACACTCTCTCACTGAATGACCCGTTGTCTCCTCCTCCACTCCACACCTCTCATATGTAGGGTCCCCTATTAGCCCCATCATTTGCAAGTGTCTCTGAACTGCAAAGTGCCCAGTAAATATTCCTACTATCTTTCTAGTTTGCTTTCGCCCTAACCCTACCAGCCACATTGTCGTGTTGGCATCATACCTCTTAATGCCCTCTTTCGCTTGTCTGCAGTGATTTTCTGCTTCCCATCGTGCCTGGGCTTCCGCTTTCGCCCAACCCCCGAATTTCACTGAGTCCTACTTCCCTTGCTATCCCCACCACCGGTTCTGGGCCGACATATTCTGTCATGGCCCCAGTCTTAGCCAACTCGTCTGCTCTCTCATTCCCCGGGATGCCCGCATGACCTGGTACCCCCTCCCCCTCCGTCAGCAGTGCCGATATACTGGCTCTACAGCCCCCCACCGCCCTCGACTTGACCACCGCGGCCTGGAAATGGCCCCGAGGGCGGCTCGCGGCTGTCCGAGTATATCGTTATTCGCTTATTTGTCACACCTTTCCGTCTCAGTTCGATTGCACAAGCCTCTATGGCCGCAACCTCCGCCTGGAACACCGTCGCATATTTCCCCAACGTCAGGCTCTCTTCCACCCCCCATTCCAGGGATGTATATGCCTGACCCCGCCTTGCCTTTCCCGGTTCCAATTTTTGAACCGTCCGTAAAACACTTAATCTCTTCTGTATCCCCCCCCCTTGCCCGGTCTCCCGGGATAGTTTGACCACGATCGTTCTTTGCAAAGTCCCCTTGTTTTACCATTTGATCCGATCTCATGCCCGTGGACGGTGCCACTCTGCGCATGTGTTCTCGTATCCCCTTCATTTCCTACCTTCCCTGACATGCAGTCCAATCTGTATGCCGCTTCCATAGCCCGTGACTGCAGTTCAAGGCTTAAGGGTTTTAGTCCTAGCATTACCTCCATCGGTCTTGTTGGTGTCGTTCTGAACGCCCCTAGGGTCGCCAGACTCTGTCTAATGCGTTTCCCTTTTTGTTCGCCGCCCTCCACCAGACCATGGCCCTGTAGAGGATCCTTGGTCGGATAATCCCCGTGTACAACCATAGGGTCATTTTGGGGTTCAGGCCCCATGTTTTCCCCACTACCCTTTCTAACCTGACAAAAGGTGCCCATCGCCTTTTGATAAGTTTCCCTTATGTGCTTCTCCCAGCTCAGTCGATGATCTAGCCACACCCCTAAATACTTAACTTCCGTTGTTAACTCCACCTCCTTGCCCCTAATCTGTAGAGTCTGAAGCCCCTGCCTGTTCCTCTTGTGGGTGAACAGACACAGCTTCACCTTGCTCGGGTTAATGGTTAACCCTCTTGGCTCGCACCATTCCTCCACTAAACTAATCGCCTGCCTCATAAGTTCAAAAAGTGTCGACAATATCCTCTAACCACGATGGCTCCATCATCCGCAAAAAAACTGCATATAGAAGCCATTTTCCTCCATTAATCTAATTAGTTCATCTACCACTATTATCCATAAGAGTGGCGAGAGGCTAGACCCCTGCGGGGTTCCTCACTTTGCCCTCCTTTCTACCGTTTCTCCCCCTAACTCTACCCTAATCCACCAATGCCTCAGAGCTAGACGCTCAGTTCTAGACGCTGTTAATTTGCGTCGGTAATGTCGAAACGATAACATATCGCTCTAAGTATGTTCGCCACCTTAGCGTATACATCCGTGAATGCATGTGTATCACTATAAAACCAAAATAAAAAGCAAAAATTGTTACCAGCATCTTCTTAACGAGATTCTAGCTCATCAGTTTCTGCCCCTGAAAATATGTTTCCTGGAAAAACGCGTGGTTCAATTTTATGCTTCGGTTGCTTTAAAAAAATGGATTTCTGTAACAGAATTCAATTGAGCAGTAAAAAAAAAACTCACCATCATGAGACTCATCATCTTAAACTACGCGTGGTATATTTATATTGCTTCTATTTCATAGGATTCACTATCATCACCGCTGTTGTACTATAATGCCTCTTGAAAGCAACGGAAAATTCATTTATGCACTCCGTTCCATCATAACTAAGTGAAATCGCCTTACACGCTGCCCCAGATAGCTTACTACCTAATGATTCTGAACGTTTCATAAAACTCAACTTTTAAAATGATTTAATGACGTCTTATGAGAGTGTTATGAGGAATTGTATTGTGTTCAAGAAATTTACTGTTTAATTCTTCCTGCTTCACGCTCCGATTCTCTTTTTATGGATTGACAGCTTCAATTTTCAAACACCGAACGGGAGGAGGAGAGGCGGGCGTTTTTTCCTTAATTATGTCTTAAGATATACGAGTAAACCCTCTTATACATACTTGGTATTCACCGCAAGTTGTTTCAACTTGTCGATAAAAGAATTTTTACATAATTTGTCCCAGAGGTCCTCGTCTATTGTAATGGGAGCACATTTGTGGTGATTGATGTGTTAACTCGCGAGGTAATGAAAAGGGCTCTTTTCTGTGAATACGTTGCGAAGTGATGAACAAAAAAAAAAAAAAAAAAGGGAGAGAACCTCTTCTGGTCGATTGGATTGGTGAGCAATGAAGCGGTGAGAAAGGTTGTATTGTTGCGTAGCGCGTATCTCGGGGAGAGAAAAGAAAAGAAGCTCGGTTGACGACACGCCGGACGGCATACTAATAAATGCGTCGGGTAAAGAAGGAAAGCACCTCCTTCCCTGGGCTGTTTAGGGAAATGAGCAGAACTCCCTCATTATTACACACGAGAGAAAGAAGGCGCTATCGGAGGGGTGTACTGATTGACAGCTCTAGTTACTTTATAAGCCTTTACATTTACCGCAAGGCCCTTTTTCCATTCTATATAAGCCCCTTCGAAATGACCTAGGGGATCACCTCATCCTATAGAAAAATGCTTTCAATCCTTAAATGAGACGCTAAAAACTTTGTTTTATCCATTTCTTGAAGCGTATTTTATGAAAGTTTAACTGTAGGTATTTAATATAGTCCTAGCCCGGAATTTAATAGATTTATTTGACTAAAGGTGCGTTTACACTAAAGTGTCCGACACTTGTGCCGCTACATAAATGTGGCGAGTGTCAGTCATTTGTTTTTTTGACTGTACAACTTCTGATCAAATTTCTGGAAGTTTGTGTTTACACCAAGGAAATTTGTGTCTGACAAGCAATGAATGTAGCGCGACACTTCAGTGTAAACGCACCTTAACTCGTTTAATGCTAATTAACTTTTTAAAGTGAAAGTTAATAACAGTGAACATAATTAAGACATAAATATTTTCTCGCGCTTATAAGTCGCTTCATTTTATACGCCATAAGTGAGGAGGGCGTGTGCAAGTGCGTGAGCGAGTGTGGGTGAGTAGGAGTGAGAAAAATCCTGTTACAAGCGAAAGGCCGAAGAGAATTGAAAACAAATTTAATCATCAACTTAGTATCTATAGCTGATTGGCTAACTAATTTGCATACATTTCGCGACTTTGGAATCTTTTTTACAAGGGGCTTGGACGAACTTTTAACCAGCAAAGTCGGGAAGACTGCGAGCGCCCGGCACCCTATGGCACTGGAATTTGTTTCTTTGGGTTGATAGAGTAGGCTGCCGATAATGTAATTGAACCATTATGGGTCATAAAAAAATGGGGAAATGTCAATTGTTAAGCGGTGTCGTAGGCAGTAGCCTACCGACCGTCGTATAAGGAAAAGCGGTGTAACGTGAGAAAAAGTGCTAATTATAACGGAGAAAATTGAGAAAGACCGCTCATTCGCGGCTAAAAGTTCCTTCCCTCACACCACTGACGTGCGAAAAATTCGACAACAGCCCCCCCCCCCCTATGCGGCCATCTGTACATGTGATAAATTCGAGAATCCATTTTGTCTGGTTTCACGCGGGCTCACAAGGTTCAAAAAGGCATGCCCGTGCCATTATAAAAGACATTCCGTGGGTCGGGCTCTTTTTAAGTTCAAATTTCGCAGATGCGGCAGCTATACAGAACCTTATTTTCTTGTTTTGGCAAATTCGAGAACCCATTTCACCTTTGGTTCCTTTAAAAAAAAAAAAAAAAACAAGCAATTTTGGTGGTTGGGCTCGTCCAAAAACAAAATTTTGCGGATCTGGTATGTTAGAAATCAATTTCTCGGGGATTGGTTCCCCCCTCCCATCACATCAACATAAACGTCAGATCGGCCAACATAAAGATTAATTTTATCGGTTTCAATTTCTTCAAAAATGAAATTGCGCTGAGGGTCCGGCTCCCTAAGAGAGAGAGAAAAAAAAGTTTCGCGTGGAGAAATCAGAAAAGGGGAAGAACTAGTCACGAACCAATACGTTCACCAATTTCGCAAGTTTCAGAAAAATAATAATTTGTGGAGTTTCGACCTTCAGAAAAGAAAATTCGAGGGTCTGGACTCTGAAAAAAAAAAAAAAAAAAAACAACGTTCAGCTCCATAAAAAATCAATTTAGTTGGAAAGGTACGGCTTAGCTTATCCCTCGGAGTAACGACTCCCAAAGGCGTCTCCGTGGCGCAATCGGCAGCGTACTGGACTGGTAATCCAGACGTTGCGGGTTCAAATCCCGCGGGGGAGCCATTTTTTTCTCGAAACTCGAATCGTGCTGGGCTATGCGCCCTTCCATCGTCGTCCGGAAAACTTCAGTTTAATTAATTTATTAACGTTCAGTTCCGCAAAAAAAAACCAATTTCGGAAATTTGGCCATTCAGAAAACCTTAATTTGCGAGTTTTTTCACCTCCATGAACCAAACACGGGCTTTGCTCTTTAACGCATGAAATCCATTTCATGGTGTTGGCTCTTCAAAAAAGTAATTTCGTGGTGTTTAATTGTTTGAAACCCCCAATTTGCTGAAAATACCCCGCATTATTAGCTATTTTGCTATTCAGATAGACCCAATTTTGCGGGTTTGGTACATCAAAAATACATTTTGCGGGGGTTCCAACCAGGCGCGGATCCAGAGTCAGCTTGCGGAGGGGGCCATATTATGAATCCATCCGGCCCCGGATTGATTCCGGACGTTGCTAGACAGACACAGTTTTCAATGGTCTTAATCACTGATAATTGGAAAATTAAGGAAACCCAAAGGCCGGAAAAGTGAAAAAAAAAAAACAAACAACAACATTCAACGTAACGTGAACTATTAGTTTGGCAAAAATATGCCCCCCCGCCGAATGAAGTTAACTTCAGCGCACTAGTGGAGGGGAAGCTCTTATGTCCCACGGCTAGCGCTGTGATTTTAACACCTCAAAATTTGGTCTTTTGGCGAGCGAAATCCGGGAAATTACGGTGAAACCAGCAAAAAACGGTTCTTTGTGCGCAAAATTGGCGCAATCGGTCACTGAAATAGGCCTCCCAGCAAAGTTGGTTTAATGGCAAGCAAATTTACCCAAATTGGCCGTTGATAAAATTGACAGTCTCCACATGAAATTGACGATTTGCACATAAAATTGAAAAATTTCCTAATAAAATTGAAAATTTCCTCATAGAATTGACAATTTCCTCATACAATGGACAATTTCCTCATAAAATTGACAATTGCCCTGTAAAATTGATTATTTCTGCATAAAATTGAGAATTTTTTTATAACATATACAATTTCCTCATAGAATTGACAATTTCCTAGTAAAATTGACAATTTCCCCATAGAATGAACAATTTCCTCATAAAATTGACAATTTCCCAATAAATTGATAATTTCTTCATAACATTGTCAATTTCCTTGTAACATATACCATTCCCTCATAAAATCGACAATTTCCCCACAAAATAGACAATTTCCTCATAAAATTGACAATTTTTTCATAAAACTGTAAATTTCCTCATAAAGTAGACAATTTCCTCATAACGTCATCATTTCCTCATAAAACTGCCAATTTCCCCGTAAAAGTGACCATTACTTCTTCCTAAAGGCGACAATTTACTCTAAAAATTGACAATTTCCTCGTATAATTGAGTTTTCTGATAAACTTCACCATTTCCTCATAAAATTGACAATTTCCTTATAAAGCATACAATTTCCCCATAAAATTGACGATTTCATTATAAAATTGACAATTTTCTCATAAAACGGAGAATTTCCTCATAAAACGGACAACTTCCTCATATAATTGACAATTTTCTCATAAAATTGACCATTTCCTCGTAAAATGGACAATTTCCCCATAAAATTGACGATTTCCTTATAAAATTGACAATTTTCTCATAAAACGGACAATTTCCTCATAAAATTGACAATTTCCTCATAAAATTGACAATTCTCATAAAATTGACAATTTCCTCATAAAATTGACAATTCTCATAAAATTGACAATTTCCTCATAAAATTGACAATTTCCCCAGAAAGTGACAATTTTCTCATAAAAGAGACAATTTCCTCATAAAACGGACAACTTCCTCATATAATTGACAATTTTCTCATAAAATTGACCATTTCCTCGTAAAATGGACAATTTCTTCATAAAATTGACAATTACCTCATAAAATTGACAATTTCCTCATAAAATTGACAATTTCCTCATAATATTGACTATTTCCTCATAAAATTGTCAATTTCCCTGTAAAATTAATAATTTACATATAAAATTGACAATTCACTCTTAAAATTGGTCATTTCCGCGTATAATGGGCTATAATGGGCTAAGTTTAAATCCAAAATAAACGATCACCAATTACTGTGTTAACAATTAGTCATGGGACAAAATTAATAAGTTCGAAGGACCATAACTAAATCATTGTGGAAGAGTTACAATTTCCACGTTAAATTGACAATGCGCTTATAAAAAGGTCAATTTAAATATTTCCTCGTGAAACTGAAAATTTCGTCCTAAAATTAACGATACCTAGAAAATTTACGGTTTCCTCTTGAAAGTAACAATTTCCAATTTGAACTAACAATTTCCTTACAAAATTTGAAATTCATTCAAAAAGGGCAATTTTCTCATTATACCTATTGACGGTTCCTCATACAATAATATGTCATTTCCTTCATAAAATTGAATATTAGCTTATCAAACTGACAATATACTCATCAAATTGACGCCTTTTAGACTGAAAATTTCCTCATTAAATCAACCATTATGCTCATAAGCTTAAGATGCCTTACAAAATTGAAAGTTTTCTCATAAAACAGACAATTTCGTTATGAAGTTGCCCATTTTTTCGTGATACCGACGAGTTTTTTTTATAAAATATTCAATAATGTCACCTTAACATAGCTCTTGGTAAAACGTTTCGCATTATGTGTTGCCCTTGACGCTGCATTTCACGTAAATGAACGCCTTGAATGTGGCGATTCACGCGAGTGTTTTCCCGAATGTTTCGTTTTGCCCGCCGTGGGGCATTTTGCGTTGTGCCGCGGCCTTTCGAAAGAGTTTTTCCCGCACAATGTGACGTTTCGCTAAAAGTTTGCCCTTTGGCGGGACCTTTTCGCATAACTTTATCCCTTGACGTGGTCGCGTTCCACGACGTTAGAATTTTTGTTTTTGTTTTTACTTTGTATTTTCGTGGTTTCTAATGCGAATAAAAATAAATAAATAAATAAAAATAATAACGGAAACTCCGACTGTCTATCACGGGCACCAGGGAAAACCGCTGGCATTTCTACCGACGTTGTTTTAAACAACGAAGTTTCTGAATTGGTTGGTCAAACAATTCTTCAAATCTCTGGTGATCACTCTGCCTTGAAAACAGGTGATTTCACAACAAAAAATGACAAATTCATCGCAAATGTGACGATTTTATACTAAAACAGACGATTTCACGCCAAAGCTGACGTGTTGCCCCATAACTGATGACGTTAATACAAAACTGGCCATTTTACCCCAAAACTGACTGTTTTAATTCCAAACCTTACGATTTTATCCCAAAAACGTTCTTAAACTGAAGATTTTACCCTGAAACTTGCGGTTCCACACCAAAAATATCACTTTACCTCCAAACTGAATATTTTACTTCAAAATTGATATTTTACTTTGTTGGGCACAGCTTTTCAGGGCACATAAAGTAGGTTTTGACGATTTCAAGGCTGGAATAGCTATAATTGCCATTTTTAGGGCGCATAAAGTCAGTCTTTCCAGTTATAGGAGCGAACAGTACGTCCCAAGTCAAGGCGAGAACAATTGGGGCCGTTTTCGGCGCTCCGAATGGTCTATTTTGCCATTTTCAGGGCAGGAGTCACTTGTTCAGGCATTTTTAGAGCTCGATTCGTGGGGTAATCCATTTCTAGAGCTCGTAAAGTAAATTCGGCAATTTCTAGGTTTTAAGTATTATAGTAATTTTAGCCATTTTAAAGACACGAATCGTCAGTTTTGCAATTTTCAGGGCTCAAATACCTAGTCCATCAAGCCAAGGCCATGAAGTTTGACCATTCATGGTGCGCAAATTGTCGATTTTGCCATTTTCAGGGAAGGAACCATCTTTTTAGGCATTTCCAGGACACGTGAAGTCATTTTGGCCGTTTTCATGGCTTGATTAGTCCGTCAAGCCAAAAGCGCGCATTATGGTCAGAATTTGGCTCAAGAATGGCCAGTCTGATCAATTTTAGCGCACGAATGGTCGATTTAGCTACTTTCGAGCTGTAGGCATGATCTTTTTAGACACTTTTCAGAAGTTCACCAGTCGCCACCAATTTTTAGGGCGCGTGAAGTCCAGTTTTAGCCATTTTCAAAACGCGAATCGACAGTTTGGTTTTTTTGGGCGTGAGTTTAGTTACTTTAGCCGTTTTTATAGTGCAAATAGCTAGTTTTAACTATTTTTAGGCAGTGAAAAGGCTGTCAAACCAGTTTTAGTAGAGCGAACCACAGCATTTCTCTAGCACCTTTCTTGAGCAAATACTGAATCCGCGTCTGTCTGCGAAAATGGTATTCTAGGGCGCAAAAACGGTGAATTTGGTCTTTGAATTATGTCACCCTTGCGATGTCCGTTTTGTGAGCGACAAATCCCGTTGAAGTTTATTTTTTTCATTAGTGAAATCCGTGAAGTTATTTTTTTAGTGAGCGCCGATAAAGCACAATGTGATTATCCTGAAAGATTTTTACTATCAGAATGCATCTAGTGGTCGGCAACTGCCCCGCTGAATCTGCATTTTTGAGTCTAGGGGAGAAGTTGCTCTTTGTCACCCGCAGATGAAACATATAGTTTGATTTGATCACATTCATCTTCTCGGCGAGTGACCTTTGACGCAAGTCTTTAAAAAGTTTATATTCTATTTCATTCTTATGTATTTATTTATTCTGTTTTCCTGTCATTACAATTTACTTATATTGTAAACATCGGCTAAAAGTGAAACAATCTAGAGAAGAGCCCGATAATGGGCAGCGGTGATAACAATTCTTCTCAGCCACCAAAAAAATACCACGTACAGACAATTCGAGCTTATCGCCTTTCGCGTCTACAAATAGATTTGCACCTCTCTCAGAAAAGTCAGCAAACGATGACCAAACTACGGAGATCGAAATGGCAAATGAATCCTCAACAAAAGCAAATGAATCGGACCCGCCGAAGTCACCACCTATATTCATCAAAAATGTAAACAATATAAATTCAGTCATAAAATACCTCAAAGAAAAAGCAACTGGGACTTTTCGTTTCCAGTCCTTGAACGATAAAGTAAAACTCTCGTTTGCAAATGTTAATGACTTCCGAAGCACCATCACATATCTAGACGGATCGGACGCCGAATGTCAATTGAAAAATGAACGGAACTTCCGAGTCGTCATCCGAGGACTACACCCCTCGTCAGATGTCAACGAAATTAAAAAGGAGCTCGTGGAATTGGGATATTGCCCGTCCAAATCATTTCTGTACTTCACCCCGTCAGCAAAACTCCCCTACCACTATTCTTCGTGGACCTTAAAGCCGGCTTCACATGTGATCTGAAAAAAGCTCAGCTTTGAGCTGTATCCAATGAAATAGAATTAATTCAAAGGCGGGCTGCTCTTTGATTGGCTACAGCTCAAAGCTTAAGCTGCCACAGCTCGCATGTGAAGGCGGCTTAAGCCTTCTCCTAAAAATCAATAAATATATAGCTTGACCAGATTATACTACGGCGTGGTGAAAATTGAGCCTCCCAAGCCCAGGAGATCGGTGGTACAGTGTACTCGATGCCAAGGGTATAACCACACAAAAAACTACTCCCATCAACAACCCCGATGCGTCAAATGCGACCAATACCATCCTACGTCAGAATGCACCAAGCCACCGGACAGAGAACCCGTTTGCACAAACTGCAAAGGGAATCACACTGCGAACTATAAAGGATGCCCTTACCACATCCAACTGCAACGATCAAAACCCCAATCTCTTCCACCACGAGTCGATCGATACAATAATATTGAACAAATTAACCTAAACGAGAAACAGACACGCAAATCATACCAAGAAACACGCCCTAACGTCTCGTTCGCTGAAGTTTTGCACACAAATTCAAACTACTCGTCTCTCCAGAACCCTTTCAATACTGAGTCTCCATCTAGTCCGTTAAACCTCCTAATGAACAAAATTGACGCGCTGATGTCAACAATCCAGCACTTGCTGCAAATCCTCTCACAAATCCTTCCCAAACTGATTTCCCCATGAACAACCATCAAATTAGACCACTAAAAGTCTGCACCTGGAACAGCCGCGGTGTTTTAAACAAAATCCACGAGCTCCAACTCTATCTTGACTCGAAGGAAATTGACCTATTGCTGGTAACAGAAACAAAACTAACCCCCCCAAGCTGTTTTTCATATTCCGGGCTACAAATGCTACCGCGCCGACCACCCATCTGGGACACGTAAAGGCGGATCTCTGATTCTCATAAAATCAAACATATCGCACAACGAACTTCCATCCTATAATGAATCATACGCACAACTATCTCGTATAATAGTCAACTTGAACAGGATAGACTTACAAATAGGCTCTTTCTACTCAGCTCCCGAAAATAATTTAACTAATACAGCCTTAACTTCGTTGATTGACATAATGGGGCGCCGACGTTTTCTTCTTGGGGGTGACTTCAACTCCAAGCACCCTCGCTGGGGTTCTAACACTGTTAACCCGAGAGGTCGTACATTTTACGAAGTGGTTATAACTACTAGAAGTATTCAGCCCTGCTGAGCCCACGCATTACCCAGACATAAGAAGTCATTCCCCAGACATTCTAGACTTCTACGTTGAAGGAATGTAAGAGGATTCTGTGGTACTCTTGAGGTAGACCACGATCTCTCATCCGATCACTTCCCTGTGATTCTGGAAATACTTCAGGAACCAAACAACAAGGCCACATATCAATCACTTTTGAAGTACCCAGTGGATTGGAAAAAATACAAAACAGTACTTAATGAATTAACAGACCTGAAAATACCTCTTAAAACTCCCATAGATGTTGAGCGGGCTGTCAGTGCCCTAACAAAATCAATAAAATTTGCGGCTTCAGAAGCGAGCACCAGGCCTGCCATCACGTCATCTCCCAAGTCTGTTGTGCCATCTCATATATTGGATCTTCTCAGAGTCAAACGCTGTGCCAGAGCACGATGGCATCAAACAAAACATCCAGCGGATAAATCCACGTACAACAGGGCAACCCGAGAGTTAAAGATGGCACTCATCGAACATCGATGCCTCGTAGAAAAAAATGATATTACTAAACTCGATACCCAAGATGGCAGCCTATGGAGGAAAACGAGGACACTAATCAAATTAAGGGATGGGATCCCTCCACTTAAACACAATAATCAATGGTACACAACGCCAGCTGCGAAAGCAGAGCTCTTATCTAGCATTCTGGAGAAACAGTTCACTCCAAATTCAATTCAAGAACCCAATTTTAATACCTCAGTCCTCGGTGCACTTGACGAACCTCTTCAGCTCTCACCATTTTCCGACTATTTCAAAACATGCCAAGTAATAAATGCCATAAAAAGAATTTCTTCGAAGAAAGCTCCAGGCGACGATTTAATTGTGAAGCCCCTTCTTGTGAACCTGCCGCGAAAAACTATAGTTCTCACAACACAAATCTATAACGCAGTAGTAAGATTGGGCTACTGGCCCAGAAAGTGGAAACACGCATCAGTATTATTAATCAAGAAACCAGAAAAACCAAAAAATTCGCCAGAAAGTTACAGGCCTATAAGTTTACTGTCAATGCTGTCAAAGATCCTCGAAAGAATTCTTCTTCCCAAACTTCTCTCTTTTCTTGAACCACTAATCCCTCACTCACAATTCGGCTTTCGACCAGGGCACTCGTGCGTTCATCAGTTACACAGAGTGGCGGATGAGATAATGAAAGCTTATGAAAACAAAGAAATCTGCCTTGGAATATTTCTCGACGTCGAAAAAGCCTTCGATCGCGTGTGGCACGAGGGTCTTCTAATGAAGTTGAAAAGAGTACTCCCGGACACCTACTACAGAGTAATTCAATGAATAGAACCTAATGAATAGAACGTTTTGTGTAAAGTGCGAGGGTAGCCTATCCCGAAGCCGCCCAATTAAGGCGGGGGTACCCCAAGGGAGCGTATTAGGCCCTCTTCTGTACCTTTGTTCTTCTTCCGATCTTCCCACCGACGATGCTGTGAAAACCATGCAGTTCGCTGACGACACCGCCTATCTCAGTCGAGGGAAAACAATGCTGGAGGCCAAGACTCCTCTTCAGTCTATATGCAATAAAATTGATACCTGGGCAAGCAAGTGGCGAATCTCGTTAAATCCCACTAAATCACAAGCTGTGGCCTTTACATACCTCCGCAACCACGATGAAGCACAACTCTCTCTTAATGGAAGCGACATCCCACAAGCTAAGCGTGTTAGATACCTAGGCGTCACGTTGGACACAAGACTGACATACAGCCAACACCTAACAGAAATTAACAAGAGGTGCCGCAACAGATTCCACATTCTCAAACCGTTACTTGGCAGTCGCTCCCCACTACCTCTGGATACCAAGCGAAGCATATACATCATGCTGATACGCCCCATCTGGCAATATGCGAGCCCATATGGAGCAGTGCATCTGCTACCCAAGTTAGAAGAATTCAGGTTCTCCAAAACAGAATCCTCCGATACATTACTGGAGCTCCCTGGTACATCAGGAACGATAATATTCATAGAGACCTGGGCTTACCAAATGTCGAAGATCTTCTAACTATGAACTATGCCAAACTCCTAAACAACATGCAAAGTAATGCGAATCCTTTGGTTACGGAAATTCCACATGACTTGCCTCCAACCCGTCCTCACCGAAGACTTGCGGCATCATTCAGACCGACAATTGGAACCCTAATGCTAACAAACAAGAAGAAGAAGAAGTAGAACAACAACAAAAATGTCAACTTTGGTCAAGAAGTTCCCTGATCCGAAATTAATCGATTAACAATAAGTTGATGTTGGTATGGTCAATGGACCTAATTCCAACCTACACGTGCCATGTTATTATTGATTGTAACTGTCCAACACAACTGTAAAGTACTTAATTGTACAATAAAGTTAAGTTATCTCTCAAAAAAAAAGGGGGGCCTGTCCGCCTGTCCTGTAAGATTTCAGGGTTCCTAGGAATATCCTTTTCCAACCGTCCGCCCCAAATTAAATCACATGTTGATTTACGGACGGGTGGAAACAAACAGTGATAGTGACATTAAAAAGTTATAGAATAGGCCCTCAGTAGTCACTTAAGTGACAAAATCACTGGTTTTTGTTACAGTGACTGCAATTCACCGGAGCTAGTTGTCACTGTGACCGACAGGTCACAACGTTTCGATGACTACGAATGCTACTCATTCGATTATTTAATTATTTCCAATTTACATATTTTGTTCTTATGTTAAAAAAAAATTATTATTATTATTTCTTCAATAAGTGGGGGAGATTGTCATGAATTTTCAAAAGACAAAAGATGATCGCCCTTAAGGCTCTCGTGTTCAAGATATCAGAATTCAGAAACGGGTTATCCTCACTTTTTGATAACACTGTTAATTTTAATAAACGTGTTCAATACTTCCGTAATGACTTTAATTCCTTTTTATAATCCAAAAAGTGACAACAAACGTGTTGCTAATTATTTCCCTCATGCCACAAAAAACACCTGAGATTGTCAATACCTCAGATTTTTTTTTTTTTTTTTTTTAAATATTAAATGTCAATTTTTTGATAAGTATGTAAAGTTGTTCAGACTGGCTCTTTTCAATTCAAAAGGTGGCGGCTCAAAAAGTAGTTTGAATAACCAATTAAGTAGCTTAGACACACTTGAATAAAAATACGAATAGTTTTTTGCTATATATGATATTAATAAATTAATCGAACGAATTAAGAATTGCTTAACTGGGCTAAGGGAACAAGAGCTAGGCATAAAAGGGAAATTCAAGGAAGAAACATTCTGATTAGTTTTTTTTTTTTGTTCTCGTTTTTTTTAGCCTAACGAGGCATTGATAGTAGGGGTGGCGGAGGGTGTTTAACCCCTGTACGGTTGTATATTATCCTTCGGCTTCGATTCAAATCGAACGAGCTCCCGCAAACCCTGATGTGCCGAGCCGAGGCTCAATTTTTTTAATTTTCACCGTTTACAACCCTTTCGCTCCCACCGGGATTTAAATATATTTAACAAAAAATAATAAAAAAAGAGTATCCGAAGATTCTCCTATAGGAGAAAAAAAAGGACTCCCCGCAGGGCAGTTCACTCGGTCCCCTATACACCTATTCCCTCCCTGAAGGAAACAGAGCCTCTACCTCTTCCTAATTTTAACATAATGGGTCGCATTCACTTTGTCCTTTAACCCGTGAACCTATCGGATATAAAGCTGTATTGGGAACTTATTGGTCACGTACTTCGTAAAAAGTTATTTTAAATGGCTCGTCTTAGTTTCTATAAGGAAAAGGATTAACAAAATAAAGGAGCGTCAAGCTGGTAACGGTGAAATTTAAAAAATTGTTAACCAAATTTTTGACTGCGTTTACTCCTTGTTCTTAATTCCAACCCTCTGCACGAAGTAACCCTTATAAACCTATAAAATGGTCGTTTTTCACCTCAATTAATTAATTCCTCGCCTATACAAGGGGTCAATTCCTTGACCAAAAAATAGTTTTTTCCCTAAAAAAACGCAAGTCAAATTTGGTGTCAAGGTGTAATCATTTAACTCGTTCTAAAAGTTGATAGGTATGCGGGTACTAATAACATTTTATTTGAGTAAACTGGTATAGGCTAACAGACTGGAATTTAGATTTCGTTGGATGAATATAGGGGTTGATGGGTCGCCCCAAAAAGGTTGAGTTTTATTGGCGGATTACATTTTTTTTTTTTTTTTTTCTAGTCACGTAATCATCGAATGATATTTTCTATTGAATATATGCGAACGAGATGTCGAAGCCTTCGTTATTTAATTGTACGCGCACACCTGTTTTAGTTCACATGCATGCAAACTTTTGAGCTAAAGACAAAATTACCTTGTCAGACGAATCAATTTCAAAAAGATTTCAACGTATTCTTTAAATCAGTTCGCTACGGAAAGAGAGCCAAACCCTTCCCGTATGAGAAAACAAATGAATTAATCTGTCAAGCGGAGACGGCAGAGTGTACAAATGATTGGAACTAGTGTCGGGCGAGGGAGAGTTGTTGTTTTTTTTTTCACACGGAGGAAGATCACCGTAAAATCAGGGCTTTCTTTTCAGGGTCGAAGATTCGTATCGTTCTGATGAATTCATCATTTTCAAAATATGCGTGGTATAATTGAGTAATTTATTACTTTTACCTATTTTGCGTATGACAGTTCGCGTCATTAATAGTTCCCTTTTCTCTCTCCCCATAAGATGTAGCGACTATGCTAATGTGTAGAGGGTACCAAGAAGACCCATAGAAGGGATTACCGCCGCCTTGTTAGTGATTCCTATAACCCCTGCACACCTTCCACTTTTACCTTTTCGACCATCTCATTTGCATCCCTGTCTTTCGAGTGTTTTTGTTAATATATCTCACCCTGAGAAAACTCTTCATCCCTCACCCCTGAGGATGAGGATTTTTTTTTTCTTTCTTCTTCAAACTATCCTGCTCTGGCATAATCAGTTTTTTCACTCCAAAAGACAACGGTTCTATTTTTTTTCCGAGTTTCTTACCCTCTTTTTTTTTTTTTTTTTTGATAACGGTCTCCGACACAGCTAGGGGTGCGACGAAAATTACGTTCAAGACTGCGGGGCCACATTATCCGTTTTTTTTTACTGTACGATCGTAGTACCACAAAAAAATCGGATCTTCGTAACAATTTTCCTATATACTTGTTCACCGTACAGTATGATTTTAGCCGTGCGATGGTGCGTTCTTCTCCTGTGTTGGGGGGGGGGGCGGGGGGAGAGGACAACTGGGAACTCGCCCTTCACTCTTCCTATGAATATCATCGCACTTGACCTTCTTACGCATCAATTCTTCAGTTTTATAAGGGAGATAAGTATATAAAAAGACTTGAGCGACTGAAAACGCATTAGTGAACGGTTTTATTTAGGGCCGTCGAGAGAAAATCCTGCGGACTTCAAAGACCTCCCCCCCCCCGTCACACCACCAAAACAAACAATCGTATTTCTCGTTCTCGACGAAATCAGCCACATAGTTTTGAATAATTTATTTCAGAATTCCCACAAAAAGCCAGATCTTTTCGGAGCAACCCTTTGAATGCGCGGGCCAGGATGGTCCGCGTGCTCCCTCTCACCACTACCTTGGTATAGGCTACGTCAGGGGTGGCCAAACCATGGC
Organism: Corythucha ciliata; assembly: GCA_038030265.1. NCBI lineage: Eukaryota > Metazoa > Arthropoda > Insecta > Hemiptera > Tingidae > Corythucha > Corythucha ciliata. The sequence continues at coordinate 3,048,529 of CM075943.1, read as the reverse complement.
CCAAGGGGCCATGAAGTGGTGAGCGGAGCATTAGCCCTAACCTAAACGCTTTAAAGGAGAATGACGACATGGGGGGGAATAATGCAGAAAGGAATGAACCAAAGTCGCGGGCTCAGACTCGGTGAATTAAACAAAACAAATATAGTTCTTGTGGGAAAGTGCTAACATTCGTCACCCAAAATTGGGGGAAAACACTAATTCGAGGTTTCTCGAACCTATATTGAAAATTGGTGTGATTTTTCAGCCCAGCAAAAAAAAAAAGAGAGTTCCCGGCAGAAAAGTGAGTCATACCGGCAGTTAATTCAAACGCCTGGCAGAAAATACAATGCACATCAAAAAAGGGTCCCGAACCCCCTTTTTGGACCATAAACATTCGTTGCGCCCCCCCCCCCCCACACTGCGGACCTACACGTATCAGAGCCCAGGGCGGAAATCTTCAAGAGGCCTCTAAAAGTCCCTAATTATACATTATAACTAATACAAACCTCTATTGGTAACCGCTAAGGCCTTTTCTTAATTGTAGCCTAGGCCTTTTCCTTATTTTAGGCAAATCACCGCCAAGTTTAAGCCGCGAATGAGTGCTTTTTGTCAACTTTACCAGCAAATTAACGCTTTTCACCGCAATTTAGCGCAATTAGCCAACGATTAGTGGGGTCTCCCCCCCCCCACCATACGTGCTTTTTCTCAATTTTAGCAGCAAAGTAGCTTTTTTATCCTGTGAATCAGCGAGTGTTTGTTAACTTTTTCTCGAGTTGGCGTTTTTCACAATTTTAGCTACAAATTAGCGATTTTTTCTAGCAGGGACCAGAGAATTAGCACTTTACTCGGTTTGAGCTGAAGATTAGCGTTTTACTCGATATTAGCCGCAAAATAGCGGTTTTTTCTAAATGTTTACGTCAAATTAGCATTTTCTTGTTCACCATAAACTATACGCTACTGATCAGCGTTTTTTTCTCAGTTTTAGCCGCGAACTAGCGAGTTTTTCACCCATAGCCCTTTTTCTGCGGGCCGCGAATTTTCTCAATTTTAGCCGTGAATTAGTGATATTCCCCTATATTTCAGCCGCGAATCAGCGGTTTTTCGTAATTTTAGCAGCGTAGTAGCGTTTCTAACCCGTAAGTTAGCGAATTCTGTTCATTTTAACCGCGAATTTGCGTTTTCCGATATTTTAAGTGCAAATTGGCAATTTTTCCATTTTTGGCAGCGTATTTAGCACTTTTTTTTTTCAATTCAGACTGAAAATTAACCTTTCTCTTAATTTTAGCCAAATAATTACTGATTTTCTCAATATTAGCTGCAAATTAGCGGGTTCTTCTCCATTTTAGCACCGCATCAGCTTTTTTTTTTATTTTAACTATGGATTAGCGCTTCTTCTCAGTTCTAGCCATGAATTTGCCGTTTTTCTCAATTTCAGTCACAAAGTTGCCCTCAGAAGGCTAGATGACGGAATTAGAAATTCTTAAACACATTATCCGCAAATTTTTTTCCTCAATTTTAGCCGCGAATTATTCAAGTTTTAGCTGCTTAGGAGCGTTTTTAGCCTGTTAATTCGCGAATTTTCTCAGGTTTAGCCACGAATTGGCGTTGTCCTCAATTTTTAGCCGGGAATAGCTCGTTTTCCCTATTTGAGCTGAAAACTAGAGTTTTTATTTTATTTATACCGGGCTAATTAGTGAATGTTTTCAATATTATCTGCGTTTTTTTTTTTCACATTTCTGGCATTTTTTTCCTTCAATTTTTGCTATGGATTAGCGTTTATTGTTTAGTTTTAGCCTCGAACTTTTAGTGATTTTCCCCAATTTCGGCCATGGGTTTCGCGCTTTTCCTCGATAGACGAATTATCGTTTTCCTCATTTTCAGCCACATATTTCATTTTCAATAGCGAATTAGCAAGCACTTTTTCTCAGTTTGAGTTGAAAATTAGTGTTTTTCTTAATGTTAGCCGCCCTAATTAATATATTTATTTTTTTTCAATGTTAGCCGTGTTGTTTTTTTAGATTTAGGCCCGCATAAGCAATTTTTTTTCTATTTTTCGCTATGGTTTAGCGCTGATTCTCAGTTTGAGCCTCAAATCTTTCAGAAGCTACAAGGATTTGCGTTTTCTCAATTTCAGCCGGGAATTAGTGATTTTCTTCATTTTCATATCCGCGAAATTGCGTTTTTGCTCAACTTTATCCGCAAACTAGTGATTTTTCTTCATTTCAGCTGTTAAATAGCGTTTTCTGATAATTTTGCAGTGAATTAGCATATCTTTTCGCCATTTTAATCCGAATTAGCGTTGTTTTTGTCGATATCAGCCGCGATGTTTTTTTTTAATTGTACAACCTTGAACTAGTAGCGAACGAATTGACATTGTAGCCGCGGGTTTGGCCCAAAAACAACACTTTTGCATTGATTTCTACATTTTATCACCGGAGTGGCCGTCATACACTGCGAATCGACGATTTTTTTTTCTCAATCTCTGTCTGGAAGTTGCATCGTGAGACCACGAATCAGCGCGAATTAGCGTATTTTCATAATTTTTTGCCGCGTCAGCCAGTTTTTCATGTCTATGTAGTTTTGAAAACGCTGTTTGAAGGACTTGAAACATTCTTGTGCGGAGTCGACTCAAATTTACCGGGCGAATCCTTCATTTGGCGTGCAAACCCCTTCTTAGGTGGGTCTTTCATTTTACTACTGGCCAGTTGCAAAATTGTCGTTATTGATCACACATTCAGTCGGTGCTTTTCTTTATTTTGCCGCTAATTTGGGGCTGAAAGCGACTGAAAGCGTTCAATTCGAGGCGAAAATTGGGAAACAAAACTCAATCAGGGCTCGCTAGAAGGCTAAAATTAGGTAAAAACGCTAATTCACGGCTAAATTAAAGAAAAATTGCTATTTAAGGGATTAAATTATTTAAAAAATTGTTCACAGAAATAACTGGAGTAAATGGCAAGTCGCTGTTTCCTGAGGCAACTTCGTGATTAACGGGTAAAATTGGGGAAAGTCGGTTATAAGCGGACCGAATCAGGAAAAAAAAAAAATTCGTTGCAAGAAAAATCGCTAATTCGCCGCTAAAATGGAGGCAAATTGCTAATTCACCGAGGAAATTGAGAAGAAGTGATGATGGGGGGACAAATCGCTGATTCGTGGCTCCTGAAGGCAAGTTTTTGGGAGGCGTTGGTAAAAGATTCGCCCGAGGCTCGAAATGTCCCCAAGGCTGACACTGCCAATGAGCAGCCCCAGGGCACATTTTTGTGCAAATGGAAAAACTACGGCTATTGTACTGTCGGCTGTCTAATGTTATTGAACAGCCCCCCCCCCCCAGTCCCCCAGTGCGCGTTTAATTGAGAGCGTCACGTTCTTTTGCTAAAAGATCAAAGTGTTGTGCTCGTGGCAAGGGGGTGGGGGGGGGGCGAGGACGGATGAGTTATTTACAACCAGGTTTATGGCCCTTTGACCAAAAAGGGTTGGCTGGCCCTGGGCTGTACGGTCTAGGAAACATTTTGTTCGTTCCGTTGAGGTTTTTGTCGGAAAATGGCGATTTTTTATAGCGAATGTCCGCGTGCCGCAGTGGCGTCTCTTGCACCTCGCCCCTGGGCATTCAAATATAATCAGCATGTGCTAATATCCGTGGATAGAACAACAGAAAAACACTAATTTGGGGTTTCTCGACGCAACCCCCAGACCCCCCGCAAATTGGGTTTTGCGATGATCATTTCCACCAAATTAGGGTTTTAGGGGGTGGGGCCGAACCGGCGAAATGGATTTCTTCGCGTCCCAAATCTGGGTTAAAATGTCGAGACAATGCTAACGCTAGCCGTCGACGTAAGCCAAGACCGGTGAAGGTGACCTACATAAGAACTATGGCCATTTCGTCAGCGAATGGATCTTGTCCCTCCATCAGGACTACAACATTCGGTGTTCCCATGTGGTTGTGAGAGGGGGGAGGGGGGGACATCTGCCATTGTTAGGAATTTTGGTGTTTGACCTGTGAGAAAGAGATTTGTTTCGGCCTGCGGATGCCTTCAGCATGGGATGCATTACCCCAAAACTATAGTCGGCGTAGAAAATACTAATGAATGTGTTACTCAAGAAATTAGTTAATTACCTAAAGGGGAAAGTGGTTTTTAGACTAATTTTCCAACATTTTCGTGACAGTCGGGTGGGGGAGAGTGGGCATAAGGGGCTCCTCTTCAGACTGTAGCCAGGGGGCCTCGAAGGAGCCTGTTACCATGCTATTTATTTCATGATTTGTATACCAGTTAAGAACCCTTCATCACCCATGTTTTGCGTAATATATCTCATTTGTATTTTTTCAAAGTGCAAAAAGCAACAGCTGTCAAACGTTAATTCATTCAGCGCTACGTAAACCAAGTCAATATTTCATTCAAATTAAATTAAAAAAATTGATTATTTACTTTTAAAACGAAAAAAGTTTGGTTTTTTCAACTGAAATCCAGATTTTTATACAGTAGGGTAGGAACAGGTGTATAATTCTCTCTGATGGACTAAATTAAGAGAGAAATAATTGTGACGGTGCCATTTCTACTTGTTATGGTAGATCAGAAAGAGAGAAAAAAAACACGTTGCGCTAATCAATTTGCCTATTGCGTCTGCATAATTTGATCAGTTTTTTGTTGTAAGGAGTTAAATGAAGACCTTATTTACCAGAATAACTGTATCGATAGATTTAAAAAAGGCAATGGAGACTGGATTGATTGAGGTTTTTAAAATTATTATTCCATGAATGTACATAATTAACTGTCGCGTGTATTTAAAATTAATGGACGTAATACAGGGGCTATAGTTTGAATTACGATATTCATGTTTGTTGAGCGACGTTCTCATCTGTACTTCTGCGTTTTGCTTACAGATCCGTCATATTTCTGACATTTTGGGCGCATTCATCCTCGCTGCACTATATCGTCAAGTCTTACTCCACTTTTCATTCTTCAATTGAAAGGATTCACCTGACTTTAATTAACTGTGTAATAAAGCGACATTATTTGTAACGCGACGAACTTTTTTCCTGAAGGTTTTTGCGTTCAATGCTAAGGTGATCAGATAAATTGTTGAATGAAACAAGGTCTAAGTAACGAGCGGACAATACCAAGGAAATACTTATTGTTCCGTAAGACAAGGGCAAAACTGCTATTTCCCTGTTGACGAACCGTCCCGACAAGCCGAGTTCTTCGACCTTATGAATTTAACTTCTTCTGCCCCTCCCCCCCCCTCCCACCAAATCATCAAGTGGTGGTTGAGATGTGTTACTAAATACTTTCTTCGAAAATACTGACCTGCATTCCGTGAAATATTGTAACTGGTTCTTTAATGATTTATTGCTTAAGAATCACTATGATCATAGAAAAATTCCTCGAGCTGTTGCTTGTAATCGCACTAACGACAGCAAATCCAAAGCGGAATTTCATTTGTACGGCAAATAATTACTCTGGAAACAAGAGGCAAAACGGTTCAACTGTGATGGGAGATCCTTGATCTAAGTTGAAAAACTAATTTAATTGCATCTAGTCTTATTCGTGGGGCACGGAGAAAATAGAAGTTGAGATTTTAATCGGTCCAGACTCTTTATAACTTGTTATAGCCAACTTTTTGATTACTAAAGAGGTGAGGCTCCGAAACGAACCGCTCCTTTTAGCTAAATTAATTAATGTATTCATTTAGCCACAGAACAATAAACAAAGAGTTCGTCAAACATTGTTGCGTATTGCCGTAATAAGGTCCCCTCCCACCATACACTATTAGCTTCTTTTGAGTTCACAGATAGATTACCCTCATGACTACGTCTTTCAGGACGTACGTTCGAGTGAACTGATCCAACACCTTCCGTTTCAAGTTAATTCCCTTGGAATTTTTTTATATTTTATGACGAAAAAAAAGTGCTCATTAGGGAAACTTGGGTATAATTAGGGTGACCAGTTTTTTCCTAGACGAAAGAATGACCCAAATTTTATAAAGGATGAGAAGAAATATATGGGCGGGGGGGAGTGTTGGGATCGATGGAGGAGAAAGGACGGAGAGGCCACTAATTCTATACCCACTGATGAAGCAGTGGCGGAACAACACCTATCGGGGCCCGGGGCGGAAATCTCTAGGAGGTCCTTTAGTCTCTAATTAGGAATATACTTTTTGTATAGCCGGCCGTACAGACTCACCGAGTCTCATCAATATCAGCTGTGAAATAGCGTTTTTCTCCCACTTTTAGCACCGAATTAGAACATTTTCTAATTTTTAGCTACGAATCGGTGCTTATTATAAACTCCTAGCCGTGAATTAGCCACGAATTTGTCTCAAGAATCCGCAAAGTAGAGGTAGCGTTTGAGTGCCCTGCCCAAATTGTATCCACAAATTAGCGGTTTTCACCATTTTAAACGCCAATTCGTGTTTTTCTAATAGCGATTTCCATTCAACACCCTACACAAGTGTATAGTGCTGCGTCCTCTCCATGAACACATGTTTCAATTCAGAGAGGACGGGTGGAAAAACTTACACTACACTAGTGTATTGCATTGAATGGAAAGCGCCATAAATTTTACCCGTGAATAGCAGCTGTGAATTAGCCTTTTAACCCTCAATTTTAGCAGTGAATGAGCACATTTTTTAATTTTAGCTGCGAATTATAGCGCTTTTTCTCGATTTTATCCGTAAAATTGAAATTTTTTATACCTTAGTAGTGAATTTAAAATTTTCCTCCACTTTTTGACGCGAATTCGCGTTTTTTTCTATTTCACGCCGTGAATCAGCGCTTTTTCTCAATTTTAGTCCCAGCCCAGGCAATCCGTGAGTTATGGCGTTTTCTGTGAATTCGCGCTTTTTCCCAATCATTTAAAGCTGCCAAATTGTAACACTTTAGCACATTAGCTTGTTTCTCTATTGTCAGACTCGAATTCGCGTTGTTCTCTTTTTTTATCCGTGAATTAGCGTTTTTCTCAGTTTCAGCCGCGTGAATTAGCGCTTCTTCTCAATTTAAGCCCCCGAAAGTTGCCCACAAGAATCGGCGAGTTGGCGTTTTCTCATTTTCAGCTGCGAATTAACGTTTTTTTCTCAATTTTAGCAATAATTTAGCAGCGATTTTTAGCGTTTTTTCTCGATTTTATCCTTAAAATCGTAATTTTTCATGCCTTAGCTGAGTTTTCCTCCACTTTTGTTTAGACGTGAATTCACGTTTTTGTCTATTTCACCCGTGAATTTAGCGCTTTTTCTAAATTTTAGTCCCAATGTTACCCCCAGAATCCATGAATTGGCGTTTCTCCCTTTAAGCTGTGAATTTGCGCTATTTCTCAATTTTTAAACATGCAAAATTGTAGCACTTTATCACAATTTTAGCCGTGAATTAGCGTGTTTCTTGTTTTTCAAGACGCGAATTCACGTTTTTCTCTTTTTTAACCTTGAAATAGCGCTTTTCTCAGTTTTAGCTGCGTGAATTAGCGACTTTTCCTAATTTTAGTTACGATTTTGCCCTAACAATTCGTGGTTTTACTTTGTCTCGATGTCAGCTTGAACTTAGCGCTTTTTCTCAATATTAACAGCCATAAATTTCAACAATTTTTTTTTCAATTTCAGCCGCGAAGCAGTGTTTTTCTCAATTTTACAAACGAGTTTAGCCATTCGTTCTCATCTTGTCTACTTAAAAATCACGATTTTTTCATCTTTAAGCTATTCGGGTGCCCCATCCGAACAGTGGCCCGGGGGCGGTCCGCCCCCCTCACCTCTGCCACGGTACGCTAGAGCCTAGTGCCACTATTCTGCCACTGATTCTAATTAGAACATGAGCAAAATTGCCAAAACACAAAATTGACTTTTGAATGAGCCAAAACAGAAAATTCGGTTTCGAAGAGCCGAAATAACGAAATTGGCTTTCGAAGGTGCCAAAAACACTGAATTGACTTTTGAAGGGGCCAAAACACGTAATTGGCTTATGAAGGAGCCAAAACTCGAAATTTGAATTTGAATTTGTCATTTTGAGGAGTCAAAAACAAAACATTGGGTTTTGAAAGAACCAAAACACGAAATTGCCTTCAGGAGGATCTAAAAACACGAAATTGACTTTTTAAGGGGCAAAAACACGAAATTGGCTTTTGAAGGAGCCAAAACGCAAAATTGGCATTTGGTATAGCCAACGAAATTGCCTTCAGGAGGATCTAAAAACACGAAATTGACTTTTGAAGGAGCCAAAACACAAAATAGGCTTTAATAATAATAATAATAATTTATTGTTCACACAACAGTCTGTTGTAAAACATTGTCAAATATAAGAACGTCGTTCTCAACAATTGCGACGAGTGGAAACAAAGTCCTCTATTGAATAGGGCGCTGCATCGAGTAGAATACGCTTGACTTGTGACCGAAATGTCTTTTGTGGCAGTTCTCTCATAGCAGCCGCAAGAAGGTTATGGAGAGAAGGTCCTAATACTGAGGGATCATATGCTTCTGTTCGCGATAGTCGACAGCGGTCAGGAACCAAGTCATCCTTAAATCGCGTTTGGTGATCGTGTTTGCGAGACTGCAGCGCTCCCCGTTGAGCAAGCAGGTGTGTGTAGGACAGAACCTCCAAGATCAATGCCCCATAAAAGGTAAGAATACCTTGCTTTTAAAGAGAGCTCGGCAAGGAGTTCGAGGGGGGGGGGCTTCCGAGCAAGAAGTCGGATAGCCTTTTTTTGAGCTTTGAACACTCTCAGTGCATGCGGCGAATTTCCCCAGACTATTATTCCATAAGACATCCTTGAATGAAAAAGGGAGAAATACACAGTGCGGAGAATCCAAGACGAAACAGAATAAGACAATCGTCGCACTACAAATAAGGATTTCGCAAGTTTAGAGCACAACGCGTCGATGTGTGGCTCCCAAGAGAGACGAGTGTCGAACTCAATTCCCAGGAAATTAACGCTTCGAGAGTCGGCACTGCTGGAGGACAGCCCGAATGTGAGATCCTGCGTCTTCGTGGAGTTAAGGACAAGGTGATTTATCTGGCACCATTCTTCCACGCATGATGAAGCCCCGGTAACCAATTCCAATGTAGAGCCCATCGAGCAACTAGAGCAAATGACTGTCAGATCATCGGCGTAAAGGTATGGCTGAATTCCATGCTTAGCGATGTGCAACGGCAAATCATTAATGTATATAATGAAGAGTAACGGGCCGAGAATAGTGCCCTGCTTGACTCCAATGTCGAATGTGGGGAGAATTTCGGACATGTCACCGCCATAGCTGACATACTGACTCCAGCCAGAAATAAGTGACATTATCAACTGTACAGTTGAATCACCCACCCCAAGGATGTGCAGCTTTGTTCTCAGAACATCAAGGTTTATGGAGTCAAATGCGCGAGAAAGGTCAAAGAGACGCAAAGAGACCTTCTCTTTATTTTCCAGACCCCGAAGACACCGCCGCAACAGATCAAGAGCAGCCGTGGTGGTGCTCCAATCCGACAAAATTGCGGAAGATTCCAAAAACGCCGAAAGACGTTCACCAACCAGAAACTCGAAGACCCAATCGGTAGAACACTCTCAATGGCAATCGGCCGATAGTCCCCATAATCCTTTTTACCCTTCTTTGGAACTGGGATAACCCGAGCGAGTTTAAACGACGGTGGCACGCTACCAAGACGTACAAAGTTATTAAATACATGGCACAGGGGCTCTGCAATTTGCCCAGCAACGTGTTTTAACACGTTCCCAGTCAGTCCATAGGCGTCAATCGAGTTATTCGCTTTTAACTTGTGAATGGCCGAATGAACCTCTTCCACAGAGAATTCGCCTATATCAAAACCGTCGTCCAAGCCATTCAAATTGATCTGGCTATTGGGGGGATCGGGTGACTCCGGAACCTCGCCAGAGGGACGAGCAGCACAGTTAATAAAATAAGAATTGAAACCGTCGGCGGTCAGCCCGGCTCCATCAGTTCCCTCGGAGTTGTGGCAAGAGCTCTTTAGTTCATCACGTATCAGTTTCCAGGCTGTTTGAGACGTGTTGACTGAATTCATTATTAGGTCGTCATTATATTTGATCTTAGCTTGCCTGAGACTCCGCCGGTACTCCCTACGAGCCGACGTCAAGGCAGATCTCCACGCGTTAGCACTGCTCAGATCGCACTGAGCGAGATGAAGGAAGGTCTCACATCGTGCCTTTTGAAGGATCCCAAACATGAAATTGGCTTTTGAAGGATCCCAAACATGAAATTGGCTTTTGAAGGGGCCAAAACACGAAATTTGGTTTTGAAGGATCAAAAGCACGAAATTGGTGGCTTTTGAAGGATCCAAAACACGAAATTTGGTTTTGAAGGATCAAAAGCACGAAACATGCATTGGAAGGAGCAAAAACACAAAATTGGCTTTTGAAAGAGCCAAAACATGAAATTGGCTTTTGAAGGAGCCAAAACGCAAAATTTACATTTGGTTTAGCCAAAACACGAAATTGGCTCCATGAGGATCCAAAACAAGAAATTGGCATTTGAAGGGTCCAAAACACAAAATTTGGATTTGAAGGATCAAAAGCACGAAATATGCATTGGAAGGAGCAAAAACACAAAATTGGCTTTTGAAGGATCTCAAACATGAAATTGGCTTTTGAAGACGCCAAAACACGAAATTGGGATTTGAAGGAGCCAAAACACGAAATTTGCTTTTGTAGGACCCAAAACATGAAAAACACAAAATTGGCTTTTGAAGGGGCCAAAACATGAAGTCGGCTTTTGAAGGGGCCAAAACATGAAATTGGCTCCTGCAGGATCCAAAACACGAAATTGGCTTTTGAAGGGGCAAAAACACGAAATTGGCTTTTGAAGGATCCAAAACGCAAAATTGGCATTTGGTATAGCCGAAACACGAAATTGCCTTCAGGAGGATCTAAAAACACGAAATTTACTTTTGAAGGATCCCAAACATGAAATTGGCTTTTAAAGACGCCAAAACACGAAATTGACTTTTGAAGGATCCCAAACATGAAATTGGCTTTTGAAGGGGCCAAAACACGAAATTTTGTTTTGAAGGATCAAAAGCACGAAATTGGTGGCTTTTGAAGGATCCAAAACAAGAAATTTGGTCTTGAAGGATCAAAAGCACGAAATATGCATTGGAAGAAGCAAAAACACAAAATTGGCTTTTGAAGGATCCCAAACATGAAATTGGCTTTTGAAAGAGCCAAAACACGAAATTGCCTTCAGGAGGATCTAAAAACACGAAAACGGCTTTTGAAGGATCAAAAGCCGTAAATATGGACTGGAAGGACCCAAAACACAAAATTGGCTTTTGAAGGATCTCAAACATGAAATTGGCTTTTGAAGACGCCAAAACACGAAATTGGGATTTAAAGGAGCCAAAACACGAAATTTGCTTTTGTAGGACCCAAAACACGAAAAACACAAAATTGGCTTTTGAAGGGGCCAAAACACGAAATTGGCTCCAGGAGGATCCAAAACATGAAATTGGCTTTTGAAGGGGCAAAAACACGAAATTGCCTTCAGGAGGATCTAAAAACACGAAATTGACTTTTGAAGGATCCCAAACATGAAATTGGCTTTTAAAGACGCCAAAACACGAAATTTATTTTTGAAGGATCAAAAGCACGAAATATGAATAGGAAGGAGCAAAAACACAAAATTGGCTTTTGAAGGATCCCAAGCATGAATTGGCTTTTGAAGACGCCAAAACACGAAATTGGGATTTGAAGGAGCCAAAACACGAAATTTGCTTTTGTAGGACCCAAAACATGAAAAACACAAAATTGGCTTTTGAAGGGGCCAAAACATGAAATCGGCTTTTGAAGGGGCCAATACACGAAATTGGCTCCAGGAGGATCCAAAACACGAAATTGGCTTTTGAAGGATCCAAAACATGAAATTGGCTTTCGAAAGAGCCATAGCATGAAATTGGCTTTTGAAGGGGTCAAAACACGAAATTTGCTTTGTAGTCCGAGCCAAAACACGAAATTGGCATTTTGGGGAGCGAATACAAAAAATTGGGGTTCGAAAGAGCCGAAACACGAAATTGGCTTCCGGAGAATCCAAAAACGGTGTAGGAGAAGCCCAAAGGGGTGTTCGCCTGCAGCTTGCTCTGGTGTGGGACCCTCTGTCCCACCCACAATGTCTGGCGATGTCAGAAGTGTCATCTCCTGGATCATAAAAAAACCGTCCTGTGCCAGGTTCCAGACACGATCAAATGGCACCCGGATACGGTGGGCTCCCGGACTATTATAATTTCGGTGACAGACTATTTTTCTTCACGAGGTCCTTCAGGCTTTCAAGGAAGTACCCTGTTTTGAAAGAAGTACCTTTTAGGGCCGTTTCGAGAAAAGCACAGGCACACAGGACCATGAGCTTCCAAAAGAAGGACCTCTGGTCACCCTAGGTATAATACGTGACATGTGGCGTGAAGGCCTGCGTGATTCCAATACACATTTAGGCATGGGACCACTCAATGTGCATCAGAACTTTAGGACAAGTATTGCATCGTGCCTCAAATTATTAACAAAAAAAAAGGTGCACAATTGTGCAGCCGATCAGCAAACCTCGAAGTAACGAGTCGACATTCTTGGCACTCCGCGCGTGCTGGGACCGCGGCATCGGCACTTCGCAGCGTTTGAAAGGAAGGAGGACATCATTTTTTAAAAACAGTTATCGACGGTATAGAGCCAAATACACGCACGGTAAGTTTCATGCAAGTGTTTTTTTGTTGTTTTTACGTTTTAACTTTTGTCCACGGGTTTAACAGTTGTTAAAACTGTGCGTCCACAAAAGGTCACGATAGGAGGGGGGGGGGGAGGACTCTGCTTCAACAGATATTTAAATAACTCGGAAGAATTGGGAGAGCTTTTTGAATGAAACAAAAACAGCGCTAGAGAGAATAAAATAATAATAATAAAAAGGAAGAGGACCAGAAAAAACATGGATTGTACCCCCACGGGCTCCACAAGACCGTTTCAACGTATAGAAAAAAAAAACTCATTCCGTGGGGTGGAGATGCTCAAAAAAATAAATAAAAGAACTTGATTAGGAGAGGTAATTTAGCGTATCTATTCTAGTTTACATATTAACGTCTGGAGTGAAAGAAAGGAAAAAGAAGAAGAAGAAGACACTTAATTCGTTAATATTCGGGGTTATAGTCATACCGGAGCAGTGTTTCTCACAGACACAGAGGCGCATAGAAAAGACAAAAAACCCACTATGCAAAGCAGAACCGCGGATCCCACCCCATTAAGTAAAAACATACAGGCACATAAAAAAAAAGGGGTGGCTCTCTTTTATTGTAAGAGACAAAAAAAAAAACGTGGATAATTTGCATAGTTAACCCTCTCGAAGTTTTCAAGAGACAATACTGTAGGAAGAACCGTGGGACTCCCAGGGGCAGCCTGTGTTTTTATTTACACTCTATTACTACAAGAAAAAAAGAATTCATTCATTAGAAGAAATAAAGAAAAGGACTCATGTGTGTGAGGAATGGTGGGGGGGGGAGGGACAGAAAAAAAAACTAGTTCCTCACCCTAGAGACTCATCTTTCCCACTGTATGGAGAGGAGAAGATTAAGGTCGATGGTCGACTCCTCCATGACTTTGTGCATGTTAATGCTCTACTACCCCTACGACTAATAACTTCCCTCTCTAATTATCGTACATGAAACCGGATTGCCCTAAATTTGTCTAACGTTCTTTTTTTAACTTCGTAGCATCTAGAATTTAAAATCTATCGAAGAACGGGCTAATTTCAGAGTTCGATTATTTAAATGAAACCATTTAGCGTATACAGAAGCATGAAAAACAGTAGAATTTGGCGGACTGAAGGATCTTGGCGAGGTCACTCAGGACGAAGCTAAAAAGAGAGGTGTGAAGAAGAAATAAAAGGAAAGAATTGGTCAAAAAAACCCTTGTCTTTTTAACGGATCGACAGGTTTCCGTAAATAAGGAATTTCTTTCTCAGAGGTCAAGCTAAAACTGTCGCAACGATTGCTTCGCTAAGACTTTTTAGTGACAAATCCCCATCCATAAGAATCGATTTTTGAATGAAATTTAATTAGAATTTAAACCTTTCCGGCGAAAAATAAAGGAAAAAAACTTACCTCAACGCCATTCCACATGTAGTGATGCGGTGGGACCGAGTCGTGGGCCGCAACAGTGTTCATATGTTCGGCCATAACTGCCGACATCCAATGGACGAGTTGGCCTTGCTGCGGTCCAGAACCGCCACCGCACCGGCTATTGGTTGCGACTGCACCGCCGCCGCTTCCACCGCACTCACCACCCCAGACAAGGCTGCCTTTCTGTAAAAATTGAGCGTTAAACAAAAAAAATTAGGATCGTGGAAATCCGTTAAAATTAAAGTTTATGACATTTTTGCTGCGAATTCGCGGTTTTCTCCGTTTTAACCGAGAATTTTGCACTGTTTTCTCTATTTTACCCGCGAAATTTTACCCCAAACATGAAATTGGCTTTTGAAGACGCCAAAACACGAAATTGGGTTTTGAAGGAGCCAAAACACAAAATTTGCCTTTGTAGGACCCAAAACATGAAATTGGCTCCAGGAGGATCCAGAACACGAAATTGGCTTTTGAAGGATCCAAAACACTCCGAAATTTTCTCCGCGAATTTATGTTTTCTCAATTTCAACGGTGAATTAGCGCCTTTTTCCAATCTTTGTTGTCACAAAATTGTAGCAATTTATCTAAATTTTGAGCCGCGAACTAGCGTTTTTCTCAATTTTAGCCCCCAAAGAACGCCTTTTCTCTAATTAAGGCGAGAATTAGTGCCGTTTCCAAAGTTCAACCGTGAATCAGCGCTTTTTTTTGGCCTGTTTAGCATTGAATGAGCGTTTTTCTCTTAATTTCAGCCGACAATAAGCACTTTTTTTTTTTAGCAGCGAGTCTGAGCAGCACAGATTCTCGCTCTACCAATGGTCCCCCCCCCCCATCCGCCGAGTCAATCACAGTTTGTACGGTGAAGGCGGTCCTACTCCATGGAGGAACGACTGCGGTGTTAATGGTCAATTCATCGATTTCAGGGCACAAATGATCAGTTTGCCCATTGTTTTCGGCGCAGCAAGTCATCAGGTATGGAATTGGGCATTTTAATGGCGAGAATCGTCCATTATGCCATCTGCACGGCGCAAATGATTTACAGTTTTGTCATTTATGGAGAGCGAATAATACGTCAAGCCTCTATAAGCAAGGGAGGCCAGTTTGGCCATTTTTTGGCGTGCGAACGGTCTATTCAGACATTTTTCAATAGCAGGAATCACCTTTTTTAGGTATTTCAAGGCCACGAATCGTCAGTTGTTAAATGTCTAGGGCTCCTAAAATCAGTTTGGCCATCAGACAGTTTAGCCTTGTTCAAACGCGAATCGTCAGTTTTGCCATTTTTATGGTGCCAAATAGTCCGTCAAGTCAAGGGCGCGAATGATCAATTTGGCCATTCTTGGCGCGTGAATGCGCATTTTTTCGTCAGTTTAGTCAATTTTAGGGTGCGCACATATATTATCAGTTTTAGCCTTCAGCCATTTTCATGGGAGGGAACCGTGGCCTTTTCAGTCATTTTCATGGCTGCACGTCAGTTTAGCCAATTTAGCCAACGAGTATTGCCAGATAAGCCGTTTTTATGGCGATTTAGCTGGTTTGACTATTTTTTAGGTAGCTAATTGACTGTCAAGCCATTTTTAGTGGAGCGAAGTGCACAATTAAGGGAAGGAAAAAGGAAGTCACCGGAGTCGCCTTCTGTGATTTGTCAAAAGTTTTTTGACACGTTAAGTCACAGTGTCCTGCTTCAGAAGTTGGCCGGCTGTGGCATACGAGGTATTCCATATGGAGTTAATGAAGTCATATCTCGCTAGCAGAAGTCAAATCGTGAAGGTGGACCATAATAGGTCTAAACCTATTCAAATTGTCCACGGCATGCCTCAGGGGTCAGTCTTGGGGCCACTTTTATTCTCGATATACGTCAATGACGTACCTAGACCCCCCCCCTTGTGCGACGATCCACCAGTTTTGCGGATGATACCGCAGTGGCAGTTGCAGGCCCTCCAATTCACATCATAAATGCTCTAGACTCCGCCAAGAAAGTGATCTACGACTGCGGTTTCTGGATTCTACTCACTGCACCCTGCAACACCGGGCAATCGTCATCCGACCACCCCCCCACCAATATTCACCAATCCCCACCATTTTCCATCTGCTTTCACCCTAATAAGCTCCTGAGCATCGTGAGCTGATTTTTGAACCCTTATCAGAGTTAAACCAACAAATCAGCAGTTTGTTTTCTACAGTAAACTCAATGAAGTGACATTGAAACAACAACTTTGTAAAAATAAAAACGATAGTGATCAACAAAAAACTTCCATGGGACTCCCGTCGATTTAAGCCCAGGATATTGTGATAAATTTTCCATATTTTGAAACTTCCTGACAGGATTAGAAAGTTCTGAGCCCCCTCCCTCACCACCGACAGCAGTTTTTTTTTTTGTTGTCTACTTTTTTGCATGTGCATTTCCTAGGTCTCAAAAGCTCTAGGCGTTGCCTGAAAATAGAGTACAAGGTGGTTCAGACTGTGCATAGCCAAGGCGACGTAAACACGAACGCAAGAAAAATTTACAATTTTGTTCATTTACATTTTTCAAGGGATGAGGTGGGGATAATAATAATGTTTCTGTCACAAACAACGGGATATAAGAGCGTGCCCCACGTATCTCATAACTCCGTTCAGATCTTCTCTACAGTATACGTCTGTGCGGGTGCGGCCAATGTCTTTAGTCGCTCGAGGCAACAACGAAGGAATTGAAGCTTGTAAAATTTTAAAAGCGGACTGAATTTGTTTTTTTAACCAAAGCAGATGCACTTGAAAACTTTCTAATTATAGAAGAGTACTTATACACAACAAGGTGTCATTATTAGTGAAATGCATGATTAATTAAAACTCTAAGCATGATGCAATCAATGAATCTAAACTTACAGCTGGACCTCGTAGGGGCATTGTTAAACTCATCAAACCGGCTTATCTAATGCGCACAAAGTTACCAGGTAAACTCCCATCCCGTATCTGTAAAACGTGCGTGACAATTTTTCTCCAAGTCTTAACAGGTAACAATTAGGTAGGACCCTTCGACACAAGTGCTAATTCATACGCAAAAAAAAAAAAACCAAAAAAAAAAACAATTTAACCACCAATTATACAAGTATATTTATGTTCATCTCTAAAAAATAAAATAAAAAACCCGAACAGTCTATAACAGGAGGCACGCGGCAAGACCCGTTTCTCTCGCATTTGGGCCCGTACTAGAAAAAGGGGGCAAAAAAACACAAAAAAAAACCGAAATGGTAGTAAACAATTTAAAACAAGTGGACTGTTAATTACATGCAATTCATGGAGAAAACTTGATTTTTAATAGGCTCGAAAGAATACATCTTCAATGTATTTAAATTGTTCATAGAAGCGGATAAACTACGAGGGTTAGTGGATAAAGCATGCATAAATCTGTAGACGTAAACGCCTACATTGTCTGTCTTCCCTCGTTGAGATTCGTCAAAAACGGACCGGTTTCGGCTGCTCGCCGCATCTTCAGCATGAATGGCAACGATTTAAAGGCTCCTAAGGCTACTGATTTATATGCACGCTTTATCTTCAATGTACTTTAGTGGGATTATCGTTGGAACCATAACGAAAAAACCAGCACGCTTACACAAAACGCCTAAAAAAAAAACACCACACAAATGTGTCCTTTGAAATATGGACAGCATAATCATACACGACTATGAACAAGTTTTTTTTCTTGGTCTTGCAGAATTAAATAAATAATTTCTTGTTAATTAAATATGAAAGTCAAGCGCGCACTCTCGAGTGGAAGACGGCCTTTAATAGAGAAAAAATTGATTTTATCTGCAGTTTTGCAAAAAGTTCGGGGCGTTATTTAATAAAAATAGAGTGGGGGGGGGGGGGTAATGGAGGTGGTGAGACACTCACGTCTAGGCGGGTTTAAAATGCCGAGCAATCGCCATTAAGGCGGAACTGCAGTGATGAATCCTCGACCCCCCTCCAATTATCACCACTCGCCTACATTTTCTCGCCTTATTTCTGCATCAATCCTGGTTTTGAAGGACTCGTTTTAATCTTCAGGAAATTCCGCATATGCAGTAGTTTTCCTTTGTTCAAATAAGTAAAAAAAAAACGTAAAATTACAAGGTCAAAGTTCAAGGCGAATTTAAAATAACTTCTGGGATGAAATTTGAAAAAAGGAAAACTACTGCATACGCGGAATTTCCTGAACATTAAAACGAGTCCTTCAAAACAAGGATTGATGCAGAAAAAAGGCGAGAAAATGTATGCCGAGTAGTTGACGAGGGGCAGTGGCGGAACAACACCTATCGGGGGCCCGGGGCGGAAATCTTTAGGAGGCCCTTCAGTCTCTAATTAAACTAGAAATACTTTTTAGTGGCGTTGAAGTACATATTTTTCTCAATTTTAGCTACGAAATTACCTCCGAAAACCGTACACGTGCGTTTTCTCAATTTAAACTGCGAATTATAGATTTTTCCTCAATTTTATCCGCGAATTAGCTCATTTTCTCATTTTTAGACGCGAATCGGCGCTTTTTTATAAGCTCTTAGCAGTGAAGTTGTCTCAAGAATCTGCAAATTGGGTAGCGTTTGAGTGCTCTTTCCCAATTCTATCCGCAAATTAGCAAGTTTTCTAAATTTAAGCTGCGAATTGGCGCTTTTTTCCCATTTTAAACGCCAATTCGTGTTTTTCTGTAATTGTTACCCGCGAATTAGCACTTTTTCACAGTTTTAACCGCTTGAATTAGCGCTTTTTCTTTATTTCATTCCTCAAGTGCCTCAGGAATCCGCGAGTTGGTGTTCTCTCAATTTCAGCTGTGAATTATCATATTTTCTTAATTTTAGCTGCGAATTATAGCACTTTTTCTCGATTTTATCCGTAAAATCACAATTTTTCATACCGTAGTTGTGAATTTAAAGTTTTCCTCCACTTTTAGACGCGAATTTGCGTTTTTCTCTATTTCACGCCGTGAATCATCGCTTTTTCTCGATTTCAGTCCCATCCCCGAATCCGTGAGTTGGCGTTTTCTGTGAATTCGCGGCTTTTTCTCAATCATTTAAAGCTGCCAAATTGTAACACTTTAGCACATTAGCGTGTTTCTCTATTGTCAGGCTCGAATTCGCGTTGTTCTCTTTTTTTATCCGTGAATTAGCGTTTTTCTCAGTTTCAGCCGCGTGAATTAGCGCTTCTTCTCAATTTAAGCCCCGAAAGTTGCCCACAAGAATCGGCGAGTTGGCGTTTTCTCATTTTCGGCTCGAATTAGCGTTTTTTTCTCAATTTCAGCAATAATTTAGTATATTTTCTTACTTTTAGCAGCGATTTTTAGCGTTTTTTCTCGAATTTATCCTTAAAATCGTAATTTTTCATGCTTTATCTGAGTTTTCCTCCACTTTTATTTAGACGTGAATTCGTGTTTTTGTCAATTTCACCCGTGAATTTAGCGCTTCATCTAAATTTTAGTCCCAATGTTGCCCCGAGAATCCATGAATTGGCGTTTCTCCCTTTTAGCTGTGAATTTGCGCTATTTCTCAATTTTTAAACCTGCAAAATTGTAGCACTTTATCACAATTTTAGCTGTGAATTAGCGTGTTTCTCTATTGTCAGGCTCGAATTCGCGTTGTTCTCTTTTTTTATCCGTGAATTAGCGTTTTTCTCAGTTTCAGCCGCGTGAATTAGCGCTTCTTCTCAATTTAAGCCCCGAAAGTTGCCCACAAGAATCGGCGAGTTGGCGTTTTCTCATTTTCAGCTCGAATTAGCGTTTTTTTCTCAATTTCAGCAATAATTTAGTATATTTTCTTACTTTTAGCAGCAATTTTTAGCGTTTTTTCTCGAATTTATCCTTAAAATCGTAATTTTTCATGCTTTATCTGAGTTTTCCTCCACTTTTATTTAGACTTGAATTCGTGTTTTTGTCAATTTCACCCGTGAATTTAGCGCTTCATCTAAATTTTAGTCCCAATGTTGCCCCGAGAATTCATGAATTGGCGTTTCTCCCTTTTAGCTGTGAATTTGCGCTATTTCTCAATTTTTAAACATGCAAAATGGTAGCACTTTATCACAATTTTAGCCGTGAATTAGCGTGTTTCTTGTTTTTCAAGACGCGAATGCACGTTTTTCTCTTTTTCATCCTTGAATTAGCGCTTTTCTCAGTTTTAGCTGCGTGAATTAGCGATTTTTCCTAATTTCAGTCACGATTTTGCCCCAACAATTCGTGGTTTTACTTTGTCTCGATGTCAGCTTGAACTTAGCGCTTTTTCTCAATATTAACAGCCATAAATTTCAGCAATTTTTTTTCAATTTCAGCCGCGAAGCAGTGTTTTTCACAATTTTAACAAACGAGTTTAGCCATTCGTTCTCATCTTGTCTACTTAAAAATCACGATTTTTTCATCTGTAAGCTATTCGGGACAGTGGCCCGGGGGCTGTCCGCCCCCCCCCCCCACCACTGCCACAGGTACGCTAGAGCCTAGTGCCAATATTCTGCCACTGATTCTAATTAGAACATGAGCCAAATTGCCAAAACACAAAATTGACTTTTGAATGAGCCCAAAACACAAAATTCGGTTCGAAAGAGCCGAATACGAAATTGGCTTTTGAAAGAGCAAAAACATGAAATCGGCTTTTGAAGGATCTCCTTAGCTAGGAATTAGAGTTTCCCTCCATTTTTGGACGCTTAGCGCTTCATCTAAATTTTAGTCCCAATGTTGCCCCGAGAATTCATGAATTGGCGTTTCTCCCTTTTAGCTGTGAATTTGCGCTATTTCTCAATTTTTAACATGCAAAATGGTAGCACTTTATCACAATTTTAGCCGTGAATTAGCGTGTTTCTTGTTTTTCAAGACGCGAATGCACGTTTTTCTCTTTTTCAACCTTGAATTAGCGCTTTTCTCAGTTTTAGCTGCGTGAATTAGCGATTTTTCCTAATTTCAGTCACGATTTTGCCCCAACAATTCGTGGTTTTACTTTGTCTCGATGTCAGCTTGAACTTAGCGCTTTTTCTCAATATTAACAGCCATAAATTTCAGCAATTTTTTTTCAATTTCAGCCGCGAAGCAGTGTTTTTCTCAATTTTAACAAACGAGTTTAGCCATTCGTTCTCATCTTGTCTACTTAAAAATCACGATTTTTTCATCTGTAAGCTATTCGGGACAGTGGCCCGGGGGCTGTCCGCCCCCCCCCCCACCACTGCCACAGTACGCTAGAGCCTAGTGCCAATATTCTGCCACTGATTCTAATTAGAACATGAGCCAAATTGCCAAAACACAAAATTGACTTTTGAATGAGCCAAAACAGAAAATTCGGTTTCGAAAGAGCCGAAATAACGAAATTGGCTTTCGAAGGTGCCAAAAACACAAAATTGACTTTTGAAGGGGCCAAAACACGTACTTGGCATATGAAGGAGCCAAAACTCGAAATTTGCTCTTGTAGGAGCCGAAATACGAAATGGGCATTTTGAGGAGCCAAAAACAAAACATTGGGTTTTGAAAGAACCAAAACACAAAATTGCCTTCACGAGGATCTAAAAACACGAAATTGACTTTTGAAGGATCCCAAACATGAAATTGACTTTTGAAAGAGCCAAAACATGAAATCGGCTTTTGAAGGAGCCAAAACGCAAAATTTACGTTTGACATAGCCAAAACACGAAATTGGCTCCAGGAGGATCCAAAACACGAAATTGCCTTCAGGAGGATCTAAAAACACGAAAATCGCTTTTGAAGATTCAAAAACACAAAATATGCACTGGAAGGAGACAAAACAAAAAATTGGCTTTTGAAGGATCTCCTTAGCTGGGAATTAGAGTTTTCCTCCATTTTTAGACGCGAATTCGCGGCTTTCTCTGTTTCACGCCGTGAATCAGCGCTTTTTCTCAATGTCAGTCTCAGCCCCGAGAATCCGTGAGTTGGCTTTATCTCAATTTTAGGTGTGAATTTGCGCTTTTTCTCAATTTCTAAAGCTGCCAAATTGTAACACTTTACCTCAATTTTAGCCTAGAGTAGCGTCTTCCTCTATTTTTAGACTCAAATTCGCGTTGTTCATTTTTTTTTTTTTTTCAGTGAATTAGCGTTTTTTCTCAGTTTTAGCCGCGTGAAAAGAGAGCTTTTTCACCGTGTCAGCCCCCGAAGTTGCCCCAAGAATCGGCGAGTTGTCGTTTTCTCATTTTCAAGCTGTGAATCAGCGTTTTTTCCTCAATTTTAGCAGTCAATTAGCACATTTTTTAAATTTTAGCTGCGAATTATAGCACTTTTTGGCACGATGAACTATCGTTTTCCTCCACTTTTAGACGCGAATTCGCGTTTTTGTCTATTTCACTCGTGAATTAGCGCTTTTTCTCATTGTCAGTCCCAATGTTGCCCCGAGAATCCATGAATTGGCGTTTCTCCCCCGAGCTGTGAATTCCCTTTTTTTTCAATTTTTATAGCTGCTAAATCTTAGCACTTTATTATCATAATTTTAGCCATGAATTATAGCTTGTTTCTTCATTTTTAAGACGCGAATTCGCTTTTTTCTCTTTTTTGTCCTTGAATTATCGCTTTTCTCAGTTTTAGCCGCGTGAATAAGGACTTTTTCCGAATTTCAGTCCCGAGTTTGCTCCAAGAATTCGTGATTTTGCGTTGTCTCAATGTCAGCTGTGAACTAGGGGATATTTCTTAAATTTTAAAGCCGCATGTTGTTGCGCTTGATCACAATTCTAGCCTAGAATTAGCGTTTTTTTTTTTTCATTTTTGGCCGAAAGAACTAGTTTTGCAAAATTTCAGGCATCTTTCTCAATTTTAGTGTTTTTTCCCTTCAATTTCAGCTGCGAACTAGCACTTTTTGTGTATTCTTTCCACAAATTCGCGTTTCTTAACTGGTTGCCCTTTGACGGCCAAGAGAAATCGGGCAAGTTCACGGCTAAAATTGAGACAAAGTTGTAATTCATTACCAAAGTGAAGAAAAAAAAATCGCTCATTCGCCGCTAAAATGGATAAAAACCGCTAATGCACGGACGAAAAAAAAAAAAACGAGAAAACGTCAATTTTCGGTTTCTGGTGGCAGCCATACCGATACCGTGCACTAAAAGATGATAAATAGCACTAATTCATAGCAAAAATTCAATAAATCGCTGCTAGAATTGAGGAAAAGCACAATAACTCACAGATAAAACGGAGAAAAACGTTAATTCACGGCACAAATTCGCTGTTTCTGGAGGGCACTCCACGACTATAGATGAGAAGAGCGATAATTCAAGCCTAAAAAAGCAAACATCGCTAATTCGTTGTAAAAACCTGGAAAAGCGTTAATTCGCGGCTAAAATTAAGAAAAAGCTCTCATTTTCCGCTAAAATTGAGAAAAAACGATAATTCGCCGCTAAGAAGAGAAAGTGCCAATTCGCGGTTTCTGGAAAGCGCCAACACAAGGCTGGAATCGTGGCTTAAATGGGAATAAACGCTAATTCCTTGCTAAAATTGAAAAAAAAAATGCTCTAATTAGTGGTTTCTCGACTCAATTTTTTGCGGCGAAAATCAAGAAAACAACGCCAAATCGTGGTGATCAGTGAAACCGAGCTATCCAGCAAAGCGTACGATCCTTTTCTGGACACTTCAAAAACACAGTCCTTGCCAGACGGAAGACGTTTTATCGATGGAGCCTTTCAAATTCCACGAAACGTCTCCTGATGAGGAAAAGTCTCTAAATTAGGATATTGTACTTACTCTTATATCGAGCACACGAAAGAACGAATTACAATTACAAATACAAAGAACAATTAAAAAAAAAAAATGACCCCTTTAACTTGGCTTTATTCAACTATGTACACGCGAAATGAGTAATGGGGGCAAGAAGCATTTCTTGTCCCCTTCGAGGAAGCTCTTATGAACTCTTCACCCGTCATCAAATGACCTGAGATGGGTGGGGGGGGAGAGGGGACTCAGGAAATTATAAAAATAATTGTCGATCGTTACTACGAACATACCAGCTTGCATTTTTAAAACATTCAGTTAAATGCATATCTTCAAAAGCGAAATTGGAAAAAAAAAATAGAAATAAATTACTCGGGGGTTAATTACGACCTTTATTCTAATTAAAAAATTGTTTTCGTACTAACAGGTTATGAACAAATTTTTTTCTCGAAAGGTTAAATTTATAGTTCAGCGTAATTAGCTGGAAATAGGCGAAGAAAACACCGGTAAACGGTGAAGTTTTTTCTTTGGCATTCTTTCTTTCTGCCGAGATGAATGAAAGGAAGAAGTTAAATTGGCATTATGAATCCCTCGCCCCTCCCCCGAACAACAGCACTGAACTGTTGAATAATTCAAAGTCGCTGATTCTATCTCAATAATAATTGTAAAATAAAAGCGGCAATCTAATAGAAATAAATAATTTAAATACTCAATAGCAAAAAAAAAAAACTTTATCGAGATTTAGACAATTAAATCGCCCAATATTCGAGAATCGCTCATTACTGGTGTTGCTCTCCTCGATGCTTCAAACTGTTTTCCCACTTCTTTTTTCCAACTGCACACGCACCAGAAAAAAAAAAAAAAAGAGAGTTCGATCATGGAATTTCTCGCTCGCATGGACAAGAACATCGAAGCGACCTCTGTGGTTGGGTTGATTCAACATTGGTGTATAGGGCGCTGCAATCTATACGAATAAAAGCTATAGGGGGCGTCGCAATGTTCTCATTAGAAGGCTCACTTTGCGCCCTTATCCCCTGTTTTGACTGTGCTCACTTTACGTTCAGTTACGATGAGTGCACCTGAAGATTTTAATAGGCGCGCCGTCATTCAATTCTCAACTCTTTTGTATTTTTTTTTTTTTTTTTTTGGATTTTTTTCCTGAAGCAGTAACAAAGAACGTGATTCCTGAGGGCCCAGGTATGAAGACACGACCATAAAAGTCTTGCGTGCTTGGTAATTGAAATTATAATTTCAATGTTACGGTGTAGGTACCGGATTCTTATTTTACAGGCCTTTGGGGCGTCATTCAAACATCCGGTTCGGCAGTGTATTCAACGTTCTCTACCCGAACTACACCATACATACAAAACTACATTTTCCGATGTTAAAATTCAGTAAATGGCGTTTCGTTCGCCGGCTGAACTTGAGAAAACACACCAATTTACGGTTTCGCGATACCACGTCCAGGGGGGCCTGTTCTGTAAAACAACACTTGATAGCAACAGTCAATTGTGGTGACGTCACCTTGAGATATTCTGTAAGAAAACAACACGACTTGAAATGTCATGGGCAGTTGCTCTCCCCTAGAATAAAAAGCGCAAATTTCGTGGGACAGCTGCCCACCCCTAAATTGCATCAAAAAGTTACAATTTTAATGATTGAAATCCAGCATAAAACTGTCGCTGCTTTTCTTTTTTTTTTTTTTTAATAATGATAACTTTATTTGTACTGTGTACATTTCAGTTTTGCTAACAATATTATTAGTAGAACATGCAATTCTAATTCACAAGTAACGTGTGAAGAAGTATGTATCCACTGATACGCCTCTTATTAATAGGAACAAGTGCTGATATACTTCACAAAAGAAAGGAGTGAATGATAATAATGCTCAACAATAAATATAAATAATGGGGCAGTTATAACAGTTAGTTTATCACAGGCTTAGTGTCACAAATCACAGAAGTTTCAGCTGATTACGTCAACTGTTCGTTTTCTTTTGAGTCTTCTTTGGTCTCGAGCTGGTGGTTGGTTTTCCAATAATTGCTGGAGTTCCGTATTGTGGTGGGATTGGAGTGAGTCAAAGTATCGACGGCTGGTTTCCTTGAGTACCTGGACTACCAGTGGTATATCCATATCAGAGTGAAGAGTGGAATTCCGAACGTACCATGGTGCTTTGGTGATTATCCTGAGGATTCTAGTCTGAAGGGTTTGTATCTTTTTAATTTGACTGTCTGATGCAGATCCCCATATTTGACATCCATATTGCCAAATTGGCCTTATGAGAGCTAAATACATCAGACGCTTGTTGGAAAGGGCTAGAGCTGAGCTGGTGAGTAGCGGCATAAGAATGTGCATCCTCGTTCGAGCTTTCTTAATGACGGAGATTATATGCTCGTGCCAAGTTAGTCTCTTGTCAAGAATTAGCCCCAGATATCGAACATGGTCTGACTCGGGTACGTCAGTTCCGTTCATCACGATTTGATGGTGAGTCAATTTTCTTCGGTACGTGAACTTGACAAGAATGGACTTAGAGGGATTGACCTTTACTCGCCAATGGTTTGCCCAGTCTTCGATCGAACGGATGTGCTCTTGCAGTGTTCGGCTTGACTGTTCGCAGGAATCACTCTTGGCTAGGATGACAGCAGTGACGACAGCTGGGTCGCTGGGGAAGTCATGCGCATAAATAAGATACAAAAATGGACCCACCACACTTCCTTGCGGCACTCCAGCATTGATAATATGGGACTGTGATTTGACTCCTCCATAGGTAACTGCGTAGGATCTCCCTGATAAATAGGACTGAATAATCCGATAGTAGGTGTCTGGAAGATGGGGAAGCAACCCACTATGCCAAACCTTATCAAAGGCCTTCTCGTTGTCGATGTATAGACCCATGCAAACCTGCTTTTCTTCATACATTTTTAGTATGGTATCCACTACTCGATGGAGCTGTTGAGGACATCAGAGGCTGGAACGAAATCCAAACTGTGTGGGAGGCAGTAAGGGTTCGAGAAATTGAAGCATTCTTGGCAGCAGCAACCCTTCGAACACTTTGGAGAAGAGCGATAGTAAGCTAATGGGTCTATATCCATCAATACTGCGATGATTCTTGCCGGGTTTAGGGATCATTATGTTCATTGCATGTTTCCAGTTTGATGGAAAATGAGCTAGTCGGATGACGGCATTGTAAATTTGGGTGAGTAGAACAAGTGCTTTCAGAAGTGGCTGGACTATTTGGTCTTCTCCTGGTGCTTTCTTCGTAGGAGATCGGGAGATGGCGTCTCGAACTTGCGAGGGCTTGAAGAGAGGAGGAAGAGGTGACAATTGGAGAGGTTCGTTCAAACCATCTTCAACTGACTGGCAAAAGGCTGCATCGCGTTGAGGATGAGGGAGAATTGGCTGAACAAGCTGTTCGCAAAAGCTTCTACTTTTTGTTCAGGTGTAGTTAACCAGCTGTTATTAATTTTGAGTGGGGGTATATTCTCTCTTCTTTTGGTCAACGCCTTAGTCTTCCTCCATAAGGACCCGTCCTCGCTGCTCAATTGTTCAAGTTCGGAGTGAACATTTCGTTCTCTATGTTCTCTTAGAGCTTTCTTGAGGTCTTCTGTAGCTCTGTTATATGCTGTTTTGTGAGGCTGGTATTTAGTTCGCTCCCATAAATCTCTAAAGCGTTTCTTTACAGAATGTAGCTGGGTGATATGAGATGGCCATGACACAGGTTTTGGTGTGTAAGATGAATTTTGTCGCGGCTGGTGAGCGATTGTTGCAGCTTGTTGTACTGAACGGGTTAGGTAGCTTACAGCTTTATCAAGGTCTGTTGTTGTTTCCAGGGGTATATTTGGATTTATTAGCTCTTCTAGAGTGGACTTGTGTTTCTCCCAGTCGAATGGCAGTTTTATCAGTCCTGAGCTTCAACACGCTTCGGAATCAATGGGGGGAACGTTATGGCATTGACTTGAGGGTGGGGTGATACGGGATTGACTTGTGGCTGGGATGGTATGGGTTTAATAGCCATATCTGGAATACGATTATTGTTGTTAAATTTTTGAAGTCTGGTGGCAACAGGACATCCTCGATAATTAGCCGTATACGAGCCTTTACAGTTGACACAAACGGGTGGTATGCCATTTGGTTTTGAACACTGTTTGGTTTCGTGGGGTTCGTCACACTTGACGCATTTGGGAGATTTATGGCAATAGTTTTTAGTGTGCCCATATTCTTGACATTTTAGGCATTGCACAATGTTTTTGCGAGGTTTTGGGGGCTCAATTTTGACCACACTGTAATAAAGGCGGTTTACTTTATAGATTTCTGCGTTCTTTTCTTCCATAGTTCCATAATTCCATAGTTGACGAGAGAGCGGTAAACAGACAGCGGCACCGCTTCCATATTGACGGTGGTAATGAACGTTTTTTTCCTCGTAGCCCCAACTATATTTGGTAGTATTTTCATTTAACACCAGAATAGAGTCGTTTTCGGACAGTATTAATTACAATTTCGTCACCATCCAGCGTCCAGGCAGTTTTCACGCTCATCGTAAACAAAAAACGTTCAACCGTCATCGTCAAAAATGGACAGTTCATCACCGTCATGAACGGCCGTCTCATTCGAAGCGGTGCCGCTGTCTGTTGACCGCTCTCTAGGCAACTGCTGGTGTGATTTAAAAGGGGATTTTTTCTACCGCTATATTACGTCACCGCTTTTCTAGGAAACCAAAGCTTAACAGAAACAAACATTTCTTGTATTAAGCTCTATAAAACCGATTTTGCTGATTTTTCGCAAGTTCTACGGGCAATTTCGTGTGTTTTGGCTAGCTCAAACCGTGCTTGGCTCGCTCTGTCATCCAGACTTATATGGTGGGAGAGGAAATGCCAGCTCTGCTTACCGTCGTAGGTAAGCAAAGTATCACTTTTCGAGGGGGAGAAGTTTCAGTTTCTCGACATGAAATCCGAAATAGAAGGCTACAAAACGACAGTTTTCCAGCAGATATTTATTTTTTGACGGATAGTGGCCGTTTCTGTGCAAATTTAGTCTCTGATGACCGTGAATTGACGCGATTCTCACCTCCAGATTCTGTTATCAGTCTGCGAAAGGGCAATCTGACAGTTTCGCCAGTGAAGCTGCTCACATATCAATCAATCAATCAGTGAGACCGTACTCGGCCATGCCGAGTCGAGGGCGCCAAAGCCGTAGTCTGCTCATACGCCATATCCATCAGGAGTGGATCAAATTTTTCTCAAGAGTAGTTACACAGAGTTTTTCCACGATTTTACTCGTGAATGAGCACTGTTTCTAGCCTCGAATTGACGTTTTCCTTAAATTTAGCTGAAACTGAGTGCTTTTTCTCAATTCTACCTTGAACTAGCCCATTTTCTTCATTTTAGCCATGAAAACGTCTCAAAAAACCGTGAAATAACGCATTTTTGATTTATACTATTTCAATTACGGCCTGCACTATGGGCATCGCCTAACCGCGAATTGGTGCGTTCTGTCAAGTTCAGCCGCAAAAGAACAGTTTTTCCTCAACGTTACCCGCGTCAATGAGCTCTATTTCTCAATTTTAGCCGCAAAATGAGTGATTTTGCTCAACTCTACGTTGAACGAGCAATTTATTTGGTCAATTTTAGCTGTGAAAAGAGCTCTATAAACCGTGAATTAGCGCATTTTCTTAATTTCGTCCTGGATTATGCGAAAAATGAAACTTACTAAACGTAAATCAGCGCTATTTCTTAATTTTAGCCTTGAATGGGTGTTTTTCCTCAGTCTTTAGCCGCAAAATGTTCTTTTCTGGATTTCATCAACGAGCACTTTTTCAAAAGACGTGCCCCCCCCCCCACTGTGGATCCGTGCCTATCTGGCTGCCCACCCCTTGATCACGGGCTGGCTACGCCCCTGATTTGGGGGGGCTACCTTCTTGCCAGCCCCCCCTCCCCAATTTCAAATTTTCCCGTTTTGATGACTGAAATAGCTAGAAGGCACCAGAAGTGCACCAACGGGTACCACCAAATTCAACAAGTGCACCACCACGCTTTTCATTTCATTCAGTTTCATTGCGAGGGGCTAATTTGGGGGGGGGGCTAACTTCTTTTTTGTGGTGGGCAACTTCCGCGAATTAAATAGAGAAAACGCACCAATTAGCGATTATGCGTGCAATGTCCTGGGGGACGAGAAAATTTGACCAATTTTCATAATGCAAGACGGTCATTTCTTGCCACCTCCGTAATAGAGGACACGCACGACGACATGTCCATCTGCATCCCGGCGATTGGTGGGGGGGGGGGGTAGTAGGGGGTCGCAAAACCGCATCCAATGTACGAGATGAGCTGGTGAAAAAATGGCTGACATTTGAAAATTGGACACGAATCCAATGGAATATCGGGTGTTTTATATACTCAGGGACAGTGGCGGCGGAAGTGATTTCAGGGAGAGCGGATGCTCCCCCAATCGTCTTGTGGGGGGAACTTCCTCTTTTTTCTGGCAGTGAGGCTAAAGCTAGAGCGGCGACAGAGTTCTGGACGAATGGGGGGGGGGGGAGTTATTGCGAATGGGTCAATAGGGCGGGATTTTGTTTTCGATGCAGCGAAACCCACCAAATTGCGCTTTTTCGGGGTGAGCCAAACACGTGAAAATGGTTTTTAATGAGCCAACGCCACGAAATGTTGTTCTTTCGTGGAGCCAGACCCGCGAGATTATATAGTTTTGTGAATAAACCAGCTCGGAAGAAGCTGGAACCTTAAAATTGACTTTTTGAGTGGGCCATACCCACGACATTGTTTTTTCGGACCAAACCCACAGAATTGCGCCTTTTAGGGAGTCAAACATGCGAAATTTACTTTTTTTTTCATGTCCAAATCCCAAGTTGATGACAAAAATGACAAGTTTCGTTCTCTCAGCCATAGTACCAGTTGGGGGGGGGGGGATCTAGAATAAACAGTTTGTTGTCGAATGATTTCAGGCATGCCGCTGAGAAGGCAGTTTATGGTGTGAAATTAAAAGTTTTGGGGCTGGTTTCATCATTTTGGGGTTTTCAGGATTTACTCGCATTTTTCTGGATACTCAAAACCCATATTAAGCGCTACCCCGAAGGAAGGGGCTGAAGCCCCCTAAGCCCCTCCCTGGATCCGCATCTGTATACATATGTATAATTACGAGAGCAAACAAGTGAGCGGAGACCGCACTTACATAAAAGTAATGTAAGTGCAGGGAATTGTAACTCTGGCTGAAGGCAGTAGGTAGCTCGAGGACCGGGTACTTCAAATGAAATGGCCGAAACAGTCCACGACCCTTAGAAAAACAATCCGCGACCCTACTTGGGGTCAAAAGCATTTCGAAAGTGTCCTGGTCTGACTGTCGTGTCGCGCAGGAAATTGCCTAACTCGTAATGGGATGGTCGGGGTCTCAACTGCGTGCTCACAACTTCGATCCTTTTTATAATTTTAGTGTTAATCCGTTGCTAAAACGTTTGGAAAGCTGAAATGGAGCCTTTGTATATTTGTCTGTACCTTACACGTAGTAAGTAAACATTAGTAGAGAAAACACGAAAAACAACAAGAACATTTAAGAAATACAACTATCTTTTTTTCTCCTCAATTTTTCTCTAGTTTTTCCGTTTGATTGCCTATAAGTTCCGGAAGGTCACCTCCTTAGCCTTCCCTTCCCACTCTCACTCATTCTCTCTCTCTCTCTCTCTCTCTCTCTTCTTTCTGTTTATTGCTTGGTCATCACTAACAATCTCTTTCTCACTCTATATACCAGCAAGCAGCTCATGACCAGCGCCTGCACCACCGCACTCCCACCTTCACGGTGACTTTGACGATCCGTTCCAGTCCGTCCCTTGAGAGTTTTCAATCATCCGAAAAAGACAACGCTGCTCAGTAGAGAGAGAGCGAGCACGGGAGCCCTTTGGGAAAAAATATATTGAAAAAAAAAAGGCTTTTGACTTGTGTAACACTGGTGCTTCTTCGATTATTCTGTTCATCATCCATGGTGTCACTAAACATTGCCATTAAGACCAATGTTCGTCCGAACTTAAATATTAAATTACGTTCAGAATTTTTCGCTCTATAAAAAAGGTTTCTTTGTTTTGTTTTTTTGGTGCACTGTGGGTGTTCTTTAAATGGGGCTCGTACGAAATGTATACCAGAGTGGGTGCTGGGTAGGGGGGGGCATCCCCCCGGGCAAAAACGGTGGCATCAGGGGAGAAACCCATTTTGAACGGTTATTCGTCTGCTCGAAAATCTGTTTCGAGTTTCAGATTCCCTGAGCAGTGGCGGCGGAAGTCAGACAGCATTGAGGGGAGCAAGAATCTGAACAGTTCAAATTTTAGGACCCCCTCCCACCACTACAAATATCGTGTTTCGAGTCATTTATGTGCAACATTACAATTTTCGGTCACTAAATTCATGAAATTTCCTTCTAGGTCAATTTTTCTGAGGCGCAGTCTTATTAGCTAACGCCGAGATGAGCCGAATGAACACACAGCGTATTCAGCCGTGAAACTGTACGGGGGGGGGGGGTGAGCAAGAGTATGCCCTGAACAGTGGCCTATAGTTGCCTCAGCAAACCGCCAGTTAATGTTTTCTTTCTCAATCTTAGGTGAAAATGAGCCCTTTTTTTCAGTTTTGAATGTAAATTTGCTCATTATTTTCTCAATTTCACCATCGGATTAACACGTTCTCTCAATTTTTTTCTGCGAATTGTACTAGCGCTTTTTCTAATTTTAGCCGCGAATTAGCGTTTTTCTTTATTCGAGCATTGAATCGGCACTTTTTATGGCGCTTTCTCACAATTCAAGCTACGAAGTTTCCCCACGAATTAATACTATTTATTAAATTTAACATCGACTCGACGCTTTTTCTCAATTCTATATGCGATTTAGTGTCTTTATCAACTATCTCAACTAATATTTTACACTAATTTTTACCCACGCAGTAGCGATTTACGCTCAAAGTTACCTCAAGATTCGGCGAATTGAAGTTTTATCAACTTCACCTGTCAATTAGCACTTTATCCTGGCCGCGGCAGCCAATTCGTCCTTCAGGTGAATTCTATGCAGATGTGCATTCAGGTAGTCGTGTCCAGTGACAGCTCGGAAAGCGGCCACTGATTCGTGACAGGGGAGGTCTCTTGGGACACGCTCATTTGGGTTGAGAAGGGTGGACCACTGTTTGCCCTCAGCCGAGAGTCTCTGTTGTTCCCACAGTCTGTCATTAATGGAGGATATTGATAGGCTTTTGGCTGCAAGGAAACTTCCTGTGCTTCCTGGGCTGTGGAGGGCTTCCTGGTGGAGAGGGTGAAAAGCTGAAACTCTGTCTTGAGAGTGTTGACCTCCATTTCGTTTGTTGATGACCAGTCAGAAAGACGGCCCAGTGAGTCATTCAAAGCTGACTCCAAAGCTGGAATATTGCTCGACACCGGCGATTCGATTTCAGCAGAAGTAATCTTGACCTTTGCAGGAACAAACTACAGTGACAGCGAATAACTTCAATCCTCGATACCTTTCCTCGAGAATTCAGAAGATATTTGTTTGGTGGATGTTCGTGACACTACTGCGGTGCATTCAAGCAATCTCCGCCAAGAAATGGACTTATATTATATGCGTGCAAATGTTGATCTCAGTAAACGCTTATGGTTATAAATTGATTTGCTACAGACGTCGACAAAACTGGAGAGGAAATATCGGGGGTTTCAACTAGAATTTGTGTGATCTGCAAGTGCATAAAGAAAAATGGGTCAATTTCGCAGTATTAGCGCATTTTGTGCAGAATAGGTACACTCTTCTGCCGTTTCCAGCAATATTATCTTTGTCAGCAAGGGTTCTCAATTTGTGTAGTTGTGGTAAAAACGAAAGCTCGCAACCGATTGTATGCCCGGGACGATCTGCGATGCACATTAACTATAAAAAGTTTCGCACGAGTGTCGCAGAATTAGTGAAAAAGATGGCGGAACATTATCGAAGTAACCAAAAATTCGTTGCAATTTCAAATTAGGGTCGTCAAAAAAAAAAACGTTGGAAACCACTGCTTTAGTCAAAATAACACGTAGTAGTTTTTCATTTTTAATTATACCTCGATCTTGTGGACAAAAACTCCATCATCCTGAAGTAGGGACAAAGGCAGCGTAGCGAGGATTTGTTTGTAGTACAATCGGGGATTGATGAGAAGTCGCTGCGACGGCGACAGAGGTCCTGGGGAACAACTAACAGAGCCAGCTTCTGACATCTCACTGTGATAGTGTTGCTAAGGGAGATTTTTTTTTTTTTTTTTTTCCTCCCTTCGGGGGAACAGCGGAGGCAGGCATTTCAAAACATTTTCCCCGTTCATAATATACAAAAGAGGGAGGGAATCGTGCATGAGGGGGTGAAATAAAAAAGAAAACTCACCACACACAGACAGAAAAAAATAAGTAGGTTGGGAGCACACGAGAGGGGCACGCGAAGGGCGAAGGCAATCCTCTGCTTCGAGGAAAAAAACCAGAGAGAAAAAAAACATGGGGTTGAGATTCATGACGAAGGGGGTGGATCTAAAGTGAAGTTTCTTTCCTTTCTTTTCCTCATCCTCAGAATATAAGGCAATTCTGCGGATATCTATTGAATTTATTGGCAAAATAATGGAACATGAGCATAGTTTGGGCTTGTCTTCCTCCAGACGTAAATACCACGTAGTAAATGCCACCTCAAAAACTAAAAATGCGTTGAATGCGTTAACTTTCCATAATAAATGCATTTTTATTTCCATGTACCTTGGAACATGGACGCGTGTTACAACTCCAGTGAACATGGTGTTATTGCTAAACTGCCGTTCTTAAAAAAAATTAGTATAGGAGAGACGCTCCCTACCACAATCCTCCTATGCTCCCTACCCGCTCCCTCACGGAATTGAGTTTTTTCGCGATTGAGCCGGATAAACGAAGAAAGTGTGTGTGTCTCCTCGAGGAAAGAAGTAGAAAAAAAACGCCTTCGCTGAAGTTGTCTCAAATCTCAAGGTACCTACTAAAAGTCAGTCTCATTCTCTCTCTTTCCTTTTCCAAAACTTTAGTTAACTCCATTTTCCGGTCTCTCAAAATTTATCAATCGCTCTCCTTTTAAAATACAGTCCCCTCTGCTCTCCAGCAACAAAAATTTGGTCCTCCGGTCCCAGCACCTCAAGCAGTACTGCGTGATGCAAGCTCCACGACAAAAGTTCGCGTAGTCTTCGATTGCAGCGCTACTGTCGGATATCACTCCCCATCTCTAAACCAGCAGCTTATGGCTGGACCTCGGCTACAGCCGAGGACATAGGAGTCATTCTCATGAAATTCAGGCTTTTTGAAGTTGTCCTCTGTGCTGACATCAAAATGATGTATCAGCAAGTATGAATTTATTGGCAAAATAATGGAACATGAGCATAGTTTGGGCTTGTCTTCCTCCAGACGTAAATACCACGTAGTAAATGCCACCTCAAAAACTAAAAATGCGTTGAATGCGTTAACTTTCCATAATAAATGCATTTTTATTTCCATGTACCTTGGAACATGGACGCGTGTTACAACTCCAGTGAACATGGTGTTATTGCTAAACTGCCGTTCTTAAAAAAAATTAGTATAGGAGAGACGCTCCCTACCCCAATCCTCCTATGCTCCCCACCCGCTCCCTCACGGAATGAGCTTTTTCGCGATCGAGCCGGGTAAACGAAGAAAGTGTGTGTGTCTCCTCGAGGAAAGAAGTACAAAAAAAAACGCCTTCGCTGAAGTTGTCTCAAATCTCAAGGTACCTACTAAAAGTCAGTCTCATTCTCTCTCTTTCCTTTTCCAAAAATTTAGTTAACTCCATTTTCCGGTCTCTCAAAATTTATCAATCGCTCTCCTTTTAAAATACAGTCCCCTCTGCTCTCCAGCAACAAAAATTTGGTCCTCCGGTCCCAGCACCTCAAGCAGTACTGCGTGATGCAAGCTCCACGACAAAAGTTCGCGTAGTCTTCGATTGCAGCGCTACTGTCGGATATCACTCCCCATCTCTAAACCAGCGGCTTATATGGCTGAACCTCGGCTACAGCCAGACAAATGGAGTCATTCTCATGAAATTCAGGTTTTTTAAAGTTGTCCTCTGTGATGACATCAAAATGATGTATCAGCATGTATGAGCGTGGAAACTCCAAATTGACTGGGACGATCCGTTACCAGAAGTTCTAGATTGACGCAAATTTGTCATCCAACTCCCTCTGTTAAATGAATTGGAAATTCCTCGGTTAATTCCAGCCTTAAAATCCAGTGTATCTGTCGTGGGATTCTGTGACGCCAGCTCTATCGCATACAGCGCGGTAATTTATCTACGCTGCGAAAACTCGGAAGGCATGAAAGTCCAGCTGCTTCAAACGAAAACTCGTGTCGTTCCCATTAAGCCGCTAACTATTCCAAAACTCGAGTTGTGCGGCGCTCTACTCCTGTCCCGCCTTCTCAAATCCCTTAGAGGATTTTCTCAAAACTCTCGACCTCCTCAACAAAATAAGTCTCTTTTCAGATTCAGCCACAGTTCTGGCATGGCTGAGAACTCCTCCTCACACTCTCAAAACGTTTGTCGCACACAAAATCGTTGAAATTCTAGAAAACACTTCTCCTTCCTTTTGGCGTCACATCTGAACCCCGCGGATATTTCATCTCGAGGACTGTCTCCTAAAGGAGGGACCTTCATTTCTCCTTGACGATCCACAAACTTGGTCTGACTCTTCTCTTCTGGAACACTCAGCTCCTCTCCCTCAAGTGAAAACCAAAACCGCTCTAGCAGTAGTAAAAGAACTCGAAACTGTTGATTTCATAACTCGTTTTTCCTCCCTTGAAATTCTGATAAGAGTGACATGCAGAATTTTGCGCTGGTCTCCCAAATCAAACCGATGTAAATCTCCAACAGAGCAACTTACAATAAGTGAACGTGAGGCTGCCCTAAAACGATGCGTTTTTGCCTCACAAAAGCTCTACTTCAAGGAGCTCGTGGCTCGGTCCAAAGAATATCTCCAGGAGCTCCAAATCCGGACGAAGTGGACAAAGAATTCGCCTTCTCTTCAAGAAAACGACATTGTAATTATCAAATATGTAAACTGATTCTACAAAGATCCAAGGCTAGAGAATTTTGTTTTTAAAAGTCCCAAATTAATTTTCAATATTAGCTAAACCTTCAAAACTGATTTCAGTACCTAAGCAGGGGCGGATACAGGGGGTGGGCGATCGGGATGAGCCCGAAGGGCCGGAGACCCCGAGGGCCAGTGCGGCCGGAGGGCCGATGCCCCCCCCCCAACATTTTGACGTATCCTTGTCCTCCTGAAAAAACTGGTAACTACAGATTAATTTTTCTCATTTTTCATTCATTTTTTTTTGTTTGTTTTTTTGTTTTTTTTCAATTTTAGCCGTGGATTAACGACCTTTTCCTCCACACTTTGTCCGCGAATATGTGATTTTCCTTAATTTTAGCTGCGAAGTAGCGTTTTTAACCCATGTTAGCGATTTTTCTCAATTTTTGCCATGAATTGAAGTTTTCCTGGATTTTTGCGAATTAGCAAATTAGAGATTTTTTACCTTTTTAGCAGTGAATTAGCACTTTGAGCTGCAAGTATAGCGTTTTTCGTTGATTTCAGCCGCGCTAATTAATTAATAATTTCTCAATATTGGCCGCAATTTTTTTTTTTTTTTTTTTTCAACTTTTAGCTATAGACTAGCGCTTTTTTCCAGGTAACGTCCGAAGTTGCCTTCAGAAGCAACAGATTATTGTCTTTTGCTGAATTTTAGCCCCGAGTCAGCGTTATTACTAAAATTTAGTCGTGAATTGGCGTTTTCTCTAATATAGCTGTGAATTAGCCGATTTTTTTTTCATTTGAATCCGCGAATGAACGTTTTTTCTAGACTATCCGCAAATTATCGGACTTTTTACAAATTTTAGCTGCCAATTAATTATCTATTATTTTCAATTAAGTCCGCAGCATTGGATTGTTCCAAGTTTAGCCGCTAAGTAGCGCTATTTGTCAAACTTCATTAGAGAAGCTATTTTTCTCAATTTTTGCCGTGGATTAGCTAATTAGCCATTCTTCTCAATTTCCGTCGTGAATTAGCATTTTTCGAAAATTAGCTGTGAATTATGGCTTTTCAGTTTTTTATCCGCGAACGGGCAATTTTTTTGCAATTTCAGGTACAAACTTGTCATTTTTCTCAATTTTAGCCCCCAATTAGCGTGTTTTTTTTATCGTCTAGCCTTAGCGTTTTTTTTTTACCTTTTAGCGCTTGCAGAAAAGCAAAAACTGTGTCGCGTCTCAATTTTACCAACAGCAAATAAGCGTTTTTTCTTCATTTTAGGCATAAAGTGGCATCTATACACCGCGAATCAGCTACTTTTTCTCAATTTCGGTCTGGATGTTTCATCGAGATACTGCGAATGAAAGCTTTTGAACAGTTTTTGCCACAAATACTAGCGATGTTTCCCAACTTTTTGCAGCCGTTGGTACTTGCCTGCAAGAATAGCATATTAGTACGCCTTCTCATCTTTATCCGCTTACGGACCTAAGAAAAACAAACTGGGGAGCAGCGTATTCTCTCTATTTTAGCCGCGAATTTACCCCCAGAAGGGTGCGTTTTCTCTCCATTTGAGCCTTCAGAATAAGCACTTTTGTGGGCTAAATGGATTATTCAGCTACACTCCTTGCTGATCACCTGCAAGCACTCCATCCTGAATGGGATGGATTGAAAAGCATCGAAAGGAGCCAATATCGCTGTCAAACTGCATGCCAAAAACTCGTTTTCACGTACCTACAAACATAAACATAAGCAATGTCTTCACTTGTGCCTTTTCGCCTGCGTCAGAGGCATGCGTCACAGCAGGCGGTGTGTTGAACGTGAGGAATGCACTATTGCATGCCTCAAAAAGCTGGAAGGATTATCAGAAATTGCGTGCATAGCTTGGACGCATGCGTTGTTGAAAGTGTTGAAAAGGCGTGTTGAATTGAAAGAGGAAGACGAAAGCGCACAAGTGGGAGACATAGCTATAGATCCTTATAATATCCACACTTTTAGGCCCGCGGCGAACCGGCCCCCTCACCACTGTCTCGGTACGCTACTAATACACGGGCAGAAGTGAGAAAAAGTGCTACTTCGTGGCTCATGTTTCATTAAAGCTTCCGCGAATAAAGTACAGAAAAAGCGCTAATTCATGAATGAAATTAAGAAAAATGGCTCATTAGCGGTTAAGATCGAGAAAAATACGAACTCACCGCAAAAACTCAGAAAAAAACGCTAATTCACCGCTAAAATGGCGAAAAATCGCCAATCCACCGATAAAATTGAGGAGCGCTGAAGTGAGGAAAAACGCTAATTTGCTATTTAAATGGACAAAACGTCAAATTCGCAGCTTCTAAAGGTAACTTCGTGCCAGAAAGTGAAAAAATCGCTAATTCACAGCCAAATTCAGAAAAAGCTTTACGTAGTTCGCGACGAATATTTGGGGCAAAACTCTAATTCGTGGCTGAAAGGTATAAAAATCTATAATTTTAGAGGTTAAAATGAGGAAAAACACTAATGTGTGGTTATAATGAGGATAAATGGGTAATTGGGGTTTAAATTGAGAAAATTTACTAATTAACAGAAAATTGAGAAAATGGCAAGCCGAGGCTTCCGGAGGCAACTTTGCAGCCAATTAGCAAAAAGTGCTAATTTACGGCAAAAATTTAGAAAAATCGCGGCTAAAATGGAAACGTATCGCTTACTCGCGGTTGGAATGGGGGAAATATCGAATTCACCGATGAAATTGAGAAGAACCTACGAAGTGTTGAAAAACTTGTGAAAAAAAAAAAACAACAAAAAAAACCTTTTTCGACAAGACGGGTGGGTGGATAGCGTTGGCTAGTGGGTAACTAAAGCATTTTCGGCTATGCGTCTACATGACGTTTTTGTGCGCCCAGGTACGCACTATCACCAGGTGCAAGTGTCTCACATTCCTCCTGAATCACTCCTGTATAAATGTATATTGGGCCGATATTTTCCCAGTGCCCCGGGCCGGACAAATCTGTGTATCCGCCTCTGTACCTAAGGACCTCGAAATATTGTTTTTAGAACGGGTGAAAATTCACGAAAGTTAGCTTTAAAATAGCAAAAAAATATCTTCTCAATTTTACCCGAGAAGTGCGCTTTTTGTTCAATTGAAGCCATGAATCAACGTTTTTCCCGAGTGAGCTTTCTACGTAATTTGGCCTTTTCTCAATTTTAATCGATTTTCCCTTATTTTAGTCACGGAGTCGTCATTTTTTCTTTATCAACGCTATCAGGTTGTATTGATTAGCATTATTAGTGTTATCCGAAATAAATTCAAATTCAATTAGCGCTTTTTCTCATTTATTTCACTGTGAAGTAGCGTTTTTATCCCGCGATCAGCGATTTTCCTCGTCCCCCGCGGACGCGGAATATTATTAGCGATTCATTTCATTTGTATCCTGGATCGTCCGAATTTTAGCTGCTAACTATAGCTTTTTCAATATTTCATTAGAATTAGCGATTTTTCTCAATTTTAGCAGTTTTTAATTAGCGATTTTCTCATTTAACGCTGTGGGTTAGCGTTTTTCTCAATTTTAGCTGCTAATTAGCAATTCGTTTAAATTTTAGTTGTGAATTAGCGCTTTTCGCTAATTGAGCTGCAAAATATTGGTTTTTCTCTTTTGTTTCAACAACTTCAATTGCAAATTTGCCATTTTATTCTCCATTTTTCCCCAAAAAAATTAGTTTTTTTTTCCCCACAATTTTACCTTTTATTCGCCATTCTGCGCTTGAAAAATGCGGGGCACATCTCAGTTTTACCAAAAAATATAGAATTGGCGAATTTTTTTCTTAATTTTAGCCATAAAGTGGCATCTTGGCCATTTCGCGACTAAAGATTCCTTATAGCTTTAAAGTATTCATATAAAAAGCGCTAATTCGAGGCAAGAAGCGTGGAAACGACAATTTTCGGCTTCAGACGGCAAGTTGCTGCCTCAAAATGAGAAAACGGGATAATTCATTGCTTTAAGCGCAAAAAAACGCTAATTTGCAGCTAAAAAAAAAAAGAAAAAGTGCTAATTCATGGAAGAAATTGAAAAATATCACTCATTAGCGGCTAAAAACAGGAAAAATTCTAATCGCGGTTAAATTGAAATAAATCGCTAATTCACGGCTAAAATAGTGAAAAATCGCTAACACGCCGCTAAAATGGAGAAAAATCGCTAACTCATCGATAAACGTGAAAAGAAGCGCTGAAGTGGGGAAAAAAAGCTAATTCGCGGCCAAATTAAGGATTACCTGGAGCGCGAGCGGAGTGCGCGGCGAAAATTGGGAAAAACTCTAATTCGTGACTGGAAATGTAGAAAAATCTGTAATTAGCGGCTTCAATGAGGAAGAACGGTAATTTGCGGTTAGAATAAAGAAAAATTGCTAATTGAGGGGGTAATTAGGGAAAATTTTTTAATTCACAGAAAATTAAGAAAATGACAAACCACAGTTTGCAGAGGAAATGTAGTGGCCAATTAGGAAAAAGCGGTAATTCACGGCAAAAATGAGAAAACGGGATAATTCATTGCTTTAAGCGCAAAAAAACGCTAATTTGCAGCTAAAAAAAAAAAGAAAAAGCGCTAATTCATGAAGGAAATTGAAAAATATCACTCATTAGCGGCTAAAAACAGGAAAAATTCTAATTCATTGCAAAAATTCAGAAAAATCGCGAATTCGCGGTTAAATTGAAATAAATCGCTGATTCACGGCTAAAATGGTGAAAAATCGCTAACACGCGGCTAAAATGGAGAAAAATCGCTAACTCATCGATAAAAGTGAAAAGAGGCGCTGAAGTGGGGAAAAAACGATAATTCGCGGCCAAATTAAGGATTACCTGGAGCGCGAGCGGAGTGCGCGGCGAAAATTGGGAAAAACTCTAATTCGTGACTGGAAATGTAGAAAAATCTGTAATTAGCGGCTTCAATGAGGAAGAACGGTAATTTGCGGTTAGAATAAAGAAAAATTGCTAATTGAGGGGGTAATTAGGGAAAATTTTTTAATTCACAGAAAATTAAGAAAATGACAAACCACAGTTTGCAGAGGAAATGTAGTGGCCAATTAGGAAAAAGCGGTAATTCACGGCAAAAATTGAGAAAACTCGTTAGAGAAGGCTCATTAGTGACGGGTTCTCGGGAAAGGGAGGGTGCTCTAAAAACCAATGAACCATCTTTCCTCGATCTTCAGCATCTTTTAGTCTTCTTGACTGACGAAAGTCTACGTGTTGTTCTCCACTTTTAAATTGAACTCCGCAGAACTCGTCAAGAGCAGAACAAATAGCAGTAGCCGCTGGCGCACTGACAAAACAGAGTCACTGATGCCTCTCCCTCTGGTGAGCCCTTCCTCACTTTTCATTGAACGCATGACAGTTTGTTCTATTGCCATGTCTGGCCACACCCCAGCCCATGGAGTCCCGCTTCTGTTAATGGTAAAATATCCGCTTTCCATAAACTGCTCGACAACATCAGGATGACGGTTTCTCAATGAAAGCATGTCTTGGACATAGATGTGGGTGCACTTGCCATAGTGGAAATGACCAGAGGCGTGAAAATAAGGAATAATCTGTTGTGCGCAAGACAAATGAGCCATCCAATTACCAGTGCGTTGCGCAGCAATGAAGTTTTTCATGATTGATACCATGTTCATGTATTGTACCCACAATGCAGCAGTTGGTCCATTATCTTTCAGTCTCAGTAACTCATTCTTTAGTTTCTCTTGCAGGTAAGCAACGGAGAGATATTGCCTTTAATATCTTCAGGTGTGATGTGCTCCAATGAATTGCAGTAGGTTGACAATACCTCTCTTCGCCTGCTGTGAAATAGTAGCATCTTCCAAAATGATGAACGCCAAAGAGGTCTGTGCAGTAGGTGACCACGAACTGCTCTGCTGTAGGCCTTTCCATTCAAAATTTTATCCACATAATTGGGAGCACGAATCCCTTCAATTCTGGAATTGATGGCGCCTCACAGGGCCTTTTGTCTGTCATCCATTTACCTACAATCCATAAGACATCAGGACGGCTTGGCACTAGCGCATCTCTGGGGATCGGGCTGATCTGATACAAATCTTGTATAGAACGGCATTCCGTAGTACTTGTTTGTTCAAGGCGTCGTAGGTCTGCATCTGTAAAACACCCAACTCGCCCACCATTGGCACCATGGGGTATTGTTTCCCCGGTGGAACCGTCACCAACCAACAAGCCAGTCAAAATTGTTGACAGAAATGAACGCGGGAGAATGAGGGATATGATGGCGTGAGAAATGGCAACCACTTTTTTTGGTTCTGCCCCCATTGCCTCTCCTCCTCTTTGGCACTACACTGTGTAGAAATGTTTTTAGTGATTCAGGGACTGACTCCTCAACTTCTTAAAAAAAAATCATCAATTGATGGATAATTTTACATGTCATATACTCTTGATTGGACATCACTCATTATGATTTGCGCAGCTGTTCGGACCAATCTAAGACGCTCTTCCCGCTCATTAGCCCCCCTCCTATTCAACTTATCTTACCAAGCTTCAGTCAAAATTCTTTTACCTGCATCTCTGAAAGTGACAACTGTTTTTTTTTTCTGATGTTTGGTCAAAACTATCCTTTCACCATACTTCTTTTGGAGATGGGATATCACTGTTCTTGGTTCTGGCTTTAACCCAGTGATTTTGTCCATCAGCTCATCCATTGGTCTTCACCCTGTTCAGCCAGATATTGAAAAATCTCTTGCATTGCCACTTGGACTGACTCATCTTTTGGCCTTCCTCTTGGGTTTCCAGTCTTATACCGTCGTGCAACATGAATTTTCTATGGCAGTCTTTATGGTAAAAAAGCTTCTGCTGCATGCAGATCTCCAGTAGTGCTCATGCGTAACAAAATAGTGTCTGCCCAGTCATCATTTCGGACACCAGCTCGTTTTCTAACTTTCTCATCAAAGTTTGCTTGTTCATACATTCCACTTTCCAGTGCCTTTTCTGTCCAGTGCCTGTGGAAGTCTGTTGACCGCTCTCTAGGCAACTACTGGTGTGATTTTAAAGGGAATTTTTCTTCCGCTATATTACGGCACCGCTTTTCTAGGAAACCAAAGCTTTAGTGAATAAGGCCCCAGGTCACCGTCAGATAATAGACGTTTTGGAATCTTAATCTAAACAACGCTACAACGTTGTATCATGGCTCGAGTGATGAAACTTGTGCGTAAGGCCAAACCCAACGATCCGGCGCCGAGTGCGAATGTTGGTGAGGTGGGGTTGCTTCGCCCCATCATACCATTCGAATTTATTAAAATATAGTATATCCTCTAATTGATACAATTTACAATGCTTTTTCTTACCTAATTTAAGTTTTTCCGTTTCCGTAAACAAACAAACCCTCGGACAACAAACCGAACGTTAGTGGCCCACTGGCTCTCGACAGGCCAATCGTTCGGATTTCAAAACCCGAACCAGAGTTCCGAGATCCGTCGGTCTGAACTGCACGTGTATGTCGATAAACAGGCCTGGCCTTCGGGTTTCGAAAACTGATGGTCAAAACAGAAGTTTTTTCTTCTCCACTAACACAGAGACTCAGGCCCGCGGGTTTCCCAAAAAAATCCGTTCGTGCATGGCCACCTAATTAGATTAGTTAAAATTAAAATAATAAAATCGTTACATCTCCTGTTGCAAGGTGCTGTCCTCTGCACTCTGGACTATCTTGAGAGGCCAAGACTGGCAAAATTTGTTCTTGTACTTTAAAAAACCTAAAGAAGCGGAATTTGCACGCACATCAGTAATGTGTATGCGTTCTGAGAGGGAGCGACAGTCTTTGCCCACCCATCAGAAAACGCCCATGGGTGGAGCGATATATGCGTGCATCGCACTCGAACCCCTGGGTCATCAAGTGAGCGGTCACAGTCGCCCCCCCCCCAACTCACCCCGTAAAAACAGTTTTTGGATCCTGCTTTCTCTCGCTCTGTGATCTGTAGATTTTAATTCGTGTCCCTCACCCAGAATGTAGCGTGAAGGTAATCATTTACGGCCTGGATTATGTCCCTTATTTCTCCCATAAAACAGTGTGATAATGTTAAGCAGCTGAAGTGTCCGTTTCTTAGCTCGATACTTATTATTTTCAGGCTAATAAAGTTCGTTTTCAAGTATGCATCGTCGGGGTTTTTGGGTAAACATTGCA
Source organism: Corythucha ciliata (assembly GCA_038030265.1). Classification (NCBI taxonomy): domain Eukaryota; kingdom Metazoa; phylum Arthropoda; class Insecta; order Hemiptera; family Tingidae; genus Corythucha; species Corythucha ciliata. Next base: position 3,003,663 of record CM075943.1, on the reverse strand, counting down.
ATTTCTGGCCGTATTATTGTTAGTATATAATGTACAATGCTGCTATGTGCTTGTACCACTGAGTTAATTCCCAGTTATTAGATCCAACGAAACTGACGATCCATACAGGAAACCGTTAATTTAAACTCAAACTATAGAGTCTTGACCCTAGAAACTGACTGTTTAGCTTAATACCGGGCACGCTCCGACTCGTGAATTGACAATTCAGGCATTCAAACTGAGTAATTAGCCTACCTAAAATAAAAATCTTGAAAAGTCACAATTCTTCGACGAAACCTCCACAGAAACGGTGACATTTACTCGAGGGATTGATAATATCGCGCTAGACACTGACTATTAATGCAGAAAACTGTAATTTAGACCCAAAGAACTAGACTCTTTCACTTCTTGACGCCCCGAAAATGGTCCAACTCACCATCTTGGACAATTTTGTGGCACAAATTGACCACTCATCCTGGGAAATGTTGATTTGCTATGTCAGGATGGTCATATCATCCGTTTAAATACTCTAAAGCTTGAGGACTGAAGAATATTTCATCAAGCCGATCCCGAGGCCTGAACGAGCTTCAGTTTTGCCGTCCACACTCTCAAACTTTCCGCAGGAAAAGACTGGATTCGAGCTTTCCGTAGGGAAAGACTGGCTTATATTGGCCGTGAATCAACGCAATTTCCCAATTTTAGACGGGAATTAGCGCCTGTATCAGTTTTAGCCGTGAACAAGCGGAATTACCAAATGTATCTTTGAAAATTAGCTTCACATTAGCGCTTGCTTGTGCCGAGAAGTAGCGTATTTCTCCATTTTAGCTGCTGATAAGCGCTTTGTGCCAAAATTAGCTACGAATTAAATATTTAATTATCTTCGTTTTAGTTGAAAATGAGCATTTTACATCAATTTTAGACGGGAATTAGCGGTTTGTCTCAATTTTAGCCGTGAATAAGCGGCTTCTCTATCACTTGTATCCGTGAATTAGCTTTTTTTTCTCAATTTTTACCGCGATCTAAGCGCTTTTTCTCATTTTTTAGTCGCAAATTATTTCTCAATTTTAGCCACGAATTACCGCGTTTCCTCAATTTTAGCCAATTTTCTCAAATTGTTCCGCGAATTGGCTTATTTCTTCGTTTTACTTCAATTTTATAGGCCGGAATTAGTAGATTTTCTCAGTTTTTAGCCGCGAATTACGTGGCTTTCTCAATTTTATTCCTTGAATTAGCGATTTTTCTCAATTGCGCTTTTTTCTATTGTTGCCTCGAGAAAACCACGAATTTTGCGTTTTCAAAAATTAATTGTTGAGCCAGATGAGCGATGGACTTCAGCTTTTTCTCAATTTTCGCCACATATTAGTTATTTTTTTCATTTTCAGCCGCGGATTAGTGATTTATTTTCGTTTTCTATTATGAGTCAACGCTTTTCTGCTATCGCTTAAAGCCGCTATTTGATATTAGCGTTTTTTTTTTCAACGTTCTCCCGCGTACTCGCCCAAAGAGTAGCACATTAGAATGCTTTCTCAATTTCTTCTGCCTTATGGGCCTTCAGGAACTTGGAGTTGGCGTTTTTTCTCTGGTTTGACCGCGAAGTTGCCTTCAGATATCTCGAATTGGTGTATTTTTCCTTATTTAAGTGGCAAATGATCGCTTGTTCTCAATATTTGCCGCTAATCATCGCTTTGAAACCTAAAAATCAATTTTTTTTTCATCTATTTATGCTTTTTGGTGCCCCCACCCTCAATGAATGGTGGCCTCACCATCACGAGAACGCCCATTCGTCGAGAAATCATCATTCTGTGCAGATCCCCTTCAACAGTCGTCCTTAGGTATGTGCAAGGTATTGAAAGAAATCTCTGGAATGACTATTAACAAATTTTTGGTGGACGCCATCTTCTTAGGGGGGGTTTAAACCCTCAAAACCTTTTTTTTTTTTTTCCCCTACGCCGAGCGGTCACGGCTGTTGAGCCATTAAGAGACCTCTGGCAGCCCAATATAGCATAGATATTCTCGACCACTTGGTGTCGTCATTGGAAAAAGATTGTCGTACATCCGCAAGCTGCGGACAGTCAAAAAGGTGGGTCGAAGTCATTGGCTCTGTACTGCTGCAGAGGGAGCAAGCTGGGTCATCTAACATCCGGAGTCTGTGGAGGTGTGCATTGAGGTAATCGTGTCCTGTGATGGTTCTGAATGCCGCAACGGATTCATGGCGGGGGAGGTCGGCAGGGACACGATTACTTGGGTTGAGGAGAGCAGCCCACTGCTTTCCCTCAGCCAAACGCTGGTGGGCTCGCCGGGCTTTGTCATTTACACCTGATTTTAATAAGCGACTTTGCTGCAACAAAACTGACTGGCGCATCTGGCATGGCCATCTGGGAGCCCTCCTTTGCTAGTGCGTCAGCACACTCGTTTCCCCAGATGCCGACGTGAGAGGGGATCCACTGAAGAGCCACAATAGCTCCCCTCGTCAGCAGCTGCTCCAGCAGGCGCCTTCCCCTCAAAACATCCCAGGAGTCAGTCTGGCCATTGGTACAGAGGCTGACTATAGCTGCTTGGGAGTCGCACAAAATGACTGCTCGGGAAAAATCAATTCCCAGAAGCATATCAAGTGCTAGTTCTACGGCACGTATTTCTCCGTCAAAATTGCTTGCAACTACACCAACTGGAGCTGCAATGGTTCTTATTGCCGAGTACACTCCCGCACCACCATTCCACCTTCCTCCAGTTGCTGAACCATCAGTAAACACTCGCAACCATTCATCTTCGGGGAAGCGGGTGTGCATGGTCTCCAAGGCAAGGGATTTTAACTCGGTAGCGGGGGTGCTCTGTTTGGATACAGGCGAGGTCAACGTTAGAAAGTAGTCGGCAGTGCAGCGAGGAACCCGATCCCTAGCCGACGGGAAGGGTTCTGGGTTGAAAAGTAGGCCGGCAAGGCCATACTCTTCTCGTAGGGACTCAACCTTAGAAAGGTACGTCGTTTGAGAGAGCAAACGTTCGGCTGCAAGAGTGTAGGACTGCCAAAACCCAACGTTGTTCCTCTTTAGTCGCTCATCTAGTGGCAGGGCAGCTGACTCCCGCCTCAACTTTTGCGGCTCAATTTCTGCTTGCAACTCCATTGCAGGAATTGGGGTAGACACGGCTCCACCAGTGATAATCCTTAATGCATGGTTCTGAGCAACATCGATCTTCCGAACTGCTGAATCAGAGGCGGTAACCAGAAGCTCATTTCCATACTCCATTGCGGGTCTCATGTAAGACTTGTAGGCCATTGCCAGCACATCCTGCCTAGCTCCCCACTTTGTGCCAGTAAGCCGCTTGAGGAGGCCCAACCTCTTGATTCCCTTCGAAGCGCTATTTTCAGCATGGGCGTTCCATGACAGCCGTGAATCCAACTTTATCCCGAGGTAGATGGCACAGTTGCACTGAACGTATGCACTGTCGCCGCACGCCAGCCCAATACGTTATAGCGACATCATGAGCCGAAACTGTCGGCCCTGCAACGACTCCCGCCAGGGAAATCAAGCAAACAATTTCAACGGCCTTTCTCAACCCGCCTACCCCGATCGCGACCCGAGGCCACGCTGAGGACTCTGTTCTGGAACGCTGGCGGGCTGACTGAGGCCAAGTTCTCCGAGCTCCAACTGCACGTAAAAGAAAAGGACATTGATGTTTTTGCAGTAGTGGAGGCAGGAGCGGCTTCGGACAGCATCACAAAATTTCAGCATCACGGCTACCAAACATATGCCCTGCCAAGAAGCCGCCAATGCTCGTCAGGCATTCTGCTGGCTGCTAAGGCAACCCTGACTGTGGAGTTTTCCGTATGGAAGGAGATGGGCGACCCTGACAAACTGGAGGCGGTGGAGCTTAAAGTGTGGAAGGGGCGGACCCATCGGCGCCTCTTTTTTGTGTATAACCCTCCCCGCAATAACCCAATTGGCTTGAGGACACTTGGGATCGGCGCTACATCCTTTGTGGGGACATAAACGCTCCTTCAACTAGATGGGACTATGGGCGCACAGAGCCAGTAGGGAAGACCTAGGAAGACTTCATTGATGAAAACTTGGTTGAGTATGTTGGGACGCCAAATGGGAAGCCCACATTCTTGGCATACACCGGTGCAACATCAAAACCAGATGCAGTGTTGGCCCATTCTTCAATTGCCTCAAGCACTTCCATTGATCTTATCCCGCCACCAGGTGCATTTGGCCACAGCATTTTGCTGATTAGCGAGTCACTCGGCCCATATGCTCTGAAGGAGGAAAGGAGGCCCAGGTGGAACCTCAAAAAGGCAGATTGGACCAAGTTTGCATCTGCTTCGGACCAGCTCGTCACAGTCCACCTAGTGACTAACAAAATTGAGGAGTCTCTTGAGGGAATCACAAGGGCCATCTTACAGGCAGCCCTGCAGAGTGTGCCACGCGGCCAGGTCCAAGATTATGTACCTTTCTGGAATGAAAACCTGGAAGCCATGAAGATTGATCGCGATACAGCAGCTGAGACCTTCCGAACATCAGGATCCCTAGCTGATCAGATCGTCCTGAAGCAAAAAGTAGCCCTTCTAAAGAAGGAAATTGTTGTTGGACGGCATCAGAGCACATCGTTTCATATCTAAATTGAACAATGACGCCCCAGCTCGGAAAAACCCCATCAAAAAAGGCACAGCTACACTCACTTTTGATAAAGATATCGCCCATTTCTTCTCCAAACATTACGCAGCGGTGAGCAATTTTCGCCCAAAGACAAAGGCCAACGCCCCAAGGACTGCAGCATTCCCAACATGCCTTCAGGAGGGGGACGTTGAGCTCTTCAATGGGGACTTCTCCATGAGTGAGCTGGAGTCAGCACTGCAACGTACTAAGAAGGGTAAGAGTGCTGGTCCCGATGAGCTGCTGCCAGAGTTTCTGATCAAGCTCGGTTTGGGTGCCAGGGCGACAGTATTGGCCTTCCTAAATTTGGTGTGGAGAGAGCATTTCCCGGACAGGTGGACAAAGGCTGAGATAGTGCCCATCCTCAAAAAAGGGAAACCTGCAGACACTGTGGCAAGCTACCGCCACATAGCTCTCACAAGCGTCTTCTCAAAGGTCTTCGAGAGGCTGGTTCTGGGGCGGCTGCAGCAGTACCTTGAACGTTACAACCTTCTATCCGACCAACAGGCAGGCTTCAGAAAGCATAGGGGCACCATGGAGCAAGTCCTACGGTTAACCCAGGAAATTAAGGATGGTTTCCATCATAAGCAGAGCACCCTCGCTGTATTTGTCGATTTCAAAACCGCCTTTGATCATGTTTATCGGGAGAAGCTGGTACAAAAACTTTTCAGTATGGGGCTAAGTGGTCGGCTATTTGCTACACTCAGGTCTTTTCTGGCTCAGAGGTTCATCATTGTTCGTTACCAGGATGAGACATCATCATTCAGGCAGACCCGAAACGGTGTTCCTCAGGGTGCTGTCCTAAGCCCAGTGCTTTTTAACATTATGATCAATGATGTGATCTCTGCAGTTTCCTCTGTGCCAGGAGTGAACGCGCTTCTCTATTCTCTATGCTGATGACCTGGTTGTGTGGGCAACGTCAAGTTCCATTCCAGCGCTGGAGTCTGCCCTGAATATTGCGTTAGGACACCTCTCGGACTGGGCAACTCACAACAAGATGGAGGTAAACACACTCAAGACTGAATTCCAGCCCTTTACACTATCAACCAAGGCCCATTCTGTCTCGCTGACGCTTGATGGTGACGTTTTGAGGCAGACCCTCAAAACCCACCCCGTAGATCCGCCACTGGATTCAAGTCAAAGTTAACAGGTAAGAAGGTAGGATGAAAAGTTTGAGAAAAAAACTTGAGGTTAAAATCATTTTTTTTAAAAAGGTCACGTTTCAGTGGCGTACACCTCAAAAACTTCGAAGAATTTAAAAAAATGTGTAGGGTAAAAGTTGAAGGGAATTCAATGAGCTTCTATTCTGTATCCCAGAAGTTTTCGTCCAAGACGCACTTTTTTTGAGATACAGGCGAAAAACCACAAAAGGGTACATTTAATCAGCACCCCTCCCCCCTGGGGCAGAAGATTCAGCTCGGGACTTTATTAGACATTGATCAGAGGACCCTCCCGTACACATTCCCGCAAAAAAACAAAATCCCATATTTGTTTCCGCTCAAAACCTTGGATTGACTGGACTATTTCCATAAACACGAGATGTGAACTGTCACACGAATTGGGGGCTCACGGAGGCCAGCGAGTGGAGGTACTCGAAGATATCAGCAAGGAGTACTCGATATAAAATTTGGTCTTTCCGCTACGCACTGTGAAACTGAAAACCCACTCAAAGGTTTAATTTACTGTACTCTATGCGTCCACCGCGCCCATAATTATTATCCGCGTACGTTCATTCTATTTAATAGTGTTTTGGTTGTACTCTACCTTTTTTTTTATTGGTTTTTAAAACACTACACAATAAAAGCACTTGATGAAATTTGTCCGTATTGGCAGAAAGGTGCCGAAAAGGTGGAGTCCTGTGTAAAGGGGTGGAAATAATTTTGAAAGTGGTGGATTGGAGGGAGGCAAGCGTTGGAAAAGTAAAAATTGAGCTCTCTCGTTCTGTTTTTCTTTCATTTTAGCTCTCGTCGAGTAAGAAAAACAAAAACTATGGAAAGGTGGGAGGATGACGGCTACTGTTTAGATTGAATTTTTCTACCCCCTCTTTATCTTTCTTTCACAATCTCTCTTGCTCGTTTTTAAAGGTATTTTTGAGGGCACAATGGTGGGGGGGGGGCGAGTATTGGATTTGTCAGTTTGCTGTACCTTTTTCTTTTTTTTTTTTTTAGAGTTTATATCCTCGGTGAACCCCTTTTTGGACGTATGCCTTTCAAATGAAACTCGCATCCGTTAGTGGTCATTTGTTTCCCATAGTGAACCAATAGAAAAAAAGTTACTCGTTAATCTGAACACCCTTCCCCCCCCTGCCCAATTTAACTCTGTTTTCAACAAGAAATCAAGAAAACTTGAAAGATGAGGTTGCTAAATTTAAAAAGGGATTTTGAACGACCAATGTGAACCATGGATTGAAAAGAATGCACATGAAATTGAAATTATATTCACGGATGCGTCTCAAATGATACAAATGAATTTATTATTTCCCCGCACTTTCAAAAGAGCTGCAATGATTGACATGGATAAACACCATTAACGCGTATTATGTAAAGTACGCGGCTCTCATTAACACTTTTAAGATGAAACGGTATACACTCGCCACTCGAGAATTAGCAGAATAACAAACCGATATTACCATTTGAATGTCGGTTGACAAGATTCACCGCGGTGGTTAATCCACAGTTTACCTGCTCATTACAAGGATACAGATGAGGGGGTTGATCGAACCTGATCATTATAATTCCAAAGAATAGGAAGCCAACACCTGAGGAAGTAAGGTTTGATTCAATTCTATTCTCCCCTCACACCTTTATTTTTCTTTCTCATACCTTTTTTGAGTACCTTATAACTGAAGGGTGATGGGAATAAGTAGCTGTGTGAAAGGGTTAAGAGTATAATACTGGGCACTAATGCAGAGTGCTCCGAGTTCTGCAATTGTCCTTGCTCCACTGCATGCTCCAAGGAAATTTCAATTTTATAAATGAAAACGGTTACTGGTGTGTACGACGATTTCTCCGTTCTAGCCACGAATTATCGCTTTTTTTCAATTAATTGTAGCCGCAAATAAGCGATTTTTAAACTTTTATCCCTCAATTGTCGCTTGCTTTTCAATCAAGGACCAAGATGCCGCCATAAACCACGAATTGACTTTTTCTCAATTCTATAACCGCGAATACGCACTTTTAAAAGCCATGAATTACGGGCTTTTGCTCAATTATAGTCGCGATTCAGAAATTTTTCTCAGCTCTAGACGCGAATTAGCGATTTGTACCTCAATTTTAAGGACAAAGATGCAACTAGAAACAGCGAATTGACTTTGTCTCAATTTTTAGCCGCTAATTGGCGCTATTGTTTTTAGCCGTGGTTTGGCAATTTGTCTCAATTTTACAGCATCGGATTAGCGATTTTGTTATTTTCGCCATTAATTAAAGCACTGTTCCTCAATTTTAGCTACAAAGTTGACGCCATAAAAACCATGAATTCGCGTTTTCTCCATTCTAGCCGCAAATTAGCGCTCTGCATTAGCGTTTTTATCCATTTTAGCGGCGATTGAGCGATTTTTTTTTTTTTCGCTTTGGTAATGAATAACAACTTTGTCTCAATTTTAGCCGTGAACTTGCCCGATGAACAGTGCGTTAGCCGGATTTCTGATGTTTAGCCGTCAAAGGGCAACCTCATCCACTGAGAGTGTAAGCCGACGAAGCAAAAATATTGCCTTGGCTAGTTTCCTAGACAAGACATCCACGTGGGTCCTGCAATTAAAAGAAGAATCGAGGGTAAATCCCAGAAGAGAGGCCGTCTCGCGGTCCGATTCACAACATTTCAGCTGGAAGCTCAGGCATTTAGGTTTCCGCTCGTTAAGGAGTAGATCCGATGTCTTTACACCAAGAAGAAACGTCTTCGCAGCACAATGAGGCGTCAACAGAAGATGGAAAAACCACTAAAACATCATCAGCATTGAGGAAACATCTAACCGCACTGGACGGAAGGTCATTAATGAAGTTCAAAAAAAAAGAAACGGTCCAAGCACTGAGCCCTGAGGTACACCGCGACAAATGGCACGCACGCGAGGGGGGCGGACCACCCCGGGCGCCCGTTCAGATGGGGGCCCCTGAATAGCTTAAAGATGAAAAAATCGGGATTTTTAAGTAGATAAGATGAGAACGAATGGCTAAACTCGCCTGTGAAAATAGAGAAAAACGTTGATTCACGGCTGAAATTGAGAAAAATTGCCGAAATTTATGGCTGTTGGTATAGATAAAAACGCTAATTCACAGCTGACATTGAGGCAACGCAAAATCACGAACTTTTGGAGCCAAATCGGGACTGAAATTAGGAAAAAGCGCTAATTCACGCTGCTAAAATTGAGAAAAATGCTAATTCAAGGACGAAAAAAAGAAAAACGCGAATTCGCGTCTTAAAAAACAAGAAACACGCTAATTCACAGCTAAAATTGTGATAAAATGCTACAATTTAGCAGCTTTAAAATTGAGAAAAAGCGCAAATTAACAGCTTAAAGGGGAAACGCTAACTCATGAATTCTCGGGGCAACATTGGGACATTGGAGCGTGATTGGGGGGGGGGGGGATTCGCGTCTAAATAAAAGTTGAGCAAAACTCAACGATTTCACGGATAAAATCGTGAAAAACCGCTAAAAATCGTAGCTAAAATTAGGAAAATGTGCTAATTTACTGATAAAATTGAGAAAAAAAAAACGCTAATCCAATGCATAGCTGAAAATAAGAAAACGCCAACTCGCCGATTCTTGGGGGGCAACTTCGGGGCTGAAATTGAGAAAAAGCGCTAGTTCACGCGGCTAAAAATAAGAAAAACGCTAATTGACGGATAAAAAAGAGAACAACGCACATTCGAGTCTAAATATTAGATCATATCGCTATTATTGTAAAGAGTTACAATTTGGCAGCTTTAAAAATTGAGAACTCACGGATTGCCAGGGCTGGGACTAAAATTGAGAAAAAGCGCTGATTCGAGAATTCGCGTCTAAAAGTGGAGGAAAACTTTAATTCATAACTAAGGTATGAAAAATTCCAATTTTACGGATAAAATCCAGAAAAAAAGCTATAAAACTCGCAGCTAAAATTAAAAAATGTGCAAATAAGCTCATTCACTTCTAAAATTGAGGGTAAAAAGGCTAATTCATAGCTGAAATTGAGAAAACGCCAACTTGCAGATTCTTGGGTAAAAAACGCCAACTCGGTGATTCATGGGGCAACTTTTGGAATAAAATTGACAAAAAGCGCTAATTCAAGCGTGCAAATAAACTGTGAAAAAGCGCTAATTCGTGGGTAATAAATGGAGAAAAACACGAATTGGTGTTTAAAATAGAGAAAAGCGCCAATTCACAGCTTAAATTTCGAAAAATTGCTACTTTGCGGATAAAATTGGGAAAGAGCACTTAAACGCTACCTAATTTGCGGTTTCTGTAGGCAAGTTCAAGGCTATAAGAGCTTTAAAAAGCGCCGATTCGCAGCTGTAAATGAGAAAATGAGCTAATTGGGGGGGGGGAATGAGAAAATGAGCTTATTCGCGGATAAAATTGAGAAAACTCACATACGCAGTTTTCGGAGGCTAAAATTAGGGGAAAAAAGTTCTCCAACGCTACTAAAAGATCCCGACTGCGCCCTTCACGTTTGAATTTGGAATAGAATTTACGTGAAATGTTAAAATTGAGTGAGTTTGCATGTTTCGGTCCTATTTTGAGCGAAATCACAAGTTTCCTGGCTTAATATACGCGACATTGGTAGTTTTAGCCCTTGACTCTTGCGAGAAACCCAATTTTCGGGAATAAAATTGGCAGTTTCTATGGCGAAAGCTGAAGCACAAAATTATTTCTTCCAAAGTTTGATGAATAGCCGCCAAATTTCATCATTCGGAGCCTTTAGCGTATGATTATGAGTATGAGGAAGCAACCAGTCGGCGGGGAGGGGGAGCGGGTCTCTGAAGGCCACATCGCAGCTAAAATAAGGAAAATGCGCTAATAGGCTCGTAATAGACAGGTAAAATTGAGAAGGCGCGCAAAATGTGCTATTATTGGGGTAAGTACGTAGCAACAAGTTAGGAAAAAGCGCTAAAGTAGCGGAAAAGCGCTAATTCGCAGACAGAATGGGGAAAAGCAAGAATTAGCGGCTAAATGTTGAGATGTATATTCCGAGTTTAATTAGAGACTAAAGGGCCTCCAAGAGATTTCCGCCCCGGGCCTCGACAGGCGTTGTTCCGCCACTGGATAGCTGATCATTAAACGCAACGGACTGTCGACGGCCACCCAGGTATGACCCTAGGAGACTCAGAGCATCCCCGCCGAGCCCATACTGCAGAGCAGAGCACTTGGTCTCCCAGAATCCTTCAGGATACACCTCACAAAAGTTGCCACCGCCGAAGATGTGCCGCGTCCCGGACGAAAGCCAAACTGGGACTCAGTAAAAAGATTCTTAGATTCAGAATAATCCAACAACTGGTGGTATAAGAGAACCTCTAGAGGCTTCGATATCGCTGGAAGAATAGCTATATGTGGCGATAGTTATCTGGATAGTCAGGTGACCCTTTTTTTTAGTAAAGGGAGTACCCTAGAAAACTTGAAGCAAGACGGAAACTCACCAGTGGATATTATCAAGTTATAAATAAAGGCCAATGGCTCTGAAATAAACTCCGATATTCACACCATCATAGCCGGTGATTGGCCATAAATATCCGTGCTATAGCTAGCCTTCAAAGAAGACATAGTCTCATACACCTCCTCCACCGCCAGGGGCAATTAAGGGTGCGAGAGAATCACATCCCGAGTCCATCCAAGTTAGCAACGCCATCAATGAAGTGGTCGTTAAGGGTGTCAGCAGAAAGCTTAGAAGTACGACACGGTGACTTATTATTGGGATGAAGTTCCTGATCAACGATCTGCCACACAACCCTCGACTTATTCGATGCTTCTCTGACTATTTTGGAACATTGGGCATTGTACATTTTGATAATTAAGTTCAAAAGCAGTGCTACTGCAAGAGTCAATCTTATGCATTTGCTTGGATTTGTCGTATGTGAAAGGAGGTGAAGGCAAGGAGTTGTCGGAAACAGTGATTTCAACATTTCAACAGTCACACCAAACCCTTCTCTAAAAAAACTGGTTGACGGGTGACTTTCTTACTCCTGTGGAAGTATTGCTTTATAAACACTCCTTTAGGCCTGAAGTGCCTAATGCCTGAAGTGCCAAATGGCTGTATGCCAAACTTGCTGTTACAAATACAATTAATAGACTATCGCGTAGTCGAAGATTGTTGGAATTCTTTTCTTTAAAAAAATATTTCAAAAATGCTGGAATCACTTCTGAGTTTTGGACTCGGCAAACCCAATAATCTGCGCGTTTAACCTCTCCCCAGCCTTATCTTTTAACCTCTTTTCGATTCGTTTTCTAGGAGCAATTGGGCATTGTCCATGGGGCTCATAAACCACGCCCGGTTAAATAGAAACAATTTGAATAGACAAAATGATCAAATTTAAAAAAAAAAGGCTAAACCATGTATTTAGAGGTTTTTCTACACAGAGAGTACGAAAATCGAGACGAATTTTCGATCAAATGAGCGGTTGAAGTGGTTCTCACTGTGATGCCACCGTTTTTGACCACTTATTGCTCACGTTCGCATAAGGCTGTGGACAGTAAAGTTGAACATGCTATCCACACAATCGACAGCTGTTTGAATTACAGTGGAGCTCCAAGCCACGGAACACGGTAAAGCTTCAACCTTGGCAGGCAGGGCTCAGAGGGCTTGAGCCTCCTCCTTGAGTTCAGTGGGTAATGTGTAGACGGTCGTATTTGGTGAGGTGGAGGGCGGGGGGACGACTGGGTCATTGATTGAGTCACTTAATCTTTTACGGCGCGAAAGGCCTTTAATTTGGCCGTTCGCATGGCTCGAGTCGCGTCAGTTAAGCCGTGTACATGGCGAAAACAGTACAGACATTTTAATGTCGTGGAGGCTCAGCATTTGGTCATTTATGAAGCAAGAATAGTCAGTGTGATATTTTCAGGGCGCACAAATCCGTCTTTTTAGTCTAGACTACGAACTCTTTTTAGCGATTATCAAGGGCTGAACCGTTCATTTAACCATTTTGTGGACATTAACACTCAGTTTTGCCATTTTTATGGTACAAATAGTCCGCCATACCATTTGTAGGTTGCGAATGGTCAGTTTGCCATTTCCAAGGTGCAAATTGTCAGGTCATTTACGTGAATAAGGACTGAATATTAGCCTCAGCTATATTTTCGAAGCGAAAATCATCAGTTTTGGCATTTTAGGGTCCGAATGGTATGTTTTGCTATTTTTGAAACGAGAATTGCCACTTTGGCCATTTTTACAGCAGGCATTGCATTTTTAGTAACTTTCTAAGCACGAATGGTCAGTTTTGGCTCTTTTAAGTGGCACTAAAGTCAGGCTCACCATGTTTGGAGCGCAAATCGCTAGTCAGCTTTCAGGCATTTTCAAGGCGTGAATCGTCAGTTTTTTCATTTTTAGGGCAAATAGGCTTGTGAAGTCAAAGGACTGAGTGGTCAGTTTGGCCGTTCTTTGCACGCGAATGGTTGATTTTGCACTTTTCAGAGCAGAAAACACCTGTTAAGGCATTTGAGGGCGAGAATAGTCAGTTTAACCGTTTTATTTAGAACACAAATATGCTCCGTCAAGCCAAAGGCGGGAATGGTCAGTATTGCCCATTTTTGGAACATGAATTGTCAGTTTGGTCATTTTCAGGGCTGCAAGAATCGTCAGGCTAGCCATTTTTAGGTTGCTTGGAGTCCGTTTTTGCTACAGTGACCCCACTGTTTTCAACTTCCTGCGCACCTGAACTTTCCCGCGGACAGGCCTGAAGGCTAAGGAAGAATCTCGATGCTTGTTGGCCTCAGGGGCTCGGAAAAATGCCGCTTAAAGGTCGATTCACACACATCAGTGCCGTGAACGGGACGTGCCCCCTCCGGCAAATAAAATATTATCTCAATGGAAATTGAAGGGTCACGTCCCTGACTCGTGCCGGATATGTGTGAATGAGCCTCTCAATCCCCGTATGAGAATAATATTTTACTTGCCGGACGTGGCACGTCCCGTTTACGGCACTGATGTGTGTGGATAGACCTTAAAGGATCGAAGGGCGTTGTTTAAGACGCCGTGGCAACCACACCGTTTTTTTGTTACCAACCGTTCGTACTGGAGTCGATAAAACCGGCTGATACCAACGACCACGACGTCACACGTGAAACATTCATTTCTAAGGGGCCTTCGACCTTAAAATTTGAGAAGGTGACAATTCCTTGTTAGTGTTTGGGAGGTGGTTTCGATGATGTTTTTGCGGAAGTGAACTCGCGGCTCCAAGGGAGGGGCCATGGACCCTGTGGCCCTTCCCTTGGATCCGCCACTGGGCAGGTGCAAATTCATAACAGTCTTGTTGCCTTCTCTTTTTCTTGGTAAACAGATAAGACGGAGGCTCACCCGACACAACATACGGCATACAACATACATATAGTTTTGATTAACTCGAATTTAAGAAGTTTATTCAAATTAGTACTACCGGCCTAAACGCCGAGATTGAATGAAGTGAACAAGAATGAGAAGGAAAGAAGGTAACGGGACTGTTGCATTTATCAAAAAACTTGGAGTAACTTGGGGCAGGCTGGTGCAGCACAGAATTCATCGCGAACGCCCTACACTCGCTACACCAGCTGCCCCAGCTTGTCCAAGCCTGCACTCATTTCTCAGGAAAAGCATTTTAGGGTGCTCTGGTGCGCACTAGTGCATCCTGGTGCGCCCCAGAGCAGGTTCGCGAACAGACCTTTTATGAAACAATGATTCATCCATTGTTTCCATCATGTTTCCATGCCACCCCCTTTTTAAATTAAATGTATCCGCGAATTAGCGTTTTTCCAGGATTTTAGGAGCGGATTAGCTCTTTTACACTTTGATAGCCGGGAATTAGCGTTTTTCTTCATTTTCTCCATATTTGGCGCGAATTACCGCGTTTCCTCAATTTTAGCAACGGCTTTCCTCAAAATGATCCCCGAGTTAGCCTTTTTTCTCCACAGTTTTAGCTGCGAATTATTTCTTAATTTTAACCGAGAAATATTTCTTCGATCTGCCGGCGAATTACCGCTTTTATTCAATTAAATTTAGCCCCGAATTAGCGGATTTCCCCCAAAACTGCGAAATAGCGTTTTTCTCTTGCGAATGAAATTTACTTGTCAATTTTAGCCGCGAATTGATGGATTTTCCCATCGAATACGCTCTTTATCTCAATTTTAGGATAGAATCTGCAGTTGCCTCAGTTTTAGCTGTAGATAAGCGGGTTATGGCATAAATGTATCCGTGATGTTTAGCGTTTTTCTAAATTTTAACAGCGTATTAGCGCCATTTATCCGTTTTAGACCGGGAAATCGGGAATTAAGCGTTTTCTTCACTTCTTAAGGTGCGTTTACACTAAAGTGTCTGACATTTAAGCAGCTACACCTATGTCTCGACAAAAATGTAAAGTGTCAGACACATATACATATATTGACTGTAAAAATTCTGATAAAAATGTCTGGAAGATTTTGTTTACATCAAGGAAATTTGTGTCTGGCACTAAATTTCAAGCAATAAATGTAGCGCGACACTTCAGTGTAAACGCACCTTAAGTCACGCGGATAAGCGTTTCTTTTCTCTCCATTTTATAGAGAACTATCGCTATTTCTCATAATTTTAGTCGCGGATTTTCCCAAATTGATTTACAAATTAGCGTTTTTCTCAAATTATAATGCGAATGAGCACATTTTCTCAAGTTTAGCTGCGAATTATTCTTCAATTTTAGCCTCGAATTCTTTCTTTAGCACTCCGTTAACGCATTATTGCCCTTTATCACAATTTTGGGCGGGAACCTGCATTTGCCTTAGTTTCCGTGAATTAGCGCTTTTACTTCCATGTTTTTCTCTAGTTTTGCCACAAAATTAGGCATTTTCTCGAATTGATCCGCGAATTAGCGTCAGTCTTCATTTCAGCATTCAATACGCGCTGTTTCGCAGCTGTAGCCACGCATTGAAGCAATTCTCGATTAAGGAAAAATTTGTCCTTGAATTTGCGTTTTTCTAAATTTTAGCAGCACATTTAACACTTCTCTCTAGTTTATCCGCGAATTTTAACATCGTATAAGCTCTATATCTTAATTTTAAGCGTGAATTACAGCGATTTTTTCACTTTTATCTTATGAATTAGTGTTTTTTTTTCTTAATTTCAGCCTTGATATTGCCTCGAGAAACCTCGAATTAGTGTTTTTTCAATATTTGTTGATCCGGCTGAGCGTGGATTGCAGCTTTTACGGCGTTTTTACTCATTTTTTTCTGCGAATATGCGCTTTTTCGCTATTTTTTATTTTTCGCCTTGCGATCCTGACGATTTTTGTTTGTCCTAGATGGGACTACGACTGGTTAAAGTCCTGATCATTCATCCGGAAGCTATCCTTAAAAAATGACCACGCAAATTGATCAAAACTTACAAATTAGCACATGGAACTCCAAGGGGATCAACAATAAATACCACGAAATCAAAGCTCTCCTCGCATTGTATAATGTGGACATATTCCTAGCTACCGAGACCAAACTGGCGCCACACATAAACTATTTTGTCCCAGGATACAGAATCTACCGCGCAGACCACCCTAGTGAAAGAAGAAAGGGAGGGTCACTAGTGCTTAATTAGAGATACGATTCAACATGACGAGCTGCCTTGCATTGCAGAGGAAGAATTTCAGGTTGCCAGGGTCCAATTAAAAATCAATAACACACTGTACCAGATTGGATCATTCTACTCTTCCCCTGGAAAATCGGCTATGCGAAATACATTTCTGCAGCGAAATTCATGAACTCGGAAACCACTTCTTACTGGGTGGTGACTTCAACTCTAAACATCCTCGCTGGGGCTCTAACGTTGCCAAAACTCGTGGTAGAGTGCTTCACCAAGTAGGATACAGGCGCCACCTGGAATAACTTTTCCCTATCGAACCAACTTTCTACTCCGAAGCTCTTACCTTGCTCTTACCCGTCAGTTAAGTATGAGTTAAGCTCATATTCGCCATGCAGCTCATACAAACGAGTGTTCTTTTCTGATAAAATTCTCAATGCGCAGTGCAGCAACAAGAAGTTTCCGTAAATGGAACTGTTATTAAATATTATCATAAAAATAATACCATCATACAGAACTATGCGTCTCCATTCCGTGGCCTTGTAAATCCTCCACTCACTCAACCCCCTAGGTTTCGTAAAATTCACTAGGGAAATATGAAGCGTAAGAAATAATTTTTGACGAAGCCGCTCTTATGACAGAGTCGCAAATTTTGTGTTGACTAGCTTTTGGTTCAAGAAGCATTTTGAAGAGTCTTTTGGTGATTCCCAAGTACAGTAAGTGCATGCCATCTATAGGAAATTGGGATATCATGAGTGTGCCCAACTGTTCAAGGGGCGAATCGCCGGTATGGTGGTCCATATGATCTCTACAAGAGAATGATTCATCTGTTTTCAATTCAGAGTCATCTTTACGATCGTACGTCATTCTCCCAAGCTTCCAATCACCTTTCACAAGAGAAGTAGCTGTTGTGGGGTTTTACTTTCCGCAAGAATGCCCTTGCAGGAGCATCAGCAATGTAATTTCGAATCTGCAATTTGTAAGTTTTATCGTTTACAACGAATCCTTCGAACATTTTTTTCGCTTCTTCAATGAATTGTTTTAAAAATTCGTGTACGTCACTGAGCTCTTCTGAAGTTCCACACCACAGAGCTATAATGAATGGGGTTTTTGAATCAGCAAAACAACCTACTTTAGGCCATAGAGATTCTCTGACACTTTTGTATGGTGAAATCTATAAAAACGTCGATTGTCACATCCTCGAAAGTCCCAGTCCTCAAAGGGGTGCCTCTACAAAGCTGACAGCCTTGTCCAGAGAGGTGGTTGGTATAAGAGGCAGTCTTAATAATTTAACGGACGTCGTCAACAAAATATGGACTGTTGTGGCACCTCCTATTCTGAGGCCTCCATCAGATGACTTTCCCACTTTACCGTTGAAAACAGCATCAGAGTTACAAATGTGGGAAAACTACATCAAAACGGACGATAACTTCTACATTGCTGTAAGTTTCTCTATTGGTAACTCATTTCAATGTATCGTGTTTTCTATACGTAGAAGACGCTTTTAGGTGAACTTGGTAGCAACGCACGGCGTCGCCGGATGCAAAGAGTCTGTTTATGCCATGTTGCGTATGCTTTTGACTGATGAACTAGCCGTAATATTCAACATGAAAGGTACGCGTCAGGAAGGAGTCTCTGAGCAAAAATCGGCTTTTACGCAGACGCTGACTTACAAGCTTATAAGAGGTAACTATATATTTTGTTGAAATGCTAGCCACGTGACTTTAATGCAAATAATTTCAAATTCTACTCTCTTGGCACGTTTAATCGATTAAAATGTAACTATGGTACTACATTTCTTCCAGTTGCCGTCAAAAAATACCTGGACGACTTGCCCCAGAAAAAGTTCTTTCCTGTATCCATCAACGAAGGTGTCAAAATTGCTGTATCGAATTGGCTGAAAGATAGTAGAACCCGCCTAAATAATAAAAAGAAGAAAGAGGAAAATGAAATGAGAATGCTAGCAAACCAAGTGGACGAGTCAGATTGAGGTAAACATAAGTTAATCGCAGTTCCTCCATGCTCAGGGGCGTTAATTAATTCATAAATTCTTGCTTGCAGAGTGTCCTACGTAACATAGACATGACGGTTAACCCACCAAAGTGATTGCTTCTATTTTAACATTTCAACTTTGAATATTAATATACATACACGCTTTAATAAGTATAGTAAGATTTCCTTGTTTTCCATTTATTTATTTAATAATTTATTAATGAAAAAGAGCTCATCGACCGATCTAGATTTAGCCAACCCACTAGCATTCAATAAAAACCAACCGTGATTCCGATGTCGATGAGTCTAGGTCTTGTCGATGAGTCAACGTCTTTTCGATGACGATGGTTGCTCGACGGTTTAACGTTGACCCATCGACATAGATTCGACTGAGAATCGCGGGACGTTTTTTTGACTCGATGTCGACTCGATTTTTGATCTATCATCGACTCGATGAATGACGTTGATTCGATGTCGATTCGATGGAAGTGTGTTTATGGGGCAGCGTCTCAAGCGTCGAACTCCTCAACAAACAGACATCCACGCGCACACCGAGAAACTCTTTCTCTCCACATTCAACAACTTATCCTCACTAAGAGACACTGCAAACGACAATGGGAAAGAAGTATCGTTACCCTCCGCACAAAACGGCGTTCAACAAGGCGTCGGAGGAACTTAAAATCGCGCTTAAAAAGCACCACATAGTGCAAGCGAAAATCCTGCAAATCGATCCTTTTCAATGGCTCACTATGCAAAAAAACACGATCACTGACCAAAGAATTCACTGGAGCCCGTCCCCCCCCCCGCTCTTTGCAAATGGCAGATGGCAAACCATCTGCCCATCCAAAGCAGATACGTTTGCAATCCACCTTCAAACCCAGTTCATGCCGATCCCAGCACAATATCAGCAGGATTGCTTTCATTTGGAAGTTATCAAAAACATCGAGGAGCCGCTCCAACTCTTACCACTCCCTAATCTGTTCACCCCAAGGGAGGTCAATAACGCAATTACAAAGTCGCCAACTAAGAAAGCCCCAGTACAAGACTCTCGGGGGAATCTTCCTTTATACTTTATAGAAATTGCACACTAAAATAAAGAATTATGCCTAGAAATTTATGTTTTAGGTCTTTGCAAACTGTCCGAAGACTTGACTATTATTGAGACGAGAAAAAGTACTTACGTTTCTAGCGCAGATCATCATGGGGCATTCAGCACTCACCTGAAACGAGATTAAAATGTAAGAATGAAAACTCCGGAAGAGAAGATTATTGGTGGCATTCAGAGTCTTTCTTTCTTCCTTTGGAAACCTTTAAAACCTAGTAAAATGGTAAAACGACCATTACCGACTACAAACTAGAACAAGTTCATTGACTACGGAGCTCTGTTTTTGTTTTTTTAAATTCATTTTTTTTTATTAATTTTCTCGCGACCTGCTCGAGAGAATGATAACAGTAATGTGAGCGTGATAAAAAAGAACAAAGCGTATCGAATTGAAAATGTCGACCGGTTGATTCACTTCCAAGATTCCTCTGCGTTCGACCATTTCCCAACAACGTCTTCTTTTTTTTATCTCTCTCTTGTCCGAATACGTAGAGCTTCTAGACCTGGCTCGTAATGACATTACGAACTATTATCCACCCAGAAACATTTTTTTTTTTTTTTTTTTTGTACCCTCTCAAACAACTGGGTGATTTAATAAGACAAACGCGATGCGGGGGGGTGTTCGAGAAGAGTTCCTAGGGGTTGAAAGTCATTAACTTGTCGCGAGATGTAAGACCAGAAATTCGGGTGGAGAGAGAGAGAAAAAAAAAACATGGACAGTCCAGGGAGTTTAGTTTCGGTTCGGGCCTGATGCTGGAAATTAAGGAAAATGAGGATAATAACACCTCCAAGCGCGCCAGAAGGAAATCAGTGCAGGCCGTAGTCCGAAACCGTGTTGACCTTTCGATTCGTTTTAGTTCTCGACAATATGAATCATTGGGGGGGTTTTAACACCAGAAAATTGCCTCTTGTTTCCATTTTGAGTAT
Source organism: Corythucha ciliata (assembly GCA_038030265.1). Lineage (NCBI taxonomy): Eukaryota > Metazoa > Arthropoda > Insecta > Hemiptera > Tingidae > Corythucha > Corythucha ciliata. The sequence goes on along the minus strand of CM075943.1, from coordinate 2,983,318 downwards.
ATAGCCAGAGTTTAACTTGAAACACCGTAACTGAGGAGTTAACAAACTTCACGAAAAACCTCCCCTGCACCCCGCCATGCCATCCAACCTTTCTTTCAGGTAGATCATTCTTTCTATAGATATTTATAGACAATTTTATGAAAGAGATTTTTGTCTACCAGAGACCGCGCAGCTCGCTTTAATAATAAGGTGCGTTAAAGTGTGACGGAGAAGGCATGTAAAGTGGTGCATTGTGTGTGTGACTTCGAGGGATTTTCCTTGATATTGAATAGGTTTTTCGTGAGAAGTGAGCGTCCCGAATCCCGGCGTGAAGGACAAGCCTTCTCTCGAGACCATTCACACTCAACCTTCATTCATCGCATCATTCAAAAACTTGAAACTTTTTTTTTCTTCTTCTTCCTAAGAAAAGGCGTTTCTTAATTCTTTGCTATCAAAATAACACGAGAAAGTTGTCGTTGTGGAAACGCATGCCGTCAAATTTTCCTATTTGTATGTTCAATGCTTCAATGTTAGAACTCAGGCTCCTCAGTTTGCAGCAGACTATTTCTGGCGTCTTGAACAAACTAACTTTTAGGGGCAACAACCACCAGAAGCTCTCGAAAAGCTACCGCCTCCGCGAAGTAACCAAACGCTCAGTTTCTCTTCGACGGCCAAACAGTGATGAGGCGGAGGGGGAGAGCCCCGTTATACATCCCAGGTCGCGTATTTCAGAGAAAAATTTACGACTGTTTCAGGGGCGTAGTCAGCAAGGGTGCAGAAGATGTCGGACCAGCTTCTAAGGTAGTTCGTCTACTCATTGTCAGATATAGGCGCTTTAAATCGTCAAATTGTTCCCCAGAAACTGAATTTTTACAAGAAGGGTCAGAATTTATCAAAATTCAAACTTTTCTATCGAAAAACTGACAATATTTTTTCCCAGAAATATTGCCTACTTGTAGGAAGAGCTTAGGCCTCTAATACAAGGGGTCCGAATTTTCAACGTCTTACCTGAGAAACGTTAAAAACTGACACTTTTTAACGCAAAACTGAAGATTTTATTCCGAAACAGACAAATACTTTCACGTAAAAACCGAAGTGTTACCCTAAAACTTAAGTTTTTACAACACAACTGGCGATTTTACCCCTAGAACTGGAAACGGATGATTTTACTCCAAAACTGAGGACTCTGTATTGAAAAACTCTGAAGATTTTAACACAAAACTTGACGATTTTATCACAATACTAACGACTTTAACCACAATTCTAACGATTTGTTCACATATAAGACGTTATTACACCGAAACAGACAATTTCACGCCGAAGGTATAACGTGTTACTTCAAAACTAGAGATGTCACTTCAAAACTAACAATTTTACCCCAAAACAGTTGGCGTGTTTACCACAAAAATTATTGTTTTACTCCGAAACCGTTTATTTAAAAACAAAACTGACTATTTTCAACCAGAAAATAGGAGATTTTACTCTAAAACTGAAGATTTCACACCACAAACGGCGATTTTCCCCCAAAACAAATGATTTTACGCCGAAACTTGAAAAATCTCATCTGTCTTGACGATTTCACCACAATACCGACGATATTTGTTTCCAAATGAGACGGTTTTACAAGCAAAACGGACGATTCCAAGCCAAAAGCTGACGTGTTACCCCCAAAAAAGATGTCACTACAAAACTGGCAATTTTGCCCCATAACTTTCACGGTTTTCACCACAAACTTGAATATTTCTCTCCGAAAATGTTTATTTTACCATTCAACCAAAAAAAAGAAGATTTTATTTTATAAATGACTTTGCTGCCATGCTGAAGTTCCGAATATTTTACAACAAAAACTGACAATATTATCCGAAAAATGACTGTTTTAACCTCAAAACTTACGATTTTATCCCAAAAAATCACGTTGCGTACCTAAACTGACGTTTTTACCCTATAATTAGTGGTTATTTCACCCCTACAATGTGATTACTGGGTAATTTACTCCAAAAATGAAAAGTTAACACATCAGTTATGCCCCTATGGAGTGTGTGCAGCCAAACAAATTAATTCCCTCGAAAAATTAAGCATTTTAATAGACTACGAATATGATCCACAGACGCATAGTATCTGTAAAAATGTATTTTTAGGGCGCAAAAATCATAAAAATTGGTTTTTAAGTGAGCTAAAATTGAGAAAGGATTTTTTTTCCTTCAGTGTCAACGTAATAAAGTTTGGTGGCTCTGAAAGATTTGTACATTCCGATGGTATCTAGGGGTGGGGCAGCTGTTCCACTTTCGAGTCAAGAGGAGGACAACGCCCACGACTTGTTTGATGAAAATGGTCCAATACGCGTCGGTTAAATTCAATGAGGAACTTGCACATTTTTCAATTTATTTGTGTTAAAAAAAGAGCAAAAAATTACAAATCGACTCGTCTATATTTTTTTATGAATAAACGTGATATGAATTTTAGTCAATTTTTCTAAAATTGGGATTTTTACGGTCGGCTAAAACGCTCGGCGCCATCTTGTTTTACGAGCTGAGGTGTGTGACGTCAGATACTGAGTTCTTGAAGAACCATTTTTTAGTATGTAAGTTAATACGCAGTTTCACGCTTATTAGGCATCGAAGTATTGCTCAAAATTTTAATTTTTCTAGTTGGCAATCACTTTAAAAAAAAATTCTGGTTAATTCAGTTTTAATCTAGACTGGTTGATAGGTTACGGCAATACCTTCATGCTGGTTATCTACTTATCTTGAATGTCTCGCAGTTGGTTCTCTGTACCCTGGAAGAAAGTGTCTTACAGTTGACCAGTAAAATAATAAATTTCCCTAAAATGCTTCGGGCTGGATTTGAAAAAGCATCTTCCCAGAACATGCCGAGGTTGTCGGCATTTGCTGTTTTTTCTTTCATAAGGGGTAAGGTCGACTGTGGTGTGGAATCACGAGGAGTGAAACTTGAGAAGTGAGTACATCTAAGAATGGTTTACTTTTAAGCCCGTTTTCGCCAATTTATTAAATACCTTTCAACAACAAATCATGGCACTGAAGATAGATAATTTTTCCACAAAGCATGTGAATAAGGACCCCTGCACTTTAGCCGGCCGTTAGTTTGGCGTGTATGTAAAATGTGTATAATTGGTCGTTTAGTTGGCATTAGTGCACGATTTCTGGTAAAATAGTTCACGTTGTAATCATGATTAGTTGTTGATTGAACTTGAAGAGCTTGGATGAAAACGAGTCTTTGTCATTATCAAAAAGCTCTATAAAAACCATATGAATTTACCTACTCACAGGTCAGGCCGTAAACAGTACAGTGATGAGTGTGTGGGGTTCGTCGAGCTTCGTCGCCAAAAAAATGTCGTTGAAATTTACGGTCGCATCACACCGGAACATAAAATAAGGACCAAGCCTTACGCAGTTTTTTGTCGCGATCGACGAAGAAAATGAGGAGATTATCAAGGGCGAATGCCTTGACTGTGTGGCTTCATCTGGTAGGCATTCACTTCCTTTAACTACGTTTGAGGGAAAAAATATTAAAAGTATTGCCTTATGGGTTACTCTTGGGGTCCTTTTGTATCGTTTCCCAATACACATTTTTTGGATCCACAGACGTAGTGAAGAGCCCTCCCCTACGTCCGTGGTTCCATACTGGAAAAAAAGCCGTCTCTCCTCCGCCGTTCAAAACAAGTTCATTACATTGAACGAATTTGTCCAGCAGCATTATAAGCGCTTGCCCCAACCGAACGAGTTCCCTATGCTTGAAAAAGTCGTAGGGGAATGTCTACAGGGAGGTGTTAAAAGTGCATCGCTCTTGTCGATGTGTAATGACGACAGTTCTTCATCGACTTGCTGTCTCCACGCGTTATGGGCTCGCTTCAGAAGCACACAGATCAATGCTACGGCACATCATTTCGTCGAATTTTGCAAAAATGAAATGACCTATGAAGACATAGTGGCGAAAAAGAAACCAGGGCTCAAAGCGATGCTCCGTTTTGGCATGAACTCAGATATGGGCGAATTACAGCGTCGACTGTGCACGAGGCATCACGCTGCCGGACGGAGGATGGCTCCCTCGTGAATAAAATATTTGGTGAGTCGCCAGTTTGACTATATTTTATGGTTCCTTTGAAATTAATAAACGAATTTTTCTCGTTTTCAGGAGCTTCTACAAAGTTTGAATCTCTCGAGTTGTCGAGAGGGGAAAAAATTGAAGCCGACGTCCGACAAACAGTGGCCAAAATGATTAAAAGAAAAATATATATTATTAAATGCGGGATTTTCCTTAAAAAGGATTATCCGTTTTTCGGAGCATCGCCTGACGAAATAGCCGACGATTTCGTGATCGAGATCAAGTGCCCAGCGACCCGAAAGGCTACGGAGGCCTATATTAGTAAAAATGGTGAAGTTAATGTTAAGTATTATTCCCAAATACAACTTCAAATGTTTTTTTGCGATGAATCTTTGGTACTTTTCGCGGTCGCAGACCCAGATTTCGAAAAAAATCAGGTTGTTACACTGAAGTGGGTAAATAAGGACAATGAATTTGTTTAAAAAATTTTGGAGGATAGCACACAATTTTGGTGTAATTTCATTTTTCCTCATTTCTTAATCATGTAAATTTTTAATGAATACCCCTATTGTTGTTCGTATCAACAAAAATTCTGTTGTTATCTCTATGTTCAGTAATATTTTTCTTCCTGTTCATAGTGGAGGTGCTGCAAGCAAAGTGGAAAGACCACATTTTCTATTGAGTGGCTTGGTAACATGATTTGCTCTCCTCTCCACTCTGAACGTATTCCTAGAGCAATAGTGAAGGATAAAGATGTTGGTTGGGGGCCAGATCCTCCAAACAATCGTGAAAAATTGCACCGAGGGCGTGGTCTAGTCTCCGCTTCGACCCCAGAGCCTCGGCTACAAGAGCCACTCGGTCCAGGTCCCATCAGCCCGGCGCACACGAGGAGAAAAAAGACGCCGACGCACGAGTAGGCGTCTTTTTTCTCGGGGAAGAGACGACTCCCGCGTACGCGTCCAATGTGAAAGGTTCCATAGAGTTTTATGTGTTTTTACTGCACGAGTCGGACGCTGACGAGCTTCAGGGGGTGGTTTGTTTTAGTCAGGCTTAGGGATTAATAGAAATAAATAATCAAATACACGTACACGGTCACTCAGTTTATTAACTCGAAATACAGTTCAGTTGATCGCCTGTAGATTTATTAGGCCGCACACAATTACTACAATTAAATCCAAGTAACCCGAAAGTTTATTGTCCAGGGTGGAGTGAGGTGTAACAATTTTAAACTCTCTGACTCGACCGGATTACCCTCTCAACATGAACCCTCAGACTCGCTATTTTGCGAGACTCAGTCACCTCGCTCTTCGACAGCTTCGTTCCAGCTGGGACACTCGGCGGTCGAACGAGAGCAGCATTTATTTTTTCGAGATGAGGACTTATTTGCTTGAACGGGGGTCCGCCATTACCTGGTCGTGGGGAGTAATATTACTAAGGAATCCACTCTCCAACAATATATTGTTGTCGGATATCCTTCCACCGAAACCCAAGGATACAAAATTGATAAATCCATTAGGTGTACACGAAATAAGATATTTGAAGGTGTTGCACCCGTAATATTCGGACCATGTCAGAGACTGTTTATAGGCGCATTAGGCGCTTGGTTTTTCTATTTGTATCTCAAAACAATCAATTATTGATGGTGGTCTTCACAACAATACAACGCGAAGGTCGGTAGATCGGGACCATAATCACGACGTCACACTTTAAACCATTTTGCCCTGTCCGTCGCGTTTCTAGGTACAGAAATGAACAATTTCCCAGGATTTTTAACAGTTGTGCTTTTACACTGGGGCACGAAATTTTATCCATTTCTTCCAGTCCCAACGTCAACAGTACAACGGAAGGAAAGCGGTAGAAAATAAACTCATGTGATATGCGGCAAGAGATAAGAAGTATTCCACACCAATCCACACATATGTAGGTACAAAAATTTAATTTTTTTTGTAATCGATACCGGGGTTTTCCGGACAATCGCAGACAATTAGCTGGTATTTTAATTATCTTTTAATAAAATAATAATAAAATAACAAAGCGGTATTACACCCCATTACAGTGAAAGATGAACTAACCGCGAAGAAAGACTCAGCAAGTGACGTCACACGAGAACAGCCAATCACAAGGCGTTTTGGAGGCCTTATAAAATTAACTATTATCATTAATTATTTATTAATAATTGAGAAAATTTATCACTAATATTTTAGTCTCAGTAGTCATTTGTGAGCATTAATCATGTTGTAAAAAACACTTTCGACAAAAATTCCGACCAGTGCAAGTTCCTCATTTATTGTGCGCCGACATTTCGCCCCAAACCGGGCATGGCATTCACGGCTCTTTGATAACTAAAAAGCTAAAAATCTGTCCATGATGGACTCTTGAACGTGTTGCTTCATTTTGATAGTTCGATTTGTTCACTCCCTCCAAAAATACTTCAAGAACTCATCAAAAAGACTTTTACTACGTGCACTATGGTTACGTATTATAGACGCTACACAGTGATCATTTGTTTCAAAATTATTCCCGGTGTGTTATTTTAGGAGAAGGGGCAAAGCGGAAGCTCATTCCATTAAATTCAAGGGCGGGCGAGAGTCCATTCCTAAGTGGACAGTCTACATATAACTCATTCGCAGTCCGGACATCAGTCGAAACAATGTTCTTAGCAGGCCAATTTGGCAATTTGATTTGGCTGTGTTTATCCCTCTCTCTGTAGACACGAGGGGCTTGTGATCTGTTATCACCGAAAACTGTCTGCCTATGAGGGAAAGACTTAGTCGCTTACAATAGTTTACAGCTAATGCCTCATGCTCAATCTGGGAGTAATTTACCTCCGTTTGAGATAAGGAATCAGGTATCATGCCTTTTTCGTTAATTATATGACCTAAAAAGGAGACCTCTCTTTCACAAAAGACTCACTTATCGATATTTAGTGTCACGTTGTGGTTTTGGAAGCGTTGTAGAACTTCATTAAGTGCTTCGTCGTGTTCCCCATTGTTTTTACCCCATACAATCATGTCCAGACGCGGATTCAGGATTTGCTCAAGGGAGGGGCTAGAGACATTGTGTGCTTCGGTCTACAAAAAATGACTTGACAGCCTTTCACTGCCTGAAAATAGCTAAAACTAGCTATTCCCACTGTAATAACGGCAACGGGTAATAACTCGCAAAAACACAAAACAGACGATTCGTGTTTTGAAAATAACTAAAAACGGACTTCGCACGCCATAAAAATAGATTATGATTCCCACAGCCCACACTAAGTCATCCCGCAGCTAAATCGACCGTTCGCGCGCTAAAAATTCGCCATTCTCGTTCCAAAGATGACCAATACGCGCCTTTGGCTTGACGGTCTATTCGAATTCTGAAAAAGGCCAAACTGACTATTCGCGCATCACAATGGCAAAACTTACGACTCGCACCTTGAAAATGGCTAAAGCTAAACTGGCTGTTCCAAATGCCAATTTATGGCCCTGTAAATGCCTAAAAAGATTATTCCCGCCCTGAAAATGCAAAATAGATAATTGGCGCGCCAGAAATGGTCAAACTTCATGGCCTTGGTTGGATGGACTATTTGAGCCTTAAAAATGGCAAAAACTGACAATTTCCCTCTAAAAATGGCGAAACTAACTAACAACTCGGACCCTGAAATTCCTAAACTCACGATTCGCGTCCTGGAAATGCATGAAAAGACAATTCCAGGCATGAAAATTGCACAATTCGTGCGTGTTGAATATCCAAATTAACCATTCGGCGAAACTGACAACTATATTAGTTTCTTGAAAATGGCTAAAATAACTGTTATTTCCGAACTAAAAAGTGCCGATCTTACTTGAGAAGAGTCAAAAAAATTGATAATTTTACGAATCACGCTCTAAAAATGCCTGAACGGGTGACTCCTGTCCTGAAAATGGCAAATTCGGCCATTCTAGCGCCAAAAAATGCTCAAACTAGCTGGCAATTCTCACCTTGGCTTGGGAAGTATTATTCGCGCCTTTAACTGGTAAAAATGACTCTAAGCGCCCTAAAACGGTCATTACGGCTAATTCAAGCCTTGAAAACGTCAGAACTAGCACCATGTGCCATGAAAATAGCAAAACTCGCGATTATTAGCGCCTTTAAAATGCCTTAAACAGGCAATTCCCGCCCTCAAAATGACCATTAGCGCCTAGAAAATGGCTGTACTGGACATTCCCTTTCTACATAAAAAGGAGCTGGTAATTCCTGCTACAAAAACTGTCAAAACTGACCATTCGGACCTTAAAATGGCAAAACTGACGATTCGTGCCCTGAAAATTTCGCATTATAGATGACTATACTGACAATTTGCGCCCTATAAATGGCAAACTTAAAATTCGCCCTCTGCGAAAGGGCAAAACTGACTATTCACGCAATTAACGTTCTAAACATTGTCAAACTGATCATTTGCGCTGTTAACAGACGCCACGGATGGTGTTAATGACGATTCTCACCGTCAAAAAGGATAGTTGCCTCAAAAAAGTAAAAAATATCCTGACATGGCCATTGGCGACTTACGAGTCGAGTCCTGAGTCGATAAACTGACCACTGGTGTTTTAGATGGGCTGTTCCACGGCGTTCTTAATACCAGGGGCGGGAATACGGTAGTGGGGCGTGTGACGTCATTCCCACTTCTCGCTCTTCTCACTTACCGAAGACTACAGACTTACAGAGCTCAATCCGCTCGTAGCGCAAGAGCTCAGTCTGGGCGTACCATACCGGCTTTATGTTATTTGAAGCCTGCCGAGTGACATCATCACCATCATCATGTTAATTTTCATAATAATTGCTAGCAATTTATTGCCCGTTTTACACTCGTTGAACCTTGTAGCTCAGTGAAAGACATCCTCCATTCAGTCGGGGTGATTATTGTGTTCAACGATAATTTGGAAAACAATAAAAGTCAAACACCGTTAAAGGGGTAGGAAGGGGGGTCCTTCCTCTTCGTATCAGTTATCAGAATGTCGTGAATTTAATTATAACAACGAAAAACGACAGAGAACGGTGAGAAGTAATATAAACTGAATGAGAAGCTAGGCCTCTTGACGTCACGAGGAACGTGTTGTGCGGAATGGTCTTCCCGCCTGGTAAAGAGAACGCCGTGGCCGTTCCCACCTTACCAACTGAACCACCACATTTACACGCAGCCCAAGAACTGGATAAACTGACTACTTGGCTAATCACCGCCAGGCTAATCACGCCCCGAGAAATGGCGAAACTTATCCTTCGTATGTGTTTCCAAAATGTCCTAACTGAGCCTCCGTGGCTAGAAAATGGTTAAACTTCAGACGATTTTAGCCCTAAAAGTATCCAAACTGATCTCTTGCGACTTGCAGATTAACTGACGATTCGTGTCATTAAAACGCCTAATCTGACTTGCTGCGCAGAAAAAAAAATGGCCAAACGGCTAATACCACTCTGATACGCGGTGGCTTCCCGTTTTATTTACGCGCTGAATCGTTGTGAGGTCGAATGCCAGTTCTTTGGCTGTTGTCGAAAGTGGTACCTACTTTAACGAGGAACGGTTCGTTCCAAACCGGCCTGTAGATGTGTCACGACGAACAGGCAGTTTATAGCGTGAAATTGGAAGTTTTGGGTCTGGGTTCATTATTTTGGGACATCTACACGCTGCCCCGAAGGAGGGGGGCTAAAGCCCCCCTGAGCCCCTCTCCCTAGATCCGCTTCTGATCACGTCGTCCATAAGATTAGCGCAGTTTTTCACGCCATCAAGAATGTCGATTATACGCCTTTTGATAGTGTTCTGGCGCCGTGCTGATACCAAAAGGTAAACGATTGAAGACGTATCGCCCGAATGGCGTGATGAATGTTGTGTAGTGTTTGGTATCATCTGATAATGGAATCTGCCAAAACCCAGCTCTCGCAACTAATTTTGGAAGGCATCGCTGTTGGTGTTTTTTTTTTTTTAAACTTATCCAGACAATCTAAGCAGGCAACGAATGATTTTAAAACTTCTTACGGGACGAATGACTTCGAGACAAATGAGAATCCCCCCCCCCTCTTCTAAATTCATTTAGAAATTCTCGTTAATTTGTTTGACGCCCCTAAGCCCGTTAATAACTTCTCTATTCAACTCGCCAACCCAACCAAAAATAAAAGTTTTAGATGTTGGACATTCATTTGAGAGAACTCTAAAAATTCCGACTGGAACCAAAAAGGCTCCCCTGAAGAGTAAAGAGAGACCGAGAGAAAGAAAAAAAAAAAGGAGAGAACTTTCAAGAGAGTCGATCAAACTCCCCCTACTCCACCGCCACCTTCATCACTTCTTCTTTGAGTCAATCTCATTTAAAAGGCGCAATAGGTTGTTTTCTGTGGGTGGGAGGATTGGTGGAGGGTGCATTTAACTGGCAATGATTCGTTCGTTTCATTCTATCCCCGCTCTCCACACTTTGCACCCGCTTCGTGGTGGATGCTCCCTCTTTTTTTTTTCGTCTTTTTTTTTTCAGGATCAATATCCTTAGATTAGGCAGAAAAAAGAGAAAATGAGGGTGAGCGGGAGTTAGGGAACATCGGGCGGCTGTGACTTTGAAACTATTTTTCGGGTAGTGGATCAGTCGACTCATCGGGAGATTAGAGCCTCAAAAAATGAGATATCAAAAGTTTCAAAATTAATCGTGGCTGATGCCACTGGCTGAGGAGTTGACGTCCTTTAATTCGAAATTCCTCGAATCTTCTAATAAAATCCAAGGGGATCCAACTTCTTTCGCCAATCTCGCTCATCTACGATATTTTTTAGCCGCAGATAAACGACTACAGAGTACAGACGTACATTTTCCTCGTGCAACTATTATAAATCAATTCTAGTTCTAAGAATCTTCAAAAATTCATAAAAGACGCAACATTTAAAACATAAAGAAACACCGTTTTTTCTTCCCCGTATAAAATGGAGAGCGCAATCCATTAATGGTTAACTAACAGGGGCAGAATATCGCTATATTATCGTAGACCTCAATGTAAACAAAAGGGTTTGCATGTTATCTTGGGCTTTATCTCCAAAGCGTCGGAAGACGTCCGGCCTTTCCTTAAGTAGAACAATGGAACAGAGACACCGACAACTGTGGGTTTCACTAGTCTCGACTATGGTGCAGGAGTGAGGTGGAATGTAAACAAGGGTCATGCCATTGACTGTCGGAAACGTAGCAAAAAATGAAATAGAAACATGCTGGTCGTTGGTGTTTTGAGCAGAGTGGGCGGATGGTGGTGGTTGTGGGCAGCCTACACACGTGGGTCCTCCCACTTTTCTAAGACACACGAGAGGTTACACTTAAGACATGCTCCCCAAGATGGTCATGCTTTTTCAACCCCCAACCATACCCCCACTCACACCACCAGTTATATTTCCCTTCTACACAAAATATCCAACTTACCTCCCCCTTTTGTTAACCCGTTCGTATATTGTACAGTGGGCACACGATCGCGACTCGTACGCGAATTTGTCGGAGCGCACCCATCATCACTAAAGAAGGCCTCATGCCCGCGAAACCCGCTTCTCTGATCTAACGCCGAAAAAAAAAAAAAAAAAACCCCTTCAGCGCGATTTGACGGTGTGGGGTGGAGGGAGTTGGATGGGGATTTTTTTTTTCCCCAGAAAATGTTGACCGGTTTGAATACAGGGTTGGAGGGGTGGCAGTGAAACGTTCAGAGGGCTGGGGGGTGGATGGGTAGAGAGGGAGGGGATTTCTGCCGCCCCCCGTTAGATGGCACTGGCCACCTTCGCAAACCACCGCCACACACTATGAGGAAGGCGGGCGAGAAGGGGGTGGCGGTGGAAAAAAGCGAACGTGCGGGAGAGAGAAGCTCAAAGGACTTGAAAAGAGAGGAAAAGCGAGACGGAAAAAAAGGATCGATAAAAAAATTCCTGCGCTGTTTTTTTATAAAGGGGCTGATGCTTCATTACCGCTCCCTCCAACTACTTGTGTCACCCTTACCGCCCTTCAACTCCCGGTATCAGAACGGGGAGATCAGTTATTTACTCCGCCACGGCAAGCCGAGCACGCTCGTGTTGCTCTCTTTTCCTCGAGTGCTATTTGCTTAATCAATTACTTGATCCCATGACATCAACTGTTCTGATCCATTTCCGACCCCCTCCTGATAAGAGTGCATGTTAAAATTACTAGATTTTAACAAATTCCGTCGTTTTACCAATATTTTGAAATTATTTTAGCGAGTTCAATCACGAGCTAAGATGATTAACCGTCGTACCACGTTTGTTTTTTTGAACAGACTGACTTAAGAATCCAGTCCAGCAGCGATTTTGGGGCGCCCAGCAAGAGAAACATAATACACTTAGGGAATATCAAAGAGGGACGAAAGTTCGGGTTGGTTTGGTGCGGAGACATCCGTGCCCAGCATTCTAAACGCAGCTCAACCATAACACAAAATGACACGATAATGCTTCATGAGTCACACTGTCGTTGGACGTCATCGTTGGAAATAATCTTCGTCACTCCTCTAGCATATGCGAAGATAACCCTCGGCCGATATACTCTCCCTTATACTCTCGCTCCTATATACGGTGGAGTAATGAAGATGCCTATAAAAACTGAATGAGGAGAGAAAAAGGAAGAAGGGTTGAAGGGAATGTTGCTGGTGGGGAGAGGGGAGCATGGTTTGTCTTGCTGACCTGGGTCAACATGAATATACTACAATATTCTAACCTACCTCAAGACTTGCGCAGTGAGCGGTTTAGTATCATTGTCTCTTCTGCAGTTTGAACAACGGTTTAATAATTCATCATTTTCGCACAAAAACAATTCATTTTCTGAAATTTTTGACGTTGGGAATCCGTGACTTGAATGAAGGGAAATAAACAATTTGTGTCTGGACTACTTTCGAACGCTTGCTCACGTACTATTTTATCAAAGTATAACGCGTTCAGACGTAATTCTTCCTCAGCCTCACGGGCAGTAGACGGCGAAGAAACTAAAAAAAAAAAAAAAACCTCAACGGACTGTCAACTGACATGAAGTTTGCGAAAATCGCCGATGCTGTAGAGTTTTTTGCCCGAAAAATAGAACCCAGGCAGACCAGGAGACGAGGAGTATAGCAGAGAAAAAAAATTGGAACGTAATCTGGTGAAGAGAAACGTTATACCTAAGTTGTGAGTGAAGAACTTTGCGCAGCTATATCGTAGAATTATAGCGATTGGGTGATGTCCTTTGCAGTACATTGAGTACCTATTTGTAAAAAAAAAAAAAAAAAACGCTAACATTTGTCAGATTGCGCTCGACTCAAGTAGTAAGACTCAAGCCGGTATAAACCCCCGCTTTTTTTTTTTCCTACAGGCTCCTTTGCGCACTCATATCGCTGCTGGAGAATAGCCCTACAGAGTGGACTGCTTCTCGGGGGGGGGGGGGGGGGTCGACGAGAGAAATGAGCCACGGTTACGTTAAGATAGCAATCAAGAGTTAAACGGACGCAAAGTGGGCCTCACTGCGGAATATTATGATAATGATGCCGATGTTTCCGCAAAATTTGATTTTTGAAAGAGCCAAACCACCAAGACCGCTTGTTTTTTAAGAATCCAGAGGCGTAATTGGTTCTCGAATCAGAAAAAAAAAACGTCAAAATTAGGTGGCCAAAACGCCAAATCCACGAAATTGGAACTTAGAAAGAGCCCAATCCGCGGAATTTCTCTAATGAAGGCCCCAAACGGGTGAAATTGCTTTTTTGAACCCCTTTTAATCAGATTTTAGAACGGCGGGTCAGCCCTGAAAAATTGTATTTTTAATCCTGGCGAAATTTGATTTTTGAATGTTCAAACCCCGCTGTTGTAGGAGGTCCTAACAACGATTTTTTACGTGTGATCTATCACCGAAACGCTATCCACTGAATGGTAGAGTCGAGGGGTGGTACGTGTTCGGTGCTGGCCCTCGGGTCTTTACTCTCACAGGAATGAGCAGTTTCTCTTTAAGCTTTCTACACCCCGGTGAAGCGGAGTCGAGGTGTGGTACGCTCTCGGTACTGGCCCTCGGGTCTCCACTCTGGCAGAAGCGGTAGACTACCTCAAAGATTAATTACACAAGACGAATTTACTCCAATAGTTAGGTTTGAAGACTGACTCGAGACTCTCTGAAAAGGGAAAAAACATCTCTTTATATACTGTTTTTTCCCCTCCGTCAGTTCATCCCTTCTTTATTTAATTATGATGGAGACAAACTATAAAATCTGTAGTAAGATGGCAAAAGATGATAAGTCTTATGATATGACTTATCACCTTTTGCCATCTTACCACAGAAATAATACTGAGGTGAAGTCTGCTTAGTGGAGACGCCGTCGAAGACATGAAGTAAAGCATACACACACGCCCCCCCAGTTTGCTCCATCACGCTCCGCACGTCTGGGGCCCTATTCAGAAACGTAGGGGAAAATGCCGCAAGTGTGGTTGCTATGGCGGGATAATGTTATTTCTTATTCGGAGTCCTTGGATCCCGCTTGCGGCATGTTTTCACGAATGTTCGGAATAAGGCCCCTGGACGGCCTTAGTATTTGCGTTGATGGTTGTTACCCGACCTCTTAGGGTGTTGGTTTTCTGCCTCCAACGTTAAGTCTGTGCTGTCTGATTCCTGCGGAGCAGCTTTAGTTGTTCGAGTGGTGTGGGTACGTACTGTACGGTTCCGCCGAGATCTATCCTTTTCGGTGTGGTCCATTGTATTTGTGGAATCATGAAATATTGCACCGGTTGTTCACATTGCGCTCTTAATTCGTGGAGCTCCTTGAGGATATCTTCGAACTTCAATAGTGGAACGCTTCTTTTCTAAAAAGCTAATGGGAATAATAATAATAATAAGAAATTTTGAATTTATTTGACAAAACAGTGAATTTTACAAACTAATAACAAAAATACACTAATTTATAACAAAAATTGCATGGGTTCTTCATCGAAATGCACGACCTTCAACTTTCACATTCCCAGCTGAGTAGCTGCACCATCGCCAAAGCCGAGCTCTGCAGATCTCCATTTCTTCCGTGTGCCTCTCAGACACATGCTCGACGCCCGGAGAATTGCCAGCGAGATCCTAGCCCGCATCCAACCTCTTACCGCTGACTGAGGGCGATGCCACTTATCTGCCAGCCGTTCTCCTAATACCTTGATGAAGACACTCATCTGGGGGGCGAACATTCCATCTGCGGAGCATACAAGTGGCGTGAATATAGCATGTCGATCTTCAGCCACACTGTTGTATTTCCTCATTTTTTCCTGCTCAGCGCTGGACAAAACCGCCGAGACAGACCGGGAGCCGTAAGAGGGGGCGTCAGTGTCTACGACACGGACGTCAAACAACGCCTCCCTCTGTGGCTCCCAGACCCCCCGGCACGCTAAATCTCCACGCAGTGCTGAAATTGAATTTGAAGCCTCTCTTATGATTGGCTCCTTCACGCAGTTGCCCCATGCTGTTGCCATCAGTTCACCCAGTACATCCCGGACCTCATTGTGGCGTCTTGTGACCAGGCCTCCTGTTCTGCAGTCTAACGCGTGTTCCAGTGTGAACTGACTATTGCCACATCCATCACATGTTTTAGGCATCTTGAATGGCTCCCTTTTGTACCTGATGGCGATTGCGTCTTTGAACTCGTATGGTGACAGATCGAAATCATGCTTTTGTAAAGGCACGACCGAGAGCCAACCTGAATCATTACTCTGTGTTTTGGCCATTATCGATCTCTCAATGGCTCTCCTTCGGCCTGGGGAGAACAGTGCCAGTGTATGCTCCAACAGAGCGTCCTCCAAATCATCCCTTTTCTGTCTTGCTTCTTTCTTTGCGGCGATTGACTTTGAGAAATGTTCTGCTGCATTCAATTCCCCACCTGATCTGATGGCTCTCGTCAGTTCCACACTGCACGCCTTCGACGTTTCATTCGACAATTTGGCCATTGGTCTGAATACATTGGCGCAATGGTTCATAGGATTGATCGGCGTTGTCCAAAACTCTTTGTACAAATGTCCACCAGTTCTGAAGAGACTTGGTGAAGGCTGCGTAGGCCGACTGTGGCTGAGATTCTCCGGCAGCTGCCAATTTTCTCACTGAGCTCGTCCAACTGTCAATTTTTCGCTCGAGATAGAGTTGCTTCCCTTCCTCTGTACCAATATACCCTCCAAGAAACCGCTGGCCTGTGACTATCTTGATTCCAGTATCTCTAAAAATCCCGTCGGCTTCGCTTTTATCATCCGGGTGTACCAGTAAGCACGACTTACTACCTTGTGGGAAGTACCGAAGTGCGGACCCACCTCATTCAGTCTGGCCCACCAAGTTCTCAGGTTCTGTAGGCCGCCTTGCGCAGAAGAGTCGTCAGCATACCAGCATTGCTGAATTTCTGGATCCCGGAGTGTGTCGATGATTGGCAGCGTCGAAAGCCCATAGAAGAGCATGGCCAACGGATCCCCTTGGGTGACTCCCTCACTACTGAGAATTCGCTCTTCTGTGCCACGGAACACCAATTCTGCATGTCCACGGTAGGTATTGTAGAGGAATCTTGCACAGCGTGGCCATAAGCGGCGAGCCTGCCAAAGGGCCACAATCCGGTTCATTGAGTTAAATGCATTCTTTGCGTCAACCATTAGCATTCCCCATTTAGAATCTGCCACAGACCGTTCCTGAAACAAGGCATCCATTGCCTGCACTCCACCTTCAATCCCAGCACTTAGACCTCCACAGAGTTGTCTACCTCCACAGGCCTCCGTAACTTCGTCGCCAGCAACTAAGGCCATGCATTTACAGAGGATTCTTCTAAGGCAATCTCCAACACCAATCGGTCGCACGCCTGGGCATTTATCGAGAGCCAGCATTCTGCTAGCCATTACTGCTCGAATTGAACTCCATGGGACATCTTCGGCACTAAGCTGGCACGCCAAAGCAGCCACGGTTTCCCTTAGGCGTATACTCGACCTACCGTGCCTTAATAGGAAGTCAACCCACTGCTGTGCACTTGTTCCACTGGGTCCACCTCCGCCATGGAGCTTTCTCGCTACTTTCTCCACCAGGTCAGCCGTAATCAGTGGGGGCAGTAACGGAGGTAATTCCTGTCCCTCGGGGAATTCCATTAGGCTAGATTCGGGAATCAAGGGTTCTGGATGTTTTTTTTTTAGTTCTTGCATGACTGTTGTTCCTTCAGAATCCACTACTGAGTCAGGTTGCAACACAGAGGTTGTGTCGCTTTCTTCTAACCATTGAACAGCTTCCCGCACTTTTCCTCGTAGCATAAAGCGGTGAAATGTTTTAACTGTCTGATTTTCATTTGGGGTTCCGCGTTGCTTCCGAATACCTAGTTTCTTGTCTGCATTCAGTGCGTCGGCAATTAGTATGTCAAATTCACCATCTAACCAGAGCTGAGTTCTTCGGGTCAAGAGAACTCTAATGTCCTTAACTTGCTTCACCATTTTGTCCCTCTGGAGCATTGCAGCCAAATAAACAAGGACCCTTTCTGATGGAGCATCATCCACCCTCAGCTTTTCAACCTCCTGTGCTAACAAGTCCACAAAACCTGATGATCCTCCCGGTAAGTCATACTGTCTGCCCTGCAACTGAATTACTTTCTTCCATCTTCTATCCCAGTTAACATCAGCTCTTTCACCGGGTCCATGAACAAATTGTGACCCATATACACTGGCCAGTTTTTCTTTCCATTCCATCGTCTGCTCTTCTTGAGAGTCCTGACTGCCGACAGCCTGATGGTCCAGGCTTTCCACTACTGCACGGCAAATCGAGGACCATCTCAGGTGACCGTTCAAGCTTATGAAGGCCACACCCTCGATATACCACACGGCGAGGCGTTTGATTGAAGCTTTCACTTATAGATTCGTCCTGAGACATTATAACATCCTCCGGTTACACTGACGACACCCCGGTGACCATATTTAACACAACTTATTGCAAATTCAACAGCAGAATAATTGCCTGCGCCGAAAATCAACCGAAACGCGGTCCGGGACCACTCCCAAATGTGTTTCCACACCAAATCACTTCCTTTTCAACTCTTTTTACCACTTATTTTCAACTTTTTTGGCAGAGCGATTTTCTGTGTACGGCACTTGACAACGGCACAACATAAACTTATTATATTATAATAATAATATAATTTATAATAATAATAATAATAATAATAATAATTATTATTATTATTATAATTTATTTCCATGTGGTACAGCAAGTACTTTGGTCGTCATATGATTTCTAAATTGATTATTTTGCACTAGGCAAGTCGTCGGAATCATCCCAGCAGAACTCTGAATGCTTATAAATGGCCTTTCTCAGAAGAACCTCGCGGACGGTCTTACGGAAATCATCCGCAGACAAACTCCGAACACGAACCGGCAGTTTATTATAAAAGCCCACGGAACGCCCAAGAAAGCTTGACTTAGTTTTACTAAGCCTAAAGAAGGGATCCCTTATGTTGTCGGCGTTAGGAAGGGCCAGACCAGTCGAACATCCAACCGTAGTACTACTTCCCTTCGTAGCATGAGCGAAACAAACGCACTCCAGGACGTAAACTGACGCCAGCGTGAGAATTCGAAGATCCCGGAAGTACTCTTGGCAATGGGGGAATAATCACATGATGCATGGATTGAAACGAACCGGAGAGCGTGATATCGTTCCTGATGGTGTTACATAGTGAGGCCGTTGAAGGTCGTTGTTAACTACCGAAGGTGCCTCATTTTCGGTATCAAGTTGAAGATCAGCAGATGAATGAGGGTTCGAATGATGTCCCATAGATGTTGAAAGTTCGGTGGAAGAAGTCAAAGAGACTGTATCAACTGGTCGTTTCAATACGTAGGCCGGTTTTACTCTGTCGAGTGATACTCTGCCGGATAGCTCGGTTGGGTAGTTGAATTTTCATTGTTTTTGAGTCGCGTTCCAATATTTTATGAGGCCCAGAATATGGTGGTTGAATTGTTCTTTTCCCAGTGTCGTTTCGTAAGAATACGTGGGTGGAGTTTGCCAGATCTTTAGGTACATAGGCTTTGGCAAGATGCGGAGGTTCCGTGATTCGGGCGATATCACGATGTATCAATTTTGCTAGATCATCGAACGTATTTATGTTTGGAGCTTTCACGAAAAATTCTCCTGGTAACCGTAATGGTTGACCATAGAGAATCTCTGCAGCCGAGAGTCCTTCTTCTCCGTTGAGAGCTGTTCGGAGTCCTAAAAGAACCGAGGGGAGCGACCTAACCCAGTTAGAGGAATCAAGGTTCGCAGGACGTTTTTAGAGAACGATTCCACCGCTCGAGGGTGATAAGGCGTAGTTCGAATTTTTCTGATGCCCAACATTTGAGTTAATTTGTAAAATAGTTCCGACTCGAACTGCCGACCCTGGTCTGTTGTGACTTTGAGGAACACACCTAATCGTGCAATCCAATGTTTATAAACTTTTCTAGCTATGGTATTGCTTTCGATATTGGTCAAAGCGATGGCTTCCGCCCAGTGGGATGTTTTGTCCACCATCGTTAGACAATATCTCTTTCCATCGGATTGAGGTAGAGGCCCAATTATATCGAGATGGACGTGTTCCAACCTCATTGTAGGAGCGATGATTCCAACTGGTGAGTGGGTGTGTCGAGTGATCTTGGACGTCTGACAAGAGATACATTGTCGGACCCAATCTCCAATATCCTTACTCATCGATGGCCAAAAATATCTCTGAGAGACTAAATGTCCCGAGGCGCGGAAGATCACCTCTCGAGCAGTTGTTCAGCGGTTCAACGGAGGTCTCGGGGCAACGATGGCCCACACAAATATCCCGCTTGCATCAACTTCCTGATTCGGCCTTCTATGGCGATTTTTATTGATGTTGCGGGTAAAACACGAGCAATCTCTGATCCCTCTGACCCCACTGATATCTTCCTGACCTCCCCGGCACATTCGTCCCAATCCCCTACACACCTGACTGCTCCAGTTCACTGTCAACTTCCCGGCTGGTCCCTATGTCCGACCGGGTTGATGGTGCTGGTAAATCCCCGCTTTTCTCAATAAATTGTCAATTTTGTGGAGGAGGGGGGGAGGTAACAAATTTTGTGGGGTGACCGGGTGAGCCTCAAAATTGAATGGGAAAACCTTGACGGGCCCGGGGGACGGTCGCGTGTGTTGGTAGCATGAAATCACGCGAATTCACGTCTTCGTACGCAATTTAAAAAAAAAAATGCAGTAACAACTCAAAGTCTGCATAGCCTGCGCCGCACCGCGGCGCAAATTGGCGTCAACATACTTCGCACCCATCAGAATTCACGCAGCGTTGACTCCGATCCCAATGTAAGTAACCGCAGCCTCATTGTTGTGCCTTATTGTTGCACCAGGTGCCAGATTCGTACATTCTCTTCTGGATTTGTTCGAAACCGTTGCCGGGAAAAAGAGGTGGCGGGGGGAGGGGGAGACGTTGAAAAGACACTTCACTATAGAGAAAAACTCCTTTGATGAAGAAGATGGGTCGACCGTCATTGAATGGGCTTTCACCCCGTACCCATTGAAAAGAAGGCAGAAATAGCAAAACGAAAGATCAAAAGGGAGTTTCAGTGTTTTTTTCAATTAATTCAAGTGCGACTTGGGTCAGTGCTCCCTTTGCATAACGCTGCGTTGTTCGCTGAAATGTGGTTGTAATAGCTACGTTCGTAATAATTATCCGAGCGATCGAAAAACAATAATATCAACCTGTAGCGTAGGTAGGAATTTGTCCTAGAGGGGGGGGGGGATCAGATTGAAATCTCGTTACAGGGATGGCAGGGGGTAATTAGTGATTTTTTTCTAGTTGATTTTCTTCATTTGTATCCGCGAATTAACGCTTTTCTTCGCCTTTGCGGCGATTTAGCATCCATTCCCTTTTCATACGCGAAAGCGCAATTTTTCGCAATTTCAGTTGTGTATTTGCCATTTTTGTCCAATTTTAACCTGAAAGCGTTTTTTTTTTTTGGTCAATATTATAGCGTTTTCTCATATTTAACCACGGGGTGTGCCCAAAAACAACACTTTTGCGTTGATTTCTACAATTTATTCATAAAATGTACTCCATGCACCTCGTATCAGCGATTTTTTCTCAATTTTAGTCTGGAAGTTACATTGCGAGACCATGTGAATCAGCACACTTTCGCAGTTATAGTCACGAATATTAACGGTTTTTTTCAATTTTTTGCTTAAGGACCTAATGAAACTGGGGACACAGTGTATTTTATCTTTTTAGCCGTGAATTTTCCTCAAGATAGCGCGAATTTTCTCAATTTGAGCCACCAGAGTAGCGCTTTTGGGGTGGGGGGGGGGCTTTATCGGATATTTAGCCCACAGTCTTTGCTGCGATATCACTTGCAACCTCTAGCGTACCGAGGAAGGGGTGATGGGGGAAGACCGCCCCGGGACCCCGTTCGGATGGGGCTCCTGAAAAGCTTAGACATGAAAAAATTGGGCTTTTTAAGTAGAAAGAATGGCCAAAATCGCTTGTACAATTGAGAAAAACGCTGATTCGCGGCTTCTTCGACTATAGTAACTTCGCAATGCAACGAGACAAACGGCAATTCGATGGGTAGAATAAGAGAGAAAAATTAGTTAAGAAACGCGAATTTTTGGAAAGAATATAAAGAACTAGCACAAAAAGTGCTAGTTCGCAGCTAAAATTGAAGGGAGAAAACGCTAAAATTGAGAAAAATGCCTGAAATTTTGCAAAACTAGTTCTTTCGGCCAGAAATGGAGAAAAACGCTAATTCTCGGCTAGAATTGTGATTAAGCGCAACAACATGCGGTTTTGAAAGTTGAGAAATATCCATAGTTCACAGCTGTAATTGAGACAACGCAAAATCACGAATTCTTGGGGCAAACTCGGGACTGAAATTGGGAAAAAGTCCTTATTCACGCGACTAAAACTGATAAAAGCGCTAATTCAAGGACAAAAAAGAGAAAAAAGCGAATTCGCGTCTTAAAAATGAAGAAACAAGCTGTAATTCATAGCTAAAATTATGATAAAGTGCTACAATTTAGCAGCTATAAAAATTGAGAAAAAAGGGGAATTCACATCTCTGGGGAGAAACGCCAACTCATGGATTCTCGGGGCAACATTGGGACTGAAATAGAGAAAAAGCGCTAATTCACGAGTGAAATAGACAAAAACGCGAATTCGCGCCTAAAAGTGGAGAAAAACGATAGTTCATGTCCGTAAAATTGCGATTTTACGGATAAAATCAAGAAAAAGTGCAATAATTCGCAGCTAAAATTAAGAAATGTGCTGATGCAATGCTAAAATTGAGGAAAAAACGCTGATTCACAGCTTGAAAATGTGAAAACGCCAACTCGCCGATTCTTGGGGCAACTTCGGGGATGACACGGAGAAAAAGCGCTTTTTCACGCGGCTTAAAACTGAGAAAAACGCTAATTTACGGATAAAAAAAAATGAACAACGCGAATTTGAGTCTAAAAATAGAGGAAGACGCTATTCACGGCAAAAATTGTGTTAAAGTTTTACAATTTGGCAGCTTTAAGATTGAGAAAAAGCGCAAATTCACACCTAAAATTGACATAACGCCAACTCACGGATTCTCGGAGCTGAGACTGACATTGAGAAAAAGCGCTGATTCACGGCGTGAAACAGAGAGAGCCGCGAATTCGCGTCTAAAAATTGAGGAAAACTCTAATTCCCAGCTAAGGTACCTATGAAAAATAGCGATTTTTAACGGATAAAATCGAGAAAAAGTGCTATAACTCGCAGCTCGGTGGATTTCGTCTGATTTCGCTCCATCTTCGAAAAAACAAAAGTAAATATGGGAGTTGCGAACGTCCAGCCCATCGTAGACGTCTCGGCGCGAGCGCAATCCGCGCCGGGATGGCGTACTGACTGGATGACAACTGTGCCAATTCAATGATTATGATGTAAAATTATGCCATAATATTTCAATTTGAGCTGACCTTGGTTTATAAATACCCTGGACTCATGAGCAGGTCAAATGGTGGAACGAGTCGTCCTTATATCAGCCAAATCGCACGTAAACTGGCGTCACGTTGATTCCCGTCGAAAGGTTATGGCAAAAATAAGTGTTGCGCGATTTCTTTGGTTTGCAGCCAATTTTCTCGATTTCAGAGCGGCTTCAGGGCCGTGGCTTTCAGCGGGATAATACGTACCACCCACTGACCCCGTGCCAATACGGCCAAAAATGCCGGAACAACAAAAAGAATCCCTTCAGTGATGCACGAATCCAACTCGATTTAACAATTCCCTGTGTGATCCACAGGCCAGTTTTGTTCCTTATTGTTGCACCAGGTGCCAGATTCGTACATTCTCTTCTGGATTTGTTCGAAACCGTTGCCGGGAAAAAGTGGTGGCGGGCGGAGGGGGAGACATTGAAAAGACACTTCACTATAGAGAAAAACTCCTTTGATGAAGAAGATGGGTCGACCGTCATTGAATGGGCTTTCACCCCGTACCCATTGAAAAGAAGGCAGAAATAGCAAAACGAAAGATCAAAAGGGAGTTTCAGTGTTTTTTTCAATTAATTCAAGTGCGACTTGGGTCAGTGCTCCCTTTGCATAACGTTGCGTTGTTCGCTGAAATGTGGTTGTAATAGCTACGTTCGTAATAATTATCCGAGCGATCAAAAAACAATAATATCAACCTGTAGCGTAGGTAGGAATTTGTCCTAGAGGGGGGGGGGATCAGATTGAAATCTCGTTACAGGGATGGCAGGGGGTAATTAGTGATTTTTTTCTAGTTGATTTTCTTCATTTGTATCCGCGAATTAACGTTTTTCTTCGCCTTTGCAGCGATTTAGCATCCATTCCCTTTTCATACGCGAAAGCGCAATTTTTCGCAATTTCAGTTGTGTATTTGCCATTTTTGTCCAATTTTAACCTGAAAGCGTTTTTTTTTTTTTTGGTCAATATTATAGCGTTTTCTCATATTTAACCACGGGGTGTGCCCAAATACAACACTTTTGCGTTGATTTCTACAATTAATTCATAAAATGGACTCCATGCACCGCGAATCAGCGATTTTTTCTCAACTTTAGTCTGGAAGTTACATTGCGAGACCATGTGAATCCGCACACTTTCGCAGTTATAGTCACGAATATTAACGGTTTTTTTTCAATTTTTTGCTTAAGGACCTAATGAAACTGGGGACACAGTGTATTTTATCTTTTTAGCCGTGAATTTTCCTCAAGATAGCGCGAATTTTCTCAATTTGAGCCACCAGAGTAGCGCTTTTGGGGTGGGGGGGGGGGCTTTATAGGATATTTAGCCCACAGTCTTTGCTGCGATATCACTTGCAACCTCTAGCGTACCGAGGAAGGGGTGATGGGGGAAGACCGCCCCGGGACCCCGTTCGGATGGGGCTCCTGAAAAGCTTAGACATGAAAAAATTGGGCTTTTTAAGTAGAAAGAATGGCCAAAATCGCTTGTACAATTGAGAAAAACGCTGATTCGCGGCTTCTTCGACTATAGTAACTTCACGATGCAATGAGACAAACGGTAATTCGATGGGTAGAATAAGAGAGAAAAATTAGCTAAGAAACCCGAATTTTTGGAAAGAATATAAAGAAATAGCACAAAAAGTGCTAGTTCGCAGCTAAAATTGAAGGGAGAAAACGCTAAAATTGAGAAAAATGCCTGAAATTTTGCAAAACTAGTTGTTTCGGCCAGAAATGGAGAAAAACGCTAATTCTCGGCTAGAATTGTGATTAAGCGCAACAACATGCGGCTTTGAAACTTATGAAATATCCATAGTTCACAGCTGTAATTGAGACAACGCAAAATCACGAATTCTTGGGGCAAACTCGGGACTGAAATTGGGAAAAAGTCCTTATTTACGCGGCTAAAACTGAGAAAAGCGCTAATTCATGGACAAAAAAGAGAAAAAAGCGAATTCGCGTCTTAAAAATGAAGAAACAAGCTGTCATTCATAGCTAAAATTGTGATAAAGTGCTACAATTTAGCAGGTATAAAAATTGAGAAAAAAAGGGAATTCACAGCTCTGGGGAGAAACGCCAACTCATGGATTCTCGGGGCAACATTGGGACTGAAATAGAGAAAAAGCGCTAATTCACCAGTGAAATAGACAAAAACGAGAATTCGCGCCTAAAAGTGGAGAAAAACGATAGTTCATGTCCGTAAAATTGCGATTTTACGGACATGAACTATCGTAAATCGTTTTATCCGTAAAATTGCGATTTTACGGATAAAATCGAGAAAAACTGCAATAATTCGCAGCTAAAATTAGGAAATGTTCTAATTCACTGCTAAAATTGAGGAAAAAACGCTGATTCACAGCTTGAAAATGTGAAAACGCCAACTCGCCGATTCTTGGGGCAACTTCGGGGATGACACGGAGAAAAAGCGCTTTTTCACGCGGCTTAAAACTGAGAAAAACGCTAATTTACGGATAAAAAAAAATGAACAACGCGAATTTGAGTCTAAAAATAGAGGAAGACGCTATTCACGGCAAAAATTGTGATAAATTCTTACAATTTGGCAGCTTTAAAATTGAGAAAAAGCGCAAAGTCACACCTAAAATTGAGATAATGCCAACTCACGGATTCTCGGAGCTGAGACTGACATTGAGAAAAAGCGCTGATTCACGGCGTGAAACAGAGAGAGCCGCGAATTCGCGTCTAAAAATGGAGGAAAACTCTAATTCCCAGCTAAGGTACCTATGAAAAATAGCGATTTTTAACGGATAAAATCGAGAAAAAGTGCTATAATTCGCAGCTAAAATTGAGAAATGTGCTCATTCGCTGCTGAAATTAAGGGTAAAGAAGGCGGATTCACAGCTGAAATTGAGAGAACATCAACTAGCGGATTCCTGAGCCACTTGGGGAATGAAATTGAGAAAAAGCGCTAATATAAGCGGCTAAAACTATGAAAAATTGCTAATTCGCGGGTAACAATACAGAAAAACACGAAATGGTGTTTAAAATGAAAAAAAAAACCGCCAATTCCCGGCCTAAATTTAGAAAACTTGCTAATTTGCAGATAAAATTGGGAAAGAGCACTCAAACGCTACCCAATTTGCAGATTCTTGAGGCAACTTGACGGCTGTGAGCTTATAAAAAGCGCCGATTCACGTCTAAAAATGAGAAAATGAGCTAATTCGCGGATAAAATTGAGGAAAAAGCTATAATTCGCAGTATTGTAGCTATTAAAATATGCTAGTAGAATTGAGAAAAAACGCTTATTCGCAGTTTAAATTGAGAAAACGCACGTATACGGTTTTCGGAGGCAATTTCGTAGCTAAAATTGGGAAAAATATATACTTCAACGCTACTAAAAAGTATTTCTAGTTTAATTAGAGACTGAAGGGCCTCCTAAAGATTTCCGCCCCGGGCCCTCGATAGGTGTTGTTCCGCCAGTGCTTTGCAACGTCATGTTCTCCATCAGATCGGATAAATTGAAATTCGTTGAAAGTAGCCAAATCGTTGTCCAACCGCCCGACTTCTTCACATAACCTAAGAATCCTCATTTATCCATATTTAAGCTTTTCGGAGGGGGGGGGGTCTGATCCGGGGCGGTTCCCCCAAACCTTGCGCTAAGCTCCTGCGTGGGGTCTGTAGTCCAAGGAAGCAGCTGGAAGCACGTGGACCTTTTCGGTCTGCTCAAAGTCGAGAAGATCTGCTAAAACTAACTTCAACGAGAAACATTCATTTTTGGAGAATTATGGATTTGGATTTTATGGTGTTCTTTAGAGTAGAGCGTTGGTACTAGTGTCCCTTCGTTCGTGTACTTGTAACTCTGGGGGGGGGGATCTATCCCCCCCCCATATCCTCCCCGTACCTACGTCCCTGACATCAACAAATAAAAGAAAAGGTTCTCTGGCGATGCCTCCAACCCAGGAGCGCGAAAGCATAGAATTCATAATCACAAGAAGTGCCAATAAAAAATATTAAGGAAAAAATATATTAGTTTTGGGCAGCGTTCAATTTGCGGAGGGCGTAAAAATCAGTAAAATTATTGATGGCAATAGTGCGGTATCAAAGAGCCCCATTTGCCTCATAAACGACCTTTTTGAGCGATATGTTTTAAAAAAAAAATTGGTAAATATGAAAAGCCACCATTCGACTACGATCTACCGGCTAGTAAGAGAACACCGTGGAAAACTCGGGGTTGCAGGGCATATAATTCAAGGTGCTTTCCTCGTGGGGAACGACAGTAAATTAATAAACTTTTACTAAATATTAAAATTTTTTCGTTTTATTATTCCTATTAAATGCACTTTTATACCGCTTAAGAGAAGGAGAATGTTAGTTTTTTAAGTTTTCCATGGTGCCAGTAACATCACGGTTTTTGGGTCGACAATACCAAAGGTGTGAATGTATATTTTCGTACAAACTTCGCACTTATTATCCTATTCTACAACATTTGTAGGTAAAACCACTATTTTATGCCCCCCTCCCCTTCTCCACAGCTTGGACTGTCTTCCGGACGTAAGAAAGTCTTGTTACGCTTCGTTCTGCCCGGAAAGAAGTGAGGAAGACTGGCCAGATCAATGGAACACTTTTAGATAAGGTTCAAGTTTTTTTTTATCCTTTTTTCTTTTTTTTTTTTTCATTTCGACATTGACGCGTATGTATGGCACGTCCTGGTGGGGGGATTTCCTTCGTCTTTTTTTTTTTTTTTCTTTTTTTCAACACCTTTACCCCTCCCCTCGTCTCATCGTCAGCTAGCCACAATACTCGCTCTTGTTGGGGAAGCAAAAAAAAAAAAGTGTACATCACTTTAAAAAGCAGAGTGTTGGACCAAAAAAAAAAAAAAAAAAAAAAAAAAAACGTACTTTTACCGCAGCGTGAAACCGAACCTTTGCTGTCAACTCCGCCAAGCCACAGTAATAATAACAAATTAAATATCTCATCGTTAGAGAATCGTGTTGTGGGTACGTGGGAGGGGTTGGGGAGAAAAGAAAAGACCTCGTCACTCTCTTCCTTTGGTCCCGTTTCCGCGGCGCGTTGGGTTGTCTCAACTTAATGCACCACATAGTGTATGGATACACCCATTGTGCACTGCACACATTTCTGAAGAGCAAACAATTGAAAAAGGCGCATTACATCGATGCGGCTAATCTCATTGTCGCAGTTTCGTATTGATCGGGAGAAAAAGATTGAGCTTCATTTCAGTTAGTATTGACGTTTCATTCAGAAACTTGATTGTTTTTTGGTTAAAATTAGCGAGACAGCAACACCTAATCCATATAACTGATCCCAAGCAGCACGCTACTATTAGACAATCTCGTTACAATCTTGGACAATATTGTTTTGATTGTTAAATGTTGTATATGGAAACACAAAAAAGTGTCGTATTCCATCAAAAACTAACATCTTCGTTCGGAAATTATCTGTTTTAGCCTTCTATTCCTGATTTTCTATTCAAAAACTGACAATTCTATTCAGACTTTTTTCTATTAACAGACAATTCGATTTCCCCGGAAATCGATACTTGGCATTCAAATATACAGGGTCACCGACTTTTCATCAACTTCTTGTCTGAGATACGTAAAATTCAACATTTATTAACCAGACAATAACGGGTTTTAACTCAAAACTGACGTTTTTTAACAAAAAAACTGAATATTTCACTCTAGTATAACTGAATATTTTACTTCAAAACTGACGTTTCTACGCCAAAGACGAAGTGTTTACCCCTATAACTTAATTTCACACCACATTTTTAAAAGCCAAGTCTTTACCGCCAAAACTGGTGAATTCCGCCTAAAAATGGCGGGTTTAACCCAAAACGGATCAAAAACGAATGTTCTTAAGTACAATTAACAGACCACTCTAAACTACTAAAAACTGCCGATTTTATCCTTCAATTGGCGATTTTAGTAAAAAAAAAAAAAACGTACAATTCCTGGACAAAGCTGACGTGCCCCCCCCCCCCACCAAATGAAGATGCTACCACAAAACTGGCGATTTTAACGTAAACTAAACTTTACTGTTCCATTTCAAAAATGAATATTTATCACCCGAAACGACAATTTCCCCTCAAAATTAGATAATTTACTTGAAAACTGACAATGTCAAACTTTAACTCAAGTTTTCCTCAAAACGGGTGATTTTAGGCCATTCTGCCTCAGGTGATTTCACAACAAAAATGACAAATTCATCGCAAATGTGACGATTTTATACCAATACAGACGATTTCACACCAAAGCTGACGTGTTGCCTCATAACTGATGACGTTAATACATAACTGGTAATTTTACCCCAAAACTGACTGTTTTAATTCCAAAACTTACGATTTAATAAAAAAAAAACGTTCCTAAACTGACGATTTTACCCTGAAACTTTCGGTTCCACCCAAAACTATCACTTTACCTCAAAACTGAATATTTCACTTCAAAATTGACATTTTACTGTGTTGGGCACAGCTTTTCAGGGCACATAGAGTCAGTTTTGACGATTTCAAGGGTTGAATAACTATAATCACCATTTTTAGGGCGCCCAGTCTTTCCAACTATTGGAGCGAATAGTACGTCCCAAGTCAAGGCGAGAACAGCCAGGTTGGCCATTTTCGGCGCGCTCCGAATGGTCTATTTTGCCATTTTCAGGGCAGGAGTCACTTGTTCAGATATTTTTAGAGATCGATTCGTAGGGTAATCCATTTCTAGAGCTCGTAAAGTAAATTCGGCAATTTCTAGGTTTTAAATATTGTAATTTTAGCCATTTTAAAGACACGAATCGTCAGTTTTGCTATTTTCAGGGATCAAATACCTAGTCCATCAAGCCAAGCCATGAAGTTTGACCATTCCTGGTGCGCAAATTGTCGATTTTGCACATTTCCAGGGAAGGAATAATCTTTTTAGACATTTCCAGGGCACGTGAAGTCATTTTGGCCGTTTTCAGGGCTTGATTAGTCCGTCAAGCTGTAACGCCCTAAAAAGGGCGTTATGTTAAGCTATAGAGAAAAGGAGCTCGGTCCGGGAAATTGTTCACCGCTCGGTGAATGAACCCGGCGAGCTCAGGGACGAGCGGGAGAGAATGATCCGATAGCGTCAACAAATCCTTGAGGAAACTGCTTGTTATCCACAACACTTAGGGTTTTACAAACATGTCCTCGGGGGTTTAGTATAAAAACCCAGGGGGGACGGAGTCGAGTGACTGCTAGAGTCGGGGGACAGCTTAGAGTAGGGGACGCACATCCGTGCAGGGGCGGCCGAAGCCTCGCGACCAGCCCTCGCGCCAGCTCGTGTACACGCTACCGCAGGCCGTCGGGCCTGGGGAAAGGTGAGTCAGACTGTAAATAATAAATGTACATCACGGGGTAAAGGTACCTCTTTGTTACTCTTTGTCGACTCCCTGAACCCTGACCCATACGGCGGTACATTGGTGGCAGCGGCGGTCCGTTGGTCCAGGTTTCGTCCCCCCCCCCCCCAACGGTTAGGGTACATTGGTTTCGTTCCCCCCGGGAGGTCTGTTAGGTTTTTCATTGGTTGTTGGTTGGACCGAGCGATCGGTCCATCTTTACGTTGTTTTTTGGGTTGCTTTGTCGTTTTTTCTGGTTGCGATTTTTGTGTGTATCTAGACTAGGGTGAGTTCTGTTTACTTTGTTGTTTTTTCCTTGTTCGTTTTTGTTTTTTTTGTAGGCATCCGCGTCACTCGACGTGATTCATTCATTCATTGAAACCCGACCCGTGTTGGAGTGGATTAATAAAATTTTCTCGTAGGAATTGTGCAGTTGACTGGTGGAAGTGTTTGAATTGCGTAAAAATTAAATGGTTTGATTCGTGATTAGGGATTTAAGATGAAAAAGGTTGTAGGGTGTGACGCGTTGAATTTCGAGGAATGTGTGTTTTTCTTTTTTGGCTGGCGGTCATCAGGTTGCTGACAAATTGTTTTTTATTTCTCTCTTTCTTCAATTTTCTTTTCAAGGCTAAATCGTATTGTCATTTGTGGCGTTATTGGCGAACTAATTCCGGTGGATTACTTAAGGTGCATCAGCTTGGGTGTTTTGTTGTTTTTGATTTGTCGTAAATGAGACGTTCGAAACGGTTGCGTTTAGCGTAGTCATGAGTTTGTAATGCGGGTCAACGGCATTTTCCTTTTGTTTTGTTTTCCGTTGGTGTTGAAATTTGATCTCACTTCTCTTTCTCCGGCATTCTTTTTAAAGTACTACTGTTTTTGTTTTCTCCACTTTTTATTCGGCAAACGGTTCAAGTTTAAATTTTATTTCCTTCTCGTTGGTGGACCTCCGTTTTACCGTGTGGGGTTTGTTGGGGACTATCGATCGAATTTCGCTGGCTTTTAGTTTTAAGGAAACAAGTGACCGTGTGCCATAGGGGCAACGGCAGGACTAACCGGGCGGACGGATTCCGCGAACTTCATGAGAACGAGAGTGTTATAATGAGTTATTGGATTTAACGGCGGACGGATTCCGCGGAACTAGGTGGAAACGAGGAGGTTCTCACGAGTAATTTTTAGTGTTAAGTTGGGCCAGGGGGGTTTCTTTCGTGGTTTTTGGCTGGCACTACAGGGTTCGACAGGGTTTGAAGCCGGCGTGAAGTCTTGGTAGTTTTTCTTATTTCGCAGTTGGTTTGATTACTAGTTGTTAGTTTTGCTTTTCTCTTATTGTTTTTGATGATGTCAGGTGAGAATTGCCGGAGAGGGGGGAGGAGCTTGAAATGTTCGGTTGTTCGTTGTGTTGTTGTTGTTCTGCAAGTTCTAATTCTTTTTGGGAGGAGAGATCTTTTGTTTCTTCTGTTCCAGGAGGCGTTTGGTTGGTATTTGGGCGGGGTCACTCACCGTCACTGGCCTGGGTCCTTTACACATCAGGGGAGCGGCGTGGGTCCGTTATCACGCATGGTGCGGCTCTTCTTGTTTGGCACGACGGTTTGTAGGAACGGCGGGCGTCGAAGGAGGTCCAGGGCGATTCTGGGCATTTGGGAAATGGTCTCCGTGTGATGGGGGGGCAGTGGTCCGTCGGCCCACGCACAGGAACGAATGATGCGACGCATGTGCTCGGGAGGTCTTCAAGCCATTCGGCACAATGGATCGATTGGCGGCCCAGCTGGTTTTCTTCTTTTTTCTCGATGATTTATTCGTCTTTATCTATTTGGCTGTAGTCAATATTTCGTTGTTTTTGGTTTGTACAGGCTCTCCTCCTCATGGTTTCGGTGGTTTGCGGTGTGTGGAACGTGGCTGGCAAAGGACTGTGGCATTTGGTTTCCATTTTGGGGGGTATAGAACGGTGTTCAATAGCGAAAACGTAAGGGGCGAAATTGGGGGGTAAATAGAAATCGAAATTCCGAGGTGTTGTGGGAAATAGCAGGATTCTCAGGGGTGAGGCGGCGTCGAGGGCCGTTCTCTTCAAGGAGGGAATCGGCCTCCTTGCTCGTCTTGGCGAGTATATGACACCCCTCCCCTTTCGTTGGTTGGTGAAGAAGAATTTTTTTTGAGGCCGTCCCCCTGTGTAGGCCGTCGAGCAGCTGGACCTTGCCCTTTGTGCGTGCCTGAATGTGAACCCCACCAGAGAACGCCGGGAGTGGCGGGTGAGGGTTCCGGCCGGAGGAGAGGTGCCAAGCCGGGCACACAAGGTGGAGCAGGCTGTTTGTGCGCTGGCGTGACGCAGCGCCGTGGAGGTGGGGGTGATGTAACGCCCCAAAAAGGGCGTTATGTTAAGCGATAGAGAAAAGGAGCTCGGTCCGGGAAATTGTTCACCGCTCGGTGAATGAACCCGGCGAGCTCAGGGACGAGCGGGAGAGAATGATCCGATAGCGTCAACAAATCCTTGAGGAAACTGCTTGTTATCCACAACACTTAGGGTTTTACAAACATGTCCTCGGGGTTTTAGTATAAAAACCCAGGGGGGACGGAGTCGAGTGAACTGCTAGAGTCGGGGGACAGCTTAGAGTCAGGGACGCACATCCGTGCAGGGGGGGCCGAAGCCTCGCGACCAGCCCTCGCGCCAGCTCGTGTACAAGCTACCGCAGGCCATCGGGCCTGGGGAAAGGTGAGTCAGACTGTAAATAATAAATGTACATCACGGGGTAAAGGTACCTCTTTGTTACTCTTTGTCGACTCCCAGAACCCAGACCCATACGGCGGTACAAAGCCAAAAGCGCGCATACTGGTCATATTTGGTTCAAGAATGGCCAGTCTGATCAATTTTAGCGCACGAATAGTCGATTTAGCTATTTTCAGGCGGTAATCATGATCTTTTTAGGCATTTTCAGAAGTTCACCGCAGTCGCCACCAATTTTTAGGGCGCGTGAAGTCCAGTTTTAGCCATTTTCAAAACGCGAATCGACAGTTTTGTATTTTTAGGCGTGAGTTTAGTTACTTTAGCCGTTTTTATAGTGCAAATAGCTAGTTTTAACTATTTTTAGGCAGTGAAAAGGCTGTCAAACCAGTTTTAGTAGAGCGAACCACACCATTTCTCTAGCACCTCTCTTGAGCAAATACTGAATCCGCGTCTGTCTGCGAAAATGGTATTCCAGGACGCAAAAACGGCGAACTTGGTCTTTGAATTATGTCACCCTTGCGATATCCGTTTTGTGAGCGACAAAACCCGTTGAAATTGCCTAGCCCTGCCCTTCTATTTCTATGCCTATGTTCCTAGGTAAATTCGTGCATTGCAGTTTTTTATCCATGACTCACATTCATGTTTGCATTTGAGGCTGTGGGTTCGCCGTTCATACGAGTTTTTCACGGATAAAGTTAGAAAAAGAATTACATATATTTTTTTAATAACCGATGCAAACAAAATTGATTTGCAAAATCGTGTCTCTCATTTGCCCTATTAATAGGCTTTGTTGGGTCTGGGAATGAAATTCACACAGATACCGGCGAGTCCGGTAACATTAGGCATTTCCTCAAACGAACTGCTACAGGGGGCCTGTCCGCCTGTCCTGTAAGATTTCAGGGTTCCTAGGAATATCCTTTTCCAACCGTCCGCCCCAAATTAAATCACATGTTGATGGGGAGGACGGGTGGAAACAAACAGTGATAGTGACATTAAAAAGTTACAGAATAGGCCCTCAGTAGTCACTTAAGTGACAAAATCACTGGTTTTTGTCACAGTGACTGCAATTCACCGGAGCTAGTTGTCACTGTGACCGACAAAAGCTGTCACTTTCACACCTCTACCAGAAACTGACCCTTCTGACTTCTAGCTCCGCATCGGTTGCCCTTGAGAGTCTATACGTGCGGTAGCGTACCGAGATAGGGGCGAAGGGGGCGAACAGCCTCGGGCCCACTATCAGAGGAGGCCCCCGAAATGCTTGAAGGTCGTAAAAATGAGGATTTTTAGGTTCCATGTTCATGGATTTAGGTTAGGTAGGTACGTGAAACACAGCGGTCAGCAATTTGGCTCTTTTCAACGATGTTCAGACACCCCCGACCTATAGAGAATAGAACGTTGCATGGCGATCAGAAAATAGTGTGGCTGAATAATCGATTGAGACCAGGAAAGCACTGTTCTGATGGCTCAAATTGAGAAAATTCGCTCCTTCTGTAGGTGAATTCGCTGTTAAAATAGAGAAAATACGCTGATCACCAAGTTTCTTTAGGTCCTTACGAGCATAAAATTAAGAAGGCGCTCTAATTTGCCGAGCTTGCGGAAAAAGCGCTAATATTCGTGGCTAAAACTGCGAAAAAACGCTCATTCAAGGTTCTCGATACTTTCAGACCGTAATTTAGTTTTAAAAAATCGCTGATTCCCGGTGTGTAGAGGCAATTTTACGACTAAAATGTGCAAAAAAAAACCCTAATATGCTATTTTTGGGTCAAGCCCGCGGCTATAATTAGGAAAATGCGCTATATCGAGGCTATAACAAGGGGAAAAAATCGCGTCGCCGCCCAATCGCGCAGCGAAACCGCCTCGTTTGAACAGCGCCTAACAACGGCGGTTGCAACCCGATTGGTACGTTTTAAGATTTTTAAAAAAAGATTCAAAGCTATTCGTGGTATAATTCGCGGCTAAAATAGAGAAATTCGTCAATTTACGGCTTATTGTGATCATACGCGATAATTATTGACGGATATGGTGTAGACATATTGCCAATTCCTGCTAAAATAAGGAAAAAGCTATAGTTTAATACTACGTAAAAACTACATTTTCGTTTGTATAGAGACTATAAGGGGCCTCATAGATTTATCCGCCCTGGGCCCCGATAGGTGTAGGTCCGCCAGTGTATACGTGCTGTCTTGCTCATGAAGGCAGGAAAACAAGCTGAGGGAGTAAAAAGCATTTTTCGTGTAACCGGTGATGTGAAAATAAAGTGAAAAGCCAAGAATTTTAGGCTTTTATTTCCAAGAAAACGCGAACGAGATTAATTAAAAAGAAATTATAAAATCAGTGAAGGTAATGTAAATAAATGATTTCCTAACCCCATATGATCTTGCGCATTGAAGAAGGACGAGAGGTTAATACCAGAATATGCGATTTGCGGCACATGCGCACTCAGGGTTTCATGACTGTTTCCTATAAGGAAGTTTACAAACGTCGTTTCCCTAATCTTCTCAAGTTCCCAATTTCGGTATCCCTCACCTAATACTACCTAATTAGTTTTTTAAAGCAAGTAAGCTCATTACGGCTCACTATTTATCAAAGACTGATTGTTTTATTTATTGCTGCTGGGGTGTAGCTGTCTAGAACGGTCAAGTTGGCACGAAAACTCTACATAAAAAGTAAATGCATCACCGGGCTACACAGCTTCGCAAATGATTTTATTAACACAAATTCGTGCAAGGCACAAATTACCTATTTTTATCTTGCAGCTCATGAGGGCCACAAGACCAATAAAAAAAAAGTGAAATTGAGTCAGGTCAGCAGTCTTGTCAGGGAGTCCTGACGCCGTTACGGTGGAGGATCTCGCCAGGTTTTTGAAGTGCAGAAGGGTGAAATTACAGTCAAAATCGAAAGAGTACTTGGTTAGCACGGCGAAAAATGTTCTCGAATCTAATTTACGGTGGGTATGACGGTCGACGGCGGAAGGTGGCTCCAAGAAAAGGTATCGCGCTTGAGAAAGAGGGATTTCAACGCAGCTGCATCCGTCCTCCACGGATTTCGATGTGTTCCCTATTAAGGGTTGGGGAAAATTTCCCTCCGGATAAATTTCGGACCACATTGTGGCTGACCATATGGGTGAAATGTGGGGTTCTCATCGAAAAATCAGGGGATGATACGAGTTCGGGTTAGTGAACAAATTTCCAGTTTTCACGTACTACTAATCGAAACTTGACCATTCGTAGGCTCTGTCCGTAAGATCTTTGCTATTAAGACTGTAGAGTGTGAGGGCCGGATCATGATGAGGGGGGGGGACTACCGGGGCTATATCCCTGGGCGGCAAAATTTGAGAAATTTTTAGTGGCCGAGGAGGGGGCAAGACAAATCGAAGCACGAGGACATTGAAGAGGACGATTTCTTTTTTTAAATTGGACACACTTTGAATGAGTTGCTCACTTTGTGTCAGTACTAACCGGATTCCTCGGCCGATGGGCGATTTGTTGAACGCTAACGCTCTGTGTTACATCGTTCTAGCGAATTGAGCAATAGTGGGATCAGTAGTGGACCAACACCTATCGGGGCCCAGGGCGGAAATCTCTACGAGGTCTTTGATCATCTTTTGCTTGTCCAAATGACCAACTTCGAGGGAATTAGCTCTTATCTTAATTTTAGTCGCGAATTTTCCCGAAGAACTACACATGAATTGACGCATTATCTCAATTTCAGCCACGAATGAGAGCTTTTTCGGAATTTCAGCCAATAATATTACCTGTTTTTTAGAACTTTTAGCCGCGTGATTGCCCCAAAACAGCAAATTAGCGTGCGTTCTCAATGTTAGCCGCCTAAGGACGTACAGCTGGGAATTAGCCTTTTCCCCCCTCAATTTAAGGGCCATAACCGGGGCGGCCGGGACGCTCGTCACTGTTACAAATCCCGAAACAACAGTGCCTCACCATTTTCAGGCTACAAATCGCGTTAAATGTAAAAAAAATTATAGCACTTAATAGGGGTAGAGAAAGAGGATTCAGATTGACATTGGAAACGACCCGTGTAACCTTAAGCCAAGATAACCAGAAACTCGAGCCTGCGCTCTGCCAGGCACAACGTCTATTTCGTCGATCAGGATTTTTTTGAACTGAGTGCGAAAGTCGGTAAGTTCCCCATGGAGTAGTTGCCCACGAAAACTAATGAAGAACTCCAGTCATTGCAGGCCCTGCTAGACTGAGATGAAAGTCTTCAACCTCAGCTCGTATATACACTCTAATTTCATCGAGAAATATCTGTAAAATGCATACACTTGCAGGCCTATTGGGATGCTTCATGGCCACGAAGCACTGCGATCGTTCTAATCTAGTTAGGATTCAGTTATCAGTTCTGTATAATTTCCACACTGGGTGGGTATGTTTTTACCAAAGTAATTAATTAAATTATAAGGAATGAGTAATTTTTTGAATCCGTTTGTTTCATTATAGCTCCTGAATATTGTTAATTTAGTTCCCAGCCATCATGGATCACACATGTTTGAGGAAGTAAGAGAAAGATGGGCAAAAGAGCTCTCAACTCCAGCTGATTGCGTTATATGCCCAAGTCCAAGTGTCACAATAGAGCTGGTATACGTATGACGGACATTTCATTCCAATTTTTTCCCAAGAATCCGTTGGGCATAAAAAAAATGGAAAATAATCCTGTGGATGGGGGAGGACCGGAAAGTAAATATAAAAATTTATGCTGTCGTATGTTCAAATCCAGAAGACTTCAGTGACCAAGTGATTATTAATGTTACATGATCATGATCCGTGCTGAGCATGCAGCCCTGGGCCCTGAATGATGGGCACAGGGGCCATGGCCCCTCTCTTGGAGTCGAGGTCATTCAGAAATTGTTGATGCTCAAAATGAGGAATACAGCCGGTTCCTACCCAAAGCTCAACACATTGGCCGCCAGCGTACCTTCAAGCGACGGGCGTAACGATGGATTGTCCGTGATTCATCGTTCCCACGGAGACAAAACGGACGATTTTTGAGGGCCGTATTCATAGTCGTCACTCAAGCTGGATATTTGCTTAAGCGACTTCAAATCGGTTGTTTTAGTGAATTATCTGTTATGAGTCGAAATAAGCGATTACTCAGCCTGAAAGACGACTGTGAACATGGGCCTGAGTCTCACTTCTCTTCTTTCATGGCCGTGGTTACGTCAATGGCAATAACCCAAGGATGTCACCCTTAAACCCCCATTTCGTGGGTTTGACCGAACTTCACGGATTGTCGCACTCACAGATCCCAATCACGCGGGTTTTGCTCACTTGAAGAAGCCAATTTCGCAGAATCGACGTCAAGAAGCCAATTTCTCGGGGTTGACTCATTCAAAGAAGCAATTCCATGGTTTCGGTTCCTTCAATAAGGCGATTACGTGGGGGGGGGGAGGCATGTTTAAAATCAAAATTTCGTTGATTTGGCACTGACATATTAATTCAATTTCCTGGTTTTAGTTGCTTCAAGAAACAAATTTGCTCCTTTGAGAACAACATACGCCGGTTTGTCCCTTGGAATAACTTAATTTCATGGACTGGCGTTTCAGAAACCCATTTCGAGGGGTTGACTCCCTTGGTATAGACCATTTCACGGATTTCAGACTTTTAAAAAAATGAACATTTTCCGGGTGTTGCCTCATTTTAAAAAAGAATTTCCCGACCCAAGTGCTTATCAAAAACAAAATTTCGGAGATACGTGGACCATTCATTACCATTGTAGGATTTAGCCGGCCCGTTGTTTTCCAAAAAGAAATTTCACGGAGTTGCATTATTATAAGAACAATTTCGCGGGGATGGGTCACCCAAAAATGCAAATTTTCAGGATCTTGAAAATAATTTTGCGCCTTTGACCCCATCAGGGTTGGCTTAGTCAAATGACCAATTTTGCAGGGCTGGCTCATTAAAATAACTGAATCGCTAATTTTACGCATTAATAAACAGTATTGCTGATTTAATGCTTCCAAAACCCAAAATTACACAGATCTGGCCTTTTTAGAAACCCTGAATTTCTTGGGTTTGGCTCATTTGAAACTCATTCTGCTGCTATCCGAGAATGAACCGGGTGTCATCAGCACCAAGTGTCCATATATTTGGTTCATTTGCCAGTATTTTGGTCTCTAGTGTCGACCCAGTATTTTTCACGGCCATTAGGGCAGTTGGTTGATAGGAGGCCGGACGTTTCGGAATCACAAAACAAAATAATAATAATTTATAATTTAAGCTACATGCATTGGACCGGGGAACGCATTTGACACGGCGAACATGTAGAACTTGTGTTCTCGCGGGATTTTTCTTTACAAACAGTACCTGGCCCTACATTTTTTTGTCACACGCTTAAAGTAAACTCTCAATTGCCCTTTTCAAGTGGAATAATCGAAAAAAGTTGTATATTGTAATTGGATTGCATAGACTGGTCCCATAGGAATTTTCCTCCATGTATCCTCACTAATTTACTTCACCATAAATCCGCAAGGGGGCAGACTCCTTGATGGGTTATCCCAATAGTACTTGGCTGACCGATGTTTTGGAGGAAACCCTAAATCATACGTGCTATCTGCAACGGGGGGCTTGTTTGACTCGGGAAGTCGCAATGCAGTACAGCATTTATGGGAAAAAAGGGGGAAACTGCGATTTTGCGACTTGAAACACGTTCTAATAGGTTGTAAATATTGGCATCAAAGTATATCCGGCGGTGATGCGGTGCTAATTAAAATTCAAGAATGTTTTGCAGCCGCAGTTAAAATTAAATTCGTCGACGCACAGCCTGAGGCCATTGTCAATGACTTAGGGAAGGTCCTAGCTGAGTCCCGCGATTGGTGGGGTGGGAGACAGAAAAAAACATTGATGGAGCAGAAGAGTTGCCATAGCTATTTACTTTTATTTTATTTTCAATTAAAATTGTCTGCATTTTATATACCTTATATGTATCTTCTTTTGTAAACGGCGTGTTTTAATTTTAAATATTAAAATAAAATGCGTGTAAAATTGCGTCCACCTCAAATCAAATTAAAATATTGACTCAAAAATCGACATAATCGCCAATGAGCGATTTTGACCACGGAGTGGCCAAATTGGATAATTAATAGTCCGAATCGGCCACGACTACACAATTAACAATTTGTTCATTCATGTGCACTACACGTAAAGAGCTACATTTTATCTACAGAGCCGATCGCATTCGCAATTGTCCGTGAATGCTGAAATTTAATTATTGTCTCTTCTCTTCTTGCATTACGTAATTTGAAATAATTATTTATCCACTGCGGGTGAGTGCACTAATCCCAACACTTCAGCGCCAAAACTTAACGAGGTGAACAAATTAGCGCAAATTGATCAAATGTTTAGTCAGTTATAGGACATTAATTACCGTTGGTATACTGCTTTACTTATGGTCATCAACCTGACATCATTAATTAAAACGTTAACTCGTTAATTCGTTACAAAAAATTTTACCTCTTTAACGCGTTAGGAACTTGTTATTTTGTTAGTAACCCTTTCCCGAAACCAATCAGTCAGTCTATAGGCCAAAATTACCTCACGAGATTCCGTTTTTCGTGTTGAATTGATGTTTCAGGATTTTGGAATGAAACATCCACTTTGAAGGCTGCTTGGGAGGTTCAAGTGTAATTTTTTCCCCTTCATACTACCATATTCCGGAGTAATACGTCCAGCTTTTTACTTATAAAGGCCCGCTGGATCCACTACTACTCGAATTTTTTCCTTTGCCCACACCACCTTGAGATACCTTCTCTATTACTTATTAAATTCTTATTATTAAAGGGATGAAAATGGGCGTTAAGCGATGTCTTTAGTTGGACTGATCCCTCGACACCAAAGCAGCCTAGCGATAAGGTCCGTGTGCTTCGAGTCGAGAGACTCTTCCCTTTGGTTTGGACTTCAGCGATGTCGATTCCGTGACCTTGGTTCGCGGGAAAATTCCGGGCCCCTGAGTGAGAAACAGGATAAAAGCAATGCGGCCAAGGACGCTGAAATGACAGAGAGAGAACCCTCTTCAACTGCTCGTCTGATCGAAAATCCGATCGTTCATAATCGCGCGGGTGATTCTTCCCAGTGGCGGAACAACGCCTGTCGGAGCCCGGGGCGAAAATCTATTGGAGGCCCTTTTAGTCTCTAATTAAACTAGGAATATAAGTTTTAGTAGCGACGGAGAACTTATTTTTCCAAATTTTAGCCACGAAATTGCCTCCGAAAACTGCAATTTTATCCGCGAATGAGCTCATTTTCCTATTTACAGCTGCGAATCGGCGCTTTTTAAAGCTCTTAGCCTTGAACTTGCCTGCAGAAACCTCAAATTAGGTAGCGTTTGAGTGTTCATTCCCAATTTTATCCGCAAAGTAGTAATTTTTCGAAATTTATGCTGTGAATTGGCGCTTTTCCCTATTTTAAACACCAATTCGTGTTTTTCTCTATTTATTACCCACGAATTAGCGCTTTTTCAGTTTATTTGCCCGCTTGAATTTGCGCTTTTTCTCAATTTTATTTTCAAAGTTGCCCAATGAATCAGCTGCTGTGAATTAGCGTTTTTCTCCCAATTTTAGCAGCAAATTAGCACAATTTCTCATTTTTAGCTGTGAATCGGTGCTTATGAATTATAGCCATGAATTTGCCTCAAGAATCCGCAAAGTAGAGGTAGCGTTTGAGTGCTCTGTCCAAATTTTATTCACAAATTAGCGTTTTTCTCAATTTTAAACGCCAATTCGTGTTTTTTCTGAATTTTTCGCATGAATTAGCGTTTTTTTTTTGTTTTTTACAGTTTTAGCCACTTGAATCAGTGCTTTTTCTCAATTTTGTTCCCGAAGTTACCCAATTATCTGCAAGTTGGCATTTTCTCAATTTCATCTATGAATTAGCCTTTTTACCCTCAATTTTAGCAGTGAATGAGCGCATTTGCACATTTCTACCTGCGAGTTTTATAGAATTTTTTCTGGATTTTATCTGTAAAATTGGAATTTTTCATACCTTAGTTATGAATTAAAGTTTTCCTCCGGTTTTAGACGCGAACTCGCGTTTTTTTCTATTTCACGCCGTGAATCAGCGCTTTTTCTCAATTTTAGTCCCAGCCCCGGCAATCCGTGATTTGGCGTTTTCTGTGAATTCTCGCTTTTTCTCAATTTTTAAAGCTGCCAAATTGTAACACTTTATCAAAATAGCGATTTGCTCTAATATTTAGACTCGAATTTGCGTTGTTCTCTTTTTTATCCGTCAATTAGCGTTTTTCTCAGTTTTAGCCGCGTGAATTAGAGCTTTTTCTCAATTTCAGCCCCAAAGTTGCCCCCAAGAATCGGCGAGCTGTGGATTGGATTAGCGTTTTTTTCTCAATTTTATCAGTAAATTAGCACATTTTCCTAATTTTAGCTGCAATTTTTAGCGCTTTTTCTCGATTTTATCCGTGAAATCGTAATTTTACATACCGTAGTTGAGTTTTGCTCAACTTTTATTTAGACGCGAATCCCCCCCCCCCCGCCAAAATGACGCCCCAATGTCCCAATGTTGCCCCGAGATTCATGAGTTAGCGTTTCCCCATTTAAGCTGTTAATTTGCGCTTTTTCACAATTTTTAAAGCTGCTAAATTGTAGCATTTTATCACAATTTTAGCTGTGAATTAGAGTGTTTCTTGTTTTTTAAGACGCGAATTCGCTTTTTTCTTTTTTTCGTCCTTGAATTAGCAATTTTCTCAGTTTCAGCTGCGTGAATTAGCGCTTTTTCCTAATTTCAGTCCCGATTTGGCCCCAAAAGTTCGTGATTTTGCGTTGTCTCAATGTTAGCTGTGAATTAGTGCTTTTATCTATGCCAACAGCCATAAATTTCAGCAATTTTTCTCTATTTCAGCGTTGAATCAGCGTTTTTCTTCATTTTCACAAGCGAGTTTAGCCATTTTTTCTCATCTTATCTACTTAAAAATCCCGATTTTTTTATCTTTAAGCTATTCAGGGCGCTATCTGAACGGGGGCGCGGGGCGGTCCGCCCCCCTCGCCGCTGCGACGGTACGCTAGAGATTCTTCCATGTTGTGCCGGACGTGCGGTGAGGAAGTTGCATGGGTCGGAATTTGCGGACAAATGTATTTTTTTACGTTCATTTACTTTAAAATAGAGATTATAATGTACTCCGTTCCTCAAAGAATCGCTTGCTGAAATTTTAAGCAATATTGCAAGTTATTGGCCCCCCTTGACTCACCCCCTTTCCAGTTATGACGTAATTTAGTCTATGGCTTCAAGGCGGACATTCACTGATTTCCCTACATGTAAGTTATTGTCGTTTTTTTTGTTTTTTGTTTTTTTGTTTTCGTTGTAACAGTGGCGACGGTTCAATTTTTAGTGAATTTCATTTTAATTTTTAAATACGGGAGCATGTCCAGCTTAAATAAATATAAATATGTTTATAAATGCGAGAAATACTGTTTTGTTCCTCGTTGTCGAAGTGCGACCCGCACGACACCGAATAAAATGTTCGTG
The DNA here is from genome assembly GCA_038030265.1 of Corythucha ciliata. NCBI lineage: Eukaryota > Metazoa > Arthropoda > Insecta > Hemiptera > Tingidae > Corythucha > Corythucha ciliata. The sequence continues at coordinate 2,939,850 of CM075943.1, read as the reverse complement.
ACTTAACCTAGAAAGGAGCCACGAAGGTCACAATGGATTCGAATCATCCGAGGAGGCTCGGGAAAACAATTTTCGATGAACTCCAGGTTTTATGTGTGTGAAAATCATTTTGACGTGAGTACCACCAACCCATATAGTGAAGGTTTTCCATCAAGTAAGCCCACTCATATTATTTTCCATTTTAGATTGAGAATGACATAAAAAATCTGGCTTATGTAAGGATGTTCAGAGCCCAAACTGGTTTTTATTCACGTCTGTACGTTCTATCCACGCAAAAGTATGTGTTTCAGAGAGTAAACGAAGATATTACGATGCGGTAAATTCGGAGGAATACCCTAAAGAACACGACAATAATAGCTCTTCCGACGCAACCAGCGTCCTTTCTGCTGGTGTCCTTTCTCGAGAGCACCTTCTCATGGACGAAGATCTTAATCATACTCTATCGAAAGTAGTAATTGGTAGGTTTGAAAAATCATGTAGTATTTTTTTCTTTCATAAAAAGAAAATGTTATTTCTTCTGTACTCAGGGGGTACCAAGTTACCTCACCATTGGGATACAGGCGGAACCAAGTTACCACACCATCGCCATTCAGACCCAAAGCTTCGTGCAGGAGCAAAGGCGTTCAAGTTGAATGTAAAAAATTGCCAGTTTCAACCTCTCCACATTTTCCTACACAAACCACCTATCAGAGCAAGGAACCGAAAATAGAAGAACACGAAACGACACAAAATAGCGACACGGGCTCCGACGTAACGTCTTCTGTCTCTTTTTCAGTCACGTCTTCATCGGGGTTGACTTTAGATGAGTCTCTGCTTGACAAAGAAACCTGCAGCAAGTTGACGTTAGCGAAAATTGAAAGAAAGCCAAAGTTATACTTGGGTTTGACGCCAGAATTCTTTTTTGTTTTTGGTAAGCTTGCCGAAAGAACTTCTTGTTCTGCAAGAGACACTATGATAACTCTCAAAAAATTAAGATGTAATCACCAATTCGATATTTTCGCAGATGACTTTGGTATGTCGACCTCGAATATCTCAAGAATATTTAGAAAAACTCTACCAAAGTTGTCAGCAGAACTGAAAACTTTAGTTTTTTGGCCTGATTCACGAAAAATGCCTATACCATTTATAAAACATTATTCGAGAGTTATAGCAATCATTGACTGCTTAGAGATTCAAATCGAGCAGTGAGCTAATTCTCTCAAACAGTTATTGATGTGGAGCAGTTATTACGGATGCAATACATTAAAATACTTGATTTCGTGCACGCCGAACGGTTTCTTGAACTTCATATCGAAAGGCTACGGTGGACGAATAACCGACACTGAATTGGTAGATCAGTGCGGCTTTCTGCTTAACATAAATGCCGGAGATCAAGTGATGGCTGATCGCGGGTTTAAAAAACTAAGCTCAACTTTCAGCAATTTGAATGCTACACTTGTACGTCCACCGTCAGTAGCTACGGGGAAGAAGTTGACCCAAGAGAAGTTGCAGCTGGAAGGAAAATTGCAAGTTTACGAGTACACGTTGAAATCGCCCATCGGCCGGCTTCGATAATTTCGATTTTTACTCCCTCACACAGCAGTTGATAATAAGATGGTTCCGTATTTGGATTTGGCAGTGGGTTGCGTCACGGGAATAATGAACACCCAAAGTGTCATAGTATAGCTCTTTTGTATTACTTCCATGTTTCCGTAGGAAAATGAAGTAGGTACATATTATACTTTTTATTTTATTGTTTATTTATTTGTTTGTTTGTTTGTTTTTAAGCGGCCCATACACGTACAATAAATATTGCGAAAACTAGGGATTGTACAGTAAAATTGGACGTTCGTGGTTGTATTGATGGGTTGCACAATATAATGTACAACTAATTTTTATTCTGTAAACATCTGGAAACAAAATATCGCGCAAACGATATTGGCGTTTGTGCAATAAAATTGTACGTCTATGGACCCCTTTAAGTTGTAATGTGGAACGATAGGTTGATATGCCGGTGATCCCAATTTGCACATGGAAATAACCTAAAAGATGAAATGCATTATTATCAGCTACCACGAAAAGTCCCTTTTCTACATCATAAAAAAACATTTGATGATTTATTTGAGCTCGAAATTTGGGATTGATTTCGCCGGCTCAATATAGTTCTTCATCGTCTTCACTGAAGTGGGGCACTTCACTTCAACAACAAAGTCGCTGCCCAAAGCGTCAAAAGACGCTCCGAAAACCGGATGTTCTCGCCGAAGTAGTAGTCCACTTTTTTTTAAGAGGACTGGCGATGACGTGTGAAATTGTGTCCAATACCTTTGTTTCAAGTGATCGGCCTCTTTTCATAGCCGGCGTTTCGAACACTCGCCTACCCCAAAATTGAGTTGACCAGTGCTCCATCATCAGTTTTGCATTGGGCAGCCTCATAAATATTGGACGCTGTTATTCTCCCATAGCGAAGCTTGTGCCACACTTTGGAATTGCTTTGACCTTACGGTGAAGCGGCTCGCTTGTTTACACAGGTCCGGGCTCATTTTTGAACAGGCGAATTTCATGAAACCTTAGACCGATAGATTGCAAGCCTCTTCTTTGTAAATGGAGAAAAGATAGTGTAGCGAAAGAAGATCCATTTCGTTACTCTCAGTCATGGACGTCAGCATATTCACTATTTTCATATTTTTTCGATGCATTTATCAAATCTTCCATTAGAGTTTCTGGCGTCGATGGTAGTGGACATTTCACGTATTTCCTGCCACTGAATTCTTCGAGGGAAATGAATTTTTTGTCACCGACGCTTGATAGAGCGCTTTTCCGCCAGTAAGGCATGACGTCGGTTGGGGAAGGCTCTTCGCTTCTCCTATGAATCCAGAAAAGGAATGCCACCAGGTGTTTGCATCCTCCTGGATCATAAAGGGGAGAAAAATGAAAAAATTGCAATGGCTATTGGCTATAGGTATATTCCGACTATCTCCAGATTTTTTTTTAGGTTCATTTAATTCAAGCGCGTTTGCCAAAGTTTGGTTCTTTGATGCCCGAATAATTGTCAAAATAATCTGGGTGCTCTTAGGTACACACCTACTTTGACTCATCACTATTAATTTACCTCGAGAAGCAACGCATCCTAGACATCTCCCGTCCGTTACTATGTCATCTCTCTCGTTCAGTGTGACAGCCACTGTGTACGGTTCTCGATTGACCCTATGCTCGGGCGTAACTCGACCCACGATTTCGACAACATGGTCTTTTCTTTTCAACTCCACATATCCGACGCTTCGGTCACCGTACGACTTTCGAGACGATCTGAACCCACCAAAAATATTTAAGCAAAATGTTTAAATCACGGACGTGTCATTTTACAGTCTTCTAAGAAGGTAAACAAAGTGGCTCACCTAGCCAATTTCACTCCACGACCTTCCACGCTATCGTAATAAACGTTGTCCTCAATAAATTTGCATATTGCGAATTCCGATAATGACGGTAAATTAATTGTAGATGCCGGTTCGAAGCCATCCCGATGCGTTATTCTCGGCATATTCAATTTTTGATTAGACTTTTGTGACGAACAAGCAACGAAAATGGGGGAAAACAGGAATTTTGGAAATCCCTTGGAAGAAGAAATCAAACACAAGAAAGGCAAATGAAATAATATTAATGATGCGATGGTTGCCTGGCAACATCCTAAAAACACGGAAACCGATTCAGTTTGTTATGAGAGAGACGGAGAATGCAAAGGACAAGGACGAAAATAAACTAAATTACGTCACACCCATTTTTGGCGGGAAGTCAAATATCGCTATTCTCAATAATTAAAAAAAATATTTATAGTTGAAATAAATTTTTTTAACACTCATTTCTCAAAAAGTAAAGGTGTGTTCTATCAGAAAAAAATATTTTTGGAAAATGTGCAACTTCCTCAATAGCAAATAATCGGCGTTTCGCAAATGTCGTTGACATCGGCCAACATTCTTGTCTCTAAAGCGAGCCATTGAGGTCCACCTCCTCTTGTTTCGTGTCCACCGTCCGCTAAAAAAGTTTTGAGCGATCGCTGAAACCGAGCCAATGCGGTCACAAACGCATGAAACACTTGAATACCCGTTGCTGGATCGTCTGAATGAAAATCAGCTTTGATTTTCGGATTCCTCGAGCCGTCAAACGCAGTATCATCCAACTTGTTTGAGAATACTTGTTTCGTCCAACTTTAAATTATACTTTTTTTTTACTAAAAAACGCTCACGAGGCTATGGGCGGTCGGCGATTTTAACGATTTTCTCCAATGCTTTTATTTGAGCTGGTCGTGGTTTATATGAGTCTTTTAGACTGTTGTCAATCGCAAAATGCAGTCGGTTCTGGCTAAAACTCACCTAATAGGGAAGTGACGAACGTTTCGCGATGTCGTTAGTATCGTCTGATCTTCTCGAACGGAACTCTTATCCGTCGTTGCACTCTTTAGCTGCAGCATTTAGTGTTTGTGTTTGACTCAAATTCACCCTTCTCAAAGGTTAAGTAGACCTTGGAAAACTCGTTTGGCCAGCGACGGACTATATGCACAGGTTATTTTTTTTAAAAAAAGAATCCCCCCCCCCCCAATTTTCATGGCGCACCCCACGCCATTGCCCCCACCCACCCACCCCTTGTGGCCACCCCTGATCGTACCGTTTAAATCGTGAACGTATTATAATTTCCGAAAAAAATGCACACATTGGAAGGCTACACCGACTCTTTACAGGTAAAAGTGAGAGTTTATGATGAATAACTGCCCGTTTCATGCACGTTCATATGTTTGCACGGACAGTTTTCTGGGTGAAATTTATGGTTTTCTTCCAAATTCCAAAGCTTTTCGAGAAAAATTCCAAGTCACCCTCTCAGTCACTTTCTCGGGGGGTAAAATGACGACGTTTTTTTAGTGTTGTCTGCGGTAGAATAACCTTTTTGGTTAAAACATGCACTAAATCGTAGCAGTACAGGAGTCTATACGAAAGTCAGTCTTCCGGGTTGCGTCTTTTAAACGTGTTGGTTTCGGCTGTTCGCCATCTTCAGTGTTCATAGTTTCTGTTGTTAATCGTGTTTGTAGTTATTTTTTTTTTTTTATAGAACGATTCATGAATTAGACGTTTATTCACACATTTTTAACGTTTGTATAGCACCTTTATAACGTCTAGTTCAGCTATTAAGTTAGGCTAACTACAAACTATTAGTGCTGATTTTAGGGAGAGAGGTGCAGCCAAATATTCCGTATTAGAAGCATCAGTTTAAAATAACGTTCCACCACCGGCGTTTTAAGCGTATGAAGGAGAGAAAGAGAGAGAGAGAAAGAGTGATTTAAACAAAAAAAAAATCCATGGACTTACAAATCGGGGCCCATTTAGCATAAATCTCGAATTTTTCTTTGATGTGTGGACTTCGGAACAACTTCGGGGAAGAAGAAGAAAATCAACGCGTTCACCCCAAGGCGCGCGACGTTGGAATGATCACACACCCTTCAAAGATGGTCACAGGCGTACTGCAATTTTAAAAATTTGAATTTTTATATAAATAATACACACAAAATTAAAAATAATGTTAAGAAAAAAAAAGAAGGTGAAGACAAGATTGTGCTAAATTGAATGGTTATGGACGTCTTTCGAAGGAGATTTTCACGTCCACTATAACGCATAATAAAATAGACACCTGACAAAACATGGAAGTATACATAGGAAAAAAAGAAAAAAGAAATCACTTTCTCTTTCAATGACAGATGAATCGATTATCGCTTGAACATCCGTTGCAGTAGAGTGCAACGGATAAAAACACGTCTATGCTTCAGTCAAATGGCCTGCCTCGCCCATCAATAATTCGATAAAACATTCGATGAATGACAAATAGGGCCGCACAACAGAGAGAGTTTCACTACAATAACTTTCGACACTCTGGCATTTCTTTCAGGGCCTTCAATTTTGACGTCAATGGAGCTTTCTCGAAACAGTTGAAGATGTAATAACTGCAGCCCTCTTAAATTATAGGACCAGGGGGTCTACGTTCCCATTTAGAAATGGGAATAAATATTCGTTCTTTAAATTCGGTGAACCAAACGAAACAAAAAAAAAAAACGAAACAAAATCCAACTGAAAAATAAAAAGTTGCTTAGTCACTACGAAGGCTGTAGACCAAGAGGGGTTCTTGAAACGTGCTGTGAAATTGGATTTTCCTCAAAAGGGACCCAGCTCACTGCACCTCAAGATGGCTACTCATCCTTATAGGTTCCTCTCTTGAACGACGGTGAACCGAGGAAAACGATAAAGACGTGTCGACCAGTTTGTAGGGTCTTCCAGCAGTCGGCCGTGGTGTGGAAGAGAGAAGGGTGGGCTACGATGAATCGCGAATGGTGCCTCCCCTCCCCCCCCCCAACACACACACACCGCACTGCCACTGGGGCTTTTAGAAAGTTTTTCCCGCCGCCTTTTCTCTGACCCTCTGTGTAACTAGAATTTTCTCGCCATTCATCAGAGCAGTCGGTGTGTTCAAGTTCTTTAATAATAGAATGGTTCTGCACTTGTAACCAAGAGGGTCACATCATTGACGGTGTTCCACGGGGTGGTCCAGACAAGAGGAAGACTCTCCTAGTGGTAACTATAACGTGACCACATCTTAACGAAACCTTCAAAACGGGTTTAGCCGCCTTGTGAGCATGAGAGGGGGTGCAGGGGGTACTATAGGCTTGCTCAAACTATAATGAATAATTTTTGCTTTCAATAACCTCTAAATATGTAAAAAGTTCATGAGCCACCCAACCTTAACCTTTCTCCTAAAAAACATCAAGAAAATTAAACTGAAATGTAGAAAAAATCCATCGATGGAAGCAGAGCTCATCATCTTTATAAAAGCGCAAATGTGACTTCGAACTATCAAAACAAAGCCGATGAGTGAGTGGGGGGGGGGGTTCCAATTCAAGCGTTCCGCAGGTGCTCACAGCCGAGGCGCATTATAGATGCACGTGAACCTGGCGGCACACATATCACTAAACATGACGAAGATGACGCCATTCGTTTGTTTAGCCCAAATTTTCGTTTGTTTAGCCCCGCAAAATACAATTTTTTAAAAAAACAAAATGTGTGCCGCCAACTTCACGCAACGGCACACTTGACCCCAATCGTTTGTTTCGCTACATATTCGGACAGAACGTCGTTTGTTTACGTTTTTTTAGCCCAAATTTACGTTTGTTTAGCCCAAATTTTCGCTTGTTTAGCCCAGCAAAACATGTATTTATGAGAAAATACAACAGTGTGCCGCCAACTTCACGCAACGGCACACATGACCCCAATCGTTTGTTTCGTTACATATTCGGACAGAACATCGTTTGTTTATGTTTGCTTAGCCCAGCAAAACATGTACTTATAAGAAAATACATCATGTGTGTGCCGCCAACTTCACGCAACGGCACACATGACCCCAATCGATTGTTTGGCTACATAGTCGGACAGAACTTCATTTGTTTACGTTTGTTTAGCCCAAATTTATGTTTGTTTAGCCCAAATTTTCGTTTGTTTAGCCCAGCAAAACATGTTCGTATAAGAAAATACGTCATGTGTGCCGCCAACTTGCGGGAAGTTGGCGGCACACACGATTTATATTCTTATAAATACATGTTTTGCTGGGCTAAACAAACGAAAATTTGGGCTAAACAAACGTAAACAAACGATGTTCTGTCCGAATATGTAGCGAAACAAACGATTGGGGTCATGTGTGCCGTTGCGTGAAGTTGGCGGCACACAATTTGGTTTTCAACAAATTGTATGTTGCAGTGCTAAACAAACGAAAATTTGGGCTAAACAAACGTAAACAAACGATGTTCTGTCCGAATATGTAGCGAAACAAACGATTGGGATCGTGTGTGCCGTTGCGTGAAGTTGGCGGCACACATTTTGTTTTTTAAAAAATTGTATTTTGCATGGTTAAACAAACGAAAATTTGGGCTAAACAAACGTAAACAAACGAATGGCGCCATTTTCGTCATGTTTAGTGATATGTGTGCCGCCAGGTTCACGTGCATACATTATAGTAGAGTTTAAAATGCATGAGAGGGGGGGGTAGTAGAGGTAGAGTGTTGATCGCCCCATTTGGGAACACTTCGCTCATAACGTTGAAATAGAGCGGACGGGGGTCCACTAAAATAAACAAGGAATGTTAATTATTATTACGTAGCGCTCAATAATTCGTGGAGTTTTGTCAATTTTAGCCACGAAGTTGCTCTTCAGCAGAAAGCGTGGATTGGCATATTGTCAATTTTAGCCGCGAATATAAGCGTCTTTTCTCCATTTTTTACTGCGAACGCACTTTCTCAATTTTAGTCGCGAAGTTGCCTTCAGAAAACGCGAAACTCGAGAAAACGATTGAAAACGATCTGTATTGACCATACGATTAGCGTTGTTTTCAATTTTTCTCTTATATCTGCCCCTTGAATTAGCTCAATTTTCACAATTTTAACCGCAAAGTTGCTTCCAAAAACGATGAATTGGCGTTAGCCAATTTTCAACCTTGAATTTGCACTCTTCTCGATTTTTAGCCGCTATACATTATAATTAGCGATTGTTCAAAACTTTTAGCCGGAGGCTTTCCCCAATTTGTTGCCTTGACGGTTAAAATGCCCCGCAGTTGAGGGTCCGCCAAATTCAAAACTTGTATTGTAATGCTCGCGAAAACGTATTCTTAGAACAGAATTATACCAAAAGTATACCCGCCGGGGCAAACACAGTCCACAGCAGTGTGGATCAATCCTGTACACTTTGCTGAGGATCTAAAAACGCACGCCGCCAATTCAGCGAGGGCGGCGGCGTCTCGGCAAATGACATCAAAGCCGACTATTCGCGATTAATAAGTGGACAAATTCGCACTTTGAAAATGGCTCAACTGATGATGACCTGTTCCTTAAAAGTGTCTAATCTTAAAACCGTTCATCGCTCTAATCTTTAGACTAAAACTGACCATTTTGTCCCCTGAAAATATAGTCAAAGTGACTATTTACACTCTAAAAATGGCAAAAATAACTCTAGGCTTCATTGAAATTGCTGAAATTATTCGGTTATCGCCTTGAAAATTCTCAAACTGACTATCCGTATGGGCGCTGAAAATGGCAAAGCTCTCCCCCCACTAACGGTCTTAATCTAAAAATAGTAAAACTGGCCATAGTCACGACTCGAAAATCGCTCCAGCTGACAATTCGTGCCAAAAAAACTAGCCAAGCTTCGGACAATTTTTTGCCTTAAGGAGGAGTTCGACCCCCCGCCAATCGACGTAAATTACCGCCGTATTTTTTGCACCAATCCTGGACTTCAAGGACTCATTTAAATCTCTAGGAAATTCCGCACAAACGTATACGATCTTGCTTTCCTAAATAAGTCGTAGAAAAAGAGTGTGAATTTTCAAGGTAAAAGTTTATGGGCGTTTTACAGTTATGTTAGGGGTGAAATATGAAAAAAAGAAGATCGTAAGGTTGTGCGGAATTTCCTGAAGATTTAAATGAGCCCTTGAAGTCCAGGATTGGTGCAGAAATACGGCGATAATTTACGCAACGCGGAGTTGGCGAGGAATGATTGGCGGGGGGTGCAACTCCTCCTTAACAACAGCAAATTATAGAAGTTCACGATTAAAAAAGGGCAAAACGGATCGATTCGAGCCTTGAAAATGACTAAAATGGCAAGATCCAGCACTGTAAAAATGGCAAACTAGCCCTTGCGGCCCCCTAGAAATATAGTTTTACGGACTATTCTCGCCTTAAAAGTGGGAAAATATGTTATACGCGCATTGCATCAACTGGCAATTCACGCACCAATACTTAGTGGCAAACTAGCAAGCTCTGAAAATGGTCAAACTGATATTATACGCGCCCCACAGATACACGATATTCGCTCACTGGATGACTAAATCTGCTATGAGAGCCCAAGAAATGACCAAACTGGGTATACGTGGCCCATAAACGATAAATTACTGGTTTTCAGTATCCCGCCGTCCACATAGCGTTCAGCGCTTCCGCGTTTTCAGCCCAAAGAAGTTCCTCCTTAATTTCAGCCACGAAAACGAGTGACTTTTCAACAATTCTACCGTGAGCGAGCCCTTTTACTCAATTTTAGCCGTGAAAAGGCGGCTTTTCTTAATTTTTGCCTGCGAATATGACTTTGCATCGTGAAACCGGGAGTTGGTTCGTGATTTTTCGGTGAGTATTAGCCGCGAGAGAGCACATTTACTTAATTTTAATCGCGGATGTGCCTTTTTCAACCTTTTTTTTTTTTTTTAACGCAAGTGTTGTGTACTCTGACGTCACCAGCTCGTGTCTTCGTTCCACCTTATACCATAGTTTTTTTTACCCTTGTCCGACCGACAGAACATTACAATTTCCGAGCGGTTCCAGTTTCATAAAACCGTTCAAACGGACGCATTCGGTGGCTTGTTTTATAATTCGTCTCAAAAATCAGGCGAGGCACTGCAATTTCGGTACATTTTTAGATGAAGCGCTACGGGATCAATTAGTGGTTGGGTTACGGGACGAAAAAAAATACAAAATCGTCTTTTATCGGAAGACGAGTTGACTTTTCAAAGAGCTTGTCATCTCGCCCAAAGTTTAGAATCAACGTCCGAAGAGAACGTGGAAGAGATCCAGAGGCCATCGAAGCCACTGCTAATTGGCAAGGGAAAAAATCGTCGGAGGACAGCTCTAAAACAACGACAAACATCGTTGTTTACAGAGAGAACAAAGGGGTCCGGACATATTGGTGGGTGCGGTTATGGAAAGAATTCCCGCACCCACCAATATGTCCGTTGTGTATGAGACAAATTGGTGGGCGGTCATATTGGTGGATGGGAAAAATTCCCTCACCCACCACTTTGTCCGAAACACTTTGGTCATATTGGTGGGTGAAGCCACCAGTTTGTCCGTAGTGTATCGGACAAATTGGTGGGCCACCAGAATGTCCGGAGACTCCTTCGGACAAATTGGTGGGCCACCAGAATGTCCGGAGACTCCTTCGGACAAATTGGTGGGCCACCAATGTGACCGTAGTCGGTTCCGGACAAAGCGGTGGGTCCGCCAGTATGACCGAACCATCAGGAGTTCGATTTCATCTGAAAATGTCTTGAGTCGTGTCCCTACCAAATCAGTCAAATAATTGATAAATAAAACAAAGAAGTAATTATTTCCGAAAAACCTAGCGAACTTAAAATCCTACATTTCGCAATTCATTTCCTTTCAAAGCAGACGCGTATAGGCCTTGAATAGTGGTATTTTTCTGAAATTGTAGGTTAAGCTATCCGGGTTGTAGAGAGGGAGGTAGGTAATTAATACTCATTATGTGTTAAAATTAATTTTTTATCCTACTCGATGTGAAAACGCGTGCTTTCATGACTCGCAACTGTCATGAAATAGTACATTTCATAACAAGTGCGGAAAGTAAGAAATATCGTGCGAGTGTTGTTAGACGAACGAGAGCACATGATATTTCACTTTCCGACGAGTAATGAACGACTTTCTCGCACGACGATGAGGAATTTATAGGCAGGTGCTCATTCTGGAAATGTTATGGTATGAGAAACCCAAACACAGTGAACAAACCAACAGGCACAGACAGGAAGAGGAACCAGAAAAAAAAAACAAAAAACAATAACAATTAACGTCAAATCACAGAATTCAAGTTGAGACCTCCAAGAGAACATAATCTGTGGACAGCAAACATTGGTTAACTGTAAAAAAAAAAAAAAAAAAAAAAAAAAAGCCAAATCAGCTGTTCTCCTAACACACACCCGTGCCTTTTTCGTTTTTTCCGCACGGGTTGACGAAAACAGATACTTTCGATGGAGGTTTTCAGTGCGGTTCTCATCACTTCCTGTGCAAGTCGTGCGAAAATATGATTTTCATGCCTGAACATGTAAATTTTTGCCAAAATTTGTCACCAAGAATCGCTTCGGATAGCTATTGCATTTTGTTTCCTGTTCCTGCAGGGGTTTTTCTCGTTGCCACGCAACGCACCTCTCCTCACTCCTCCACACCGACCAACGTCGCTCTCACTCACTGAGGCGTTGTCGTTTGTCTATATGCACTTTTGTTTTGTATTTTGTCAAGTACAGATAGGTAAACGTTTTCTTTTTATTCCACCTTCCAGTTTCAAACTCAATACTAATTTATTAGTTTTTTTCCCCTTCTTGCGTAGGATAAAACATCATGTGTACGCCTCGGCAGAATGGCGTATTCTGGGCCTCGACTGCGTCTCGGCTGGCCACATTTTTTCTCGGCCCGGAAAAGTACGCCTTTCATGACAGTGGCGGCGGAAGTATTTTGGTTCAGGGGGGGGGGGGGCGAAAATTAAGGCGCTTCCCCCTTCCCTTCCACACGATACCCTACACTACCATCACTTCCTTAGTTTTCATCAATAGAAGGTGAAGTGTAGTGTAGTTCTCAATTTTAAGTAAATAGAAGAGGCAAGGTATTGTATGGAGGTGCCCAATAGTCTTGAATTTTCAGCATTTGGGGAATGATTTGAATGTGGTATACAACGGCCTGATTCTTGATAGGTTTTTGACTAATAATATTTTATTTTTATCCCACATGATACTAAAACCTAATTTTACGGCCGCAAATGAGTCCCAAAAGTGTCTCTTTTCATGCCTTGGAACTAAAGTATTTTTCAAGCGACATGCTCCGAAAGTAGTCATTTTCTGTACCCAAAAATTTCTGGGAAATTGACCATTACCGCACAGTGACATTCGAAAAATTTTCTGTACTAGTCCAGAAAATATTTTCCGTCCTAGTACAGAGAGTAAATGAACTCGGGTTATAACCTCGTTTAAGGTCTTCTTAAACTAAAGACACGAGAAGTCAGTAGTCAATTTGTCAAAGTCAGTTTTATCATTTCCTTGCTGTCGCGTGAAAAAAGTCGTACATCACTCGTAGGAAGGAGATTTACCTCGCCTCGCCCGCCGGGCTTGTAATGTAATGTACCGCGGCAAATTTTACGGCGTTTTAGAGCCACGACTTTAGCTCCTGCGTATACATATACTATTATTGATTTCTTAGTTGTTTTTTTGCCACAAGAATATGGCAAGTATTCGTTTTAAATAATAAACGATAATCATTCGTATTCAAATAAAACAGCAAAGTGTGGGAATGCAGGTAGGGGCATAACTAGAAATCCGGATCCGGGGTTCGGATGGGGGCCCCTGAATAGCTTGAAGATGAAAAATCGGGATTTTCAAGTAGTTAAGATGAAAACGAATGGATAAACTCGCTTGTAAAAGTGAGTAAAACGCTGATTCGCGGCTGAAATTGAGAAAAATTGCTGAAATTTATGGCTGTTAATATTAAGAAAAAGCGCTAGCTGACATTGAGATAACGCAAAATCACGAATTGTTGGGGCGAAATTAGGAAAAAGCGCTAATTTACGCAGCTAAAACTGAGAAAAGCGCTAATTCAAGGATGAAAAGAGAAAAACGCAAATTCGCGTCGTCTTGGAAAAAAAAACACGCTAATTTACAGCTAAAATTGTGATAAAGTGCTACAATTTAGCAACTTTCAAAATTTAGAACAAGCGCAAATTCACCGCTAAAAGGGAGAAAAACGCCAACTCAAGGATTCTCGGGGTAACATTGGGACTAAAATTTAGAAAAAGCGCTAATTCACGGGTGAAATAGTCAAAAACGCGAATTCGCGTCTAGATAAAAGTGGAGGAAAACTCAGCTAAGGTGTGAAAAATTACGATTTTACGGATAAAATCGAGAAAAAACGCTAAAAATCGTAGCTAAAATCAAGAAAATGTGCTAATTTACTGCTAAAATTGAGAAACAAAACGCTAATTCACAGCTGAAAATGAGAGAAAACGCCAATTCGCCAATTCTTAGGGTAACTTTAAGGCTGAAGTTGAGAAGCGCTAATTCACGCGCTAAAGATGAGAAAAACGATAATTCAAGGATAAAAAAGAGAACAAAGCGAATTCGAGTCTAAAAATAGAGAAACACGCTATTATGATAAAGTTTTACAATTTGGCAGCTTTAAACATTGGGAAAAAGCGCGAATTCACAGAAAACGCCAACTCACGGATTCTCGGGGCTGGGACTGAAATTGAGAAAAAGTGCTGCGATTCACGGCGTGAAATAGAGAAAAACGGTAATTTGCGTCTAAAAGTGGAGGAAAACTTTAATTCACAACTAAGGTACAAAACATTTCAATTTTGCAGATAAAATCGAGAAAAAGTGCTATAATTTCCAGCTAAAATTAAAAAATGTGCCCATTCACTGCTAAATTGGGGGTTAAAAGGCTAATTCACAGCTGAAATTGAGAATACCCCAACTTGCACATTCTTGGGGACTTTGGGAATAAAATTGAGAAAAAGCGCTAATTCAAGCGGCTAAAACTGTGAAAAAGCGCTAATTCGAGGGTAATAAATAGAGAAAAACACGAATGGGTTTTTTTTGTAATAGAGAAAAGCGCGAATTTACGGCTTAAATTTAGAAAAATTGCTAATTTGCGGATAAAATTGGGAAAGAGCACTTAAACGCTACCTAATTTGCGGATTCTTAAGGCAACTTCACGGTAAGAGCTTGTAAAAAGCGCCGATTCGCAGCTAGAAAATGAGCTAATTCGCGGGAAAAATTGAGAAAACGCACTTTAGAGGCAATTTCGTGGCTAAAATTGAAGAAAATGTATACTTCAAAGCTGCAAAAAAGTATATTTACGGTTTAATTAGAGACTAAAGGGCCTCCTAGAGATTTCCGCCCTGGGCCCCGGACAAGTGTTGTTCCACCACTGGATAGCGGTGATCGCATAACAAAACAGCGGGTTTGATGCCCCCAGGGTAGAGATGCCCGGTGCGCACCGCACACGCCGCACGCCCCTTGCTACGCCTGTGCTTCATATTGCTTAAATTTGGGCCTCGATCAACTGGGCCGTCATTGACTCGTCGATCAACACCAAAACAGTACGTTTTAATTGTTTAATATTAGCTGGGGGTTATCTTAACAATAGCATTTTCAGCATTCACAGCCGACGCCTGCGACTTCGGTCCATCCAGAGATTTTAGTTTTTTCAGCAATAAATATTTTCTTCTTTTCTTTCTTTTTTTTTCGCCCTTGTTTTACATTAAAAAAAGGGAGTGGTCCTCCGATTTTAATTTTCTTTTTCTTTTTTTTTCTCTCCCTTTTCATCCAACTATTGCAAGTAGTATCGCAACTTAAGGCAGTTATAGATGTATAAGATTTTCCCTCACTATAACAGCACACATTGATGGAGGGTGAATTCCATCTCAAAGCCGCCGATACACGCTATATTAATTCGGTATAAGACTGCGGTTTCAATGCAAACAATTGCGTATAATTCAACTGTCTTCAGCATCTAATTCGAAAACGTCGAATTTGAATTTGCACCTAGCATCACGAATCCAACACAACGTTCATTAGAATAAGAAACGTTGATGAAATGTTAGTTTAGAGTGCCAGACGGTTTTCACAAAATGAGCAATCCACTGACTTTCACAAAGCAGGTACATATGTTATTCGCAATGGCCAAATTTGCCCATTGCCCGAAAAATGTACCCACAACGCGTTATGGGCAGTGTGAAATGCTCACAACGCGTCGTGGGTAATTATTTTATTAAAAGCGCGCGTGCTTTTACCGCGCTCGTTATTTGACGAATACCAGCGAGCATAGATAAATAATACTTGGAGGGAGCGAAAACGAAAGCAAAAATTCATATTTCACATCTATGCAGAGACAGCATGCAACTAGGTGAAGAAGAGAATACCATTTTTTTTTTTTTTTTTTTGCCAACAATTAAGTTATTTTTACCTTTCCCCGCCCATCAAAATGCATGATCGGACCTTTTTTTTCTTCTTTTGATCGGACACACGAAGCTACTGAAAAGAAACCAAACTGTTTGGAAACTTCAGTCACTACCGTGTGTGGAGCCTTGTCAAATTACATGGAAGAGACTCAAAGGTGACTGGTTTGTAACTCAAGTTTCCAACCAGTTTCTTTTCAGTCGCTCCGTGTGTAGACGGGCTTAGTGAATAATTTCTGAGATAATCTGCATCTGCCTACTACGAAAGAATATTTATTTTGATGACAAAACAGGTGAATTTTTTGATCAACACCTTAACCATCAGCAATTTATAAAGCCCTTATAGGCCTCTCAAATTTTATCCAAAGTGATAACATTATACAAGGCACAGGTTTGAAAGGAAATAAATTGCGAAATGTGTGCCTCACTCACGTTCACTAGGATTTTATGTTCGCTTGGTTTTTCGGAATTGATTACTTCTTTGTTTTATTTATCAATTATTTGACTAATTTGGTAGGCACACTCAAGACATTTTCAGATGAAATCGAACTCCTGATGGTTCGGTCATACTGGCGGACCCACCACTTTGTCCGGAACCGACTACGGTCATATTGGTGGCCCACCAATTTGTCCGATACACTACGGACAAATTGGTGGCTTCACCCACCAATATGACTGCCCACCAATATGACCGCCCACCAATATGACCGAAGTGTTTCGGACAAATTGGTGGGTGAGGGAATTTTTCCCATCGCACCAATATGACCGCCCACCAATTTGTCCGATACACAACGGACATATTGGTGGGTGCGGGAATTTTTTCCATTACCGCACCCATACCAATTTGTCCGCCCACCAATATGACAGCGACTCGCATAACAAAGCCGCTTCTCGGAATTTTTTGGGAAAGACAAACCAATTCCAGTCATGGCCTCTCCTCGCATCATTCGCTGGTGTCTAGCATATAATTTCACCTGCCTGGGCTAACCGGCTAATTATATACCGTCTATAATTTGCGGAATCGCATTTTAACAGAATTTCACGTAAATCATCCTGGGCGTTGTTAGAATGAAGAGCTTGGCACGGTCTTATTGCTGGTGGCCGAGAATGGATTCTGACATCGAAGAAGTTGTCGAAAAAATGCTCAACGTGCCAGGAAACGCGGCATGCGCCGCCTATATAGCAGATCCGGTTCCTTGGTTTCAAAACTGGAGTATTAAAGGTAATAAATGGGAAAGAATACATATAGATTTAATGGGACCGTTTCGAGGAATGATGTTCTTAATCTTTGTCGACGCGTATTCTAGATGGCTAGAAGTTGCCAAAATTTCGTGCCAAAATCATCGACCTCAGAAATTTTAAGCAAGCTGAGGCAAATTTTTGCTACCCGCGGCATTCCAAAAATTCTCGTGTCGGACGGACAATGGCGCATATTTTACGTCTGAACAATTCCAGACGTTCTGCACTAAAAACGGCATTCGTTACATTTTCACACCGGCGTTACAACCCCAAAAGTAACGGTCCAGTTGAACGTTACGTACAGACTACAAAAGAGGCGCTCAAGAAATCGGAACCGGGGACGCCTATCGATATTTCCCTATCACGCGTTTTATTCGCTCAACATACCAGGAAAGATTCCAAGTCAGTTCGCGCCAAAACAACTTCCGGGGCCATCTTTTTGCTGTCGGGTTTTTACTCTGGTTCTCGTGTGCTTGCCCAGGGTTATGTCGAAATGTGATCTTTTTATTCTTTACTCCGTTTATCGTGAAATTATTAAAGTATTGTTTGTTTGGTTCTAATTTTGCTACCACTTTACTACATTTGGCGACGAGGTCAAAACAATGTCGGACAACGGAGAGGATCAGAGCGAAGCAACGGTAATTATTCATTCTTCCTCGACTGTGGGCTTTTTACCAGAATTTGACCCTGCGAATGATTGGGAAATTTACCATGAGCGAATGGAACAGTATTTTATTGCGAACAGAGTCGAAGAAACGCGCAGAGTTGCCGTTCTTCTAACCGTTATCGGAATTCGAACGTACACAATTTTGAGATATCTTTGTGACCCTCAACTACCGAGTAAATTGAGTTATGACGAGTTGTGTGCCAAACTTGCTTCGCAATTTTCCAAAAAAGTTTCGCTTTTTCGGCAACGCGTGTCTTTCTACGCTTTACGCCAACATTCGGCAGAGACGATCAATGAATGGTACGTACGCATAAAAAATGCGGCCATTCTGTGCAAATTCGGTGAGGCTCTTGAAGATAAAGTTCGAGACAAATTCGTCACGGGGCTCCTTCCAGGAAGGATTCTTGATCGCCTATGCGAAGAGGAGCCTGCCAGGCCGCTCAATGAGTTACTCGAGGTGGCCTTACAGAAAGAGGCTTCGTTGTTGGAGAACAGTTCATCAACTGAACTTAATCGCCTTTCTCGGCGACCAGCGGCCAAAACGAAGATCAATTCATCGTCGACACCGTCTGATCCTGGCAGACGTTTCTCAGGACCAACGACAAAATCTCAGGGACGACCACCGCAGAGTCAACAAGGACGATCACCGAGACCGGCGCAGACTCAACAAGGACGATCATCGGGACCGAGCGACTCGAAGAAGGCGCTTTGCTTTGCATGCGGACGAAGTAACCATGATTTTTCTCAATGTGGATATAAGAAGTATCGATGCAAAAAATGCAATAAGGTGGGGCATTTAATGGATGTATGCAGGGATAAGAGTTTCTATTTGGAAAATAGTGCGGACGACTCAGTCGTCGACACTTTTTATACGGAAGTTTGCTCAATCGTAAGAAAGGGAGTTAAGGGGCCATGGGTAACTACCTTAATCGTCGGCGGGGTGCCGGTGGAGTTCGAAGTTGACTCAGGTAGTGGAGTATCCATCCTCCCTGAAAACGTTTTTTCCGAATTTTTTTATGTTCCTTTACAGCCATCTGACCTAATTTTAAAAACGTATAGTGGCGACTCCTTCGCTCCAAAGGGTTCTTTTTCCACCACGATCAAGTTTAGAAACAA
This sequence comes from Corythucha ciliata, assembly GCA_038030265.1. Classification (NCBI taxonomy): domain Eukaryota; kingdom Metazoa; phylum Arthropoda; class Insecta; order Hemiptera; family Tingidae; genus Corythucha; species Corythucha ciliata. The sequence continues at coordinate 2,921,052 of CM075943.1, read as the reverse complement.
AACGGTTACAGCCGATTTGATTGTCGTACCTCACGGTCCTAGACCGCTAATGGGACGTGATTTGATGGAGCTTTTCCAGGTTAAATTTTCAGAACTCCATTGCTTGTCAGGGTCCGCTAAGCACATTGGATTGAATAAGATTCTTGAAAATTTTTCTGACCTTTTCTCTTCAAAGTTAGGCGAGTATAAACTCGCGAAGATCGAACTAGAAATTGATGAAAATGCGAAACCTGTCTTTTGCAAGCCTAGGCCGATACCATTCGTATTCAGAGAAAAGGAGTTAGAAAATCTTGAAAAAAATGGTGTCATCACCAAAGTGGACCACACCGATTGGGGTACGCCACTGGTCCCAGTTCCGAAGGCAAATGGGGGTATTCGCCTGTGTACAGATTATAAAGTCACGGTAAATAAATGGTTAAAGGACGTAAATTATCCGTTACCGAGAATTGAAGAGATTTTCGCTGCCCTCCAAGGGGGGGGGGGAACATTTTTCAAAATTGGATATTTTAAACGCTTACAATCAGTTAACGCTCGGGGATAAGACAAAAAAATTGGTTGCCTGGAGCGCTCATAAAGGGCAGTTTATCGTGAATAGGTTGCCCTACGGCACTAAACCAGCATGCTCAGTTTTCCAAAGGGAAGTTGAAAAAGTTCTCCAGGGCGTACCTGGCGTAGTAAATTTTATGGACGATATTGTCGTTACGAGGAAAAATCGGGCCGAGCATGTAGCAAATTTAGAACGTGTATTTGAACGTCTGCAACAGGCAGGATTTACATTAAATTTAGCGAAATGCAGGTTTTTCCAGCCCGAGATTAAGTACTTAGGGCACATAATTTCAAAAGAGGGATTGAGAAAGGGCCATTTTGGAAGCCCCGGCACCAGTAGATGTAACATCGCTGAAATCTTATTTGGGCCTTATCCAATATTATTCACGTTTTGTTCCGAATATTAGTAGGTTAACCCAACCTCTTTTAAGCCTGCTTAAGAAAAATGCAAAGTTTCATTGGACTGCCGATTGCCAAAAAGCATTTGAAAATTCTAAAACCGTTTTAGCATCGGATGACATACTCGTTCATTTTGATCCAAACAAGCCGATTCGCCTGGCTTGTGATGCTTCAAATTCAGGCATAGGGGCAGTACTGCTGCATGTATTTCCCGATGGTTCAGTAAAACCGATAAGTTTTGCTTCTAGGACGCTAAATAGTGCGGAATCACGGTATTCCGTAGTGGGCCAGAAATTTGAAATTGTGTCGGACCATAAGCCTCTCGAAACACTTTTCGGCGATAATTCCAGGCTGCCTCAAATGGCAGCTGGTCGCATTCAAAGATGGGCCGCATATCTTTCCGAATTTGATTACACTTTTAAAAATATCAAGGGAACTTTAAATGTTTTTGCGGACGCTATGTCACGATTGTCCATGCCTTGCGAGGAACCAGTATCAGTTCAGACTGAATACTTGGATTTTTTGGAAGATAGTCCACCAGTTGATTTTAAACTGTTGAAAACGGAGACTGCGAAAGACCCTTTGCTTAGTAAAATAATTTATTATTGTCGGAACGGCTGGCCTTCAGAGTGTCCTGAGAATATGAAGTCTTTTTGGAGTAGGAAGGTTGACCTTTATGAGGAAAAGGGGATTGTTTTGTGGGGTTACAGGGCCGTTATCCCTTTGTCTTTGCAGAAAAAACTTCTGGAAGACGTCCATTCTACTCACATGGGAGCATCGCGCATGAAAGGCTTAGCTCGTTCGTATTTCTGGTGGCCCAGTTTGAACTTACAAATAGAAAATTTGGCCAAAGGTTGTAGCAGTTGTCAAGCGTTTAGTCCGGAACCACCGAAATCACCGCTGTGTAAGTGGCCAGAGGTTAGTGAGCTTTTTGAAAGAGTCCACATAGATTACTTTGGACCGTTCCAAAATAAAAATTTTTTCGTGTTAACCGATTCTTATTCTAAATGGTTAGAAATTTTCGAAGTTACCAAAGTTGACACAGATACAACCATATCACTGCTACAGGATGTTTTTTGCTGTTTCGGTTTGCCTAAAATGATTGTTTCAGACAATGCATCTTATTTCACAGCAAAATTCAAAGAATTTGAAAGAATTTTTTAAAGAATTTTGCTCTAATAATGGCATTCAATTGATTCATCCTCCTCCATTCCATCCCGCCAGGCGGTGCGGCGGAAAACGCAGTTAAATCGTGCAAGAGTGGGTTGTTAAAAATGTTGCATACAAACAAGACCTTATCCATTCAGTCCCTCATTCGACGTTATTTGTTTTTGTATAGAAATACCCCCCATTCTTCGACAGGAATCACGCCCTCGGAGCGTATGATTGGTCGTGTAGTTCGAAATCGTCTGACGCTTTTATCGGATTCGTCGAGCAAACAAATAAATTCCAATTTGGATCAACAAAAATACTTTGGAGGGAAAAGGTCGGTGGAATTTCAGGTAGGAGACTTAGTTCTCGCCCGCAGTTACTCAAAAAACTGTTACAAATGGCAGAAAGCCAGGGTTACGAAAGTTCTGGGAAATCGAATTTGTGAATGTAAGGTAGTGAGTTTGGATTTAACCTGGAGACGACATTTCGATCAGTTATTAAAATTAAACGTTTTGGAGGAAGAAGGACGCCCTTCCTCTCCTTTACCCGTCCCGAATAATACCTCCTCAGAACCTGAGTCAATGGAGACTCTTTCGGATATTTCTTTGAACCGAGGTGCACATTTTAAACAAATTGGTCCTTCTGACCATAGTGGGGACAAAATCGATAAGACAAACCCTTATAAAAGAAACAAGAAACCCCCGGCTTACTTGAAAGACTATGCTTGAATTGTATTTTTCATTTTGATGTTTCATTTTTGTATTTTTATTGTCATATACTGTGCTTGTTTTTGTTTTGGGCTATTTCAGCAGTTTCAGTGATTAATATTTTCATTGTATAATTTTTTTTTTTTTTTCTGATTTTATAAAAACAAAAAAAAATGAGGGGGGAAGAATTGTGATAAATTTATAATTCGCGCCAAAACAACTTCCGGGGCCATCTTTTTGCTGTCGGGTTTTTACTCTGGTTCTTGTGTGCTTGCCCAGGGTTATGTCGAAATGTGATCTTTTTATTCTTTACTCCGTTTATCGTGAAATTAATAAAGTATTGTTTGTTTGGTTCTAATTTTGCTACCACTTTACTACAGGGTCGTAACATTCGAACGCCATTGGACCTCATTCTGGAAAAATTTGAAACGGCGAACGACGCGTCAAAGCCTTTAAACGAGTTTTCAATCATCACGAAGCGATTTATGTAAGAAATTATTCGCCAGGCTCGACCTTGTGGTTACCGGCGAGAGTTGTAGAAAAGACAGGAGCAGTGACCTACATTGTGGAAACGATGGATGGTAATCGTTTGGTCAGACACGCCGACCAAATTCGGAAGCGAGTTGTCACGCTGCCCCAGCCTCAAGAATCAACCGTATTGACACCAACTACGGCGCAACTCGTCAATCCTCCATCCACGTCCCGATGCCAAACAACTCGACAAGAGGAAGCCGCTATTACGGTTTCGACTTCTGCATCAGCATCATCACCGAGAGTAAATGATTTTTTTTTTTTTTTTTTTTTTTTTTTTTTAATAATACAAACTTTATTGCAAAATGATTTTTACATTGCAGTTGTGCCACCAATATATGAAATATAGTAGGTACATAAATATCCTAATTAACATGAAGCATGATTGGAGGTTGTAATCCAGTGATTGTCCTCCCTAGTTACAAAATTAACATTGTGGTAAGTAACGCGTATACATAAATTAATTAATTAACAATGACATTAACAGATTTATTGTCGTCACAGAAAGTCTTGAGGTCTTTTACGTTTTAAACGACGATGATTTTGGGGAGGAGGGCCGTTGTTGCAGAGATCCACGAGAAGTGTATTTGAGTGTTGTCTCATTGATGAGTGGAGATTCGAGTACGTGGTTTTTAAGACGGAATCTATTTCTGGGATGTCCAAATCAGCATGTAAGGTAGAATTACGTACGTACCATGGTGCGTCCGTGATGATTCGTAGTACTCTGTTTTGTGTGGTTTGGATACGTTTCAAATGAGAATTTGCAGCGGAGCCCCATATTCCACACGAGTACGTCCAAATGGGGCGGATTAGAGAAAGGTATATTAGTCTTTTGGTGTTTAGGCTTAGTGAGGATTTGCTTCCGAGTAGGCTTTTGAGCTGTTTTATTCTATACCGTATCCTCCGAACAAGCTGCTCTACATGGTCTTTCCAGGTCAATTTCCTATCCATAGTCAGTCCTAGATATCGCACAGTCTCTTCAGTCGGGATAGGTTCATTGTTTTACATGATTAGAGCGGGAGCACTTTGTCTGCGTCGGAGCGTGAAGTTGATTAAGGCAGACTTGCTGGTATTCATTACCACTCTCCATTTGCGACACCAGTTTTCTATTAACCGTGCGAAGTCTTGAACAGTTTCCACCGCTTGTACGTGATCGTCCGCTTTGCATAATGCCGCCACATCATCCGCATAGTGTGCTATTGTGAGTCGATCGGAGGTGGGGAAGTCGCTCGTATAGAGTAAATACAAAAGTGGTCCTAAGATGCTACCTTGAGGAACGGAGGATTCTATGAGCGCCGAGCTAGATACGGCTCCCCGACATCTCACAGAGAAAGTTCGGCCGGATAGGTATGACAGCAGGATTCTGTAATATGTGTCGGGCAGATGGGGTTTCACTTTTGATAGGAGGCCCGGATGCCATACCTTATCGAACGCCTTTTCGGTATCAAAGAACGCCCCCAGGCATACCTTTTGTTCCTCATATGTTTCTAATATTTCTTCGATTACTCTGTGCAGCTGCTGGGGACAGGAGTGCATCTCACGGAATCCGAATTGAGTAGGCGGGATGAGTTCGCCAAGATAATGTATCAGTTTTGGGAGAATTAGCCGTTCTAGTATTTTTGCTAGGAGTGGAAGCAAACTTATAGGTCGGTAGCTTTTTGGGTCATTCTGAGGTTTGTTAGGTTTTTTCATCATTACTATTCGGGCATGCTTCCAAGAGTGGGGGATGTGGGTAGTTCTGAGAATACCATTGTAAATTTGGGTTAATAGGACTATGCTTTTTCTAGGTAGAGCCTTCAACAGGGGTTGGGTAATGCCGTCATGTCCAGGAGCTTTTTTAGTGGGAGATCGCTTAATAGCATTTCGGACTTTAGCTGGAGTTAAGAAATCGCTGAAAGGGCTTAAAGGGAGGGGTTCTTCTAATCTGTTTTGTACTTCGTTGGAGAATGTGGGGTCCCGATCTATATTTGGCTGGAACTGAGTCCTCAGCATGTCCTTGAATAGATTGCATTGCTCTTGTGGGGAGCTATACCATGTCGTCCCCACTTTCAGCGGTGGTATGTTAGAAAAGTCTTTGGTTAACTTCTTCGTATGTTTCCAAAGAGATCCATCTTCAGCATTGAGGTGGCTGATTGTTTGTTGAGTTGTTTTATCATTTTCATTTTTTAACGCTTGTTTTAGTTCTCTAATGGCTCGATTGTATTGAGTTTTATGGGGTGGATATCTTGATTGTTCCCACTGTCTTCTACATGCATTTTTAACAGCTAGAAGTTGCGAAATGTGGGGACTAGGAGAAAACCTTTTACAAGTAGTAATGGTTCTTGGGGTATGTGCCTCTCCTGCCGCTATTTGTATGTTCCGTGTGAGTAACGAGACGGCTGTATCAATATCATTAGGGGTTTTGAGTGGGATTTGAAGATCTGTGAGTTCATCCATGTTTTCTGTAAATCGTTTCCAGTCGAATGGGTATTTAATTAGTCTGTTTTCCATAGCCGTAGCTTGATTTTCTATGTGCAATGTTGCCATGACGGGGAAGTGATCAGAGCTCAGTTCGTGTACTACTCGGATATTCGTTAGTTTATGGCTGATAGATTTGCCGATGTAGAAGTCCAGCATATCAGGCGTTGTTCCACTGTCAGGATAATGCGTGGGTTCCATCGGAAAAAAGACATCTATGTTGTTCTGAGTTATAAGGTCACTGAGGACTCTACCTCGAGGATTAGCCGTTTGGGAGCCCCATCGTGGATGTTTACTGTTAAAGTCGCCGCCAAGTAAGAAAAAGGAGCGCATTTCATGAATTATTCCCATAAAATCTGCAAAGCATAGTCTGTTACTCGGCGCTGAATAAAATGATCCAATCTGTATAGTGCTATACGCTAATCGTAGTTGTATTCTGCTTACTTGAAACTCATTCTCTTTTATGGCTGGCAATTCATCGAAATTCAACCTGCTGTTAACTATTATGGCAGAGCCACCCTTTCTGGTCCCACTTGGATGATCTGATCTAATTACTTTGTATCCTGTAAAGTGTAGTTGATGTGCTATTCCAAGTTTTGTTTCTGTCAGGAGTAATATGTCTACGTTATACATACGTAGGAACAGCTTCAATTCATGGTACTTATTGTTGACTCCTCTGCAGTTCCATGTGCAAACAGTGAGGGAAGGGTGGTTAGCGTTGTTGATCATCGCTTATTTATTAACGCGGGAATGATTTGGGTGAAGGTTTGAATCAGGGGCAGGAGTAATGAGATGAGTTGGTCGATCTTTGCCATAAGAGTATCAAGAACGTTAGTTGGCTGAACGGTAGTCGCTGGTGTAGGCTGATAGTTTACTGCATTTGAGTATGATTTCCTTTCTATGAATGTGGTCGATTTTGGGGGCTCCACTTGTCTAGGTAGGGATGGAAAATTTTCATTGTTAATAGTGGCGGGGGCCACTGGCGTTTTGATTGGTTTCACATTGTTTGTAAGTGATTGCATTATTTTATGGCGGGAGTTCTGTAGGTTTTTGTGAACTGGGCAACCTTTATAGCTAGCAGCGTGTTGGCCACTGCAATTGACACATTTAGGCGGGGCTTCTGCTGGCTTTGTGCAATTTTTGGTATCGTGAGTTCCCTCACATTTGACGCATCGTGGGTTTTGATTGCAATAATTTTTGGTGTGGCCAAATCGTTGACACTTCATGCATTGGGCTACTTCCTTTTTTGGTTTGGGAGGTTCTACTTTAATTTTTGCATAATATAGTGAGGTGAGATCGAATATTTTTGAATTTATTGGGTTCGGTTTCAAATCCAGGAAGAATAGCGGGAGCGGTGACTTTGTTACAGGGTGATAAACTGGTACCATCTGAACTGGCTCGTAACCCTGAGTTTTAAGTTCTTCCATCATTACGGTCGGGTCACTGGATGGGTGTAAACCGCGTACTACAACCCTGAAGTTTCTTTCCGATCGAAGTTGGAATGAGTGAAATTCTGCTTTAGAAGATGTTAGAAAGTTTTGTAATTTTCGGTAGTCCTCAACGGTTTCAACCGATATTTTAACTTTATCTCGAATGGTAACATGTTTGATCTTATCTATGCCTAAATCACGAACAGTTTTTAGAATTCCATTTATGTCATTTACATTACTGATGTAAATAGGCGGAGGCAGTTTTGGTTTTTCAACGGTTAACTGTTCAACTTGCATTTCATTTTTTTCGTTTTGAGTAGTTATATGTGCGAGTGGCTCGAAACGGTTAGTCGAAATAAATAATGATGAGGTGTCAATCTTACGTTTTTTCTTACTTGATGAACTTGATGAATTTTCTTCATCATCTCCCATTGCGGATAATGTAGATTAGGTGTGTTGTGTCTCAGATAACGTCGAAATGAAATAATAACGCCGATAAAGTCAGATGTAGGCGATATGAAAGTCCGATTACGTCCCACCGCACTATTCGAAAGGTAAACAAAGAACAGCGATAAGGCACGGAGAGATGTTAGCTCGTCGGGGAACCGAACGCGACTGCCGATGATCCACCACTAGTCAATCTACCAAATGATGACAACGCTCTCGGGAATGGCCCAGAACCAGTTTCGATGATCAGGCCAACAAAGGGCGAACAGTTCGCCCGTATCATCTTCGCGATTTTGTGACGTCGTAAATTCAGTAATTTCTTTAATTTTTTCAAAATTAAAATAATTTTTAGGGGGGGGGGGGAAATGTTGTGTACTCTGACGTCACCAGCTCGTGTCTTCGTTCCACCTTATACCATTGTTCGGTGTGATGCCACGTGCTTTGTTATAACTGTGGGGTTATATTCTAGTTTGTTTTTCTAAGTTGTGCTTTCGTTTAATAAACCAGTCAATCAACAATAAGATGGCGGACGGTGCGGGAAGTTGTTTCGCGTGCTCTAAAAACATTACACTTTCTGACCTCACAATCGTTTGTAGTGGAAATTGCGCGTCTTCTTTTCATGTTGCGTGCACTGGACTTTCAAGACAAGCTGGAAAACTAATTTCAGAAAATGTCGGTATCATAATTTTGGCTCTGCCCTTCATGCAGGCCGGAAGATCCAACGCCGTTTCTTCGTTCTCCGCCACCGGGCTCTTTACCACAGGAAACACAACGTAAAGACGAAGTTTCATTGCTGAAAGATGAGTTCTATCGCTTTTAGTCTGACATGTCGGGTAAACTTGACAAATTAATGAACTATTTTCAAAATTCTGCTTCTATGAGTCACGTACGAGGTGCAAAGTCCACTGAAAAACGCAATGTAATTAAACAAAACCCAACGGCATCGGAACCTACAACGGGCCAAGAAGAACATAATTCTCCCTCACTCTAGCGGCAATGATAGTGGCGTTGTTCCAGCCTTTTGTAAATCAGCTGCAGGTATCGATGGCAACTCAGAACAAAGGCTCTTCGCTGATGTGCTACAAAGGAAAGTCCAAAGGGATTTCAAGATAGCTGGTCCTTCACTAAGGACTCAGACAGGAAAGGAAAAGCGAAAAAGAGACGGAATAATTGCTGTGGGCGCAAGTACCGCAGACAGCAGCGCGATTTCTATCGTGCCGAGACAAAAAGCGGTTTTTGCTACACGTTTTCATCCTTCGACTAAGATATCACAAATAAAAACTTTGTTGGAACCTCTAAATTTCAGTGATGTAGTTATCTACGAAGTTCCGACCGAAAAGAAATATTATTCATCCTTCCGTATAGTCGTACACGAGAAAGACTTCGACTGGGATTCGCTTCCAGGAGATTGGGAGAGTAAACGAACTCGCTATTGAACTTCACTGCGAAATGAGCTGCATAAAATTGATTGATTTTGATGTCTTTATTCTCGTAATTTACCGTTCGCCGAATGGGAACTACGAAGTGTTCCTCGACACTGTAGGCGATGCACTAGACTTCTTATCGCGCCACGGAAGCCATATAATAATAGCAGGCGACTGGAATGTGCACTTTGATCGCGACGAATGCAAAGAAGTGAAGGATTTGGAAGACATCTTAATCTCTTCGCATAAACTAAAAAAAGAGATAAAGGAACCAACGAGGCCGGTAGGAGGTCATTGCCTCGACAACATATTTACTTCTATCAAAACATCTCAATCCCGGGTTCTCAATTTCCCTTTTTCCGATCACAACATCTTGTATTGGGAGTCTACTGATTTACCTTGCAACATGCAGAAAAAGGATAGTTCCCCAAGAAGAATTTATAGCTCAAAGAATCTCGACCAATTTACAAAATCTTTGATGAATGAGGACTGGGAGGGTGCACTCGCAGGGGGCGACCCAGAAATTATGTTTAATACTTTCATGGGAAAGTTTAGCTTAAACTACGAATACTGTTTCCCAGTAAAGAACGTAAAATTTGGGAGAAGGAAAAATGCTGTTGGAACTGCATGGTTCTCGCAGGAGCTACAGGATCTGAAGGATAAAATCCTGAGATTGTCGAACGTAGCCGAACCTTCTGAAAATCACCAACAGGAGCTCAAAAATCTAAAGCGCGACTACAAAGTCAAGATTCGAGCGGCTAAGATCAAGTCTTGCGACGACTTCATAACCAAGTCTCCAAATATCAACAAAGCGTGCTGGGATCTGATCCGAGATGAAACCAATATGAACAGAACTCACTCACCCTGTCAATTCATGCCAGACGATTTGAACGAGTATTTCGTTAGCATTGCGGACTCTCTCCTTCCGAAAATGAACGATGATCAGCTCAACTTACCCCGAGAAACAAAATCGAAGACTATGCATAGAAGAAAGTGTGGAAAGTCGTTTTTTCTCCTACCTGTGACCGAAGATGAAATCATTTGTGGGCTGAAGAACGTAGTATCCGAAGATGTGTACGGAATCTCTACGAAGGTAGTTAAACACGCTCGTCCTGCTCTAAAGCGCCCTCTTGCGGCTATCCTCAATGTGGTTTTTGAAAAGGGTGTCTTCCCGACTAAGCTGAAGACAAACTTAGTCATTCCTATTCCTAAGGGGAGAGCCGAAACACGGCTAGATCATTACAGACCTATCTCGATAATTCCGGTATTTGCGAAAATATTTGAAGTTGGCGATGCACAAAAGATTGCTCTCATACCTGGAAAGTAATGACTTTTTCTGCAACAAGCAATTCGGCTTCAGGCGCGGTAGAGGCTCTGTCGACTGCGTGCTGGCGATGCTTGAGGAAATGGTGTATCCTGCCCTGCAAAACGGGAACCTCACGGGTATCACCCTATGTGACCTTTCTAAGGCATTCGATACCCTTTCTCACGATGTTCTCCTGTCGAAGCTCGGAGATTGCGGGGTACGAGGGACACCGCTACGCTTAATAGAAACGTATATCTATCAGGAAGGTCGCAAATAGTGAAGATCGGAAAGGAGAGAAATCTGAATGCCGTTCATTGCGACATGGGAGTTCCCCAGCGCTCCATCTTAGGTCCACTTCTCTTCCTCGTATACGTGAACGACGCGCCGGAGGCTAACGAGGCATCGATTTATCAATTCGCTGACGACACAGCTTTGATTGCGGTGGGGAGGACCACATCTGAGCTTTCGGACAGGTTACAGGAAACCAAAAAATTTGTTTACGATTGGTTCAAAGAAAATCGTCTGGTTGCTAATGCCGAAAAGGAGCAGTCGATAGTTGTCTCGGCCGGCGGAAAAGGTAATAATTGCGTCAAGTACCTAAGAATAATCGTAGATGATGATATATCTTGGACTGCCCACGTAGAAATGGTCCTCAGCAGGCTCGGAGGTGCTGCCTACGTTCTTAAAAGACTCACAAACGTCGTTTCGAAGGATATTGTAAGAAAAGCTTATTTCAGTTTGTTTCAATCGGTTTTTAGATATGGCCTAGTTGTCTGGGGGAATTCTCCTTCTGCACATAAAGTATTCAAAATGCAAAAGAGAGCGATAAGAAGTATTTACCAGGTCTGCTCCAGAACAAGCTGTAGGGAACTGTTCCGGGATTTTGGTGTAATGACTTTCCCATCTGCCTACCACTACGAGTGTTTAGTTACAGTACACAAGAAAAAAGACAGAATCCCCACCGGATCGGACATACATGACCACGACACGAGAAGTGCTAAACTTCTGAGGCCTCCAAGATACACAAAAGCCAAGCCTGTCAAGTCCTTCGTTTCAGTGTCTATAGAAATTTATAATAAGCTCCCATCGAAAATAACATCCCTGCGAACGGCGAAATTCAAGAGAACCGTCAAAAACTACTTGCTGCGAAACGTTTTTTACAGTATTGATGAGTTCTTAAACTGCGAAATGCAATTTTAATCACCCTTAATTCAGACGAAGCCAAACAGATAATTGTAAATTCGGCCAATAAATTATTATTATTATTATTATTAAGGGTTGAAATAATGAGTTTTACCCTTGTCTGACCCACAGAACATTACAGCAAGTGAACAACTTTTCTCAATTCTACCAGTAAATGAGCCATTTTCCTCAATTTTAGTCGTGAAAAGGTCTCTATTTACCACGGTTTTACAGCCTTTCCCTTAAAACTGGCCACAGGACTTTGCACATCTTAAAACCGCGTTTTCCCAATTTAAGCGGCGAAAGAGCGCTTTTTCTAAATTTTAAACGTGGGTGCACAAAACTATTTTTCTCAATTTTTTGCTGTGAATGAGCGTTTTTCCTTAATTGTTAACCGTAATTTAGTGATGGTTTTCTCTTCATTTCTAACAGTGAACGATCCCTTTTTCTCATCGTTAGCTGTGGCAAATGTGCCCATAAAACTTCGAATGACAGTATTTTCTTCTCTACTAACTTTGGCCTCAGCGAAGTTGCATCGCGAAGCCGCGAATGGGTTTGCATTTTCTCAATTTGAGCCGTGAATTGGCGTTTTCCCTCCAATCTTGAGAACTTAGAATTCGAGTGTTCGCGATGAATAACCGTAAACAAGCCAAAAATGTCGTACCTATTGTACACCATTTGTAATGTTAAAGTTGAGAAATTCCTTGTTGAGTTAAATTGATTACGTGGGTTATTTGATTATATAATTATTAGTTTATATTACATGGTTATATTTGATTATATTTATTAGAGTTTTAAATTTGTATTTCATAGTTATTCTGGGAAACGTTATTATGGCAATATCTAATTAATAATTATACTGAATTATATTGCAAGGCTGTCCAAGCTCACCTGAATATTCTTTATAGGCATAATCAGTTTAAAGGGAAATAAAAAAATAAATAAATAATAAAATTAATATTCTTAAATATTTGAAAGGTTTAAATTAATAATAATAAAAAAAAGCACTTGAAATGTTTAGTTGTCTTCTATAGTTGTATTTTCTAGTGTTAATCATGTGACAAGAGTTTTAAGGTAATGTATCATGTATAATGATACTGTGACATGCTTGTGGATTTTGCACCTGCTTATCACATTGGGTCCGTGTAATTAATTTAAAAAAAAAAAAATCAGGAAAAGGACGACACCTGAGGATATTACAATGGCGGGGGCGTCCAAGGCGGGGTCCCTTTCCCTCCCAGGTAACGCCCACTTTGGGGGCTTCCCAACCGCCGAGGACCAAGGACAGCAGAACAAAGTTCCAACACGTCCTTCTGAGCGGCGAAGAAGAAGAAAAAAAAGAAAAAAAGAATAGAAAACGAGGTTTGACTGAAACACTGTCCTTTCTATCGTCGTCTCACTCAACGACCGCTCGCAGTTGGAATTTATTTCACTCGCATGATCCTTCAAGGGCACATAAATATCATCTTTGGAAGAGAGCGGGATGGACGGAAAAAAGTTTATAAATTAAGAAGAAAAAAAACTCGTATGGCTTGTCTCTTGGGGTCACCTATACAGTCGATAAAAACTGTCTGGATTACCGTCTTTTCCCTTTCGTTCATAGTTTAAATATTCGAGCGATGTACACTTGATTACTGCTCGAACGATCTGGTTTGTTAAGCTCAGGAAAGAAAAGGAAAAAAAAAAAGATTAAACGGTGCCGGAAAGGGAACTGTTTCAACTGTTGATATCGACTTATTCGCTCACGTTCGTTACTCGGAGTTCTTCGGAAATAAAAATAGTACCTAGTAATCGTTGCACAGTGCTTTGATTTCCTGTGAGATGAACGGTATTTGTTGCAGGTTGCATAAGCGAATTTGCGCAGCTTTTCGCCTATTCAAGTTTGACCCCTCTCCACATGGTATTATTATAATACACTAACTCAAGTTTTCCGACGCATGTTTTAAGGCGGACAATGTTAAAACAGAATTCAGACATCGATGTCGAAAGTGGAGGCGATAAAGGAGAGCGCGAAGAAACCAATAAAATATGTTCATCACGAAGTTGGGAATATTGTCAACAATTTTTCGACGTGACCACAGATGACGTCATATCAAGAGTCATGAACGCCATTATACCTAGTCAAAAGGTAAATTTCCTCACGAACGTCATAGCCGACAAGCCAGATTTATACGGGCCATTCTGGATCAGCGCCACCCTCTTCATTGTCGCGGGTCTAAGTAAAAGCATTGGCAGTTTTTCATCGTTGACTCACGGCATGCATCACATTTGTGTTCATCAAAGCGTCGGAGCTCTTGTTTTTTTGTACATATGGTTTATTCCGTCCTTACTTTGGACAGCGTTTCAACTGTTTGGCACTGTCGTCGGGTCAACGATACACCTTTTGGATGTTCTTTGTCTGTACGGTTACTGCTGTTCCGTTTATGTTTTGGTCTCGCTCGTGTGGATTTTTCCATTCGTGTGGATTCGTTGGACGGCATTGATAGTCGGCGGGGTGACTTCAGGACTTATTTTGAGCAAAGCTCTTTATCCGTACGTTCACGGCAGTCGTCCGGTGATTTTATTTCCCTTGCTCATTCTTCATTTCTTATTCGGTTTATCTATACTTGAGTTTGACTAATAATACCACGAAAAAAATCGAATAAACGGTGTTACTTGTTGCGTTATAAATCGGCGGGAGGTGCAGGGGAGTCTCCTATACAAGCTTAACTTCCCATCACCATGTCCATCATTACTGTATGACGGGTTCTCCACCTTCCTCTCACAGTGACGATATATTTTCATCAGCTTCATTAAGCCCTTCCGTTTCCAATTAATTATGCGGATGGTGGCGGACCGTGGGAAGCATTCAAGAGATTCGAGTAAACAAGCTCTTATACGCCATTATGTATAGCCATACGCGATAGAAAATGATAGTTTATTCAACAAGGACACGTAACAAATGTATTCAAATGCCTGACTTTTACATCCTCAGCTCTTGTAAACAGTAAACATAAGATTCCCCAATCGAATGACGCATTCTCATCTATAGAATGAATCGCGAAAGTAAATAGCAATGTACGGCCCAATTTTTACCTTCAAAGTTCCGTTTAGCTCCAAGCTGAGCTTATGATTATAGCTTAACGCCACAATAAGCATAGAGTTGTTAACTGGACCTTAAATCCTCGCGTTTTAGCTGATTGTATAAGTACAAACTTGGTTTTGACTAAATTGCAAAACTGTTGATCTATAAAAATATGTAAGGAGGTAGAGAAAGCCTAAAAAAAAAAAAAAAAAGAGAAAACTTGAAGATTGAACAAGGGGATTCAATGTTTAAGTTTTCCCACGTTTTCTTCGAGTTTTCCTACGCAGGGTCCCCCTTAGGAAGTTTGTTGTATCAAGAAAATTACAGTCAAGAAAAAGTTACCAGCAAATCCTTCCAACAATGCAGAAGACCAAGATCATGACGGGGAGGGGCTTACATTCTTTGAGTTTATGTTATGCGTGCGTCTTATGTTGGGTAAACATATAACTTAAGACCATGAATCCGATCTTGCAAAATCTCCGAAACTGCGTTAAGGCCTGAAAGTTGCGATCGCGCGGATATTCGCAGCCAGGAAACTTCCAATTTCCAGGGAGCGCCAACTGGCGCTAAATAGGCCCAGAAATTAGCATTTTTGCTTTAATTAAGACCCTAAGCTGGCAATTTCACTGATATTGAGACCCGAAAATGTCCTTATTCGACGGATGTTCCCAGGAATTCGCCGTTTTGTTGCGGCTGTTCATCAAGCTTTGGGCGATCACACGGGACTGCGGCTGGAACGCATCTGGGGAAGCGGTCAAACAAACAAAAAAAACAGGTTCCGAAAATTAAGATCCGAAACTTCCTATTTCGTTGAAATTAAGCCCATAAATTTGCATTTTCACAGACATTATGACCCCCGAAACAGTGTTTTAAAACCCGGTGCATATTCAGCCATGAAACTTAACAATTTTCCGCGTCACCGCCAGAGGATCCGCCGCACAAAAAAAAAAAAAGGCTCCAAAACTTGCAATTTGTCTTAAACTAAAGCCCTGTTCACATGAAGCGATTTGTGTTACAATTTCGTTGAATACACTCGTGCCGCGTGATTTTCCAACGCGGAATTTTCCACCTTTACGGTTTTGAGTCGCCTGCCCCTCCCCCACCCCACCGGTCCGGCCGGTTGTTCGAGAGAGTCAAATCCACGAAAATGTGTTTTCAAATGAGCCGAACTCGCAAAATTTGAATTTTAAAAAGACCCAAGACCAGCCAAATGTGTGCTTTTTAAATGATCGAGCCAAAATCAAGATTTTGGCTTTTTATACCAAAATTTGTAAATTCGGACCTTGAAAAGACTATAATGAAAGTCAATTTCGAGGGGTTTGATTTCTATTATTTGTATTGAGACAAACAGATCGATATTTTCTTATTATCGATCTGGTTGAATTTGAAAGTAACCGGCCAATCAACGAACTTTTGAGAGCACACGTAATAAATGAGATCGATGGGCTGGGCTTCTTTTTTAAAACAGTCATTTCCCCAAAGTGCGGTCCATATTCATAATTTCTTGTATACCATATCATCCCCCCCTCCCCAACAACAGCATTATGAACTATCGCTAACCCAATGGAACACATTTTTTTTTTAAAGATTCACTAGACATGATTTGTCTCCTAAAAGACAAGTAAAATTATACCTGCAGTCTCTACAAACGTAGCGAGGTAGTGGCGAGAACCAACCCCGCCCCCCCCCACCGTTCAAATGGGGCCCTCGTAAAGCTTAAAGATGAAACAATGAGGATGTTTAAACGCTAATTCAAGGCTGAAATTAGAAAAATCGCTATGCAATGCTTCCAATTTGAGAAAAAGCGCTAATTCACAACTCTGAAGTTGAGAAAACGCGAATTGAAGAATTCTCCAGATAACTTCGCGACTGAAAGTAGGCAAACGGTAATTCACATGGGTAAAAATAGTTGAGAAACACGGCAATCTGCGAAAAGAATAGAGAAAAAACACCAAAATTGAGGGGGGGAAATTGAGAAAAAGAGTTCTTTCAGCGCTAAAATTGAGGAAAAAAAAGCTAATTCGCGGCTACAGAATTGTCATAAGACACAACAAAATGCGGATTTAACAAATTGCTAAAAAGCGCTAATTAACATTGAATTCCTATTTTACGAGGTAGTCCTGAAGACCCCGCGTGTTAACGAGGCTACCTGTCCCGAGGGACTTACGCTCCGCTCAGCTGCAAGCAGTCTGAGTTTTAACGTGCGACCATTCCCGAATGCCTACATATAGGTCGACTTCGGGTTTGTCCTCACGGGCTTTGAACCAGATCATTTACGTTGATCGGACGCGGCACACCTAGGTGCACCTCCCAGTCGGTTAGGGGCGGATCACCCTAACCACGCACTGGTGGACAGCGCTTCTATCCAGAGCACTGCTGATAACGGTCAGTTCCGATATTTCGGGGGGGCTCCCCCTCCCCTAGCTCAACAGGGTATTTGAAACCTTAGGCCACTACGAAACCATCCTCAAGTATGCCTGGGCTTACTGGAAGAATTTGGCATCCCGTAGTACCAGTATTGTGATCAGGCCGAAAAAAAAAATAAATGCCTTCTCACCGTAGACCGGTCGCACGCCGGCGCCGAGCTATAGCTCATTGCCTACTCTGGTTCAGGGCTGATCCGCCCCGAACCACCCGAGTTGGGCCGTACAGTGGACCCGTGCGTTTGGAGAGGTTGATGGTCTGCTCTCCTGCGTCGTGCTCTCTCCGTCAGAGCAGCCTTGGCGAACGTTCGGAACGCCCGAAAGGCACCCTTGGTTCGCACAAGACTAGACTCTGGGCACGGCCAGCAAACGCCAAGATTTTGAAGGTCGCCTTCCAGACGTCTTCGGAACAAAATAAACTCTGGGCACTCATAAATGACATGCGAGGCGGTGTCCACCCCACCACACTCGCAGAGGTCTGAGTCCGAGAGCCCCAGCTCCAACAGCTTTGATTTGAAGTCGCCATGACCAGTTAAAAGTTGCGACACATGGTGATCGAGCTCAATGTGGCTCATTCCGCGCCTTTCGGCCACGCTAGGAAAAAATCGATTCGTGTGCCGTCCCTTCGTCGAGTCGTCCCAGGCTCTTTGCCATCTCGCAAGGATCACCCCCTCGAGAAATTTGGGTAAAGACTCGCCTCCAACAAACCTTGATTCAAGCATTTCCTCGTACACGTAGAGGCTTCCGAAGATAAATGTCTCCTTCCGCCTCACGCGGTACTGGGCCGATGCCAGTGTGATGGCCAAGCGCATTGGCAGAACACCGCTCACTACCTGGAGCGCATCTGTTGAGACGGTTCGGTAGGCACGGGATATTTTAATGAGGGCAAGTCTCTGAAATGAGTCCACCTTCCTTCCCATCACTTTCCCCAGGTTGCCACCCCACGCCCCCGCCGCGTAGGTGAACATCGGAAGAAAAACTCCCGTGTACACCGTTGCGACGGCTTTGTGAGGCATCCCCCAGGTACTTCGCGCTATACGAGCGATTTTCAGGAAGGCGTCTCGTGCTTTAATCCCAACAAGTGCAATGTGCCTATTTATTCCTAGCCGCTCAGTAAAATGCACTCCAAGGTAGCGGAGCTCCTTGACCAGTTTAAGACGGCTGCCCTCAATCCGTATGTTCAAGGATCTTTCGGTGCTCAGCTTACCCTTGAGCATCATGGCGACGGATTTCGTGGCCGACAGCCGCAGTTTGTTTGCCGCGCACCACTCCTCCGTGTGCAATACCACTGCACTGGCAATGGATTCCAGTTCCGAGCGGGAATTGCCGGCCACCAGGATGGCTTCGTCGTCGACATACGCAACGATATGGGCACCCAGCTCGGAGGCCGAGCGTAGGTTGCCCTCGAAGACCAGAGCCCAGAGGTCGGGACTTAACGGAGAGCCTTGGGGACACCCCCTCGAGATTGCTCGCTCCACCACCACGGACCCGACCTTAAGTCGCGCCACTCGGTCGCGGAGGAGGTCACTCAGGACACAGTACAGGTTGCGAGGGCAGCGACGCACTTTTAAAACATTGAGGATGGAGGGCCACCACAGATTGTCAAACGCCCCGGAGATGTCCAAAAACACCCCGAGGACGTAGCGACTCTCTGTGCCCTCCACCTCTGAACAAATTGACAATATGGCGTCTTCGGTTGACAGCCCTGCCCGGCTTCCAAACTGGCCCTTAAAGGGGGGCCCTTCCAGCCCTTCTCGCAATCTATCCACAAGCAATCCCTCGAAAAGCCTGCCCACGACCGAAAGCAAAGCAATCGGCCGATAGGGCTTGGGGTCTGCTTTTGGCTTGTCCTCCGCCTTCAAGAGGTGGATCACCAACGCGGTTTTCCATAGTTTTGGCATCGTGCCAGTCCTGAGACATTCGTTGAAGAGCTCAACAACGGATTCACCAATCACTGGCCAGCTGTTCTTCATCATGACGACCTCGATGCCATCTTCACCGGGTGCTTTGTTCTTCATGCGCCGGAGACGCCCTTCTACCTCAACCTGGTCAAACTCCTGGCAATTCTCCGTCACCGGAGGGACCCTCACAGAATCAGCCAAAGCGGCTTGCTGCGGGGTGAGCGCTAATTAACAGTTGAAATTGAGAAAACGCTGACTCACGGATTATTGGGCCCACGCCGCCGGGGCTCTAGCGTAAGCGAGGCGACCGCCCCGGGCCGCCGTTCGGATGGGGCCCTTGAAAAGCTTAAACGTGAAAAAATTGGGCTTTTCAAGTAGAAAGAATGGCTGACATCGCTTGTACAATTGAGAAAAACGCTGATTCGCGGCTGAAATTGAGAAATTTTTCTATAAAAGCGGTTGTTAATATTGAGAAAAAGTGCTAATTCACAGCTGAAATTGAGAAAACGCGTAATTTTTAAAAATTTCATTCCATTTGCCGACTAGCTTCTTCGACTACAGTAACTTCGCAATGCAATGAGACAAACGGTAATTCGATGGGTAGAATAAGAGAAAAAAAATAGTTGAGAAACGCGAATTTGAGGCAAGAATTCACAAAAAGTGCTAGTTAGCAGCTGAAATTGAAGGGAAAAAACCCTCAGCCAACTCGGATTCTCGGGGCAACATTGGGACTGAAATAGAGAAAAAGCGCTTATTCACGAGTGAAATAGACAAAAACGCGAATTCGCGACTAAAAGTGGAGAAAAACTATAGTTCATGTCCGTAAAATTGCGATTTTACGGATAAAATCGAGAAAAAGCGCAATAATTCGCAGTTAAAATTAAGAAATGTGCTAGTTGACTGCTAAAATTGAGGAAAAAACGCTGATTCACAGCTTGAAAATGTGAAAACGCCAACTCGCTGATTCTTGGGGCAACTTCGGGGCTGACACAAAGAAAAAGCGCTCTTTTCACGCGGCTAAAACTGAGAAAAACGCTAATTCACGGATAAAAAAAAAATTAACATCGCGAATTTGAGTCTAAAACTAGAGGAAGACGCTATTCACGGCTAAAATTGTGATAAAGTGTTACAATTTGGCAGCTTTAAAATTGAGAAAAAGCGCAAATTCACACCTAAAATTGAGATAACGTCAACTCACGGATTCTCGGAGCTGAGACTGACATTGAGAAAAAGCGCTGATTCACGGCGTGAAACAGAGAGAGCCGCGAAGTCGCGTCTAAAAATTGAGGAAAACCCTAATTCCCAGCTAAGGTACCTATGAAAAATTGCGATTTTACTGATAAAATCGAGAAAAAGTGCTAAAATTCGCAGCTAAAATTGAGAAATGTGCTCATTCGCTGCTAAAATTGAGGGTAAAACAGGCGAATTCACAGCTGAAATTGAAAGAGCACCAAAATCGCGGATTCCTGAGGCACTTGGGGAATAAAATTGGTAAAAAGCGCTAATTCAAGCGGCTAAAACTATGAAAAAGTACTGATTCGCGGGTAACAATACAGAAAAACACGAATTGGCGTTTAAAATGGAAAAAAACGCCAATTCCCGGCTTAAATTTAGAAAACTTGCTAATTTACAGATATAATTGGGAAAGAGCACTCAAACGCTACCCAATTTGCAGATTCTTGAGGCAACTTCACGGCTATGAGCTTATAAAAAGCGCCGATTCACGTCTAAAAAATGAGAAAATGAGCTAATTCGCGGATAAAATTGAGGAAAAAGCTATAATTCGCAGTTTAAATTGAGAAAACGCACGTATACGGTTTTTGGAGGCAATTTCGGAGGTAGCTAAGAGAAAAATATGTACTTCAACGCTACTAAAAAGTATTTCTAATTTAATTAGAGACTGAAGGGCCTCTTAAAGATTTCCGCCCCGGGCCCCGATAGGTGTTGTTCCGCCACTGCGCCGGGGATGAAATTAAGGAAAGGCGCTAGTTCACGCTTCTAAAATTGAGAAAAAGCACTTGTTCGCAGTTAAAATTGAGAAAAACGCACGCTTGTGGTTTCCGAAGGCAATTTCAAATTGAGAAAAATACGTAATTTAACGCACCTAAAAAAAATAATTTATTCCTGGTTTGTTTAGAAACCGAGGACCTCCTATCCTTCGCGGACAACTAGGTTATGATAACGTGTGATAAAGATTCTTGGATGACCGTCACCTGTGGACTTACATCAAGCGAAGCGTTAGAAAGTGACTTTTCTCTTACAAAACAATTGTTTTGTTCGTATTATAAGTTCATCTTTTGAACAATGGAGTTGAGCGATTATGCCAAGACATTGCCAGCAGATGTAGGTCGCCGCTATATGACAAAAATTAAGGATATTGGCGCAGACCCGTTCCTGTAAGTACACAATCCCTTTGACGCAATATGTGGTCAGTTGTTTAAATATTTTCTGCATCCTTTAGCTGCGAATTATTAAAACTTGATTTTGGTCATTGTGATGTTATTCCAATCGGTTTTTTGGTTGTTTTCCCTTAGATTTGTCCGTAATAATTCGACAGACGTCAGACATTTTCCGGCGGTCACGAATATTGACATCGTAAATTATTTAGTGTACGGTATCAGTGCCTTTAGGTGCTACAAATCGCTCGAAGCACACAAATCATACAAGAGTGGTTTCGTCAGAAAAATTGAGGCCCGACAAGTCGGCGACAAAAGTGTGGTTCTGTCCAAGGTAAGTCTTTCGGAATTCGAAATGACTGTGTTTCCTTTGTAGGGGCGTTCAGAAATACTAACTGTAGGAACCAAGAGTCGGTGAATGGTGCATACGTACTTATCGCTCGCTCATCAGCATCACATATGACGCCCGGTATACAGATTTCATGGTCCGTTGGCAGTGGCGAGGAGCTTGGCTTCTTGGTCTTACAACTCATGGTCGCCACTACCCAATATTTATATTCATTGTGCGTCAGGTGTCATATGTTACACCTGATGAGTGCTCACTGCGACGAGAGAGCAGCCTAACGTATAAACGCAGTCCAAATAGACCCATATGCTAAGTCGTTCGTAGAACTTTCCTCTGCTTCAACTTGCCTCGCAACTGTAGAATCCTGTGTTATTTTATCATTTTCCTAGTTTGTGAGGGGGCTTTGATGGTGAGGAAGGCTAGACAACAACGGGCGTGTGTGCGTGTGCATAAGCGTGTTTTCGTTGTGTGGTGTCTATGCAACCTATCAAAATGCTTCATTTTTCGAGGGAATAAATTTGTTTGCTTGCATTGACTTCACACAACGCAAACCGGTTTCGACCTCAAAACTTCCATCAGCTAAAATTTTTGTTTCTGGTTCCAGGTTACCCACTCCCAGAAGTTAAGGGCCTCGCCTGCAAAATGCTGGATATTGGCCTATTTGGATGGCCGTATTGTGACTGCTCATTGCGACTGCATGGCAGGGTTGGGAGAGACTTGCACGCACGTAGGAGCTTCTTTGTTTGCGGTGGAAGACATCGTGCGAAAATATTCCGAGGATGAAAGTGTGACGGACGTGCGAGCGTACTGGCGTGAACCTTCCGGTAAAAATTGAATATCTTTGCCTTGTTATTTCGATGATGTTGGATTCCTTACTACGGTAGGAGAATTGGGACAAATGGCTTCAGTCGCCGATATTTCCTACGGTGGTGCAGAAATACACCCGGATGAAGCCGAATTATGTCTTCAGCCTCAAGTGCCTTCCATGTCCAGTCAAGACGTTCGTTCTTTGCTGACGAGGGTAAAAACTTCAGGCGGTATTCCAGCATTGTGCCTCGTAACAACTCCCTTCTCGAGTGGCATGTCGCTAAGTTCTGACTGTCTGCCTCAAGTCTTGTTCAAAGAAGAATATTTGGAACGAGACCTAACGACGCTTATTGAAATTGGTAAAGGCACAGAGCTCCCAAAGCTGGACCCTGCTTCTATTGAAGCGATGACTCGAGGGCAGTCTGCAAATAAAAAGTGGATGCTGTTGAGAGAGGGCCGCATAACAGCGTCAAATATGAAGTTGGTTTGCCGAACGTCACTCACCAACCCCTCTTTAAATCTTTAATAAATAAAATATGCTACCCGAGAAGTCATGGCTTTAGATCACCCGCTACAACCTACGGGTGTAAGCACGAAAAGGAGGCTTTGGAGGCATACACGGCCTACATTTCCGAACGGCACGAAGCTTGTTGCGTGCGCCAAACTGGCTTCCTTGTATTAAGCCAGTACCCTCAACTCGGCGCCTCTCCAGACGAGATAGTGAAATGCGCATGCTGCGGTGAGGGCTGCGTAGAGGTAAAATGCCCCTTTTGCGCTAGAGACGGCAATCTAATTGAGGAAGTTTTAGCCCTGAAAAATTCCTTCTTAGAAATACCCGAGGCAGGCAGTGTCACAACTTATTCGCTGTCCAAGAAACATGGGTATTACTACCAAGTGCAGATGGCCCTCGCTCAAACACAATACTGCGACTTTGTGGCGTGGAACAGAGGGGCTTTTTTTTATGAACGTATAAAATTTGACCAGGACTTTTGGGAGGCTAATTTGAAAATTTTATTAAAATTTCACGAAGAAGTGCTTATGCCTGAAATGCTTGGGAAGTACTTCACAAAGCCAAAACCAACGACTGCAGGGTGTCCATAAATTAGCCACGAATGTTTTCCAATGAGTATTATTGTATTTTTTAAAATTTTTATTTTTTTTTTCTACATTTATAATTAATAAAAGTATTATTAAAAACAAAAAATATGTGATTTTCGATTTTTGCTTATTATTTCTCAATAATAAGTCTTTGTAATCGTATCGCAAAAAAATTTTTTTGACCCCCCCTCGAAATTTGTAGTTTTACGTTTCAAAGTGCGTAGAATCCAAATCTGCAATAAATAAAAAATGTCCGTCCGCCGTCCGGGCCATATCTTGCCCTAGGATTGCTCGAAAAAACTCGTTCTTTCGCACATAGACTCCATTTGGCGTCTAGTTGGTCCTTACATCTGATCAGTTTGATCAAATAACCTCCTTGGGTTTTATGGGCCAAAAGCGGGTCCAAAATGGGGATTTTCAAAGGATTTGGGGTCATAGGGGTGTGGGGTGTCGATTTTCATGTAATTTCAAGCCGGAATTGACTACATCCATGAATAATAAACCCACAGTCGAAATAATAAGGCATTGTTCGATAATTCGCAGCGTTTTTGCAATGTGTTGGTTCTCACAATTTAATTCGTGTTCACAAATAACTCTATTTAA
The DNA here is from genome assembly GCA_038030265.1 of Corythucha ciliata. Classification (NCBI taxonomy): domain Eukaryota; kingdom Metazoa; phylum Arthropoda; class Insecta; order Hemiptera; family Tingidae; genus Corythucha; species Corythucha ciliata. Next base: position 2,896,833 of record CM075943.1, on the reverse strand, counting down.
AAAATGTTACTATCATGTTAACTTAAGTGATCGGGGGAGGCGAAAGGTAATGTTACTCTAGGGGTACGACAGATGGGCATAAATTGACAAAGGCACAGCATATTGTGACAATTTTGTCAATGTAGGGAATACCGCGATCCTTTCTCCTGACCATGTGCAAAGGTAATTTTTTGGAAAGAATAGTATATTTATTTTTTAAATTACCAATTACCCTCTCCACGTGGATTCTGACATTGGACAGCTTTCGGGCAAACTCAACGTCCACTGGGAGCAATTGGCGTTTGCCCTTTGTAAAAGCCGGAACGTGTACTTCCGCCATGCACGCGTGGACTTCGTCGCTAATAAGAAACCCCCTGTCGGCAATGATGAGGTCACCAGGAAGAAGATTGTCCAAAATTCCAGAGTCAAGCGTTATGAATTTGTCACTGCATCTTCCTCCGTAAGCTTTAGAGATAAATGTAATTACCCCATGGGAAGAAATGCCGATTAAGAATTTCACTGTATTGGTACTTTTGTAGTGAGAGTAATGTTGAGAGGCCGCAACTTTGTCAGAAGAGGTCTCAACCATTACCTCAAAAAAATCAATTATTACAGTAACTTTGTTGCCAAATTCTCTTTGAAAACAAATCGGGACATTTTTTCTTAAATCTTCTCTCTCGGGCCACCGGACTAAACTTTTCAACCGGTAAAACAGGACATTTATTACTGAGTAAAAGTGTCTGCTTGACGTCCTTCTGTCGACATTAAATCTGTAGGCCAGGTCGGTGAAATCGAAATTGTGCCTCAACTTCATGAGGGTCAGAACGAACTGATCAAATTTCTTTAAAGCTTGTGTTGTGAATAGACGGAAACCGGAAAAAGGAAACGGCGTCCCGACCGGATCGCGAACTGCAGCCGACGACAGCACAAAACACGGGCATTGTCTGAAAATGTAGCTCAAGTTAATTTTTTAACATGCCGGATCCATCAAACTCCTTCCACGTGAACATGGAAGTAAAAAGCAGAAATTAAAGTCGTAATCAACATTATATTGTCCAGGAAAATGAATGGTTGAATAGGTGAAAGAGCTCCGAACAAGATCAGAGACAAACCAGAGAAATCAAGTTCACTATACTACGTATAATACTAGTATATCGAGTAAAATTCCTACCTCCACTAGTCTGCCTGTTTATAGTTGACAAATGGGAAAAAATGTGTATCAATTAGGCGATTTTAACATGCGTAAAATTCAGTAAAACATTGAAATTACCGGATTCACAATGAAATTTCAGTGAGAAGCACCAGTGGGAGGTCATCCAAGAAAGGTAATATAACAGCACCCTGTGATAAGTTGTCCGCGAAGGATAGAGATTTCCACCCTGGGCCCCGATAGGTGTAGTTCTGCCACTGCATGACTGCATTTAAAATTACCCGGGCTGTTGGTTCTTCTTCAGACCATCAGTTCTTTCTTTTAATAATAAAAAGAAGAAGAAGAAGAAGAAGAAGAAGAAGAAGGTTCGTTTCCCTGAAAAAGGGTACAGTTTTTTTTTTGACTCATTTTCCTCGAGCCAGACGTACCGCAGTGTCGGATAAATAATTTTCAGTGGTTTTCTCTCTCATTCTCTCGCCCCGGTCAACCCCTTCCCACGAGCGGAAAGGACCCGTCCCTTTTATAGGGAGAATTGGACAGGGAGAATTGAGATAAATGTTTTACCTTCGAAAAGCACGCTTTGATGGCGGCTCCGTACAGGCTTCCGCCTCCAATTCACCCTCGCCCCTCCTGTCTGTTGACAATTTGTCTTGTAGCGCGCTACGCCTTGAAAAAACAACCTGATTTTTTTTTTTTTGAAGCTTCTCTTTATTTGAGTGTCAATATATCTATTAGGTAATGACCGTGGGTGGTGGCCTGTAACGGAAGTGGGAGGGGAGACAAAAGGTGCTGCCGGGCTAAGGGAAGGGGGAAAAAAAAAAATGTTGTTTTTCAAAAAGAGGGAAGCCACGTCTCCTTGCGGAGGTGGAAAACAAACAAGAAAGCTAAAAACACTGCCCCGTGGCTAAGAGGATTCGCTACAGACGAAGGATGCTGTAAAACTTCCCTTCCATCCCTCCTCATTCAAAAAGAGTATAAGATGAGAAAACGGTGTCGGTGAGGGCGAAAATAGGTTTTTTCTGGAAGAAGTGATGCCCCTATGGTGGAGAAGAGGGAGGAGAGGAGGCCACCTTCTTTCTTTTTTTCCCCCTCTTCAAGGTCATTTAATCTTTAGTCTTTTATTATAACCATACCACGGTCGATTTGGTCATCTGGAGGTCTCCTCCCGATTGACCGTTTTTAACTCTGTTTGCCCTCACAAACTCTTTTCCACGAGTAAGAAAAAAAAACAAACAAATCGAAGCACTTTCCTAAACAATTTTGAGGTTTCAAAGCTCTTCTGATAACCCAAAGGGTTAATGACCGGGGTTTTTTCTTCTCTTAAATCACTATAAATGAGCGACGATTCCAAACGGTTCAGATTTCGCTAATAGCGACCACGGAATTGGGTTGTTGAAGAAGCTGTCGTTGCCGTAAAATAAACACAGCCATTGTGTTTGAACTGGATCAACGTTCTTCAACTACATACAATGTTCAGTCATCGTCATGTCAGTGGCAAAATCAAGTGTCGTGTTATTAGCGCGCGTGCTTTTAGCGCGCAATGAAATAATCGTGTCTTTAGCGCGCACTACCTGTAATAACACCTTTGTCAAACTTAATCCTATCACTGCTTTCATGAGAGAGACTTGCAGTTTTCCCTTATTCGTCAACTTCAGTTCCTACTTCTTTCTTTCTCACCTTCCCACCATCCACACAGAAATTAATTTTAAGCCCCGTCTACATAAGACGCAAGGAAGCCGCCGCAGGACGCAACGCAGAACCCAGGAAGCAACGCGAATTTCAGCCAACTCTCGCGTCCGCGGTTGCTTTCACCCTCCATCAGAGGGGTAAAGCGGTTCAAAGGACAAGTGGCATAACAATCGTATATCACCACCGAGTGATAGACCAAGACCACAAAAAAGATCACGGAAAGATTCGGAAGACGAGGGGGAGCTCGCAAAGCTCGCCAAAACGGCAAAAACAATGGCAACCCTGATTGCATCCCGCGAAGCGTTGACGATCACCGGAGCTCACCCTCACCTTTCGAGTCAATTAATTATGCCTTAGGGCAAGTGCCCGACGACAGAAAAATAGCTTGCATGATCGATGTTTTGCGAGTTATTGAAGCATACAGGATTGGTAGTGGGGAAGTCACCATAAGCAAGAACAATTGAAAACCTTTTATGGTTTACTTCAGTGTTGTATGAGTTTTTTTATTATTGATATTTTCACAAATTTGAAGAATTTAGTTAAATGTTGAATTCACTATAAATAGGGGGAGTTTTCCTGGAAATTGATGTTTTTTGTACCGACAAGGCAAATAGTGGGGGAATGGTGATTGTGATGGGAGTCGTAAGTTTGAGTAACACACAAGATGTGGGACCTTGAGCGCCACGCTTTTGTTTTGAAACGAAGTTTTACGCTAACCGTGAGTCCGTACGATGAGGCGTGGTGCCAAATGGAATCGAAACACCAGGATTCATCTTCTTGGGTGTGTAATGTGATCATAGTGAGGCCCGGAATGTGGGCGCGCGCTGCAACATTCGAATGCAAGCGAAAATCTTTGTTGGGTTTGATTATACGGACTCAATCATAACCGAGATCAAGGTCCACTGTCCCACATCTTGGGCACGGAAGAACCCACAAATACACAATTATTCCCCCCCCCCCCACAAACTTGCCGTTACAATAATCTCTACCAATCTCCACTACTTACTACATTAAATAAATCAGGGTGGAACAGATAAACGCGACAATAACATTGGGTGAAAATATGCCTAATTTCCAATCGACAGCTGCCCATATACTATGGTCCGAAAATCAAAACTCTATACATATACGAGATATGATCTATCCAACTTTTTTAAGGCTTGCATCACTTTTCTTAACTAAATAAGAATAAATCGCTATCCACCTGACATTTTGCAACTTTTGACGATGGATTCGGAATGAGCAGACTTTACATTTATGATCAAATTTAACCATTTTCTGTAGGCTCGACAGCTGCTCAGAGTTTTGAAAATCGAAGATTTCGAATTTTTCTAAATATAATGACAACCCTGGCTTGTTCACACTAAATCTGAGCGTACCGACATCCCATGGGTCAAGAAAACTTCTTCAATGCGTCCCTTTCAAAATTACTCATGAGCGATTTTGAAGAGACAAATCATTCTTACAAGTACAACCATAACCCTCAAACTTTTTCTGTGTACGTTTTAACATGTCTAGATTCAATTTCTGGAATGTCCGTCCGCCGTACACCGTGCGGGCGATATTTTGCCCTAGGATTGCTCGAAAAAACTTTTTCTTTCGCACATAGACTCCATTTGCGATCTAGTTGGTCCTAACATCTGAACAGTTGGATCAACTGACTTTCCGGGATTTTATGGGCCAAAAGCGTGTACAAAATGGAGATTTTCAAAGCTTTTGAGATCATAGGGGTGTGGGGTGTCGATTTTCATGTAATTTCGAGCCGGATCTGGCTACATGCATGAATAATAAACCCACGTGTAAAATTTTCAGCGTTTTCTTTTATGTATTTGCATAATTATTTATTTTGACGTTAGCACTCGGGTATCTGGGCAATAACCTTATCTGATAACACAATTATTGTCAATAGTACTGTTAATGCTATTTCCAGGCACATATTCAGAATCACAAATTAACGAAAAATTCTTTATCAGCCAGCGGAACGTATTGTATTATAACACGTATATGTATATATTTTGCATTTATAAACTGTTTTTTAGGCCCCTAAGGAGTTATAACGGTTAAAATATACCAATATAACTTAGCAATAATTACTAAGTGGAGTTACCAAAGCAGCAGAATTCTCGATTAATCCCTCGAATGCATGAGTATACTGCCAAGGAACTTGCGCCTCTCCTGTTGTCGACAGAAAATATCGCTTAAGTATGTTGCGCTGTTCCTCAGCAGACCTCGTTGCGTTGTTCGATCCGCATTTCGATATATCATTGATTGTCTCCCTCGTTTCTCTCCGCCATTCTCCTTCGACAATATTATGGTTATGGTCTTCTTGAACCAAAAAGGAGGAAGAACAATAACGCCGTCGTGTAATTTCTATACCGTCGTCCTCTGCTGTCATAATAAAGTTGTGAAGACAGACAGTGGCCTTCACAATGTACTCTATATTTTCAGGGAGTCCACTGAGCGGTTTGCTCAAAACTTGCCAACGAGCGTTAAGAACACCAAAGGTGTTTTCTATTACTCTTCTGGCCCTTGACAGTCGGTAGTTGAACACTCTTTCTTCGTCCCCAAGGTCTCTCTTTCGATATGGGCGAAGCATGTAAGTTTTTAGAGGAAAGGCTTCGTCGGCGACGAATGCTCGATTCGTTACGATCGTCGTACCAGGCAGGTATGAAGGGCCGGGCAAATCCGTGACTCCTCTCTCCAAGTCACGTCCTAGCCACGATCGGCTCCAAACTCCACCGTCACTTATTGATCCTAGAATAGGATGGCGTTTGTTTTATTGGATACAGCGCTTATAAGTCGAGAACGGTCACACAACATAAATTAAATCTAATAGCACTGCCAACAATAGCAGGCATTTTCAGTGGGAAAATGTCCAGTTATACCCAAAAGTAGTCTTTTTTTTTCAGAAAACCGCCGGATTGTTGATTTTTGTATCGATTTAAAGATTTTTAAGCGGTTTAGGCGTAATTTCATTGCGGTTGGGATGAACGGAACGAAAAGCTGAAAATTGGACCTATGTTTAAAGAAACGTTTTTGGCCCATTTTGGCTCTACAATAACCCCTGCATTATTGCCTTCGACTTACCAAACACACTGCATAGGTAAACTTACGAAAGCGTGCACGCCAATCGTAAAGCAACCGGTAGAGGAGTTCGGTTGCTTTTCTTCGCTAAGATAAGGAGTCATCACCCTTTCAAAAAGTTCCACGAATTTCAAAGGCCACATCCTCGTGAACTCAAAGAACTCCTCGTGATCCGTGATTCTTAACGTTTCAAATAAGCCGTCATAGCAGCCGAACATCTTTCTTTCGTCAATCCTATTTATTGGCCGAACCCACCACCTACGAAACCTTTTTCTATTTTCTTTTTCCTTTTGCCGAATCTTGAAGGCCATCGCCGAAACACAGAGGGTGAATACCGCGGCAGCATCCGAGCTTGTCTTGTCCATAGTTGTCAACATAATAATTAGATAGACAGTAAAACGATGCTGACTAGACACTAGAGTAAGCGACATGCGAATTTCGGTAACCTCACGATAGTATAGATGCTTTCGGAGGAAATAATACATTTGTGGAGGGACCCTCTAACGAAAAACGAGAAGACGAAAAAATAAGCCTAAAAATATTATCATTTACATCAGATGGAGTAAGAAGAGATTAGTTTTTTTGTCAAACGTGACATGATTGGCTGAACGCACGATGAAACATTGCGTCTATGTAGACATGATGAAGTGCACTTGCTTCCTGCGTTCTGCGTTGCGTCCTGCGGCGGCGTCCTTGCGTCTTATGTAGACAAGGCTTAACGAAATATGTAGGTGAACCATTCATTTGAATTCAAATAATACTGTGCATCTTGGCGAGAATTCACTGTTAAAATTAAGTTAAAGCGGTGATTTTCGCCTAAAGTTGAAAAGTGATTCACGACTATAACTGAGAAAAACATTTTCATTTCCCGGTCTTAATTTAGATAAGCGCTCATTTTCAGCTAAAATAGATTAAAAGCGTAATTCCCGCCTAAAGTTGACAAAAAGCACTCATTTTCAGCTTAAAATGATGAAAAACAATAATTTTCGCGGATCAAAAAGATAAAAACTGCGAATTCACGGCTAAAATGGAGTCGAAACTGTACCGAAAAAGGACCCACTCACCCTCTAGAAGATGTTCGCCCTTTAAACTGTCAATTTCGCCCCGGGGACCGACATACTTGTGACTTGTTGGAAACTGTCTTCTATTTCCTCACCTCACACATAGCAAAAGACCCCAAACTGTGATTTCTAAGGATTTTTAATAACCCTTCACCGGAAACAGTCGAGTACTTGAAACTGACTGTCAAATTCGTCCTTGAAACTGTCAATTTTGTCATATAAACTTTAAATTTCGAAACGGTCCTATGAATGTCAATTTCACCGTTCTGAACTGTCAAATTCATCCTTAAAAATGAAGATTTCGTCCAAGAAATTTCAATTACGTCATTCAAAGTAAAAGTTGTTCAAAACGGCCAATTTCGTCCTATAATATCAATTTTGTCGTTTAATACTGTCAATATCGTCCTTCAAACTGCCAATTTCATCCTTAAAACTGTCAATTACGACTTAAAAATGTCAATTTGGTCATGTAAACTTTAAATATCGTCCTTGAAACAGTCCTGTAAATTTCGTCATATAAACTTCAAAATTTCGAAACGATCAATTTCGTCATATGAATGTCAATTTCTTCGTTCTGAACTGTCAAATTCGTCATTGAAAATGTCAATTTCGTCCAGGAAATGTCAATTTCGTGAGTCAAAACTGTCGCAATATGGCGAAAGCTTCCGCCTGGGTCATTCCCCTTCTCCCTATTGTAACACCAAGGGGTAATACAAAACAGTAAAAGTTGTCGTTCAAAACGGTCATTTAGTCCTGAAAACTGTCAATTTCGTCCTCGAAACCTTCAATTTTGTCGATTTTGTCCTTGGGCATTTTGTTCCGGGAACTGTCAATGACTTTTGTCCCAGAGACAGTCTATGTCAATTTCGTCCTATAAACTGATGAGATCATATGGTTTTCTACACTGGTGCAGCACTAGCAAACACAATGTAACGTGCCTAATCTAATGTCTATTAAGCCGTCTTCACATGCAAGCTTTAAAAAGCTGAGCAGTGGGTTTCAACCATAATCAGAGGGCACCGCGCTGTGTATACTCGGAGCGCTCTGATTGGTTGAAGCCCACAGCTCAGCTTTTCAAAGCTTGCATGTAAAGGCGCCTTAAGAGTTACAGAATAGGGGGGGGGGCGGACTTATACGTTTATGAGTTTTCTGTCAAAGCTAAATCCACAGAAGAAACTGCCTCGCATTTTTTTAAAATTTATTTTCAAATGAATAAATTCCGATCTAAATTAGTAGGTAGGTATACATATTTCGAATTTCGGGCTTGTCCCTGTGAATGATGGCAAGCTGAGAAAGTAAGAAAAAGGAAAACAAGAAAAAAAAATATGACGAAGAAGAAGTATAGGCATGTGAGAAAAATTTCTGGCCCAAAAAAGCAGTAAGTACATTATACGATTAACTTTGACAAGGGTGTTCGACCAGGTAGTGCGCGCTAAAGGCACGATTTTTTCATTGCGCGCTAAGAGCACGCGCGCTAACTGCACGTAATCGCAAAATCAGCCTCGTAAGAGTAGGTCTTATACGGTTAAAACACCTTGTTTTCACCGTAATGTGAAAGAAATGTTATTGTAATATTACTATGTACTTCCATATAATATCGCTGGAAAATAGGAATAATTTGAGATACCCCTGTGTCCTCTTGTGAGGCTCATTGTTCGCTCGTGAAAGTTATTCGATTCACGAGAATATACAAATTAATTTAACGGCTACAAAACAAAACAAAAATAATATTTTTTTCGTTTTCCTGTACGGCAGGAATAAATGAAAAAGGGTGAACAATAATTCCATCAAAATTACACAAGACTAAAAGGTGACGGTAAAGACGGTAACGGTACGAACCATTCCTACAGGGGAGACGGGGAGATAAAACAGTAGCCCTCGAGCGTCCAGCATTCGAAGCCGCGGCTTGACATGAAAAAGACCGGCCGAATGTATAATGCATGTTTTTTTATGGAGGCTAAGAAGGGTTTCTCCTCTCTCGTCAAAAAAAGCCGAAGAAAAGGAAAGAGAGTGAGACCGCCGCTATCAAACAAAACTTCAATTAGACATCTCGCCAAATGTCCGCCTTATCTTCTCATCTCCCACCCCCACCCCACAGCGAGAATCGACGTCAACCTTTTCTTCTTTTTCCCATTCCCCGTCTTGAAATCTTTCTCCACTTTTAAAACATACTGATCGACACGCGCTTAATTAACTTATTGTGGTAGACGCGAGCTCAATGAAAATCGAACAAAAAACAACTACGAGTGAAAATCTTCTGGGCAATAATTGTCGCTCAATATTGACATCTTTCATAAATACAGCAGCGCTCTTGCCGAGCTAAGATGAACTAACCATCTGGGGTAACATCTGACTGGTGTCACTTACTTTGTTTTGTTTATTGTGGTCGTGAGAATCAGAATCTTTCATTCATGCGACGTCGACTCAAGCCAGGGGCGGGGGGGGGGATATGGGGGATAGATCCCCCCTCCCCCCAGAGCTACAAGTATACGAACGAAGGAGCACTAGTACCATAACGAAGAGCCCCATAAAATCTCCAAAAATGAGCGTTTCACGTTGACGTTAGGTTTAGAAGATTTTCCGGACTTATAGCAGCCCGAAAAGGTCCGAGTACGTCCAGCTATTTTCTTGGACTTCAGACCCAACGCAGAAGTGTACCGAGCTGGATGATATTCTTAATTACCACCCGATCCCGATTGCTAAGTGTTCCATAATTGCAAAAGTTCTTGATTCATTTGTCGCGGCGGATCTCCTGAGTGAAAGTTTTAAGAATTTCATTGTCCCGGAGCAGCATGGTTTTGTCAAAGGACGATCTACTTCGACTAATTTGATCCTCTAAAATGATTTTTTTCCATAAAAATAGGGTACATGCTATTTACACCGACATGTCCAAGGCGTTTGATCGGGTTAGTCATCGGGGTCTACTCAAAAAACTGGAGACTTATGGGGTTGACGGCTCACTTCTCTCATGGCTCCGCTCTTTTCTCATCTGGAAGGTCCTTTTCTGTGTTATTCAATGGTACTGCATTTGATTCTACTGCTATCTTGTCCGGTGTACCTCAGGGATCTTACCTGGGACCAATCCTTTTTTTGTTGTTGTTTAATGACGTTTCGACCGTCTTTCGGTATTCCTCATTCTCGTTGCTGGCGGATGACCTTAAGCTTCTACAAGATCTTGATTCCTTTGCGTCCTGGTATAGCGTAAATGATTTAGGCATTAATCTGACGAAATGTAAGTTCATTAAGTTTAGTATGTCCAATAGGCCTATGGACTTTGACTCATGGTCGTACTATCTGAGTGGCCAGCATGTTGAGGAGGTGAATGAGATCAATGATTTGGGCGTGATATTTAATAGCAAAGGTAATTTTCGGAATTTAGGCTTCATCAAGCGCTTTACGGCGGATTTCGGGAATCCATTCGCCTTGAAATTGCTGTATCACTCATTGGTTCGGAGCAATCTTAAATATGCCTGCATCGTCTGGGATGCTTTTTTGAAATCTGAGGTCGCTCTCCTTGAGTCGGTCCAGCGTAGGGCTCCCAGGTATCTATATTTCAAATTTGGGAGTTTTATCGTATGGTGAGAGACTTCGTGCCACTAGCTTACAATCGTTAGCGGATAGACGAAGAGTTTCAAGCCTGTTATTTGTCTGAAAGGTCCTCAACTCCCAGCACATTTCCTGTCCTAAAGTGAAGAGAGCTCCACAGCGATGCCAGAGACTGACGGGTGCTACATTTAATGTTGCACCGTTCCGTAACAATTACGGGAGGCAGTATACGCTGTCTCGTTTTCCTTCATTGGCTAATTCTATACACCTGAGCTGTCATATCTTCTCCGATCCTTTCAATTCTTTTAAGGAAAAATTATCAGTTGTTGTGATAATCCTAAATCTGACTGTAATCATACTTTATTTATATACTCTGTGGTTCTTTGTTTATATTTTATTATTATTGTCGTGTTTTGACTGCTCTATTTGGTGTTTTTTACAGTTGAGCTGAAAAATAAATGAAATGAGGTACGGGGAGAAGGGGGAGTTCACCCGGACCCTCTATCAGACAAAAATCGGTAATATTCGTGGCTGCATCTGCTAAAAAGCGCTGATTCGCGGTACACGGAGACCATTCTTCGAATATATTGTGGAAATCAACGCAAAATAGTTGTATTTGGGCAAACCCCGGGGTTAAAGTTGAGAAGACACGCTATAATATTGACAAATAAAAGACGCTTTCAGGTTGAAATTGGACAAAAATGGCAAATTCACAACTGAAATGACGTAAAATCGCACACTCGCGTGTGAAAAAGGGAATAGGATGCTGAATGACCACAAAATTAGCGCAAAACACTATTTCACAGCTGAAATAGATAAAAATCGCTAATTTGCAATTTCCATTGTGGAAAAACGTTCATTCGCGGATACAAAATGAAGAAAATTACTAATTCCCGGCAAAAATTGAAAAAAACACCAATTAGTGCAGCTAAAATAAAGAAAAACGTTAATTTTCAGTTCAAATTGTGGAAAAGTGCTAATTCTCAGTTGAAAATGGAAAAAATTTGCTAATTTGCACCTTAAAATGAGTCAAACGCCAATTCTTGGCAAAAATTAACGATTGTGTAGGTAATGCACGGGTTGGAAACGCTACCACGCTGCTAAAATTTAGACAGCTGCTAAAATTGAGAAACATCCCGTGTCGTGAAATTTATAATTTAAAAATGATGATTTTTTTTTAAAGAAATGGAAGGATAGATGTGAATTTTTTGGTTTGAAAAAAAAAAATTACATTTATAATTTAAATTCGCACCTTCTGAAGGCATTGTTGTTGGTAAAATTCAGAAAAATGGTAAATTCATGCATGGCTATAGTATAATGTTGAAAAAATACGCTAATTCACGGCTAGAACTGAAAAGAAGCAATAATCTATACCTGCAAAAGTTATATAAAATTGCTAATACGGTGGTAAAAGGTGAAAAACCGCTAATTTGCGGGTAATATTTAGAAAATAAAGTAATCAGCCTGGTCAAAATTAAGAGAAAGGTTAATTTTAAGCCTAAAAATTGAGAAAATTAATAATTTGCGACTAAAAATGGAAAACATCGCCAATTTACAGCTAAATTGCGCCAAACGCCAATTTGTGACGGACATTGAGAAAATTCGCTTATTCACAGGTTTGAAACGGTTTGACGCGTCGCTGCTACAATTTTTAAAAAAAGCGCTAATTCGCGGTTGAAATTGAGAAAAATTCTAACTGAATATGCGCCAATTTGCGGATTCTGAAAACAACTTTTTAGGTTGAAATTGATAAAAAGCGCCAATTTATGGCAGTAGGCGAAGAAACTGCTAATTCGCGAGTAAACTGAGAAAATTCGCTCATGCATTGCGTATGGTGAACCAAAAAAAAAATCCTAATTCGTGAAAACACTCAAGAAAAACGTTAATTTTCAGCTAAAACTGACAAAAGTGCTAATGCCCGGGTAAAACAATTTTAAAAAATCGGTAATATGCTGCTAAAATTGAGGAAAACGCCAAAACTCGTGGATAATTAAGAAATATCGCTCACGGGATAAAAACTATACTTTTCTGCTAAAGTTGAGAAAATGCGCAATTTCATGGCCTTGGGAGGGGGTGGGGCAAAACCGCTAATCTGCGGCTGAAATTGAGAAGAACGATACACTCGGTCCAGAAAAGCGCTAATTTGCGGGTGGTAGAGTCGAAAAATCGCCCCTAACTAAGAGAATGAGGCTATGATGAGGCCAGCAAGATGTCCAGATTCAAGAGTGTGCTGGCTGGGTTGACTGATGACTAAAATGTGAAATTACCCCCCTCCCATCACCCTTTCTAGATTTCAATCTGATCCCCCCCCCCTACCCAGGACAAATTCCTACCCACGCCACTGAAGGGTTTAGTCGTCAAAAAAAAATGTAGCATAACCCGCATGTGCGACCGTCAGAGCAGAGCGAGACCAACAGTGCATTTTTTGAATGAAATGCACTAAAAAGAAGCAACAAACTCACGTAACTCACGTATAAAACGTTTATAGTTTTGAGACCATTTTTATAGCAAAAAACAACTCATAAAAATAGATTCCGTTATAAATTAAAAAGGCCTTCGTGACTACTTCTCTAACAAGCCTCCTTTTCTTCTTACAAGCGTGTACATTTCCTTCGTGTGTAAATGGACTTTGATTTTTTTTTTTTTATAGCTGATTAGTCCGAAATGTGCGTTTTAATATACCTACAAAAATCAAATTACATTTTGGTAGGGTATTTTGAGAAATGTGTTGACAGACTCTAAGGTAAATTTAATTGCGATTCTACGATTATACCCTTTCAATTCTTCTTGTAATTTTATGACACAAAATTATTAAGAATAACATAACACAATGGAAGTTAATAACAGGGTGAGTTCTAGCGGAAAAAGCGTGAACTAACTTAAGGGTTGTTTAACCCCCGTAGGAAGAGATCGTGGGTTCCCGCTTTCAACATTCACAGCTCTGTGATTCAATTATACAATTTTAGAGCTTTCCCGTACATTTCCTGTGACGATCGTAATAAAAATGTTAGTAATAAAAAATGGCGTAAAAAAAAAATGGACAATCCATTATGAACTGTATATTTCCCACACCGCGTGTAAATAGACGAAATAAACTTATTACCTACTACTACGTAATAAAAATTAATTCCTTATAACGAGGAAAAAGGGTAGAACGTAATAGAAATTAAATTTAAGTCAATTTTCGAAGAAATAATTTATTTACCCCCCCCCCTCCACCGTCAATCCTCTTCATTTTCAATAGTAGTCAGTGCCGGGAAGAACTAAAAACGCAGATTCGCGGACATATTTGAGCAAATCAACTAATTCACGACTTATGTTAACAAAAAGCGGTCAATGGTGACTATAATGAGAAAAAACGTCTAACGGCAGATTAATTTAAATCTGTTAATTCACTGGGGCTAAAATTGAGTAAAATCGGTAATACGCGGCTAAAATTCACATAATTCGACGTTAAAAAAAAAGATTGGGGATGGGGGGGGGGGCAAATTCGTTCCTGAAATAAAGAAAACGGAGCAGGTTTGGTCAATTCAATAAAACTGAATCGTCGAAAAACGAAGAACGACGTATTTATTTGGTACTTTCAATTTCGTTCTTCCATATAGCCGATTTTTGCTAGTTCAAAACTCAATTTGACGGAATTTTGCTATTTTAAACCCTAATTCAGCGTCTTTTGTTATTTTCGAAACCCTAATTTCACGCTAGAATCAGTTTCGTACATTTCGCTAGTGCGAAATACATGTGGCTCTTTCGACAATAAATTATCGGATTTCGCTCGTTCAACAAGAAAATGTTGTCTTTCAAATATTATGCCTCTCACAAACCCAAGTGTCACGGATTTTCGCTCTTTCAACACCAGATTTTGCTCCATGGGCGTAGCCAGCGGGGGGCAGGGGTGTGCAGTTGCCCTCCCCTAGAATCAAAAGAGCAGATTTCGTGAGGCAGCTGCCCACCCCCCAAAAAAAAACCCTGATCCGGCTTTCTTGTATTCCTTTCCAAAAAAACCAATTTCGCGGATTTTTTCTCACTAAAAAAAAAAAAAAAAAAAAAAAAAAAAAAAAAAAAAAAAAACAACACATTTTCGCTTATCGGTTTCACCAAAAATCAAAAATTCGCCGATGTTTGTTGCTGACAAACCAATTTCAAGGGTCGGCTTAACTTGGAAACCGATTTTTCGCACTAAAATCCCATTTTCGCAGGTTCGACGCGCAATTTTCGCGTGTTTTTTGGCTGTAGCTCAAATCGTGTTTACCCCCGCTGTGCCATCCACACTTGTGGTGGGAGAGGAAATGCCAGCTCTGTTGTTTATCGTCTCAGGTCTAAAATTCAAAGTTTAGCTCCAAAAGTATCACTTTCCGGGGGAGGGGGGGGGGAGAAGTTTCAGGTTTTCGACATAAAATCCAAAATAGAAGGCTACAAACGACAGTTTTCCAGCAGATATTAATTTTTTGACGGATAGTGGCCGTTTCTGTGCAAATTTAGTCTCCGATGACCGCGAATTGACGCGATTCTAACCTTCAGATCCTGTTATAAGCCTGCAAAAAGGCAATGGTGCATCTGATATTTTCGCCAGTGAAGCTGACCGACAGGCGTGGATCCAGTTTTTCTCAAGAGTAGTTGCACAGAGTTTTTTCCCCCCGATTTTACTCGTGAATGAGTACGGTTTTTAGCCTCGAATTAATCCTTAATTTTAGCTGAAACTGAGTGCTATTTTCTCAATTCTAACTCGAACTAGCCCATTTTCTTCATTTTAGCCATGACAAGGTCTCAAAAAAACCGTGAAATAACGCATTTTTGATTTACTATTTCAATTACGGCCTGCACTATGGTGGGCATCGCCTAACCGCGAATTGGTGAGTTCTGTCAAGTTCAGCCGCAAAAGAACAGTTTTTCCTCAACTTTACCCGCGTGAATGAGCTCTATTTCTCAATTTTAGCCGCAAATGAGTGATTTTGCTCAACTCTACGTTGAACGAGCAATTTATTTTGTCAATTTTAGCTGTGAAAAGTACTCTTTCTTTTCTTTTGCTTCTTGCTTTTCTTAATTTCGTCTTGGATTTTGCATCGCGAAACCACAAATTAGGTGTTTTCTTCAATTTCAACCGCGAACAACGAAATTTATTAAACGTGAATCAGCGCTATTTCTCAATTTTAGCCTTGAATAGGTGTTTTTCCTCAGTCCTTAGCCGCAAAATGTTATTTTCTGGATTTCATCAACGAGCACTTTTTCTCAAGACGTGCCCCTCCCATCCCCCACTGTGGATCCGTGCCTATCTGGCTGCCCACTCCTTGATCACGGGCTGGCTACGCCCCTGTTTAATAGTTTTTTAGTTTGTCCAGTTTTTCTCAATAGTAGTTTCAGAGAGTTTTTTCCCCTCGATTTTACTCGTGAATGAGTACGGTTTTTAGCCTCGAATTGACGTTTTCCTTAATTTTAGCTGAAACTGAGTGCTTTTTCTCAATTCTAACTCGAACTACCCAATTTTCTTCATTTTAGCCGTGAAAAGGTCTCAAAAAAACCGTGAAATAACGCATTTTTGATTTACTATTTCAATAACGACCATTACCGGGCATCGCCTAACTGCAAATTGGTGCGTTCTATCAGTTTCAGCCGCAAAAAAAAAAACAGTTTTTCCTCAATTTAACATGTGGATGAAACGCTATTTCTCAATTTTAGCCACGAGAATTCCACCAATCAACAACAAACGGTGACAATTTCGCCAATTCGTTTTCCCTGAATTCTAGCCGCAATAAATTAGTGATTTTTCCTAAGTCTGTCTTGAGCAATTTTTTCTCCCTTCAAATTTTAGCAGTGAAAAGGTTCACATAATCCGCGTGAGAGCGAATTTCATTAATTTTGACCCTCTCAATTTCACGGGCTAACAATTTTCAGTAATTTTAGACGTGAATAAGCACTTTTTTTTCAAAAATGTATGCGCTAAGTCACGCTCTTTCTCAATTTCACCCGTTTTACCATGTTCACCGTTTATCGATGTTTGAAAAACCACGAACTGGCGCCTTCTCTCAATTTTACTTGCGTGAATGAGCCCCATTTCTCAATTTTAGCCGTGAATTGGCGCTTTTTCTCAATTCCAGCCGCAAATGAGTGACTTTTCTCAATTCTAAATTGGAACGAGCAATTTATTTTGTCAATTTTAGCTGTGAAAAGAGTTCCCCGGACTTTGCATCGCGAAATCGCAAATTGGCGAGCTTTCTCAATTTCAACCGCGAATAACGAGATTTATTTCTCCAAGTTTAACGTGAACCAGCGCTATTTCTCAATTTTAGCCGTGAATAGGTGTTTTTCCTCTGTCTTGGCCGCAAAATGTCCTTTTCTAGATTTCATCCGCGAACGAGAACTTTTTCTCTAGACGTGCGCACCATTTTTTTTTTCCATTTCATGCGTCCATTTCGCTCCAACTTTTACTAAAAAATCATTAATTGAGCCGATGATAATATTAAAGCGATGTTACGTACAGAGTTGCAATATTCTATGAGTCAGAGGGCTCCGTGATCGCGAACAGTGGACGTAGTTACACAAAAAATGGATTTTTAACAAGTAAAAGTTTCAATAAGTACCTAATCAATTTTATTAGCAATCTCCAGCTATATAATTTACATCGACGGTACTTTTTCAACTTTTCGTGTTATACCCTGGAACATAGATCACGTAATAACAACCAAGAGAGAGTAATATTAATATTACGATCTTGTTTTTTTTTTCACACCGTCTTACATCGAGGGGAGGGAGGCAGGCAGGAGGGCTTGTCTAGTTTTCTCATATTAGTTTCGGGAGGAAACAACTTGAACAAAATGGAAGGAAAAAAAAAAAAAACAACAACTGAACATTTTCTTCAACTTTCCCGCTAATGTCCCTGGCAGACCTCTTGCGTTCATTTTTTTTTTCCATGGGCCAAAATAAACATTAAAGAAATAACTCTAGAAAGGTAACTTTTAAAAGCCTTTTTGTCTGCGTGTGTGTGCTTGTCAGTCATAGCACGCTAAAATGTCCAATTTGAATAAAAGCGAATAGCGCCAGACGATATGAACGTCACTGCGCTCAAAGCCCTATAAAAAGGAAAAAAAAAAAAAAAAACGGGTTCACTTTTTCTCCATTCGAAAATAAAAAATTCAGAGTGGAGGAAGTTTATTCAATAGCTCGAGAACGTGTGGGAATCTCTATACGTTTTGTATAATTATTAAAACAAATCTTCCACCTTAGGGACCCGTAAATTGAAGAGGAGCCGCCTACTTTACTGTTGAAGGTATGGAAAGGCCACTGTTTGAGAGAAATATCGGGTTGAGCGAGTTTCGAGTATAGCTTGAACTCGAACGACAATAATTATCAAACCGAAAATAACAGTTATTGAGGTTTTTTTAGGAGGAGGTGAGGACCATTAGCGATCAATATCTCAGTTGAGTGCTCAACAAATCACGTTCTTAATAAGCGGATAAACATCAGGAAGATGGAGAGTATATGGGTAGGTACGTTCTTCCTCGGTGGTTTTTAGTTTAGGTGTAGTAAGTATATAAGACAAGTAAAATAATCTGGTAACAAAAACACAACAACCCATCCACTTCCAGTCTTTTTCATGAAGGAGGAGACTTAAATCGATAAAACGATTATCTTATAAGCAATAATGCGATAAAGACAACTGTAAGAAAGGAAGGCTATAATTATTATGTAGGGCTCGCAAAACTCTTCTGGTTTTAGGACTTACAGCGAATTAACAATTTCATTCTGGAAGATGCGTTGGGAAACCGCAAATTAGCGCATTTTTTTAATTTCAGCCACGAATGAACGCTTTATTCGCAAGTTTAGCCGCACGAATACTATTATAGCGCTTCCACAAGAGCAGGACATTAGAGCGGCTTTTCAATTTCAGCCAATCGGCAATCAATTGGCAGCGATGAATCACTCAACTATTGAGTGAACTCAACACAACAACAACAACAACTCAACTCATGATTTCTTGAAGCAACATCGTGACTAAAATGGAGAAAAGGCGCCAACTCGCATGGATAAAAGAGTAAAATATCGCTAATTTCACTGCTAAAATAAAGAGAAAAAGCTAACTCGCACGGTTAAAACTTTGAAAACCCGCTAATTCACGGCTAAAAAGCACTCCTTCGCAGCCTAAATTGGAAAAACGCAAACTAGCGGATCAATTTCAGAAAATCCGCGCTAATTCACCAGACTCTAATCGAGTGAATCCAGTAGTTCGCGGCTAAAATTATACTTAATAAATAATTCACGGCAAAAATTGAGAAATCGCGCTAATTCATGGATCTACACGAGAAATTTGAGTCCGAATTTATAGCAAAAATTAAGGAAAAGTTTTGATCACGGCAAAAATAGAGAGAAAACGTTAATTTACACGCGGCTGAATTTCCAACAAACAGCGTCGCGCCTTAATTTCGGCTGAATTGCAAGGGGTTTGGTTTTATATTTTAAGAAAAATTTCAAAATTTCGAGGCCTTTTTCGTGGCGGCGTAAATCAGGCCAGCAAGCGACCAAAACCTGCAAACGAATCACGAAGTTTCAAGTTTCCTATGACTGAGTATCCACGCAATTGCAAGTTTCGGCTTTCAATTCCTCAAAAAATTCAAGTTTCACGCGTCTTTATTTCACCAAAATGACAAGAGGTTTCGGGACTAAAGTGAAAAAGCTCAACACGAGTCGCTCATTCGACGTCTCACCTCAAAAAGTTTCACACACGACACACGTCAGTTTACCCCTGAACTGTCAGACACGAAGAAAGCGCGGAATAATAAGCCGCGAGAGACGGCGAATTTACGCTGTTTTTGAACCTTCACCCAAAAGTCAAAAGGAATTAGTGTTAGAAGCGGCAAATACACAACAACACTTTTTGTCAATTTTGAAGTGACCTATAACGTTTTTGTCTGGTTCACTTGCCCCCAAAAAAAGCACATAAGCGATTTGTCTCGATTTTAGTCTTGTTTTCAAGCCCTCCTTGAACTGCGAGTAAGCGTTTAGCCCCCCACCCCCTCCACACCTAGGCGTTCTAAATTATAGCCACAATGAGCCGAAAGTTGTCTCCAAAAACCGCTAATTGGCGTTGACGCTGCATCTATAACAAAACTATTCGTCGGGCTATCGCCCAAAGGCGTCCGCACCCACAAAGAAATAAGGCCTAAGACAATTTGCCATTTCGCGAAAATAGAGACCATAAACTTAAAATGTCGAGCTAAAGTTAAAACCTGAAACTTGTAAATTTTACGAATATTATCAGGCAGGAAACTTCCAATTTAGCGGATATTTATAGATCCAAAATGTTGAAATTTTGGGGCTATTCGTCCAGAGTTCCGAGGACGGTCACACCGTGTTCCAAACAAACAAACAAACAACAACCCATAAAATAGCAAACAAACAATAATAAGCCCTGAAACTCCATGAAAAAAAAGATCATCAGAAACGCAATTACACGAAAATAGAGACCATAGAAAGGATAGCAATTTCAAGAATATTTAGATCCAAAATTAGAAATTTTACACGTTTTCATCTCTCAATGTGTCAATTTCACGGCGACTTGACTCCAATTGTTTAGCCTTGAACTCACGTTTTATAACCAATGTAATTTTCGGTGTTCTGCTTGAATGGTTATTCCTGTAGGGTGATGGGGGGGGGGGGGAAGAAGCCAAATTGTCAGTTTTCAAGCGACTTGGCCGGTTTCTTATTGGTAATAATTGACAGTATCTTCTCGAAAAATTATCAATTTTGAAGTGGAAAATGTTTCTCGGGTTAAATGTCTAAATCGCTTGTTGTTTTAAGAGCGAAAATCCGCGAAATGGCCAGTTTTAATGTCATAATTAGCCAGTTTGAAGGGACAAATTGACGATTTCTATGTATAAATTTTGTGATTGCCCCGTACTGTCTACTATCGTAGAAAGCACTTTATTTATGTTGAAAGCAGTCTACAGTGTACCGACTTAGGGACGAGGGTGGGCAGACCAAAGCATTTTTGAACAAGCCCTCATTTTGCCGCTTCAATTAAGAAAAACCCCGAATTTCTCGGAAAATTAAGCGGAATTAAAAAAAAATCGCAATTTCGTGGCTAAGATTTGCGGCTTAAATTGATAAAAAAAACACTAATTCGCCGATATATTTTGGAAACCACGCTATAATAAGCGACTGGAACTCTGAGAACCCGCTAATTCCAGAAAATACAATTGAGGAAAAGCTTTCATTCACCTTTAAAATAGGTGAAAACGATACTAATTCGCGGATCAATTTGAAGGAAATCCACTAATTTGTTGCCAAAATTGAGTTACAGCGCAAAATTGCGGCTAAAATTGAGAAAACGCCCTAATTCGCAAGGTTCCTATAAGAGGCAAGCTCGTGGCTAAAGTTTTTAAAAAGCCGTAAAACAACGCAACGGTAAAATTATATTCCTCGGACCTCGTAGAGATGTCCGCCCCGGGCCACGGTAGGTGCAGGTGCGCGTATATAGAGCCGTCACCGCGGTTGGAAGCGAACTTGCGGTTTAATCATTTTTGCAGTTTTTCGCATTGAGTTATTTTAGGGAAGTAGCAGCGGACATAAAAAGGAATATATACCTTCCTTCCTATACAGAAAGGACCCCTGCGCGTCAACGAGTACACTTGAATATCGTAAATAACGCAAGGAGGACAATGCGCCCCCCCCCCCCACCCACAGAGCTACAAGTATACGAACGAAGGAGCACTAGTACCATAACGAAGAGCCCCATAAAATCTCCAAAAATGAGCGTTTCACGTTGAAGAGTTAGGTTTAGCAGTTTTCCTGTGCTTAAAAGCAGCCCGAAAAGGTCCGAGTACGTCCAGCTTTTTCCTTGAACTTGAGACCCATCGCAGTAGCAGTCTACCGAAGTACCCGGGGGGGGGGGGGGGTTCGCCCCGGACCCTCTATCAGACAAAAATCGGTAATATTAGTGGCTATAGCTGCTAAAAAGCACTAATTCGTGGTCTCGCGATGCAACTTCCAGACTAAAATTAAGACAAAAATCGCTGATTCACGGTACCTGGAGGCCATTCTACGAATAAATTGTGGAAATCAACGCAAAAGTGTTGTATTTGGGTAAACCCCGAGGTTAAAGTTGAGAAAACACGCTATAATATTGACAAATAAAAGACGCTTTCAGGTTAAAATTGGACAAAAATGGCAAATTCACAACTGAAATGGAGTAAAATCGCCCATTCGCGTATGAAAAAAGGGAATAGAATGTTGAATGACCGCAAAATTAGCACAAAACGCTATTTCACAGCTAAAATAGGGAAAAATCGCTAATTTGCAATTTGCAGATATAAAGTTGTAGAAAAACGTTAATTCGCGGATACAAATTGAAGAAAATCACTAATTCGCGGCAAAAATTGAAAAAATCACCAATTAGCGCAGCTAAAATTAAGAAAAACGTTAATTTTCACTTCAAATTGTTGAAAAGTGCTAATTCTCAGTTAAAAATGATAAAAATTGCTAATTTGCACCTTAAATTGAGTCAAACGCCAATTCTTGGCAAAAATTGACAAAACTCGGTAGGTAATGCACGGGTTGCGAACGCTATCACGCTGCTAAAATTTAGAAACATCACTAATTCTTGAATTAAGTGCCGTGAAATTTATAATTTAAATGAAAATGATGATTTTTTGACAGAAATGGGTGGACAGATGTAAATTTTTTGTTTAGAAAATAAAAAAAAACATTTATAATTTAAATTCGCGCCTTCTGAAGGCATTTTTGTGGCTAAAATTCAGAAAAATGGCAAATTCATGCATGGCTATAGTATAATGTTTAAAAATACGCTAATTCACGGCTAGAACTGAAAAGAAGCAATAATCTATACCTATAAAAGTTATATAAAATTGCTAGTGCGGTGGTAAAATGTGAAAAACAGCTAATTTGCGGGTAGTATTTGGAAAATAAAATAATCAGCCTGGTCAAAATTAAGAAAAAGGTTAATTTTAAGCCTAAAAATTGAGAAAATAGCTAATTCATAGGTTTGAAACGCTACGACGCATCGCCGCTGCACGTTTAAAAAAAGCGCTAATTCGCGGTTGAAATAGAGAAATATTCTTATATTTACACAAAAAACTGAATATACGCCAATTTGCGGATTCTGAAGACAACTTTTCAGGTTGAAATTGAAAAAAAGCGCCAATTTATGGCAATAGGCGAAGAAACCGCTAAATTCGCGAGTAAACTGAGAAAAGTCGCTCATGCTGCGTATGGTGAACCAAAGAAATCCTAATTCGTGAAAAATCCTCCTGATTTGTGGCTAATGTTGTAGAAAACACTTAAGAAAAACGTTAATTTTCAGCTAAATCTGACAAAAGTGCTAATCCCCTGGTAAAAAAAAATTAAAAAGTCGGTAATATGCCGCTAAACTTGAGGAAAACGCCAATAAGCTCGTGGACAATTAAGAACGATACACTCGGCCAAAAAAGCGCTAATTTTCGGGTAGTGTCCAAAAATCGCCCGGCTACGATTGAGGCCAGCAAGATGTCCACAGATTCAAGAGTGTGCTGGCTGGGTGGAATAATGACGCCACTGAAGGAGGATCGAAAATTCTTTCGTCACATGTTAAAATTAATTTTTATCGCCAGAGAATCACGCACACGCTCAAACATAAGGAAAGAGCGTTTTAAGTTTTAAAAAAAAAGGAAATTTAGGGATACACATTGAAATCATCAATGATTTTGCATAGTCCTCGAACTATCCGCGGGTGACATCGTGCAAGTCACAGATTTGCCACATTTTTCTTTTGTTTTTCAGCGACAAAATGTCGAAATTTCGATTAACGAAACCGTAATATACAAGTTTCAATACAGTTGAAGGAGCTAGAGAATTCGAAAATCACTCAACTTATTCCTCACGAATGCTTCGTTGTGTCGCATACAACTATAGTATACACGCAGTTCGTGACTATAATTTACAAAAGGGGGAGGAATGTTTTGCATTGAAACGTCGCCAACCAGTCAACCATCATCTAACAGGTCTGTTAAACCACAATGACCGCAGTGTTTTTCCAAGTTATAAAACTTTTTGTATTTTAGAATAAATCCGTTGGCTATATACAAAGTAAAAAACGTATGGCGCATTCGACTTCCCTGCCGCCCCCCCCCCTGCCCTGGTTACACACTAAGCGAGTTTTCTTGCCATATATCGCGTATCAATTTCTTTCTGTTTCAAATTGACTGGAGATGACAATGTTTTCAAAGAGTTTGCTCGCGAACATTGCTTGTTGGGAAAATCGTACCCCCGGAATGCGGGGGCTTGAAGCATTATGCGCATAAAACTCTTACTATAATTCCACATGGTTATTGAATAATCAACGGCAACAGGCATTAACTGAGCGACAGAAAAAAATCCCCCCCTTCTCCTCCTCCTCCAAGCCGCCTATTCACAGGGCGGCAGAGAAAAAAAAGCATCATCGTGAAACAAATATTCAATCGTTGATGTATATTATCTGTTGACATCACAAGGCAAGCATAGGGATGGTGGTGGTGGGGGGGGGGTCGAAACTTGACTCTAACAATAAGATCAAAATCAAGAAAAGTCTGCGTTATTGGCATTCAAAGAACGAAAACGTTTTCCAAAAAAAAAAGGGAATCCGCCATTGCATCGCTCACCTGGCCTTGTGAGAACTTGAACGCAGTGTCAAGATCGAGGGCGTAGCTGATTCAAATCACTTAAATTTAGAGACACGAGACCTTTTGACAATTTTAAAACGAAATTCGGTACGGTTGATGCGGCGGATTTTGAGAATATAATACATACTTTTGGAATGCGAAATGAGAAACGCGAAATTGAACATTGCACACTAGTCTGTTATTATGTATTATACAAATACTGACCCCGAAAATAGAAGTGAAGATGAATTTATACTCAACGTATAAATAGGAGCCGGCGACAAGAGTAAAAAATCGAGAAATATAATTATTGTAAGTACCTTGGATTGAGTCGCGTAATCTAGAGCCAACATGCAATCGTTGTAGCCGTTTTCAGTCTTAATCGCAGAGGGCATACTGTTCGGAGTACAAAATTGTCCCACAGAGTCTCGATACCACGGATACATGATCACACGTTCATCGCACAAATTCAAGCACACACGCACAATTTACGTTACAAAAACCCCGGGTATGACCCGTTTTTAAGGATGCGACAACTTTTAGGCGGAAAACAAAAAAGAAGACTGACCAAAAAAAAATTTCGAAGTGGGGTCCTGAAACACCCGAAGGAAACAACGACAAAAAAAAAAAACGCCCGGCAAGTGCGGGGCGGGGGAAGGTCCTGTTTTTCGAGGTCGAAGAGCACAACACCAAGGCAATATACCGCGAGAGATGCTCCTCGAGGGAATGAATCCCGAGGTGGAGGAAGAACTCCTGTGGGTGGTGAAGAGGGGGCGTTCGGACCCTTTCGACCCGATTCGGACCACTTCGGAGCCCACCTCTTGTTTCTTCTTTCCTTCTCCTGACCAATCCAACATGATTATTTATTCTCCTTTGCACCCAACTTCTCACCCTGCTATTCCTTACATTTTATTATATATACATATATATTTTTTTTTGGTTCACTTCGTCCCTCTAACTTCTCTTTTTTCGCCGGATGCAAACGATTTGCGCCCCCTTCGTATATCCGTACGCACAGTAAAATGCCTCGACTGTGCCAGGAGGACGCTTTTTTTTTTCAATACCTCCAACGTCCGACGTGCGTTTCTTTTTGCTCTCAACCTCTTGGAATCTTCCTCATTTCTTGCGAGCTTCCCCCCTCACCAGCATCATTCACTTTCATTCATCGTTGCAACGTTCGGTTTTTACAACAAGAAGTTCTGGTCGAGCTCGACCGAGAATCCTTTAGTAGTTTGTGTGTGTGTGTGTGTGTGTGACAGTAAGAAAGATCGGGGTCAACGCAGTGTGGTTTTTGGCTTGGTTTTCACTTTTCATTTCCCCCTTTTAGCTGAGCCAGTCAGAGCCTAAACGCTGTTGAAAGTGAGTCGTCAATGCTCGGAGTATGCGTCTCTGATTTTGAATAATGTAATTATATGTGAATTTCATTCAAGCATATCAACAACAATAACGTGTGCGATGAATTCAAGTACCTACATCGACAATATAAAGTGTTTATTAACCTGGACTTCATACTGAAATGAGATGGAGCAGGGGCCATATTCAGAAACATCGGAAAAAGTGAAGAAACTGTGATTTATTGCAGAGATAATAACATAGTGGAACGTGAGTCGGTTTATTTAAACAGTTTATTAGTAACGACATCAAAAAGGACTCGCATGAACAACACCATGCTTTTATGTTGAAGTTATAGGTTACATCATTTTATATATACACTCAAAAGGGTTGCCAACTATGCAGTGTTACACACTACTCTCTTCACACTCCTCCTTAACACTGCACCAAGTCTAATGATTATTAATAACAACAAGAATCGAAATTTAAAAAAAGAGATGGATCAATCTCGCGCACTTTTCACTTGAGGAGTAAACATCATAAAAACAAACATTTTAAAAATAAAAAAGAACAAAATTCACATTTTTTTTTGTTTAAACAAACTCGTTCAAATTTTGAATTTTTAACAGGTTTCGAAAATACTTGAATTTATTGGAATCTAAACCTTTTGTTAGTGTATCGGCTCGTTGCTCGTTTGAGGGAATATATTTTAAAATCACTATTTTGTTTTGTACTTTTTCTCGAATAAAATGATATTTTGTATCTACATGTTTTGTGCGTTTATTATTTCCATTGTTTTTCGCTAAATGGATGCAAGAGATATTATCTTCGTAAATTGTTATTGGCTCGTCAGTACATAAAATTTCCTTAAGGATCCCGTTTATGTAAATTGACTCACAAATTGCGGTAGTTAATGCTTTGTATTCGGCTTCCGTGCTACTCAATGATACAGTACTCTGTTTGCGAGTACCCCATGAGACTATGTTTCCGAACACTGATACAAAAAATCCGGTTATAGATTTGCGATCGTCTAGGTCATTTGCCCAGTCAGCGTCTACATACGTGTCAATTAAAAGGCTGGACTTGCAGCGAGTAAAACTTAAACCAAAATCGGGTGTACCTTTTAAATAACGCAACACCCGTTTAAGGTGGATCCAATGTTCATTTTTGGCACAATCTTGAAATCTACTAAAATAGTTTAGCGCAAAACAAATGTCTGGGCGAGATCCTATCATAAGATACATCAAGCAACCTACAAGTTGTCGATAAGGTTTGTCAGTTTTCTCGTCCTCAGTTAGGGCTTTAGTCAACTTTAAATTTCGGTCGATAGGGGTGTTTATTTCCTTGCAATCTTGCATTTGAAATTTTAACAACAACTGTTGCACATACGCCGACTGGTGTATTTTCATTATTCCCTTACTTCTATCGCGTTCAATTTCCAAACCCAAGAATGACTTGACTTCACCAAGATCTACCATGTCAAAATTTTTATTCAACTTCAATTTAAAATTTGTAATTTCTTCTGAGCTGTCACTTACCAAAATTAAATCATCGACATAAATAAAACAATAAAGTTTGAATTTTTTAGTTAATTTAAAATAAAGACATGAATCATGAAATGAACGGTTAAATTTTTCTTTTAACGTATTTATAACTTTACTAGTCTCTCATCGAATTTCTGCATTATTCTCGACAATGTTAGTAGTTTAGTTGCGTGATCTTTCATCGAATCCGATTGTAGACAATGAAGGAACTACGTACGTGATTCTTTTCTCTTATGACAATGGAAGGGTACGGGAAGCGGCAGCTCTGCCAGCATTGTCTGACTCAGTCTCAGTCTGAGATTGTTCTTGGCTGATGCCATTGGGAATAATCCTGAATGGAATCACTGTCAGACAGTCGATGGAAGCTTGGTAATAACACCGACAAATCGGTATTTGCACCTTCGAGCCTGCGACGTGATCTGAAATGGGTCAACGACTAAGTAAATCAATACATCATTGACTTCATAAGGCCAGTTTTCACATAAAAATTCGTTCAAGGATAAAAATGATTGGTAAAACGTACCTATGTAAGTTAAACAATTTGTATAACATTTTATCTGAACGAGAGCCCATGTCTTATCCGTCAAGATTTTGGCCCGTATTCATAGTCGTTACTCGACCTGAAAATTCGCTTTTAGGTGAGATCAAAAACAGATGATTAAACAATTAGACCGACCGATTTGATTGTTTAATTAAGCAAATACTCAGCTTGAAAGAGACGACTATGAAATTCATAGACGTCTCTTTAGTAGTAGCATTAGTAGTAGTAGTATGAACACGAGCCTTTAATGATTGGTTCAAGAATCGTTTTATAGGTAAATGAATGAATTGAAGTTGAAATACAATTATGGTTTTACCTGGGTAAAACCCAGTTTTAGAGGTAGAGCAAGTAAAAAAAGAGAAGAGAACGCTCAACAATAATAAAAGGCACACAGGCCCACACCCCCAACCCACCACCGGCTCGAGCCTACGGCACACTCTACGTCACGACTTCTTATCAGCCGAGACTGCTGTGTTTCTTAAGAACCAGATTTTGAAAAAATATTAAAAATCAACGGCTGAACGGATTTCAAAAATTCAAAAACAGATTTTCACATTATTTTATCAATTGATCGAATTTTTCGTACCAATTTTTTGGAGATTGTTTTAAACCGTATATTGAGCGATTCAATTTGCAAACATATTTCTTTTCGGCGAGTTCTTCAGGGAGATTCATATAGATATCCTCCTTGAGATCTCCGTGGAGAAATGCCGTTTTTACGTCCATTTGAACCATTTCGAGGTCAAATTGATTGGCAATTGACATTAGAGTGCGGAAAGTGGACATTATACCCAGAGTATCTGTATAATTAGAGGACTGATAGCCTTTGGCTACTAGCCTGGCCTTGTACTTTTTCTCACCAGTAGCTTCGTTTTTCTTGATACGAAAAACCCAACGGCTATCGACTATTTCTTGGTTTTGAGGCCTTTCCACTCGAGTCCAAGTGTCGTGAGCCTTCAAAGAAGAAATCTCCTCCTGGATTGCAGCTTCCCAGAGGTGCTCATCCTCTCGTCCGCTGATTTCTTTTCTAGTCCGGGGAACATCAGAAATCAACTCATCAGCACTAAATGCAAAATGAGCCAAGGTTTCGTAATCATCATGCCATTTGGGAGTTTTCCTTTCTCTTTTCCTTGTTACCAGGTCATTTTTCTCCGTACTCTCGTGTGTAGCTTCGATACTAACAGTTTCCGAGCCGTCGTTTGCCGGATTAGTTTCCTCCGAAACAACTTCCTCGTCTTTCTCGCTACCATCAGGAATTTCCGAGTTGGCCTTTTCTTTTGGCATTGACTCATCAAAAACAACATGGCGAGCACGTACAATTTTTCGGGCATCAGAATCCCACAAACGAAATCCATTGGTTGTATAACCAACAAAAATCATTTTTTTGGATTTTTCCTCAAACTTACCAGTCCTTTTTTCGGACGGAATCAGAGCATAAGCGGGACAACCAAAGGTTTTGAGCTTGGCATAGTTCGGTTTCTCGTTCAACCAAACTTCAGCTGGAATTATATTGTCAACTGTCGGGATTCGATTAATTATGTAAGTGGCTGCGTATAAGGCCTCACCCCATAACTCGTGATCAAGAGAATATTCAGCGATTAACGTCCTTGCTTTTTCAACAATAGTTCTGTTAAGTTTTTCGCTTTTTCCATTTTGAAACGGACAGTATGGTACAGTATTTTCAACCGTAATTCCCTGAGTTACACAAAAATCGAGCAAGTCATTATTCATATATTCAGTACCATTGTCGCATCTAAGTCGGGAAATTTTTGAATTGAATTGTGCTGTTGTCTTAGTCACAAATTGCTTAAAGCATTCTGCCACTTCTGATTTGCGTTCAAGAAGGTAGACCTGAGTAAACTTGGAAAAATCGTCATGAAAAGTCAATATGTAACGTTTTCCGTCGTGTGTCGGTGGGTTTATGGGACCACATACGTCTGAATGAATTAATTCTAAAGTTCGTCTTGTTTTTCCTTCATATCTACCGCAAAAGTCTTTGGTTTGTCTTCCCTTGACACAGGGTTCGCAAAAAATGTCGTCATTTTTGCCCAGACTTTTGTCACTACTGATCAAATTTTTGTCGAGCATAGTTTTTAATTTTCCGCTGGACGCATGACCTAATCGACGATGCCAAAGTAAAAGATCGTTAGAAATTGAATATGCCTTAAAAGCCGAATTTTCGCAATAATTCCGGACCTGAAAAATGACTTTAACCATCGTGCCCTTTTTATGACCTTCCAGAAAAACCTGCTTATTTTGATCGAGCACAAAAACTTTCGAATCTTTAAAAATTATTTCGAAACCTGCATGCATCATTTTTGAGACAGATAGGAGGTTACATCTCAAATTTGGTACAAACAATACATTTTTTAACTTACACGTCGTCGTACGAAGCGTTCCTCTCGCAGTAGCTAGCAGCAGTTGGCCTTCCTTGGCCACTCTGATGGTGATAGGGTTCTCCAGCTCTTCTACGTCTGTTAGGTAGGTGTCGTCATTTATTAGGTGGTCGCTCGATCCGGAGTCGACAAGAAACTCAACAGTCGGATTGATTTCAGGCTGCCGGACAACTGACATTTTCCCGGGGAAGCCTTTCGAAGAATCTGCGTCACATCCGAAAGCGATTTCGTCTTCTTCCTCAGCTTCTACGTGAGCGATGCTTGGGACGGAGCGATGGTGGTTTGAACCAGACGGCGTGGATTTAATGTACGAACCACGACCCGAAGTTCCACAAGATTTCGAAGTCTTCTCACTATTATTTAGAGGACACTCGTTTCGTTTGTGTCCGATTTCGTGACACTTGTAACATTTGAACGAAAATGTGCTAGAGCTCGTTTTACCTTGGAACGACTTTGGTTTAACGTGACCGCACGTTGACCCATGAAGGCGGCCGGTGCACTGTCGTGTCCTTGAGTTTGTTTCCTTTGCCTGGTTTCTTCCAACAGTAGTTTGTTTTTCACGAAGTGAACGTCAATTATGTAATTAGTTGAAAACAAAATGTCCAGGGAGGCCGCGACTGAATTGTACGAGCGAGGCATTCCGCCCAGGAGAATGGTAACTACCTCCTGATTCGATGGATTAACTCCAGTATTAGAGAGATCGGTCAAAACTCTGTCGTTAGATCGTCAAAACTTTGTTTTGAAAGTCCAGAGCGAGCATACGTTTTCTCGAGGAAGTCCATGATATCCTTCGCCTTTTCCTTGTCGTGAACGCTGTGAAGGATACGATCATGAAGATTTTGAATAATTACATTCTTCGCCTTCTTGTTTGCTTGGGCGAACGATGACTGCTTCTTTTTTCCTTCCGAGTCGTCTTCGATGACGTGAAGCACATCCAATTCGTCCAGGGCTGCACGAATTCGAATTTTCCAGGCGTAAAACCCTTTTCCATCGAATTGTTTAATCCCAGTTACCACTGCGTTCCGATTTTCCGTCATGATTCTCTTGTGAGCGGCACGTTTACTTTCCGACCAGTCCCACACTTCCCGAGACAATCACGAACCTAAATAAGACTCACTACGCGAATCTTGGGCACATAACCTGTGATTTATTGCAGAGATAATAACATAGTGGAACGTGAGTCGGTTTATTTAAACAGTTTATTAGTAACGACATCAAAAAGGACTCGCATGAACAACACCATGCTTTTATGTTGAAGTTATAGGTTACATCATTTTATATATACACTCAAAAGGGTTGCCAACTATGCAGTGTTACACACTACTCTCTTCACAGAAACAAGTTATAATTCATAGCTATAATTATGATAAAGTGCTACAATTTAGCAGCTATAAAAATTGAGAAAAAAAAAGATGAGAGTGAGAAAGCTGGAATAACTCAGAAACATCAAATACTTGTCTTTAGTGAGAAGGTAACTCAATTTTCAGAAATGGGAGGATTAAATTATAAAAAGTGTGGAATCACTTGTTTTGAAGTTATTACTAAATGAAACTAAACAACCTGAAATTTCATCAAGTGAGGATCAACGCTTGCATACGAGTCTGCAACACATTGGGACATTTTCAAGTCTTCACCGTATGCTTTTTACCTCACTATGGATAGGTACAACCTAGGTCTAATCGTTTGTCGCCCGGAGCTGCACTATTAGCACTGAAAGTACTAACCTTTCATTATTTTTTCGCGTTATTTCACATGATAACCCGCGAGGTTGCAAAATTTCGTGCTGCTCGGAGTAGTCCGGGACGACAAACGAATAGACCTACTATTTTATAACCCACCCTCCGTTGTTGTCGGAATGTGAAACGAATCATTAACATTAAGCCTTGTACACACGAAGACTTTTCTGTCCTGTCTTCTACTGAAGCTGGTGTGCAAAATGGTTAAAATCGTAAAATGTGAAGTTTTAGGTTTGTTTCTATGATCCCCTTGTTCAAAATAAATAATTATTTCTTGTTGATTATCCCCAACCTGAAGCCCATCGAGTTGTTCTATACGGAATTGTTTACATATGCGTGAAGCCTTTTTATTACCCCCTCTCTTCAACTCCCAAACAAAAGTGGCGCAAGATGAAAAAGTCGTCATGTGTGCGTCCATATGTTCTGCGATAATACGTCGGGGAAGTTTCGACTCATAATAAACCTTATCACCTTATCATCAACCTCTAGGACAGTTTGACATTATTGATACAAATCCCACGTTTTAAGGCAGTTCAGTGTTTTTCACATATTTTGTAAGTTTCTCTACGTAAAAATTAGTGTCGGGAAGACCTGATTCGCAATCGACAGGGGCTACTTGATTTTTTGAATCCGTCCGGCTTCAGATGAACATTATTTTCTTCACCTCTCTCTAGAATTCTAGATAACCAAAAGGTCTTCTCACTCCGGCGCAGCTCACGGTAAAAACACTTCGTGTAGTCAAATTGAATCGTTTATTTATGAGTTGATTATAATAAATTATGCTTTTGAGTCATAAAAGACGTGTATGACACATTTACACCCTCCAGAGACCACCGTCAAAAGCACATGCACAAATGTCGGGTTTGGTGTCTTCCGGGATTAGTCGAAATTGATGACTTTCGGGTGACAAGCAAACTCGAGACACAGGGTACGGTGTACAGCACTTGTGAAACTGTGAGTATCACCATCACCCATAAAAACTTATTTTCTGGCCGTGCTCACTACACTGTGTGTGTTTCTTAAAAGTTTTTGGTGGGATTCAGTGTTCGGTGTACCAGAAACGACTGCCCTTTCTTCTTTGACATATTCGTATTCAATTCAGCCGCTACAGTTTTTCTGCGATGACTGCAATCTACAACGATCATCGTAGAACAATATCAACATGGTTTTTTTTTAAGCTGGCTTCTCCTTCTTTGTGAGCCTTTACTTCGCCGGGCACCAAGTTCACGAGCCATTTTTCTAATCTCCGAAAAAATAAATGAATAAAAAGGCGAGGAGGAGGGGGAAAAGGCGAGGCGAATAAAAATAAATAAATAAAAAGGCGAGGGACTATTCACTTTAACCAACACAAAAAATATCTAAACGAAACGGCAGAAGTTGGAGACTAGACTCCTCCTTACTTCTTCTAAACATTGAAAGGGGGTGAGGTGGGTTCTAACCTTCTTATTTGTTATGAGTCGAATTACCTTTGAAAAATCGAACCTCGCTTCCCCATCGTATGACTTCATAATAGCCTGCGCACGAAATGTCGGACTTTTCCCAGAAAACCTCCCATGACCTTTTATTCCGGCGCCATTTATCCTTCCTAGAGGTTACAAGCAATTTTGATCATTTTTTTTTGTGTGTGTGTTTTTCGAGCAGTGAAATTTAATATTAACTCTTTCGGCGTAAAAATGGTAAGTAATTTGCATATAATTCGACAATTTAAATTTCCATAGTTAAATTCGTACTTTTTGCCATTTTGCGGCAGCTCCCAGTAACTTGTGTTGGGAGCTGGCTAGATGTTTGTACAGAGTTTTTCGTGTACCATGCTAGAAAAAGTTAGTTTTTCAATTGCAAGATGCGAGAAGCTTGATCACGTACAACGCTATAACATCTTACTCACTAATTATTGAAGCACAGTGAGATATTTTTCAATTAATTGCTTTTTTGTGTTTAATTTAT
Source organism: Corythucha ciliata (assembly GCA_038030265.1). Lineage (NCBI taxonomy): Eukaryota > Metazoa > Arthropoda > Insecta > Hemiptera > Tingidae > Corythucha > Corythucha ciliata. The sequence continues at coordinate 2,863,206 of CM075943.1, read as the reverse complement.
TAGATGGATTGGAGCAGAAAAAGTGTGGCAAAACTAATTGAATTGTGGGAGTTGGAGCACTGTCTCTATGACAATCAATCCCCACATTACCACCTTAAGCCGATGAGAAATGCCGCCATTCAACGCATAGTGAAATTGAGGTAAGGTAGCTGGGTTTATTAGCCCAAACTAATTGTTGTGCGGTGTTTGAGAAGGGGATGGGACGGAAAAAGGTCCTATCGTGAATCTCGAGCAGTCTGGCTCCTCAGCATTAGCAATTTTCTGAGAGGAGGCTTATAGAATTGTTTCTTGATTGCTAGAATTGTCCGACTTGTAACACCAGCGACGTGACATCCAAAATGAAATGCCTTCGAAGTTCGTTCGTTTCTGAAAAGAGAAAAGTGGACGCTTCCCGAACCAGTGGGGCATCCGCGGACGAAGTACGCCCCTGCTTCTTACCCAGTTGCTTTATTATAAATCTTATTGTGTTTCATGCCTAGGTTCACAAACCAACGTTGTGGTATTACGACATGCTGAATTTTTTAAGTGATCACGTGAAAAGTCGGCAAAGTACTTGCAGTATTCAGGTATAAGCCAGGTTTCAGCTTTATTTATTACGTCTTTTACATCCCAGATTACTAATATTTACATTTCAGCTTGAAGACTCGACCATAAGTACCGAAAGGGAGGAATCGCACGGACCGTCGTCGTCGTCTCTCTCATGGACCCAAGAATGTCGCTGGATATCGACAAAGTACATACTTCCGATGCGGAAAATTAAGAATTGCTTTACATACACCATACATATGGATACAGACATATTCATGTATGATTTGACTACATTTTTGTTCATAGGAAATTGACGTTGAAATTGATGCGTCCACTGATTTCGACTTAACACAGTCGATTGACATAGTCGAGAAAAGAATACCTGTGGAAAGTGTAAGTTAATCCTATTAATATTAATTGATAAACCATCATATTATAAGCTTATTTTTTCCTGGAACCTAGGAGAAAGATCAACACGAAGAAACACCGGTGTATCTTCGTAAAAAAAGAAGACAATCGGGGGCTGCTGAAACCTCACTAATCGAAAAAGCCACACAGCTGCTGGACAAAGCAACGGCTTCTAATAAGAATAAAGAAGAAGGAGGGCATTTAGAAATTTTTGGAAGATATGTTGCCTCGTCGATGAGTAGGCTGAGAAAAGAAAACCAGGTGAAGCTGGAAAAAAAAATAACTGATGCCCTCCACGAGGCACTCCTTGAAGAAATTCTATAGTATTGCGTTTAAGAGATTTTAGTTTATTGCGTTAATAATAAAGTTGAATAACAACAATAACAAAACATTATTTAAGATATTTAACAGTTGAATTGGAGAATGGCCTCTTCCTGCCAAGGCACCGCGCCAACCGAATTGAAATACAATTTCATGTTTTCTTTCGCGCTTTTGGCCAGTTTAGACACTCTACCAGAACTTTGTTTACTAAAAGTCCTCAGTTGGCATACCGGTTGGTCTTTACTTGGCTCTGGATTATTGCATTTCCCTTGCGATGAGGTAATGAGAAAGTTGTGCAGTACGCAGCAACACAGCGTAATAATTTCCACTTTCTCAACGTCCAATTCAATGGCCTTGAGGAGAACGCGAAATCGGTTCGCCATGATACCAAACGCGTTTTCCACCACTCGCCGTGCTCTTGACAGCCTGTAATTGAATATTGTATCTTCGGTTGAGTGGATAGCCTTGAATGGTTTTAGAACACGAACGCTTTCGGCGAAAGCGTCGTCTGCGACGAAGTGAAATGGCACGACAAGATTTGACCCGGGAAGGACGTCATCCGAGGGAAAGTTCAAACTGTTGCTTTCGATAATGCGGTTGATGACGCTTCTTCGAAACACACCCCCGTCACTGATGCGGACGTTGCAGCCAACGTCGACCATCAGAAAACTGTACTTTGCGTCAACTACTGCGAGTAAAACGATACTATGTCCTCCCTTGTAATTATAAAAGTACGAGCCCATCTTTCGAGGGGGGCGAAATCCAATGTGTTTGCCATCCATTGCACCTGATCATAATAAAACGTCATTATGAATTTAAATTGGAAAAATGTAGGTAGTGTGACTCACCCATGCAGTGAGGATAGTTCCACCGAACGTGGAATTCCTCGGCAACTTTCAGCCATTCCTGTTGTGAACTGGGAGCCTATTACAGATTAAACATTTTTTGAAATTATTCAAGTTCATGTAGATGCACCAATAATAAGGTTGAAACATTTACCTTCATATACAAGTCTCTCAGCGTGTAGTAAATTGCCGACATGTCTCAGGAATTATGTTCGAAAATGTACTCGCCGGGACCCTGAAGGTGTAGGCCAGACTCCTAAAACTCTCTCCAGAGGCAAGGAATCGCAGCGTAATTGCCAGTCTATGAAAGGGGGGGGGGGGGTAGAAGAATAGGTTTGAATCAATCATCTTTCGACGTTGTCACAGGTAAACACATTTGATATTTACCTCAACTTTGCACAAATGCTGTCACGCATCACAGTATTCTGCCTCCCAATTTTAATTTTAATCATGTTCAACAATTCATTGAAGCTTTCTTCATCCATTCTGAAGAAACTTCTGAATGCTTCAGGATCTTCGGCGCTCAATTCCGTGAAGAGCATGCTACAAGCATCTCGTGTGCCTTCATTCCTTCTGGACACCCAGGGCTTCGTCCACCACCTGTTTTCATTTCAATTATACTCTAATCCTCAAAGAAAAGTCAATTGCAACACAAATAAACGAACAAATGATCGTAGTAGTGGTAAATAAATACTCACCTTCTTGACTGCCACCTCGCATTTCTCTTCGAGCAAATAGCTACAACCGAGCTGGCAATTACGACAGCTGCGACTGCCACAGCTACATCATTCGAATCCATTAAGTAATTTATTTGTTTGAGGAACCGGTTTATTTGTTGTAAAGAGCCGTCACAAATTCAGAAACAAAAATTAAACTTTCTTTCAGTCCTAACCTTCCAAAATGGTTGCCGTTCGAACATTAGGACAGAAGTTGCGCCATTTTACAGCGACAGAAGTTGTTCCATTTCTTGCGTCTTTTTCCTGTCTCAGGACATGCGTGAGGGAGTTATACATTAGTGCGCGTGCCTACAGCACGTTTTTGAGGACTTCGTGTTATTAATTTTTCGAGCAACGTTTCATAATTTGGTTTTTCCTCAATCTTTCGCCATAGTAGCAGCCTATTTTCTAATTTTAGGTAATCAATATTACCCTTGAATCAATGACTTCATTCGTAGTGAATTTCAACGAATACAGGGCTGGGCTCAGACAAATTTAAAAAAATTGTCAAAAATCACCATTTACTACAGTTTTTGACTCCCCTGCTCTAGCGTCTCCACTCACAGTAGTAATAACGGGGTTTCATGAATTGCGTAAGAAATTACCACTATGTACCGTTTTCTTCCTTCTTACTTCAAGGCTCAGGCACGATACATCCAAACTATGCCAAACACGGCGGAAAAATATAAATTGACCGAACCGACAATGTCTTAATTAGTTCAGGAAATAAAGCTTAAAAAAGGCAGAATAGCGGCAAAATTCGGCCCAACTTCAAATGTGGCTTAAACATTCCTTTTGATGCATACTTCCAGGATTCCAAGAGTCCGCAACGATACGGGGTGTCAAACGTCCTTGTAAGGGGGGGTAGACGTTGGCCAACTCATCGCTATAAAGGGATAAGGTAATTTGCCCGAACGAGGTGTCTAATCCTACGTAGTTTTGTATGCCGAGTCGATTAAAATCAACCAGACATCTGTGCGACGATTAGTTTTTGAGTTACGACGTAAATTGTACCAAAAAACTTGGCTTTTGGTTTCAATATTCCCAAAAAATGCTCACTTCCAACGTTTAGTGATGCAGTTGACGTGGATGTGATTTCTTAGGTAGTTTTTGGCGCTGAATCGAATGCATGGTGGATCGTTTCTCTGCGATTAATATTATTTGAGTTACTCACGAAAATACCTGAAAAAACGAGTTTTTCCCGATACTTTGATGTGCCATGAAAATTTGTATCAAGATTTTGGGCAGGACTAACCATGTTCTCTGATCTTACGTATTTTTTTGTGCTGAATCGAATGAGCGTTTGCAGGGATCACTGCGGCCAATACTTTCTGAGATACGCTCACAAATATAAGAACAAATTCTTTAAAAATGATGGAGAAAGCTGGAGATGTTTGTCCGTAACTCAAAAAGTATTGTTACTAGCGATCTCGACTAAAGCTCATTCAATTCCGCTCAAAAAACTGCGTACGATGAGAGATAATGGTCAGTCCTGCCTAAATCATGAAAAATTTAAAAAAAAAAATGTAAACATATGGTTTTTATGCTTTTTGACAGTACAAACAAACGAACATTCCTGAAAATCTTGAAAATTCCGTAGCAAGACAGAAAAGTCTCCGTGTGTACAGGGCTTAATAACTATTTACTGCTATTTGTTGTTTTTTTCAAACCTCACAATGCGTTTGTGTTGTCTACTCTATTTAGCTTTTATCTTACTGGCTGTTTACCGAAATTTTACCGATGTTTTATTATTTACATCAACGTTCATACAAGTTATCAGAAGTAAATGTAAGCATTGAGCGGTGGTGACTGAAGTATGAATCATAAGCAATAGTTTGAACATTTGGTACGTTTCTAGTGAAAATTCCATCGACGCACGTCATATTACGTGTTGTTGACACATCCACAGAGTTGTTCAGTGTACAACCAAATGTTTCTGCCATAAAACGAAGAAATTTTTGACCTTCCTCCGAACGAAAGTTGATGTTGAAATCGCCGGAAAGAACTATTGGTATATCATATAATTTCAGATCATCGATAAACATGAACAGTCCTTTTAGTTTGATGGAATACGGCAATAAGAATTTTTCGAAAAATTTCATCCTCTCCCTCAGTGTTGTTCCATTTGAAAGATATGTAGCCACCAACAACACTCGTTTGCCACCAACTATAGTTTCTGCTTTGCAAATGTCGCCAATATCGTTGCTGCATACTTTTATTTCTTCGAGCCCAGTTCGTTCTTCGTTGATGCGAATCAAAGGGCGATGTTCAGAACGAAGTACCTGTAAATCTCTTTCGTGTTCGTAGATTGCCACGCCTCCAGCCATATCACGCGTTTGCAGCGTGTAATGAGGTTGTATGGAGTTAGACTGAATTTATCACACTCGAGGTTTGATAACCAAGTTTCAGATGAAGCCAACAGTCCGCACAACGGTATAACGAAGTCTGTTGTGTAAGAGGCCGAGGGACGAGCAAAAGTCACATAGCTGATTAATAACGGATTATGTATTTTTCGAAGTCATATTATTAGTTGAGTTTTATTGTACCAAAATGCAAAGTACACGTATCAAAATCAAACTATATAGCTAACCTTCCCTTTTGGGTTTTCCGGACGGAGGAAGCACAACGGTGCTAACTTACAGTTCGGCCATCTTGACAAAGAGATTGACCACAATCGAATTAAAACACATAGAAATAAATGACAAAAATATCGAAAGCACTAGAACTACCTGTAAAAATAATAATAAAAAAAAGTTGTTAACATATTTCAGATAAAAGTTCATAAATCCATAAGCCATACATGCATAATGTATTCATAAAAATCATAAATCGTAAGAAAATGCTGCATAAATCAACAAAAACCATAAGCTCGGACCCGGAAAGCCAAAAGATTAATAATGAAGATAAAAACGTAATAGGCAGTTCGTACCACACATCAGTGACCTCACGGGGGCTGGAATCAACATAAAATCACATGAAATAAAGCGACGTAATAATAATAGAAGAAAAATATAAAGAAACAGTGACATGGAAAATTATAAAATATTAAGGAAATAATAAGAACAGTAATGCTTGATACAGGTTAACCTGGACGATAAGTATGGAAGTTTTAGTTTGCAAATTGCCAATATTGAAAGAAGTAATTGAACCCTTATGGAGGGGGGGGGACTCAATTAAACTCTGTATTTATTGCATGTAGGGTTTCATGTGGCCGGGGGAAACAACGCCTTCGTAAGAGACTCGAGAAACCTGGCACCCTTCGACATCTGTTACCAAAAATCTGTCGTGTGGAAGCACTTTTTTAATAACATAGGGACCTTTGAATTTTGGCAGAAGTTTTCTATTCAAACCAGGGGTAATAGACAGGTCAGAAATAACTACCAAATCGCCTTCTTTGTAGGGGTGAACTTCCTTTCGTTTTTTGTTGTAATAGGTGGAGTTTTTGATCTGAGAGCTGCTGATTTGTTGCACAGCCTTCTCTCGGAGTGCCTCAAGGTCTCGGTCATCATTTGAATCATCACAAATTGTAACGACTTTAGCCAACGTGTCTGGTATGTTGCCATTTTGGTGGACCCCGAACAGAATTTTACTCGGCGAAGTGCCAATAGATTTATTCAAAGTATTGTTTAACGAAAATTCTACAGATGCTAAATTAACATCCCAATTTCCCACCGATTGAAGTTTGGCTAGCATGGGAGTAATGCTCCTATTAACACGCTCAACTTGACCGTTTGCACGAGAAGTTGCGGTTGCATTCAACACGTGCACGATACCTTTTTCTGATAAAAATTGTTTGAAATCGGATGACGTAAAGGAACTGCCACGATCGGATATTATTCTTCGAGGAATACTATAGCAACGGAAATAATCGGTCAAATGTTTAATAGCGTCTGATGTAGCGGTAGATCGACAAGGATACAAACGAACAAATTTGGAAAACCCGTCTATAACAACAAGAATATGCTTGAATTTTGTAAAAGTCTGAGGCAGAGGTCCGTAATGATCGATATGAACTGTATCAAAAGGGGCGTTTCCTTTCGGTATCGAGTGTAACAATCCTTCAACGCGACCGGAGTGAGGAGAAAATATGACGCATTTTAGACAATTAGCAATATAATTTTTAACACAGGACACCATATTTGGGAACCAATAAAGTCGCTGTATGAGCTCACAAGTTTTGCCAACTCCTACATGACCCATAAAATCATGATAGGTTCGAATGACGGAGTTACGCAGATCTGCAGGAACGTAAAACCTAAGCTCGTTATTCGAAACCTTTCTATAAACGAATCCATTTCTAAGCTCGTAATACTGTGATTCTTCATCCTCTAACCTATCACGAATATTTGCTATTACTGGGTCGGACATTTGCTTGGCGCACAAAGCAGAATCAACTTCCTCGTCTAAAATCATGATCGTTCGACTCAACGCGTCTACATGTTGCATTCGGGTAGAACTCCTATGCTTGATTTTATAGTCAAAGTTCTGGAATGTTAGAAGCCACCGACTTATTTTAGGGCTGATATCTTTTTTAGAAAATGTCTGCTCCAACGCATTACAGTCAGTTATAACAGTGAACTTTATTCCGTGAAGGTAAACTCTGAAACGGTCAAGAGCGTAGTTACCGCGAGAGCTTCTAATTCAAAACTGTGGTACTTGGATTCGGTTCCCGACGTACGTTTGCTGAAGTAGAAAACCGGATGAAATTTGGAATCATTAGTCTGCTTTTGCATAAGAACTGCGCCGAATCCGGAGGCACTAGCATCGCAATGCAGTTCAGTTGGAAGATTGGGAGAATATATGGCCAAGAGTGGCCTCTCAATCAGCCGATTCCTGAGCGTAAAGAATGCAGACAATTCCTCTTGACCAAACTCGAATTGAGCGTCATTCTTTAATAAGCGATAAAGAGGGCCCGCGATTTTAGAAAAGTCTTTCACAAAACGTCGGAAGTAAGAAATGAGCCCAATAAAGCGTTGTAATTCCCGCGTGTTTGTTGGGACTGGATACTGACTAATTGCACTCACATGATCTGAGCTGGGTCTTATGCCGTCAGCATTTACAGAGTACCCCAAGTAATTCAAATCTTGCATTAGAAATTTACACTTATCAATTCACAAATCCAACTTATTTTTTACCATAATAGACAACACTTCTTTCAATATAGTTAAGTTTTCTTCAATTGATTGGGTCGCTATAAGAATATCGTCGAAATACACCAATATCTTATTGCTCTGGATAAGGTCCGAAAATACTAAAGACACGAATCTCTGAAAATGAGATGGCGCACAGCATAAACCAAAAGCCATTTTCAAGTACTCAAATTGCCCGAAAGGAGTTACAAACGATGTGTACTTCGTCGAGTCCTCAGACATGCTGACGTGAAAAAATCCATTTTTGAGATCGAGTAGAGTAAAAAATTTCTTATTTTTAAGACCATCTAAATGGTCGTCAATTAAAGGCAAAGGAAAGTGGTCCTTAACAGTAAGTTTGTTCAGTTTACGATAATCCGTGCACATTCTATACTCGCCATTCTTTTTACGAACTAAAACTATTGGGATACTGTACTCAGACTGGCTGGGACGGATAACGCCATCATTTAACAATTTTTCAGTGATTTCTTTCACAGCTAATTTTTCTGAAACGGAGAGTCTTCTAGGTTTATGATAAAAGGGTTTATCATGACTAAGAACAATTTTCATCTCATAATTTGTTTCAGGCCGATCTGGTCTTGGACTTTCTCTATAATTTCGAATTAAAGAATGCAATTCAATTTCGTGGTGTGATTCAATGCTTTCGCCGATAGTTAATTCAGGTTCTTCATCGTTAGTAACTTCTATGTGTAAAAGTTCGGGACAAAAACCTGCCTGATTCGAATTCGTGATTTCGACGGTTGAACCGTCAAACGTGATTGACAGTTGGGGGTTAGAAATGAAATTGCGGCCCAATAAGCACTCACAGTGCATGGCGTTGTCGGGGACTAGCATAAATTCTACTTCAACTTCACAATTCTGTACAACAATTACTTGTGAGAAACATCCAATAATATTCAACTGGCTGTTATTAATGCCAACAAATTTTGTACCACGGTTGTAAGCCTTACGATATTTTTCCGGGACTAAACTGGAGCGAATAACAGAAATAGGGCTGCCAGTTTCTAATAATGACAAAATAGGAAAATTATTAAAATTGAACTTTACCTCAACAAAATAAGCAGGATTGACAGATTCTAAGATGGGCGGCCACGTCAGCCGTTCGGGGTGTACGGGTCACGGGGTACTTCGACGGACAACTTCTTATTTGGTGTTCGGTCGATCCGCAATTATAGCAGGAGCCTCTCGGTCGTCTAGGTTTAGTGCACTCATCAGAACGGTGGTTTTGCTCGTTGCAGTTGTAGCATCGGAATTTCGGAGGCTGATTTGACAGTGACTGCCGATCGAATGCAGTCGGTATTGCTAATGGTGTAGTCTTCCAGTTTTCATGATTGGCGGGAGAAGTTGAGTTCCTTTTCATCGTTTCATAAAGTCGTAATTTTTCACGAAACGAAAGAAGAGTGGATGAACCGTATAAAATCGATTTGTTTGCTTCTGAGTCAAAAATGCCATTGATAATATACTGTATTACAGATTGTTCGTCTATTTCACCCCGACTAGCAATCTCCTTCATCGTTAAATAATATTCTTGGTACGATTCCTTAGCACCCATTCGTCGGCTCGCAAGCATGTCATGAAGTTCCTTTGAATTGGACTTTCTTCCAAATTCATGAAGAAGGGCAGCTTTGAGAGCTGGCCACGAATTCAAGCCACGCTCCCCCTCGATGAACAATTTTGCCAGTCCGGAAATAGATTTTTTGGCAAAAATAAAACAAAATAGGTCACTCCAGCTCATGATACTTGCCAGCTCTTCAACTTCTTCAATCCAAGTTTCAACTGGGTAGTGTCCGCGACCATCAAATACTCGGACAGATCCTTCTACGTCTTTAAAAGTAAGCGAACGGCTCCTGGTGTCATCATCCGAAGACTTCCCTTGATTTTGGCTAACGTTATTGGAAACAGTAGCAGGAGGAGCACAACAATCGTCCAACAAGAGCGAAGCCATCAGGCGATCGACCAGGTCCTTTTTCTTCCCGGATGAATTCAAGTTTCTGTTTTCCAGTTCACTTCGCAATTCCTTCACAGAAAGAGATTCAACACGAGGGCGCGGCATAATGAGAAGGGTTAAAAACTTTGGAAACAAAATAACAGAAGCAGGATACCGAACTGAGTACGTGGGGGAAATCCGTGGAGAGAAAGAAAAAAAAGTCAACTAGAGAGCGAAAAAAAACAGTTATCACGACTCCACTTCTGAACTGTAAGAGGCCGAGGGACGAGCAAAAGTCACATAGCTGATTAATAACGGATTATGTATTTTTCGAAGTCATATTATTAGTTGAGTTTTATTGTACCAATATGCAAAGTACACGTATCAAAATCAAACTATATAGCTAACCTTCCCTTTTGGGTTTTCCGGATGGAGGAAGCACAACGGTGCTAACTTACAGTTGTTAGATCTTTTACGTGGCAGGATAACGATTGTAAATTTGCCGAACATAATAGGTTCGTTCGTTTGTCGTTCAGTGTAGTGGTGCAGGTGTAGTTCGAGCAGTCCTTGATTGAAGTCATTTTTGAAAAGCAAACGAAAGCTTTTCGTGCAAATGGCTAACCTAACGATAACAAAACCGTTACCTTTATAATTTATTCCCGCTTCCCAGTCAGAAATGTTGACAAAAGGTATTTATAGAGCAGGTTATAACATTTCGAGCAGCAAGCTCCTCCTAATTTTTCAGTGTAGATAGTGCTGCACTGAACAGTCCGAGGTTTGACAAACGAACGCTTTCAGTGTAGTTCGGGATTACAAAAGAACGCTTTTCGGACTGTTCGTGCAGTCCAGAGCAGCTCCGGACGACAAACGAACGAGCCTAATAGTAGTGCTTCAGCTGATTTAGAATGGACGTAGTTAATGATGTTGCGACACTGACAAGCGTGTGTCTGCAAACGATGCCGTTCTAAGCGTTTAAATTCAGTTCGAATCTCTTCAAACTGCTTCCGTTGACCGTGGTAGAATCGATGATCCCCAGTCCTATTAGTTATAAATAAACCTTCATACGCAGAACATCGAGACAACGCCACATAAACTATTTGTTGGTCATGGGTTTTTTGAATATTCGTACACAACAATTGGATACGTACTACCTTGTGATTTGTGAATCGATATTGCAAAAGCGGGTGTGAGGGGAAATGTCGTTCGTTTACACGATATCATCTTACTGCATAAAGTAATTGACGACGTTCGTATTCCAATTGGAGTCCAATGTTTATCAATACATGGGTGTGCAACGTAGTGTCCAGACGCTTTAACCCTTAGCAGTTTACCAATTATACTGTCATCGAAGAAAAGCCATATAAACGGATAATTTGGTTCGTTTCGCACGACCGCTCTGTATACTTGAGCAGTCCAATTGCGCCGTTCACCAATCCATCCACTACGTCGATATTTACTGCGAATCATGTATGGTTTGCCGATAAGCAGCTCTATTTTAAACGGAAGTCCTCCCGTTTCGTCTAATTTCATTTTGTGCACTTTTGTTCGAGCCGATACAAGTTGTTCGTTCGTTTTAAAACCACTATATTCATCATGGGCAACGTACGTTTCAAATGTTGAATCTTTGAAAATGTTGGCATGATATTCGTCAATCTCGTTATTCGTTCCATGATTTTAGACACCATATCGTCTGTCATTGCGTCACGCACCTTTTGAACAAAGTCGTCGTGTACCTCCTTTGAAGCTACATACGCTTCTGCCGTGGTATTATCATTATCGTGTGTGTCCTTGTCCTCGATGAACAATCGGCGGCATTCAGCGAGAACTGCTTCAATGTCAATTCGGGCTTCAAATTCTTTTTGAGCGTCAAAAATCTTGTCCAAGTGATGTTCGTACAACGTTCGGTATTGATTTTGGTCGAGTATGTCTAGTTCTTCATTGCGAAATGGTACATGCAACAGGCACTGTTCGCGGCAATAATCGTCTCTCTTCGTAGTGTCGTAATTAACGTATCGTATGATTTTAGGTTGCGCACGACGCTTCCATTCGCCTTTCAGTGTTTTATCGTACCAAGCAACAAATTGAGCCAACGTGGTATCGTTTAAATTTTCTGGTCGCTTTTCATACTTTTGTACAATATTTTGACACCATACATCTGTCGAATCTGATTCTATGTGTTCTTGTTCCATTTGACGAGCTGTTTTACGAACGCGGTGTCGTTCGTGCGGCCACGTTGTTGGGATATACTCACATTTGCGCGATGATTCACTCATATGAAGATTGAGTAGATACCATGCAGCCTCTTGACACGACACTTCAACCGAATCGAGGAGATTTGTACCTGCTTTGATGGCAAGTTGAGCAAAGTCGAGATCAGGAAACGCGTCTCGCAGTTTACTTAGCTCGCGATTTAAATTGCTAATCCCTCTATTTGTTTTATTCACGTACTCAACCACGTACGAAGCACACGAATACTCTTCGAGTATGAATTGGATATCTGTGTTGGAACGCAGTACTTTTGCAATCCACGGATGGAAATTGTTAACCATTTTTTGTTGCATCGTTCGTTTTAAAAATAAACGGGGCCGTACAATTCCAGCGCGTAACACGTTCAAGTAATGTTCTTCGTCGCGTACGTGATACTGTTCCCAGAGAGATTCGAGGGTTTTGAAATCGCCAAATTCTAGACCTCGGTGCATGTCAGCGTAAACGGCCCGTACGTGTGTTGATTTCATTGGCCAAAATGGCGCACCGAATCGACAAACTTTATATTGTTCGTCGGTACACTTTTTATAGCATGTGAACGTATGCGTATGGTTTTGACGATGCGCGCGTTCAATTTTCGTTTCGTCGACGCTACACAACGCATCCACCAACGCTATTGTCTGAGGCATATCTTCACTTACCTTCGGGTCGTTTTGAAGCCACAAGAGGATATGAGCGTGTGGGCTGCCGCGTTGTTGAAATTCGATACGCTTGAACCAATCAATAACGCGGTATTTACCGAACGGACTGCAAGAAGATATGATGTACATAATTGTATCGACCAGTTTGTTAAAGTACAAACAACAGGTAACTGGATCTTCATTGACGAGTGTAGTACGCAGATCACTACTCATTGAAGTTTCTGGTTCGCCTGCACCAGTCCATTCACGACCGTTATTCTCGAGACGATATAACAGACGAAGCAAATCGTTCCATTCATATTCAGTTGCGCTCAACGTAAGAAAAATGGACGGCTTACCGAGTTGACGCATCATTGCAAACACGTCCTTCTTGCGTGCTGACCAGAAATGTACCGAGTTTGGAATCGATTTCAAGAAGGAAAAGTTTTGTTCGATCATCGATTCCATGAACTTAGTGTCCTCTAAATTGGCCTTGGTCAACTTGCTGGTGTCGCTTGTCGCTTTAAACACATGTCGCATTCCATCAGTCAAACGCAAACGCATTACTTTCATCGCCATGTATAAGATGTGTTCAGGTTTTACGCCTCGTCTGTCAGTACGACGAATTTCGCTCGTAGCCATGGCGTACACTGTGTTTGAAACATCCTCGCGATCGTTATTGTCGGACGACGCATCGTATACACATCGACTGAATTGTCGTCGCTGACCGAGGTATATACTAGGGAATGACAACTCTTCTGCGTGTTCGTCGTATCCCAGCGCTACAACAGGGCGATTCATACCGGGTGCAAGCGACAAACATTTTTCCTCGTTCCACATCATTGTATGTTGTTTCGCTAGAAGAAGCGATTTTGTTTGTTGAGAATATTTCCCATCTATTGGTTCTATTATTGGTTCGTCGCTATTTTGATCAATGTCAATATTGCCATCAGAAGACTCGTCGTTCAAAAACCATCTGGCTATCGTTATTCCGTGTTCTTTGTATAGAGGAGTGTTGACGAGGTAGCGTAGCCACACCTTTACTGTACTTTTTTTGACAAAACCAGTGTACGCAGACGATTTGTGAATTAGATGTTTTTTGATGTGTACGTTAAAGGAATAATCGTCGTCAAGCTGGCGAGGCAATTCACACACCATATTGTTTACTTCGACCGGTACGTTGATAACTTGCCCAATAATTGCCTTCGATCCTTTTACAAATCGCAATCGACGAATTTGCATGAACGGTAATCTCGGGGATACAAGACGTTCGCAAATTGGATCGAGTGGAGGTAGATGGTTCGGCATGGGCGGATAACGAAGCCGTTTGATCGCGATAAACGCGGAATTTTTTTTTCGGCACAACTCGCGGTAACAATTGTCGCACGCCTTGAACTTTGAAACGACTTCATTCGGGAATTCGTTTTTTAATAAATTTAACGCACTTTTCGGTACTAATCGCAAATCTCTCTGAAACCATAAGCGGTCGCAAATCAAACACGAAAATCCGAGAGGGTTGTCAGTAAAACGTTTTTGAAATTCACAATCAGCCAAAACGTTGAGTGGCGGTATATAAAAAAATATTATTTACTTCAATACAATCTTCGCCTGCTGCAGTTGTTTTAGGTCTTAGTTTTTTACGAGCACGGAATTCGCGTTGCCTTTCGACATTGGGTTTTGCAGTTGATGTCGATGCCGTCGTAGAAGTATCGGTATCGCGTTGTCTTTCGGCGTTAGATTTTCCTGCACTGAGATTCTCCTTTGGTTTCTTATTCGTTGTTACCTCTCTTTGATTGCTGGAGATTTTCCGTTTGAGTTCACGTGGCACTTTCGAGTCCATGATTACACTTGAACGTATCCAAGTCGAATACTATTATAGGTGGCACTGTCTTCTTACTATGGAAGAGTGTAGATATACCCATCGTTACCATGGCAACCATTGCTATAGTTCCGTTGCCATGGCAACCGTTGCTATGGCCAACGTTACTGAGGAAACTGTTGCTATTGTTTCCGTTACCATGGCGACCGTTGCAATAGTACTCGTTACCATGGCAACCATTTCGTTACTGGGAAACCATGGCCAACGTTACTGAGGAAACTGTTACTACGGTTACCGTTACCATGGCGACCGTTGCAATAGTACTCGTTACCATGGCAACCATTTCGTTACGCAATTTCGTGACAGTTTTTTGTGCTATGTGCCAGGGCAAAGACATGAAAATGTCAAAAATGCCGCAAGTGTGATTGCTATGGCGGGATAATGTTACTTCTAATTCGGAGTCCTTGGATCCCGTTTGCGGCATTTTTTCCCAACTGTTCGGAATTAAGGCCCCAGGTGTGTCGTGGCAATTTTCTGCAATCTATAGTGCAGTGCAGTCATTTTTCTGCGAGACAGTGAAGCGGATTCATTCATTTCGGTGCCTTCGGATCTCCAGCAGCGGCAGCAGCTTAGTAATAACAGCTTCATGCATCCTTATTTGACCTGCTTAATTTGTAGCTTTTTATCGTTAATAACATGGGCGTAGCCAGCGGGGGGGTAGGGGTGGGCAGTTGCCCTCCACTAGAATAAAAAGCGCAGATTTCGTAGGGCACCTGCCCACCCCTAAATTGCATCAATAAGTTACAATTTTAATTATTAAAATCCAGCATAAAACTTTCGCTGTTTTTTTTGTGTTTTTTTTTTTGTTTGTTTTTTTTTTGTAGTGAAAACCAAATGTCGCACACTACAAGGCTCTGCCTCGCTGAGCAACCAGCATCTCTGATTTCGACTACTTAGGGTGGTTTATCAATCACTGGATATCTCATGGAATAGCTATCACTCGAATAACTTTACATTATTGTTTACAAAAAGGCCCTTAGCAACCATGCTTATCCCTGCTTTGTCTGTAGAATAAGTGCATTGATAAACGCACCCTAAGGCATCATTTTTACTGATATTTCTTTAAAAAAAAAAAAAAAAATCCCTGATTTGGCTAACAGAAACACAAATTTCTTGTATTAAACTCCATAAAAACAATTTCGCGGATTTTTCTCACTAAAAAAGACCACATTTTCGCTTATCGGTTTCACCGAAAATCAAAAATTCGCGGATGTTCGTTGCTGATAAACCGGTTTCAAGGGTCGGCTTAATTTGGAAACCGATTTTGCTGAATTTTCGCACTATAATCCCATTTTCGCATGTTCTACGGGCAATATCGTGTGTTTTGGCTAGTTCAAACCGCGTGCTTGGCCCGCTCTGTCATCCAGACTTATATGGTGGGAGAGGAAATGCCAGCTCTGCTTACCGGCGTAGGTCTAAAATTTGAAGTTTAAATCCAAAAGTATCACTTTTCGGGGGGAGAAATAGAAGGCTACAAACGACAGTTTTCCAGCAGATATTTATTTTTTGACGGATAGTGGCCGTCTCTGATGACCGCGATTGAGTGAATTGAAGCGATTCTCACCTCCAGATTCTGTTATCAGCCTGCGAAAGGGCAATCTGACAGTTTCACCAGTGAAGCTGCTCACACATCAATCAATCAATCAGTGAGCCCGTACTCGGTCATGCCGAGTCGAGGGTGCCAAAACCGTAGTCTGCTCATACGCCATATCCATCAGGCGTGGAGAGTTTTTCCCCGATATTACTCGTGAATGAGCACTGTTTTTAGCCTCGAATTGACGTTTTCCTTAACTTGAGCTGAAACTGAATGCTTTTTCTCTTTTCTACCTTGAACTAGCCCATTTTCTTCATTTTAGCCATGAAAAGGTCTCAAAAAACCGTGAAATAACGCATTTTTGATTTACTATTTCAATTACGGCCAGCACTATGGGCATCGCCTTAATAACCGCGAATTGGTGCGTTCTGTCAAGTTCAGCCGCAAAAGAACAGTTTTTCCTCAACTTTACCCGCGTGAATGAGCTCTATTTCTCAATTTTAGCCGCAAATGAGTGATTTTGCTCAACTCTACGTTGAACGAGCAATTTATTTTGTCAATTTTAGCTGTGAAAAGAGGTCTATAAACCGTGAATTAGCGCATTTTCTTAATTTCGTCTTGGATTTTGCATCGCGAAACCACAAATTAGGTGTTTTTTTTTCAATTTCTACCGCGAACAATGAAATTTATTAAACGTAAATCAGCGCTATTTCTTAATTTTAGCCTTGAATGGGTGTTTTTCCTCAGTCTTTAGCCGCAAAATGTTCTTTTCTGGATTTCATCAACGAGCACTTTTTCTCAAGACGTGCACCCCCCCCCCCCCTCAACTGTGGATCCGTGCCTATATGGCTGCCCACCCCTTGATCACGGGCTGGTTACGCCCCTGGTTAATAATAATAATACGCGTAAACAAGAATAAATTCTCTCACAACATGCCCCAGGTGTGTAATGCTTGCGCGGTTGCGCCAATAGTTGTAAAAGATTTCAATTTCGGGGCAGCGCCGGCGGATCAAGAGCATTTGGCACCCATGCGCGGATCCTGAGAGAGGGGCGCAGTTAATTTCATCCAGGCGCAGGAGGGGGGGGCTTGATTAAAGGGGCACCGTTTGCATGAGCTTCAGTCTGCGACTGACAACGCAGTGGCGTAGAGTTTGGGGAGCCATATATATAGGTTGGGGAATATATAGCCGTATATTGGCGATTTTTCTCAATTTTAACCTCAAAGTTGCCTTCAGAAGCCGCGAATTGGGGTATTTTCCATTTTTGATGCAAATTGAAATTTTTCAGAATTTTAGCCACGAATTAGTGATTTTTCTCAATTTTACCCGCAAAATTGTCGCTTTTTCTTATTTTTAGCAAATTGAATTAGCAAATTTTTACAAGCCACGAATTAGCGTTTTTCGCAATTTTAGCTGCAAATCGGCATATTTTCCCATTTTTATCCGCAAATTAGCATTTTTTTTCATTTTAGCACCGCGCAATTTTTTCGTTACTTTTAGCTATAGATCAGCGCTTCTTTTCAGTTCAAGCCGCGAATCCTAGGTGTTTTTTAGCTTTTTTTTAGCCATGAATTTGCCGTTTTTCTCAATTTTAGCCACTTTGCCTTCAGAAGGCACGAAGGCGAGAATTTTATGTTGGAAATTTTACCACAATTTTGTCCGCGAATTGGTGATTCTCCTTACGTTTAGCCGCAACTGACACTTTTTCTCAATTATAGCAGCGGGGTATCGCTTTTAGCCCGTGAATTCGCAATTTTGCTCAATTTTAGCCACGAATTGGCGTTTTCCGCAATTTTAGCCGCATATTAGCGGAAGTTGGAAATTTTCCCACAATTTTGTCCGCGAATTGGTAAGCACAGATATTCGTTTTTAATCTATTATTTATAATAATCTGACGATGGTCTGAGAGTGGCGCGGGGGTGGTTTGGACACCCACCCCTCCCGGGCCAGCCCGCCACTGTCCCTGTATAAACAATAAATATAATTTTTGCTAGGCCTTTTCCTAATTTTATCCTCGAATTGCCACTATTTCACCTTTTCTATACGCCAATTATAGCGCTTATGACCAAATTAAGCCGCGAATTTCTCAATTTTAGCCACGAATGAGTGATTTTTGTCAAATTTACTCGCAGATTAGCGCTTTTCTCAATTTTGGCCGCGTGTATGGTTCCCATGAATTTGCGCATTTTCCCAACTTTAGCAGCTTTCTTAATTTGTTTCTTAATTTTCCACGAGTTTTGTCGTTCTCCTCTATTTAAGCAGCCAATTAGCGATTTTTCCAATTTGTATTAGCAGGTGATAAGCAATTTTCTAAGTTTTAGCTGAAAATTAGCGTTTTTCCTGAGTGTTTTCCTCAATATTAGGCGCAAAATAGGGGGAGGGGGCTTTTCAAGAATTAGGATTTTTTGGTTCACCTTACGCAATGCATGAGCGATTTTTCTCTCTGTTTTACTCACGAATTACCGGTTTTTTCAACCCATTGCCATAAATTGGCGCTTTTTTTCAACTTCAGCCTCAAAAGTTGCCGTCAGAAGTCGCGAATTTTAGCCACGAATCAGCGCTTTTTCTTAATTTTAGTAGCGTTTCAACCGTGTGAATTAGAGAATTTTCTTAATTTCAGTCACAAATTGGCGTTTGACTCAATTTTAGCTGTAAATTGGCGATTTTTCCCAGTCCGCGAATTAGAATCTATTCCATTTCAGTTGTGAATTCGCCATTTTTGAACAATTTTAACCTGAAAGCGTATTTTTTTTTTTTTTTTTTTTTTGTCAATAGTATAGCGTGTTTTTTTCTATTTTAACCGCTGAGTTAGCCCAAAAGCAACACTTTTGCGTTGATTTCCACAATGTATTCGTAGAAGGGCCTCCATGCACAGCGAATCGGCGATTTTTTCTCAATTTTAGTCTGGAATTTGCATTGCGAGACCACGAATCAGCGCTTTTTCGCAGCTATAGCCCCTTATACTAGCGATTTTTTTTCAATTTTTTCTTGTCATTTCTTCTCCATCGTCATTTCTTGAATCCGCGAACTATCCAGTGTTTTCTAGACTTCATCCGCGAATTAGCTGTTTTCCCCTATTTCATCTATGAGTTAGCGATTTTTCTCAATTTTCGCGGTTATTTAATAAGTGATTTTCTCATTTATTTGCCGCATGAATTAGCATTTGTCCCAATTTTAGCTGCTAGTTCGCCATTGTTCTAAATTTCAGTCGTGAGTTATCGTTTGTCGCAAATTTAGCTGCGAATTAGCGGGGTTTCTCTTTTGTATCCAAAAAACCACCAAATTTCGTGCACGTCTTACAATCATAAAAAAAAAAAACATTTCGTGAATTTCAAACTACCAAATTTTGCTACACTTTGACTTCTTAAAACCCAAAATTCGCGACTTGGTGGGCGATGTTTTACAACTTTAGTTGCGAATTCGCCATTTTCCCAACTTTTATAGCCTTGAATTAGCGTTTTTTGGCGCCCTTTTACGCTTGAAAAAAACCGTGGCACGTATCAATTTCCCAAAAAAAACTGCAAATTAGCATTTTTTTTTTTTCTTCATTTTAGCCATAAAGTGGCATATCTATACACCGGGAATAGGGCGATTTTTTTCTCAATTTCGGTCTGGAAGTTTCATTGAAAAAGCGCGAATACGCTCTTTCCCAGTTGCTGCGCATCTTACCCCCAAGAACGGCATATAAGTGCGCCTTCTCACCTTTATCCGCTAAAAGGACCTAAAAATACTGGGGATCAGCAGATTTTCCCTATTTTAGCCGCGAAGGAACCCTCAGTATAGCGCTTTTGTGGGCTAATAAATTGATTATTCAGCTAAGCTCTTTTAATTTGGTGATCACTCTTAAAGTTTATCCGGGGGCCCGTAATAGCGGTCGGCCTCCGTCACGCTGATTCACGGACAGAAGTCTTTTAAAAAAGTGCTAAATATGCTGGTTAAAATTAAGAACAATAGTTATTTCGCGGCTAAATAGTGTCTTGAAGCTTCCGCTAAGAAAAAACGCTGATCATAGTGGCTATAGAAGTATGGAAACGACAATTTTCAGTTTCTGAAGACAAGTTCGTGACTCAAACTGATGAAAAGCGCTAATTCACTAAAGGCTAATGTAAGGAAAACCAGTAATTCACTGCAAAAATTCTGAAATGGAGACGAATCGCTGATTCACCGATAAAATTGAGATGAAGCTCTGAATAGTGAGGAAAAAACGCTAATTCGCGGCTTAAGTGGAGAAAACTCGCCATCTCACGGCTATAGTGGAGAAAAAGTCGCCAATTCGCGGCTGAATTGGGGAAAGACCGCTTATTCACGGCTAAAATGATGGAGGCAAATAGCTAATTCAAGAATGCAATTGATAAAAAAACGCTAATTCGCGGTTAAAATGGAGAAAACGAGCTCTGGTGAAAGATTCACCCTGCTGATGCGGGTCTGGGGCGCTAAATGTCCAAGGTCGCAAATGCCTCTCTCAAACGATCGGGGGGGAGGGGGGGGATGAAATTGTTTGAGCTCGCTGGGATCAGAGCGACTTATAATGTGCATACAAAGCACGGAAAATTGGCTGTATAGTTGATGTGGCATACTTTTTTTTTTTTGCTGTTTGCGCCACATAAATGCTCGCGGTATATTAGCAGCGCTGCCAATGATATCGTCCAATTTAAAAGTATTTAGTGATGACTGTGTGCTGATTTTGAAACTTTCTGATTCTGCATTTTGGCAGTGTGGCGATCTCTTCAACAACTTCCAATAATAATTACATACCGATTTGAAAGGTCAAGTGCACTCAATTTAGTTTTTTTTTTTTTTTTTTCAATTAGAAATCTTCCACGCTCGTTAAATTTTCTCTTTCTCAGGAAAAAAAAAACTATTAAAAATGCAGGTAGGTAGGTACTCTACCTGTTTTTTTAATGGAGCAGGATATACGATATGCCAATAAAGAAATATTACGAGGAGGATTTGCGTGTTATCACCGCAGCGTGTGATATTCGACGAGTTGGGAAAATAGTTGGATCCATGGAGAGAAGGTTATTTTTATTGGAAAGAATTATTGTAAATTATACACGCATGAAATGGACGTTTTTCTTCTCCTTTCACGTATAATAATTAAATATTCGATTGTGACCCGCATAGCATTATAATTATGTAAAGTATTCTACCGAATCAATAGTTACTAAGTTTTTTTTTTTTGCTGTTTGCGCCACATAAATGCTCGCGGTATATTAGCAGCGCTGCCAATGATATCGTCCAATTTAAAAGTATTTAGTGATGACTGTGTGCTGATTTTGAAACTTTCTGATTCTGCATTTTGGCAGTGTGGCGATCTCTTCAACAACTTCCAATAATAATTACATACTTTTTTTTTTTTTCAATTAGAAATCTTCCACGCTCGTTAAATTTTCTCTTTCTCAGGAAAAAAAAAACTATTTAAAATGCAGGTAGGTAGGTACTCTACCTGTTTTTTTAATGGAGCAGGATATACGATATGCCAATAAAGAAATATTACGAGGAGGATTTGCGTGTTATCACCGCAGCGTGTGATATTCGACGAGTTGGGAAAATAGTTGGATCCATGGAGAGAAGGTTATTTTTATTGGAAAGAATTATTGTAAATTATACACGCATGAAATGGACGTTTTTCTTCTCCTTTCACGTATAATAATTAAATATTCGATTGTGACCCGCATAGCATTATAATTATGTAAAGTATTCTACCGAATCAATAGTCACTAAGTTTTTTTTTTTTTCAATTAGAAATCTTCCACGCTCGTTAAATTTTCTCTTTCTCAGGAAAAAAAAAACTATTAAAAATGCAGGTAGGTAGGTACTCTACCTGTTTTTTTAATGGAGCAGGATATACGATATGCCAATAAAGAAATATTACGAGGAGGATTTGCGTGTTATCACCGCAGCGTGTGATATTCGACGAGTTGGGAAAATAGTTGGATCCATGGAGAGAAGGTTATTTTTATTGGAAAGAATTATTGTAAATTATACACGCATGAAATGGACGTTTTTCTTCTCCTTTCACGTATAATAATTATTTCTGTGGCAATATAGGTGACTTTCGAGGAGTAAGCGAAATATTTTAGAGCACGGACTGCACTTATAGGCTGTCCGTGATAATAGCAATCTTTTGGCCGTGCAAAGTACCAGCATATTTCAAAGCTTCTACAATCGCTGTAAGTTCAGCCGTAAAAACAGAACTATTTTCCGGTAGCTTAAACATGAATTCCTTGTCGTTAATCGGATCGAACACTCCACAACCGATTTTTCCGTCTAACCTGGATCCATCGGTGAACACCAAATGAAAACCCAATAGCAGCCTACATACCTTATCTTCGAAAGCCTGATTTACCATTATAGAGTTGTGATATGGCTCAAGGCACTGGGAAAAAAATTGGCTTGAAATTCGGTCAAATTTAACCGTGCGTACTGGGGTAGAAATTGCAACCGATTTTTTTCGGTTGAAACAACCGAGTCCTTTGCACTCGGTCATACCTCTTTTTTTAACCGAGCGAGATTTAACCGAGTGTGTTAACCGAGTAATTGCTCGGTTGAGTTTATTTCAGCTACTCGGTTAAACAACGTCAACCGTGTCATTCGGTTGATCCAAATCAACCGATCACTCAATTAGTTTTGACGAATTATTCGGTTGAACCGTATCAACCAATAACTCCGTCAATTTTAACGAACCATTCGGTTGAATCAAGCCAACCAACCGCTCTGTCAATTTTAAATAAAAAATCGGTTTTTTTAATTGACCATTACACTAGGTCAATTTTGAAGCTACTACATTCAGTAGCTTCGAATCAACCGAGCAGCATTCTATACGTCGCGTCGACCAGCTGATCGGCTGTCGACGACTGTCCTTCGTCAGTTTGGATGATAGTCTAAGGTACCCCAATCCGGTTAATATAGAAAGTATTATAGGATTAGTTCGGCCGAAAACTCATTTATTGGCTTTAAAAAAAAATGATAAAATGAATAAAATAAAATTATAATGAATAAAAGAAAACATCTTTAAACAAGAAAATACATAGTAATATGTAATCTTATATACTTATTAAAACGTAATAAAGAATTAAACCAATAACCATACAATTTTAAATTTATACTCTTTCTGAGTGTTACGAATGACTGGCTATCATTGTTCACCTGTTGTTTTTAGCGTGTTGAGAAATGGGAAAGTTCATTTCCAGGCTTCATTTCCTTGAAAACATGCGGCGTTAGGACCGCTAGGAGTGTAATCCTTGAGAGCTGAAAAATAAATATTGGAAGAATTGAATGCCATGCATAGAATAAATAAATAAATAAATAACAATAAAAATGTTTTGTAGGAGTGATTTGTAGATTTGAGAATTCGCAAGGTTTTCTCCCCTCTACAAAACCTCTCCTCTTAAAAAGAAAAAAAAACAAAAACAAACAAACAAGAGTCCCGAGAGTAGGTTGATTAGACTGGCAAGAAGTTAGGACCAACTACACCCTAAATGAAGTCTGAAGGAAAGAGTTTTTTTTGGGAAAATCAGAAGGCAACATTTGGCCCAGACGGCGTACAAGCTCCGTCATTGCGAGGAACGAAGCGACGTGAAATAGAATCTAAACATGTTTGAAAGTACAAAGAAAAAAATAGGATGGGAGGGGGGTTTGTAAAAATGCTGTTATTTATAACCGATTATATTACTGAATCATTCAGAATGAATAATAAACCGAAACAATATATAAACACTAAATAACCGAATATCTACCATCACTAAATAAAATGGACTGATTAAAGAGGCAAAAATTGTGATTCACAGCCCCTTGCCCACATACACTCATACACCAACACTAAAGTCGGTTCTAACAACCAAGCTGAGTAGGCTGGAAGAATATCAACCGTTCGGCTGGGTCAAAGCTTCTAGGTGGCGAGGGAGCTGTATCACCCGATTCTGCTAAAATACGGACTGACCGACTTCACTGAATTTGATTGAACTGTCTTCAACAGAGGATTACATTACGCAGGGATTGCTACACATTAATGATTACTTATTTGTAAAGAAACAAAAACAAACAAACAAGAAACAAATTTCATTTAAAATCTCCTAAATTTTGGTTCGACGCTTTATCAGTTCTCCAATTCAATGACCCGAAAAAACGTGTAAAATTATGTAAAACAAATAGGCACTTACCAGTGATTATAGTTCGAAGTTATGGTTCAGGAGTCTTCCACTCTCTCAAATTGGATGGAGCCCCGCTCTGTATTTCAGGATGGAAGTCTACACCACAGTCTGCGTCTCAATAGTTTCTCACATTCACTCATTTTAAAAAAATTAAAAAATACATACTTCTTCATGGCGGAACATGAAGAAGTGAGTTGTGATGTGAGGCTAGAAACCCTCCACAGGCACTTACAGGAGTTTACAGAGCACTTCGCATGCGCATCATCACTGCCGTATTTTCATAACCAAGTTCACTCCGTTAAATCATCTAAGACGCAACCGAGCGGGCGACAACAGTCGGTTAAACCACGACAAGTTTAACCGAGTGGGAGTTTTCACCGTAGCAGTCCTTGGACAGCTTTGTTAAATACGCATAAAATTGACCGACTCTTGAACCGACTTGAGTTGGTTAAAGGCATACCAACCGAATAGCTCAGTCCTATCTCCAAAAAAGGGAAATGGAAGTGGTGGGGGTTTCCAACCCACTCGGTTAACGCAACACCCTCGCTTATATTAACCAAGTGTCCAGGGCTCGGTTAATTCTCGAATTAGCCGTGACCTGCGTTATAAGTTAGCTTATTTGACCAATTTGCACGGTCTTTTGGGTGTTTTCAGCCTATTAACTCGGCGAAATGCTGCTTCAACAGAGTAAACTTTTTCACGGTCGGTCGAAAACGGTTGATTTTGACCGATAATTTGACCGAATTAGTGTCTTAACAGAGTGAAAACAACCGACCTTTTTCCCAGTGGGTCTAACTCAAGAACTATTAACTTTATAGTTCAACATGTATTCGTACTCGAAAATTTGGAGTTTCTTTGACTGTTTTATTTGACCGGAGGCTTTCGAGAAGTGCGTGAAACTGGCACACAATAATGGAGATGCTTTCTTTCGGCGGTATGCACTGATTAGATCGTGAATTGCAAGGGAACAAATTTTACTCATAATGCTCGATTCAAAAGCCCTGAGTTTAAAGAAAAATCTATCCGCCAACAATCTCCTTCTCAAGGATAATGGGTCTATCCCTGACTCAGCTAATATACAATCCACTGGCGTGGATTTCAATAACCCAAGGCAAAATCTTAAGCATTTGTTTTGAATTTTGTCTAGCCCACTTAAGCTAGTTTTGGATGCATTTCCATAAAACATACAGCCGTAGTCCATAATTGACCGCA
This sequence comes from Corythucha ciliata, assembly GCA_038030265.1. Taxonomy (NCBI): domain Eukaryota; kingdom Metazoa; phylum Arthropoda; class Insecta; order Hemiptera; family Tingidae; genus Corythucha; species Corythucha ciliata. The sequence continues at coordinate 2,837,649 of CM075943.1, read as the reverse complement.
CACACGCTTTGTAAAACAGGATCGCAATATTGGGATCAGCACCCCAGTGTAAACTTGACCATCCGAAGGATATTAACTACTTTTTCGGTACGATCGCAAACTTATTTTATATGGGATTTCCATCGTAAGCCCTTATCAATGAACATACCCAAAAATCGAACTTTAGTCTGAACTTTGAATGTCCACCCTCCTAGGATGACCTGAGGGTCAATAATCACGTTGCGTCTACGAGCAAGAAGGCAGTAACTTGATTTTTGGGTAGAGATTTCCAGCCCTACTTCAGTACTCCAAGTATTGAAATGGGTCATCGTCTGGTCCAATTTATTGATACACTCTGATATGGTGTCGCTCGACACGTACAAGCAGATGTCATCTGCATATTGAAGAATCTTGTCTCCTGGAACCAGAATATCTTCAATATCCGAAACATAGATACTGTAGAGGAGTGGACTGAGAATATCCCCCTGAGGAAGGCCCTGATTAGCAACTCTAGGAGCGATCCAAACATCATTCAAGCGAACATGCAATCGCCTTCCTTTCATTAAGGAAATGATATTGTGGCAAACTCGACTTGGTATTCCCAATTGAACCATCTTTTTTTGCAGTAGAGATAGCACAACATGATCATAAGCTCCTTGAATATCAAGAAATAGCCCAAGAGTAACTTTTCTATTGGTGAAGCCTATATCTATATCAGTTACTAAATGAGCGAGGCTGCAGTATGTTGATTTCCCACGACGAAACCCGTATTGCGAGTCAGGAATTTTATCGTTCGACTCCAGCCACCACTCTAATCTGTTTTTTACCATGCGTTCAAAGGTCTTCATAAAGCAAGACGATAAGGAAATTGGCCGATATGAGTCGCTCAAGTTAGGTGGTTTCTGCGGCTTAAGTAATGGAATTACTGCGAAATCCTTCCAGTCATCCGGAAAGGACCCCGAGTGCCACATTTCATTAAAAATACGAAGAAGGATATATTGCGCTTGTAATGGCAGATTTGCAATTATTGGGTAAGTGATTAGATCCATACCCGGCGACGTATTGTTTCTGCTTATCAACACCTTTTGTAATTCTGTGATATTGAATGGTTGCGACAAACTGTTATCCGGCATATATTGTGCCTCGGTAATGCTTGCAATCGCTGGCTCATGTACAACAAAATCTGGAGTGAGCTTTTCAAGAAATTCCTGTGTCCAGGGTCCCTCCAAAGATATAGGGATATTTTGAGTTTTCCTGTTTTTCAACTTCTTAATGTAGGACCAAATCTGTTTTATAGGTGTGCTTCGATTGAGGTTGTTGCAAAATTGTTCCCACGAGTTGCGCTTAGCTTGTTTAATGATTTTTTTAGCGTCGGCTGACTTCCTGAGGTACACAGTGAAGTTTGTGAGACTTGCCCGGTTCTTGTATGCCTCATAGGCTGTTTTCTTTTCACTTATTGCTCTCGAACAGTCAGCCGTCCACCAAACATTACCCGCATTGGGGTTGATTCTATTTCTGTATAGTTTTAATGTGGCATTGCAACCCTCAACGATAATATCTTTTAACTGTTTATAATTCATATTAGCAATATTGTCACTAATTCTTTCCAGGGAATTGGACACATATTTCTCGAAAGACTTCCAGTCAGCTTTTTCTGTTATCCATTTCTTGGACCGAACAACTTTATATTTAACAAGCGGCGCTAATGATGTACTCTATTAGAATTGGTAAGTGATCTGAACCCATTGGATCATGTTTGACCTGCCAATCGAACATGGTGGATTCGTCGACTGAGCAAAAGCTCAAGTCCAACGCTGAAACTGATGACTGATTCACCGAATTAACATAAGTATGAGTTCCATCATTTAAGAAAATGAGATTTGAATCTTGTAAAGCTTGCATCAGGCTTCTTCCCTTCGTATCGGTCCATGAGGACCCGAACCCGGTATGGTGACAATTCAGGTCACCTAGGAACAAAACTGGCCTCGGGAAGCTGTGAAAAAAGGTGATCCACTGTTGGTAAGAAATATTATTTGTAGGGCTGTTGTACACAGATACAATGGTGATTTTGGAATTTCCATCATGATTCAGAGGGATAGTAACACTAACATGCAGCACACCTTCAATTGAAATTAAAGGTGTGCAATCCTGGCTTGGGATGTTATCCCTAATTAATACTGCTACTCCTGAATGCCCATCATCCCTGTCTCTGCGGAATAAATTAAAGCCCTGAAAGGAATAGAAAGTGTTAGGCTTAAACCATGTCTCAGACAAAGCAATTACATTAATTCCATTTATAGAAGCATACCGTTCAAGTTCAGGTATCTTTTCGACTACTGAGCGCGCATTCCACTGGAAAATGTTCAATGAACTGTTCAAATATGTTACCATTTTACAATCCTAAGAAAATGAATGTATACTTATGTTTTTAGGTACTATTATTTATATTTGTATTCGCGTTTATTGTATATTTGTATTTATGTTTGTATTTGTGTTCGTTTATTTGTATTTGTATTCGTTTGTGGTCAGCTGCCTCAAATTTCATTAAATTCATCGTACCACCATCCTCTTCTGTCATATCAACATCAACTATTTTATCGGGCGGAGCCTTTTCCGTCCCTATTCCTTCCTTCTCCTTCATAATAGTTCAACTTAAACTGCCTCTTCTCAAAATTATTTGCGTATGCAATAAAATAATACAAAAATGAAACGAAATAAAATAAAATATGGTCCTTCAAAAATGAGAAAAAAAGAAAAAGGAGAAAAAAAAAGAAAAACTGTGTTTACTTCCCTGTGGCGATTGCTGTTTATAGGAGAGATAAGATAGACCTAAAAACGACCTTTCACGCGCAAAGGATGGCGAACAACTCGCGAATTAGCGCTTTTCTTACCTATTGCCCCAAATTGGCGTTTTTTTTTGTTTTTTTTCAATTTCAGCCTGAAAAGTTGCCTTCAGAATCCGCAAATTGCCGTATATTCAGTTTTTTGTGTAAATATAAGAATATTTCTCTACTTCAACCGCGAATTAGCGCTTTCTTTTTTAATTGGATAGCGGAGACGCGTCGCAGCGTATCAAACCTGTGAAATAGCGAATTTTCAGGTCTCAATTTCAGTTTGGCGCAATTTGAGCTGTAAATTGGCGATTTTTTCCATTTTTAGCCGCGAATTAGCAAATTTCTCAATTTTTAGGCTTAAAATTAACCTTTCTCTTAATTTTGACCAGGCTGATTATTTTATTTTCTAAATACTACCCGCAAATTAACGGTTTTTCACATTTTACCACCGCATTAGCAATTGTATATAACTTTTATAGGTATAGATTAATGCTTTTTTTCAGTTCTAGCCGTGAATTAGCGTATTTTTTAAACATTATACTATAGCCATGCATGACTTTGCCATTTTTCAGAATTTTAGCCGCAAAAATACCTTCGGAAGGTGCGAATTTAAATTATAAATTTCACGACAAGAGAATTAGTGATGTTTCTCAATTTTAGCTGCGATGTTTCGCTTTTTCTTTATTTTAGCGTCTCCAACCCGTGAATTACCTACCCGTGAGTTTTGTCAACCTTTGCCAAGAATTGGCGTTTGACTCAATTTAAGCTGCAAATTAGCAATTTTTTCCATTTTTAACTGAAAATTAGCACTTTTCCCTAAGTTGAATTGAAAATTAACGTTTTTGTTAATTTTAGCTGCGCTAATTGGTGATTTTTTCAATTGTTGTCACGAATTAGTGATTTTATTTATTTTTTATCCGCGAATTAACGTTTTTCCACAACTTTATATCTGCAAATTGCAAATTAGCGATTTTTCCCAATTTCAACTGTGAAATAGCGTTTTGTGCTAATTTTGCGGCCATTCAGCATTCTATTCCCTTTTCTCGTTCGCGAATGGGCGATCTTACGGCATTTCAGTTGTAAACTTACCATTTTCGCCCAATTTTAACCTGAAAGCGTCTTTTATTTGTCAATATTATACCGTGTTTTCTCAAGTTTAACCAAGGGGTTTGCCCAAAACACTTTTGCGTTGATTTCCACAATTTATTCGTAGAATGGCCTCCATGTACCGTGAATCAGCGATTTTTTTTCTTAATTTTAGAGTGGAAGTTGCATCGCGAGACCACGAATCAGCGCTTTTTAGCAGCTATAGCCACGAATATTACAGATTTTTGTCTGATAGAGAGAGTCCGGGGCGGAATCCCACCCCCACCCCCCAACAGTAGCGTACCGATGTTGTGGCGAGGGGAGCGGACCGCCCCGGGCCCCCTATCAGATGGGGCTCCCGAAAAGCTTATTTTGGGGGGGGGGTGCGCCGGGCTTTAACCCGGCAGGCGCCTAAGCCTCCATTGGGCTTCTTCTACGCCATACCCAGATCTAACTGTGCACTTCACACCAGTACTACGCGGGCGTTTTGGTCGATGCGCCGGTCGAACGGCCACACGAAGCCGATTATTGTGCCGTGTCACAGCTCGCCGCAGCCTTATAAGGGTAATGGGCAATGGCTGGATTCGAACCCAGGCCCAGGCCATGTTTAGGTTTTATATTCATGGATGTAGGTACGTAAAAAGGTTGGACGGTTGGACAGTTGGACAACGATTTTTGCTCCTTCCAACGAATTTCAGTCTCTCCTAACGTTGCAGGTGATAATATCAGCCCAGAGTTTGGACTGAATATTCGAGAGCTCCGATAGCCCTTCTGGTGTCTCAAATTTTGGCAAATTCGTACCTTCTTCGAGGATAATTCCCGGCCCGAAATGGAGAAAATACACCATCCCCTGTTTCGTTAGGTCCTTGCGTGCACTGATGTGCTGATCGTCAATGTGCAACTTGCTAACGTGGCAAAAACTTGCGCTAATATTCGTGACCATAACTGCGAGAAAGCGCTGATTCGTGTTCTAACGATCCAACATCCAGGTCAAAATTGTAAATAAATCGCTGATTCGCGGTATATTGAGGCCATTCTACGGCTAAAACGTAGAAATAGATGCATAAGTTTTGTTTTTGGGCCTAGTGCTCATTCGCTTCTAAAAATGGGAATATTGGCTAATCTGCGGCTAAAATTGCGGAAAACGCGAATTCGTGGCTAAAATTGAAAAAAATCGTGATTTCATAGGTTAGAAGCACTACTGCGCTGCTACAATTGAATAAAAACGCTAGTTTACGGCTATAAACATAAGGAAAATCACCAATTCGTGGACAAATTTACACGTACAAATAAAACTTTACTCGCCTTCGCGCCTTCTGACGGCAACTTTGTGCCTAAAACTGAGAAAAACGGCAAATTCATGGCTACAAGTAAAAAAAAAACACATGTGATTCGCGGCTAGAACTGAGAATAAGCGCTAATCTATAGGTAAAAGTAAAACAAAATTGATAATGCGATGCGAAAATGTAAACATGCTACTTTGTGGCTTGAAGGCTAAAGGATAAAGGCTCATTTTCAGCCTAATAAATTGAAAAAAAAGCTAATTCGAAGCTAAAAATCGCCAACTTGCACATAAAATGACGTAATACGACAATTCGTCGCTAAAATTGACAAAAAAAATCGCTAATTCACGGGTTAGAAACGCTACTACGCTGATAAAATGAAGAAAAAGCGCTAGTTCGCGGGTAAAATTGAGGAAAATCCCTAATTCGCGGCCCAAAATTGTGAATAATTTCAATTTGCGTCAAACATTGAAAATACGCGATGTTCGCGGCTTGTGAAGGCAAATTGAGAGCAAGCGAAAAAAAACGGCTGATTTGTGGATGAGAAAAATCGCTAAATTATAGCGCTTGACGAACAAAAAAATGCGATTTGTGGAAAAATCTGCTATTTTGCTGCTAATATTGAGAAAAATACGTAAGAAAAACGCTAATTTCCAACTCAAACAGGGAACAGTGCTAATTTTATGCTAAAATATGGAAAAAATTGCATTGTTACTAAAGAGGAGAAAACTCAACTTGGGGGACCCTCTTATGAAGATTTCCGCCCCGATAGGTGCAGGTCCGCCAGTGTCCCCCCTCCCGTAACTCGGTACACTACTGCGTTGGGTCTGAAGTCCAAGGAAAAAGCTGGACGTACTCGGACCTTTTCGGGCTGCTTCAAGTCCAGAAAATCTGCTAAACCTAACTTCAACGTGAAATGCTCATGGAGATTTTATGGGGCTCTTTCGTTATGGTTCCCCCATATCCTCCCCATCATATTCCTACGCCCCTGCGTGGGGCTGGGTCATAGTTAAAATTGAAAAAAACGCGCTAATTAGAGGCAGAAATTGAAGAAAAACACTAACTCACAAATATAAATTTAAAGGAAACCCGCTGATTCGCGCGATAAAACTCGCTAATTCCCGGCTAAAATTGAGAAAACGTCAATTAGTGAGGTTCCTAAGAGGCAAGTTCGTCATGGAATCACCCAATTCAATATTGCCAAAAGTTTCCCGTGCGTTTACACGCACTCTGAATAAAACAAATTACCGGCAAGAAGTTCTCGTTTTTTCTGCGGCGTTATATGATGCGTTATTATATGGGACGACCCGAGAGATGCATTGAAGAGAAATATAGAGGGGATGGATTGACCGCGTTGTTATAATACCGAAGGTCTCGTGCCCTAGAAACGAAGAGTTAATGCCCTGGTGATGGACTACACACAACCCCTCGGAAAAACCCCCGAAGGAAGGGGAATCGCTCTGCAAAAAAAAAAAAAAAAAAATTCTACCCTTCGTTCAACTTCCCCTCTAGATCGTTAACCAGCATTCCTTTATTTCTTTTTCTTACTTTTTTTTTTTGACACCGAGCTTCTCGCCCTTTATTTTCCTCTTCGTCTTATAGTACAAATTATCAAGGTAATTTTTATTATAAGTGGGTAGATTCTACATTCTAACCTGCGATGGGTTACGACCCTTCAAAGGCTTATAGCGGATGGAGTGCACGCCTGTAGGGTGCGATCTCATGAAAATATGTCCGTGGTGCTTGTCAGATGTCACAATCCCAATTAGATCATTATGATGATCGTTAATTAAGATTGAATCGGGTATTGACAAACCGAACAGCTCGCACTGCTTTGTTCTGAATGATGGACATTCAAACTTCTAAGGAGCAGAATTTTTTTTACTATTGAGGAGCCATATCGTAACTTGGACGAGAGAGTCGAATGTTTTTCCGCGCTTATAACTTTTAAAAATATTATTTTTTTTCGTGTCAAAAAGCAGGCTAAGCCTGTTATCAATTTCACACTTCTAGGGTGACGAGGACCTAGAAAACTGGCTACTAAAGTTTTTCCCTTTTCAATGAAATTCCACGTTTCTCTACAACTGAGAGCCTTAGAATTAATTGTAGTTATTTTTATTTTATTTTCTCTTTTTTTCATTATTGTATACGCGTTCCGGTAACGTCCGCTCCCACCCCACTTTTTTGAAACTTCGTATCACACAAAAAACCGGCAAAAAATGAAAAAAAAAAAAAAAAAAAACTTTTTTTTACAAGGGGACCGAATGAAAACGCGAGGGAAAAAGAGGAAAGATAGGGCGGAGCTCTGTTCGACCGCCTCGGGGCGGAGCGCCCGATACGGAAAGACTTGCGCCAATCCGTTTCATTCGCTTTCGAACCACCTTTCGTGTTTCGTGTCCCCTTTTTAACTTGCGTTTCATTCCGTTTCCCTCTTCGAGACTCTTGAGCTCACTCAAGCTCACTCTGAGCTCGTTTTCAAGTTGGAAGGGCAAACAAAATAAAACCCACCGTTCTTCATTCTTTATTAGTGTATTCTCAAATATATTTGCTCTTATTAAACCACACTGCCACTAATCTGAAGTGTGAAAATTCATGTATTAAGGTTGAATATTTCGTAACGTTCGTTGTATAGTAACTTTTTATTTTTTTTCGTTTCCGTTGTCATAAAAAATTTACGAAGCGATAAATGGCGAACGCGATCGCCTCTCCTTGTTCTCTAAAATGTTATGATCCTGTTCCTGAATCTGATTCTGTTGTTCCTGGTAGTAAACAAAATAAATGGAAGAATGGTTGGAGGGGGTGGGGGTCCAGTAATCAGTTTGAAGGGCTAAATTGACGACGCTCAATCCGGAGGAATTCGCTCCGCTGATTCGTTTCTATTACACGTTCACGGGGTCGCCAATTTAGTTCGTTGGTCGTGTCTCTTTGGCTTGGGTATAGTATTCCCCCTGTGCTCAGTATATCTTGGGTCAAAAAAACTGTCTCCTTGCGGTGGGGGGTGGGGAGGAGTTCTGAAAAATTCTACCGCGGGCAATTGCAATTACAAATACGATGAATCAAATGAAAAATAAAGTAACCTTCAAACTATATGCCATTTTCATGGAACGAGTGATGGTCGGATTAGTTTTGCCGTTATCAGGGCACAAATTGCACGTGTAGTAATTTTTAAGGCGAGAATATAGTCAGTTTGGCCAGTTTTTACCGCAAGAGAATACTCAGTTCATCCCCTTGGTGTGTGAAAATGCCTAACCAAAATGGTGGCGTTGGTGCATGGTGGGAGCGGTGGTCCCTGTTCGGTTAATCATTTTATAAGGTCACAAAATAGCAAACTTGGTAATTTTTTTGGGGCCAGACAGTCAGTTTATAGCCATTTTCAAGGCCCCCTAATCACTAAATCGTCAGTTTTAGCCCGTCTGATGGGCGCGAATGATCATAGTTTGACCATTTTTAGAGCGTGACAATAAGTATAGACAATAAGGAAATTTTTCAGGAGCGAATAGTCTAATCAGCCAATTTACTTCCATGTTCCCCCCCCCCCCAGGAATGGAAGTGTGGTGTTCGTGAAAAAAATCAAGTCCGAGCTGACTTCATATTCTTGATGAACAACATCAGAAAGGTTGAAAAAAGTGGTTTTCGGCATGCCTTCTGTGTGTTATAACTTCAAAACAAGTAATCCCAGAATTTTTTAAATATTTTTTTCGGATTCCTCTAGAAATCGCTGTTGAAATTCGACTTTTTATAACCAAAATCGTCGTTTTTATCGCAAAAGAACCAATAGCACAAAATAAAGGTCGAAATTGCAAAAAAGGGGAGCGAGAGAGCCCCTTTGTATCTTAATTTCAAATATTTGTACCCAAAAAAAAAAACAAAAAAAAAACGAAGATTAAACGAAAATTACCTAGTAATCGAAACCTAGTTGTTTCTTGGTGCGTAAAACGCGAATATGACCTTTGTTCTGTAGAAAAATCGTTTCCCAGGCATGTTCTCAAAAAACGACGATTTCGCCCCTTTTTGACAGTGTATAATTCGGCGATTTCTGATCTTTCGTACCAGGAGAATATAGTGTTCTAGGAGCACGACGGCGTATAAAATTTTCCCACGTGGTTTTTGGTCTAAATGTGCACAAAACTATCTCGTCATTTTTAAGCCTTTGAATTAGGCCCGAAGAATTACTCCCGGGAGTAACATCGGGCCCATCTCTCAACCCCATCAGCACGCTAGAAAACGCTTGAAATCGATTAAACCACACCATGTCACTTATTGGCAAAAAAATCTTTGTTTACCAACTCCCGGGAGATTCTATTGTCCTGGTCGTTGGAGACCAAATCTGTTCAAAAACGACTATTTTGCCCCTTTTTTTCAAGTTTAATGCTATAATGGTATTTTTCTATCTTTTGTTTTAGTAGAAATATGTGCTCGGAGCTAGGATTCTGTCAAACATTATTTCGTCGAAGAGCTCCTGGTACATTCTATTCTCTTACGTCGTCCTGCCCTTTGGCCATTTTGAGTTCAACAGGCTTCCATTCGGCTTGAAAAACTCGCCATCGAAATTTCAACGGGCTATGACCCACGTACTCGGTGACCTTTTACAAGATCCTCTGATACGCGTCTACATCGACGACAGTAATAGTTGGTGGCCACTCGGAAGACGAATGTGGAGAAAAGACCTACCAAGTTCTCAAAAAATTATCAGAAGCTAACTTGGGCATCAACTTGGAACAGAGTGCGATAGGTCAAACACGTGTCACCTTTTTAGGCAGAGTCATTGACGGAAGGACGAAAACGACTGAGCAGGAGTCAATTGACAAGGTGAGAAATATGAAGAGGCCCCACGACTTACACAGTTTGCGTGTCTTTACAGGTTTAACAGGTAACATTTCCGAGCTTTCATTCCTAATTATGCTCAAATCGTTAGACCTCTCGACAAATTAAAATCAAAATACGTCAAATTCGTGTGGTCGGAGGACGCTGAAAAAGCATTTCGAACTTTGGTCACGAGCATTTCATCAAATCCTGTTCTGCACCTATCTGATTGGAAGTTACCTTTCGAGTTGTGTACAGACGCTTCGCATTTCGGATATGGCGCTATCCTCTACCAACGTGACCTCACTCAAAAGAAAAATTCGCAGCTTCGTGTAATCGGGTACTATTCCCACACATTCACAAAGCTTGAAATCAACTACTCCGTCACTGATAAGGAAGCACTGGCCGTCATTAGTGCAATTAAGTGCTTCCGGAGTTACATTGAAAACAAGCCCTGCACAATACACACCTATCTTATGACTCTAAAAGAACCCAAAGGACGTCTCGCTAGGTGGCAAATGTTTCTCATGAGCTATGACTTAAAAATTAACCATAGGAAAGGTCGGGATCTCGAGGATGCAGACGCTTTATCACGCCTTATTGTGTCAATCAATCGGAATGGAAGTTTCCGTCAATGGTCCGTTCTTATTTGAAAGGCCTGACTAATTTGGTTTTGACCAAAATAACCATACTGTACGGCTAGATCGACATTTCTTGATTAATTAGGTAGTCAATATTTAGTGTTGATATGGAGTTCTCGGGCCAAATTTCAATTTTTGTGACCTAATTCCAATTTATGTATAGGTGACTCACGGGGGTGTTCTATTGTATTCACGATTTTTCTATTTCGGGCGCTAATTATTATCCGATCTTGAATTTAAAAAATGTTTTGGAAACAGTGACTTATCCTACAACTGGACTGTACATGATTTTTCCAAATTTATAAAAAATCGAGATTTTGTGTGTCTGATTTTTGGGTTACGAGGTGAAATCTAAAAAAGGTTAACGATGCGAATTGTAGATTAAAAACCCGTAAAATTCATTTTTCAAAATGAAAATCGGACCATTTTTGGAGCCGTGAGGAGTGCCGCCGCATCCGCGAATGCTTCGCGCGCGCACGCTTGGCATCCCCTTTCGCCTTAAAATGTTCTGTATTCATAAATGAGCCATCATTTTTTCATTCTCTTCATTCCGAGACCGAGACCAGTCTCGGTCTCGTCTCGAAAATAGCGGTCTCGGCTCGAGACCAGAAAATTTGATCTCGGGCTCGGTCTCGCTCCAGAAATGATGGTCTCGTCTCGTCTCGGTCTCGTGCATCACTATGAAAAACTGCAAGAAGTTGTTGAAATTGTTCGGCATCCATTCCGGTATAATAATATATCACAGTGTTGCGGCGATAGTTAAGGGTATCCCGCAAGCTAAGATTTCAAGAAACTTTTCTTTAATCAGTAAACGAGTACAATACAACTTTATTTTTTTTGTTTATGACAATATGTTTTAAAAGGTAAAATGGAAGGTGAGAATATGTTCGCCACATTACTCCCTCCCTAGTGACAACGACGGAAATATGTCTTTGAAACGGACTGACTGGTAGCAACGGTACGTGGGCGGGTCGAGGTTGTCTATTCGGTCAGGCATGTTGAGGAGGTGAGCTGGTTTGAGGCGATCAATCGATACGGAGTCTTCTTTCGTATCTTTTCTGACGACGAAATACTTTTGATGCCTTTGGATCACTTCGAATGGGCCTTCGTAGGTTTTTTGCAGCGGTTTCTTAACATCGTCGTTTCGAATGAAGACATGGGAACATTTCGTTGGTTTGGAAGAAGACTATGATATCTCAAAAAAAGTCGTTTCTAGTTTTATTCCATGAAACATCTCAAAATCGTTCCAAGATTTATGAGGAAAATTACCACAAGTTCAACTCTATCGGTTTCATCCAGAGAGCACTCGCGTCAACTATAACATTATTTTTCCGAAGTCCGCCTTGGGACTAGACTACGCTATCTCAGTTGTCCTCGGGCTTTCGAGGTTAAAGGTTAGTGGCGTTTCACGAAGACTCTGATATCTCCAAATACCACACTCTTCTGGATAAAGTAATTACTATTCTAGACTGATTCTTTAAGGAATAGTGTTTACATTTCGACTTGTAATAGTATCACACACAAAAATTGCTGCTGTTTCTACTTACTCGAGATGGCATGGCTTTGACCAGAAATGCCCAACGACTTTGCCGGCTATCTCGAAATATCATAGCTTTTCTTCAAAAATGTACAATATAATTTGGTTTATTATTCTCAAATAAACTTTTGTTTTCTTCGTAGAAAACCCAATTTATCAGAGCGTTGATTTTAGATTTTTTTTATAGAACCATGTTTGGCTCCCGAGCTGAGCGAATCCTGCAGCTTGCGATGAAAAAAAATGACAGTGGTGTGGTATGTTCTTTACATGCAGCGAGCATAGATGAAAAGTAGAGGGGATGACTCAGCAAGATAGTCTGATGATCAAGGAGGCTAATTCTATCGAAACTCATAAACCAAATCCACAGCTTTGCCAATATTGCATACCTAACAGAGATTTCTTCTTTTTTAAATATGCTCCTCGTATTTTGGCTTACAAGTAGCCCATTTTATAGACCTATAAGAAAAGTAGACATTACAGTATCAGCCATTCTGTTTCCCCGAACTCATCCTCTATTCTTTATCTGTGCTTGCTGTTTTTCATGACAGATTCTTGGGAGTTACTATTATTCATTTCTTCACAGACAAATAAAAATTCGGCGGATCGCGTCGATAATCCGCCTGTTAATAAGGATGCTCGGAAATCGGTCTCACCTGACGAAAATATTATGGTGTGGATGATGAATTTTGATGATATCAGAGAGCATGGGACGTATTCTTATTTGTTTTCTTAACCAGGTGGATCCAAATTCAACTGATGTGATCGACAGCACGATCACTGATTCAATTTTTTGACAAGGACGCTCCGAAATTAGCCTTACCTGATGAAAATAATAATATGGTGTGTGGATGAGGAATATTGATGGTATCATAGGAGCTTTTGGGACCTCTTTTTTTCCTTCTTTCGCAGGCAAATTCAACGTATGTTATGGACAGCATGATTACGGATTCAATTGATCGCAATGATGATCCGAAACTACCTGAAACTGACGAAAACATCGTAGATGAGAATGATCGCACATGTAATTCAAGTTCTTCCTGTTCATCGAGCTCTTCTAGTTCGTCGGCCCTATTTTATTCTCTCTTCGAAGCAGATCCTACATATTCGCCAAATGAAGAAGCAAATGAGGAAGATAGTGACAATGCTCCTAAAAACCAACGTTTCTCTCAAACAACGAAATGTCCTCCGCGTACTGTAAAAAATCCAGGTCGTGACCCAGAAAACGTAAGAAAACGGAAAAGGGAGCCAGAGAAGTGGCAGAAAAATGTAGCTAAATCGTTGAGGAACAGTGGCCTTAGCTATTCCTCAATTAAAATCCTGAAAACACCAGATGGGTCTAAACATCGAGTACTAGTCGACAGAGCACCGAAACAAATGGGGCCTGCTTGTAATAATGATGGAAAAAAGTGCCGTTTGGGGTGCTCCTCGAAAATAAAAGAAGAGCAAAGACAGACGCTCTTTCATGAATACTGGAGGATTGGCGATGTTCACAAACAAAGAATGTTCATAGCATCGTGTTTGTCGCCTGTAAACCCAAAGTACAGGTATCCGAACAGCCAAACAAAACGACGTGGGCTAAACAACGCTTACTACTTCCATATTGATCAAACAAATGTTCGAATATGTAAGAAGATGTTCATGTTTGGGCATTAATTCCCAAATCATTCAGACGGTACAACGCAAGAGAGAACAGTCAATGGCGGGAATAGTGGAGCCAGAAAAGCGTGGTAAACATGGAAAACATGCATCCATTCCCGGAAGCATGAAAGAGGATGTTCGAGAGCACATTCGATCCATTCCTCGAATGGAGAGTCACTATTGCCGCTCTGATTCAAAAATTGAGTACATTGAAGGAGGGAGGTCGGTCAGTGAATTGCACCGAGATTATGTGCAGCTGTGTGAGGAAATGGGGGAAAAATAAGTCAATTATTTGATGTATTTTAACATTTTCAAAGGGGAGTTCAACCTCTTATTTCACGAACCAAAAAAAGACAAGTGTGATTTTTGAGAAGGCTACAAGAACGCCGACGGTACGCGGAAAGAAGAACTTGAAGCCGAACATCGCAAGCACATCGAAGAAAAGGAACTTTCGAGACTAGAAAAAGAAAAAGACAAAAATGATCCTAATAAAGTTACTGCGGTTTTCGATTTACAAGCAGCACTTCCCTGCCCGCAAGGTGATTCATCGTCGTTCTACTAAGTATGGACAGCATGATTACGGATTCAATTGATCACAATGATGATCCGAAACTACCTGAAACTGACGAAAACATTCAAGCTGAATGTTTACAATCTTACTGTGTATGAGCTGAACACGACGGATGCTTACTGTTTCATGTGGCATGAAGCTCTCGCGCACAGAGGGGCGAATGAAATTGGCTCTTGCATTTGGTCATACTTGCAAAACTTAGACAAAAATTCGACTACACCCAGTGGGTGCTCACTCAAGGCGGGGGGTGCAAAGCTTCGAAGGGGGCACGTCTGATTGGCTCCCCCCGAGATCTGTACCAACCTAACTAATTGTCAACAAAAATGTATACAAATTGAATTAATTATTTTTTCTAAAACTGAATTATTTGTGTTCCTTTTTCTCGTTAATTTAACGAATGAAAATTGTTTTTGTACGAAATTATTAGAGAATACTTTAATAATTGGCAACATTTTTTCTATCCAAATTGCGGTCTTTTTTATTTAAAGAAATTCCGCTTTATGTTATTAAAATCAGCTGAAATGAGTATTGGAGTGTGGAAAAATCAATGATTTATCGCTTTCTGCATTTTCTTCGAGTGTAATTTCGTTGTGATTAGAGTGCTGAGGTAATTTTCCCCGTGGTTTTTTCATTTTCACATTTTCCGACGTAACGGACACGACGTCGGAAGAGTTGAACTGCATGCTCACTTTAACAAAATGACCAAGTAAGTATCTACATATTTTCAACTTTACTTAAAATAACTTGCAGGGGGGTATGTATTCCTTATGAACGCAGATAGTTTCTAGCTCGATCAAATAATCGAATCCCTCCTAATGAACGAAATAAAGTAAACTTATTTTAAACTTATGGGGGAAAAGTTGGGTGCCAAACGTTTCTTTCAACGGCAATTAATATTTAGTACTCAGGAAACAGATCTAAGAGAAGCAGCTTTACCTGCGCATGGTGTTGTAGAAGTGTTTTAGGGCAATCTGGAGGGCTAGTACGTTTTGCACGGAAGTATAATGCGTTCTTAGTGGTAATGCCTAGTATTAGGAACCTGGTACTCTGGAAAAAATAGAACTTTCTTTTTATTTTCTAACCAAGCCCAGTAAGCAGAATATCAGTGCGAAAAGATGCCGAAAATTCCATTACTTGAGCTACCTCATCCATAGAAACAAGTGGAGACGTGGAGAGTTAGAAAAAAAGTAATCCATTTTATAGGTGATGATGACGTTGTGAAGGTTGATCTATTACTAATAATAACACAGAAAGAACAGGACAAAACCTTTCTAATTAGTTTGGAAAAAAGTAACTTTTTTTCTCTCTATCTGGGTGCCAGTACCACAAATACAGGGATTTCGGGGATATTTTTGCTTGGACGTCCTGCCTAATTGCCTATACTGAAAATACTTCCACGTGTATGAGAAAATACCGATAGTTCCTTTTTCCCAATCTTTTTGGCTATTTTTTGCCCTTCAGTAAATTGTTGTGTAGCTTTTGGTTGTTTTTCAAGGGGAGGAGGTCGATATATTTCGAGCCCAGTGAGAATCTACCGATTCTAATACTTTTTGGCCCTCCATCACCGTGTCAAGCGTATTGAATAATAATAATAATAATTTTCCGATTGAAGAAAAGAAGGGCGCGTTTATTCCTACGAATCACCTCCTTGTTTTTTGTAGGCAAATTGACAGACATAAAAGATCAATGGTTTATATCCTCTGCTTTCACACACTGTGCTTAATTTGAAATACTCCTAATTGTTACCAAATGTACGTGTTGTCAATTCTCATTGAGTAGTTCGGGAACACTTCATCCTATTTAGGAGGGGCAAGGATATCCCTTAGCAATACTTCTGAATTATTTCTTTTTACTAATTGTATTTTCCTATTATTTACAGAATGCACTTTCAGCACGATAAATGCGAGATTTGTGGGTGTTTACTTCCCGCAGTATTTTCTATTTCTTGTTGCCGATCCTATGTGGTAAGAAACGGTTTTTCAAAACTACTCAGTATATTTTATTGACGGGATTAAATTATATTTTCTGTTTTAACCATTTGGTGCACCGTTTGGATTACTTTTTAGAGGAATGAGCGGATCCATTTGATTGGATGGAACGTCCCATGCCGCGATCATCAGATATGCGTGATCTTCTCTTCGAAGACCAACACTTCATGCCTCCAACTCAACACGGAGGGAGACCGCTGCTTTTTAATTACGTTATTCCTATACTTTAAGCTCTACTTTCAGTGCTAGTATTAGCCGTCATCAACCCACGTCCACTGAGGTGAACCACGGGGTCTTCCTCCTGTATCACCTTCTCCTTCAGACCATCAATTCAAAATTCATTGCTTCCTCAGGGACGCCTGTTTGTAAATTACGGAGGAATAGTCTTCCTTTACAGTGCGTCCAAAAATTTATTATGCGATTCATCCCACTTCTACTCCAAGCTGTATGATTGGGCGGTAGTAATTTCTATCTAAGTTACCATCATATACGCCATCACTTCTGCTTGTGCGAGCAATCCTCTTTCTTTTGCCTATCTGGCTATACTTTTGGTGTCCTCAGTTCCCTCCTTTCCTCATTAAATTCACGTGATTCTTCTCAGCCATCGACTTCATCCACTGATAAATCAGCCAATTAATCGGTTCGTCTTTCTAATTGCCCAAAGTACAAGCAACTCGCAAGATTCAAATGTTGAAACTCCTTCACTAAAAAGTTTAGAAAAAAAACGCGTAAGTTTGGCTCTGGGTAACTGACCAATATGATTGCTCAATGAATTTTAATTCATCAGGTTTTTCACTGTGGTCTGAAATTATTGTTCTGAGCAAAACAAAGGCAGATTATGAGTGGAACTGGGCTAAATTGGTAGGGAATTCGTCGGTGAGAGGTAGGGAGAGGGGTAACCGAAGAGTGTAAACGGTGAGCGGAGTCCTTAACAATTATTTGTATTTATTTAATTTTTTCTTGGGGGGGGGGGGCTGGAGCAGATTACGTTGGGCGTTTACCAGACCAGCTGTGTGCATAATATTCTTAAGATTGCGCCGGCCCCGGGGGATCTCTCAAAAATTCGAAAGCCTCTCTTAAATTGAAAAACCAACAGTCCGCCTCCGGGAACCAAAATACCATGTTATGTACGTAAACCTCACCTCCAGATCGCAATTAATTGTTTCCTCCGGAACCTCATAACAAGGCGACCTACAATACCTATAATTTTGTAAAATATTGAATAATGAAAGCCGTGATTCGTTATCCCCCCTCAAACTGACGTATTTTCACCCCTTTCTCAGAGCTGTTCTGTTGTTCTTGAGACGTTCTTCTTGAGATCGTTGCAATGTCCATTGTTAATTCTCTTGAAAACCCTCTAAGTATTTCTCCAATTATAAACTCAGTAGTCAGAAAAATAGACAGAAGATTATACTAGAGGTCCAAGCTCATGTCCAACTTTCCTCTTTGTACAGAGAGGTTCATTCATGACTCGTCCCTTCGACTAGAGGAAATACCAGATCGGGGTGGTAAGAATCGCACAAAGCAATTCACTGACAAGCGTATTATAATTTAATATGAATCTACTATGTATATTTTCTTGAAAGCCTATTTTTCTGGTGAATCAGAAAGGGGTGGGGTTGTCGCAAGCTTCGTATTATACGACAGGTTAATGTTAAATCCACAATATTTCAGTTTTATTTTCTGGGCAATCTCAAGTCTTACTCATTCCCTGGTGGGGAATTCGACATAATAGGTATAGATCTGACTCAAGCCAGGTTTTAAAAGAATGAGAGACACCATGAAAAATATAATTTTCCTCCTGTAAAAATGCAATCAAGTCGTTAGGTAGTTTTAGATACTCATACTGAACTGTGAATAGTTATTCTGAGTTATATTACTGTGCGAGCTATACAAACAACACAATTTTACTCACTTTGCTGCAATATACCACAACCTATTACTACTTGTGAACCGAATTCTTCCACCTACTATTCTGTAATTTGTATACGGATTCTCATGTTCTCACATCCTATGACGCTTCATGAAGTATTCCTCTTTCATAAACCATTCAACTTGATCGATGTACCCTGAAAACCACTTGAAGTATCAACGAAGAAAATAAAATAAATTAACTCAATTTGACTTCCTGCCTTTTTTATTTTTGAACTTGGAGCTTCGCGCCAAAAAAAAACCAGAAGAGGAGTGAAAATTAAACAAAAGTACCATGGAAACAAAATTTGGATGAAGAAGGAAGGGGGAAGTGAAGCTAACCTTCCCATTTCCCCCCGAGAAGCTACCTGCCCTTGGCTTCGAAAATTTAGCGAAGTTTCCCTTCTTTACGACAGTATAGTTATTATTCTATCGGGAACGGACACGAGATAAGGGTTGGGTTATATTACCTTTCCTGGTTACCCAAAATGTATTACAGTATTGAATGATTTATTTATATTTACTTAATTTTAACGTTCCAAAAGTTGTTTTATGTTTTATGAGCTGAACTTTAGGCCTATTGAAAGCAATTGATCCCCAGACGATGATAGTTTCTTCCGGTTTTCAGTCACTGAGGCAGAACAGAATGTGTATTCCCCACATCGCTCGGCCAAGAAGTCTTGATCCTATGTTACTTGGAAAATGAATTTTGACTTGAGAATCATCAGAACGTGGTCTTTTTATTCTATAATACACAAATGGCGTTTATTCGACCGATCCAAAAAGAACGAAACGCCGGTGACCTACGCGTTTGTTGGGTGCTACTCGAGGGCTGGAAAGGACCGTGTATCCTTCTTCAGATTCTTTTCCAAGCATCAGGGTGAGGTAATCTTCTTCAGCGCTATAAAGGGAGCACGTGAACATTCTACGTTAAGCATTTACCAACGCTCTTTTCACACAAACGTGGTTTCACGAGGCCCCCGCGTGAATGCCGCTTTCTCATCGAACCAAGTAATATGTACCGCACGAGTGTAAAGGTGTACGTGGTCACTACGCGGCAGCCAAAACCGCGCCGAAACCTCGTATATGTGAAACGAGCCTAACGTGCTATAGTTGAAAGTTAAGCCACTTCAAAATTGACGGGATGGCAACGTGAAAGGGTTTGAAATGAAACGATTGCTATGGGGCTCACATGAGATGGTTGCTATGGCGAGATAATACTATTTCTGATGAAGCGTCCTTGGATACCGCTTGCGGGATTATTTCCCGACAACTCTAACTAGGGCCCCTGGTCCGACTATAGTCACCCATTCGCATTTACGTTCCCGTACCGATAATAAATTGTGAACTGGCATTTTTTCTTGAATAACAACAGAAAACTCACTCTTGTCATCACAAAGCCATTGTCTCCGGCATTCCGAACTCCCGAAGTACTAACTAAGCCACTTCTGTCGACGTGTTGCGGTTCAAGTGATTTCAAATCGCGAAATTCCTCTTGTGTGAATGCCCTCACCACGTCAACGAGGTAATTAACATTACCCAAGCTCGACATCGCCGGGAAATGACGGGCGTGTGTCGAATTGCCACTAATGAATCTTTGTACTAGAAAGGACACTATGATTGAAATAAGTTGCCCGATTTTTATTGATGACAAGATGTCAAATGTTGAGCGATTGGTTAGTCACAAGCGAGGACCGGCACCGATTTATTTTCATTTTTTTTAGATAGCGGCGATCCTTCCTTCAATAATCCCCCAGCGTAGTTACTTAAGTTCCATTTTACGTAATTTTGATGCCTACAAAGCCATCAAGACTGAGTTATTGAAAAAAAAAAACCGATTTGCAGCAAGCTCCAATGTAGAACTTACATGAACGGGGCAACCAGGAATAGATAAGAATGCAATGCCAACTCGATCGTAACCTGCCGTGTCCTTTCCCAATGGTTTAGACTGTCATTCAGTTCAGCTAGTTTAGACTATTCAGTTCAAACTATCATTTAAAACTGCACGTGAGTGGCGGGCTTTAGGTTTACTGGGTAAAATTAATTTTCAAGAGCCATTGAACGCTCACAACGTCGTTACCTTCCACAGTCTAGTCAAAATAGTCTTTCTGAGCTTCAAGTGCAAGTATTTTGGCGGATAAACGTGATTCTACCAGGAACGTTTTCAGTTTCTTGATCGAATGAAAGCGTGCCGGGGGAAAAAGTATGCCCACTACTAAATTGTGAACAGGAAAATTCATATTTTCGGACATAATTAACGGTTTCACGGCTAAATAGCTGGTTTCTTGTTCCTTGTCGGTGTGGTATTTCTGGGCTTAGTTTCTACAATGGAGATGGTAAAGGGGAAAATTATTGACAATTTTCCAGCGGTTTCCTGGCTTTTTCATGAAAGCATATGGTTTTTATACTTTTTCACAGTACCGGACATATTGAAAATTTCATGGCATGACATAAATGTCTCCGTGTGTACAAGCTTTTACTGATTAAAGAAAAGTTTCTTTGAAATCTTAGCTTGCGGGATACCCTTAATTATCGCCGCAACAAAAGGAAACAATTGCAAGTGTAGAATGACAATCAGATGGGCGTCTATGTGGAGTTGGATGAGGCATGAGAACGATCATGACAGAGCTTGACCATAGTCAATGTAGTGTACGTTTTTGGGCCACAGCCCGATACCGTGTCGAGAAATTAATTTTTAATCATTTATATTTTATTTCAGTTCATTTAATGAAGAAGAGCTTTTTAGAAATTAGTTTTTAAAAGGAAAAGCGTCCCATAAAAGAATGCCAATAGCCAGAGAAGATTAGGTCCGTGGTCTGCGTTGTAACGATAAGCCTGACTTCTCTCCTTCTTCGAAATTCTTTTTTCTTAGCCGACAAGACCGGTAGCCAAGAAAATACTCCTCTTCCTCACCCCCACATTGACTTTTTTTTTTTTATTCTTCCCCACATCACCTCTTCTGTCAAGAGCATCAAAAATATTTTCATTCAAAGTTTTTAACTTCCCCTTGATTTTCCCGCGGAATGCAGTCCCACAAAAATCTCGTCTCACCCCGCTTGTCACCCCCCCAACCATTAAAACTTGAAGGCCCTCAGTGGCGCAAACCGCCATAGAAGGGAGAAGGGGAGTTAATCCATTATGTAGAAGCCTATAAAATGCGCTTTTGAGACATACCGCCTTTTCAAGTAGGGGAATGTTTCCTGAAGGCCGGGGGGAAGAGTTTAATTTGAGAAAATAACAAATTCTTGTTATAACAGGTTGAACGGAATTGGGACTCTTCGGTATATAATTTTGGTGAACTGGCACTCATTCAATTTTATCGAACAATCAGGGATACTCACTCCACATTGTTATTGCTACACTAATATAAAGCAAATTTTTTTAAGGAGCATTAAATTTTGCGTAAGTTGGAACCTTTTTCATTCAAAACGCTTGGATGCTGGAGGGCCGTATGTTGCTAAGCTTCAAAATCTCCATTTGAGGACAGGTTGTGTACAGCTATCTTCTCCTTTCATGCAACATACGTCTACGACGTTGTAAATATTGGGTCTTTTTATGTATTCCAAAAAAAAAAAATTAGAGAAATAACTGTGGTGGTATGAAGAAACCAAGTTCCAAGGATGACCCACCCGCAGCTATCAACGACGAAGAATTGATTCAAGCCATTCGCGGAGCGATGAAAGCAGTCAAAGAGATGCCACCTCAAGAAATGCTCGATCTGTCGGCACTGTCACTCCAAGGAGCCGACTCAGAGGCGGATCTGACCCGGCCTACGTATCCACCGCATCCGATGTAAATTTCAGGAGAAAAGTTTTTGAAGAAAAACAAAAAACGCTTCACTCAAGTGTGACTTTTTTTTTTTTTTTTTTTACAGGCCAAATCAACAGGCGGCTGAAACCGTTGCCAAAGCCAAGCCAAAACCGAAGAATAAGAAGAGCATAAGCGCCCAAAAATTGTCGCGATAAAATGCCTACGAATTTGTGTAACATTTTCCACAGTCACACTTGCCACATTTGCAGCCGCAAATAAAATGATGGATTTCCGGTTTCGGTAAAAACAGTTTGTTGGGCAAAATAGGTAACCCCCCTCGCCCTGTCGAAGGAATGACTTTGTAAATTGCATTGCAAAGTGACAGACATTCACGCATTATAGTCGGTGAAGTTATAATTGGTTAATTTCATATTTTTTGTACCTTTCATTAGTACGTAATAATAAATGGAGGAACTTGCATTCATCTGAAGTCTTTAGTGAGGTATTTTTACTGGTTCTACAACTATGCGAGAGTATATAAATTATATACCAACTAAAATGGTACCTATTCTATTTATCGTCTTGTATTTACGGTGTGGATTTCAAAGTCATGGTATAAGCTATTGTAATCAGTAGTTGGCGTCATATATTCCCATTTTCGCTCATTTTGCGGATTTTGAGCTCAGATGTGATGTTATTTTGTAGCATATACTCGTGTCGCTGTCGTGGCCGCGGCTTGCCCGCGGGTTGTCGCGGTCATAAGAGAGAGAGAGAGAGAGAGTGTGTGACAGAAAAAAGCCCTAAACTTGCAATTTGGTGAAAGTTAACGCCATCAACCTCACAATTTTTAGAATATTCAGACCAACATTTTACAATTTTCATATTTTTTAATACTTCCTTTCGCGGGACCGTATAATTTACAGTTTCCCTCAATAACTTTAATCTTGATAACTCGAAAACAATTGATCAAGCTTCATTGCTTATTTCTCGTTAAAAATTTAATGTTTTCGTTTATCTCGCTAATAAAATTGGCATGAGCTATTTTTCAAGATGACGGGGCTTCGGGATGGGCGGCACTTCTCATTATAATCTTGGGCATTTTCTCACTTGGGTTTCCCCTGCTTGCTCGAGGGTGTTGAAATTACATCAAAGCGTCCCTTTTTCTTTCTAATTCGAATTTAATCGAACCCTACGCCCTCTTCGATAAGAGGAAAAAAAAAGTCGAGTAAGGGGATGTCATCTGGCATGCCTGAGTTGGTTGAATAAGTGACAAACGAGAGCAGTGGAGTTGTTAGTGTATACGAGGAGACCATATGGGGTTTTCCATACTGTGGTGCATCGGCGGTATGCCCCGCCCCTCTCCCCTTGACGGTATAAGGGACGCTCATGAAATCTAAATAGGGGAACTGGTTATACCGCACAAAGTTTAGAGTTCGCGCTAACAATTAAAAGATTCATGAATTGCAAAATGAGACCTGAAAATTACACCGACGACCGAAAAACTCATTTTTAAATGTCTAATTTTTTCTCCTCAACTCAAGTATGACGTGACTATTCAGATTCAGTCACTTGAGATGCGCGTCCACCTGCGGCACACTTGTTTCTCACGTGGATGTTTAGTGTGAAAACCTCAAATTAAAATGACGTAAGCGGTCACGGGAGTATAATCGTCTTCGTCTCAGGTTAATCTCTCTATGTGTTTTTAGGAATGTAAACTTGCCCTTGGGGCCACAGGTATGCCAAAAATGGATAAATTGCCGCCATTTAACATTAAAATTTCTCGTGTCACGTCACTTGAGAACTTGTCATTTCCCACCACAAGGTAATTAATGATTAAACTGTAAAAGGCTTTGATATTAGTATGGCTTAAGGTTTCTTCCAATACCATAAAAAAAAATACTATGTACCTTTGCTTTGCCTTAAAGCATCAATAAAATATGAAACTAAAAGAATAGAATAATTGTGGAATGGCTTTTATAGACGAGAGAGCTTCGCGAAATTAGTTTTGAATGGGCCAATCCTGCGAGATGTAGTGGCGGATCCAAGGGAGGGGCCAAAAAAAAATCATCAAAACCTCCTCCAAAATCCCATCGAGAAGGGGTGATTACCTCTAATTTTAGAATCATTTTCTCAGAGGCTCAAGGGTCAGAGGTTCGCGGGAGGCGCGAAATGCCAAGTTATTTAAGGGAAAAACTCTCGCGAATAGCCTTCACTGAGGGGAAAATTGACGTCCTGGAACGCGACCACGTCAAGGGATAAATTTATGCGAAAAGGTCCAGCCAAGGGCAAACTTTTAGCGACACGTCACTTTGTGGTGGGAAAAACTCTTTCGAAAGGCCGCGGCACAACGAGTAAACTGTATACGCAAAATGCCCCACGCGGCGGGCAAAACGAAACATTCGGGAAAACACTCACGTGAATCGCCACATTCAAGGCGTTCATTTACGTGACATGCAGCGTCAAGGGCAACACATAATGCGAAACGCTTCACCAAGAGCAATGTTAAGGTGACATTATTGTATATTTTATAAAAAAAACTCGTCGGTATCACGAAAAAATGGGCAACTTCATAACGAAATTGTCTGTTTTATGAGAAAACTTTCAATTTTGTAAGGCATCTTAAGCTTATGAGCATAATGGTTGATTTAATGAGGAAATTTTCAGTCTAAAAGGCGTCAATTTGATGAGTATATTGTCAGTTTGATAAGCTAATATTCAATTTTATGAAGGAAATGACATATTATTGTATGAGGAACTGTCAATAGGTATAATGAGAAAATTGCCCTTTTTGAATGAATTTCCAATTTTGTAAGAAAATTGTTAGTTCGAATTGAAAATTGTTACTTTCAAGAGGAAACCGTAAATTTTCTAGGTATCGTTAATTTTAGGACGAAATTTTCAATTTCACGAGGAAATTTTCAATTTGATGCCAAAATTGTCAATTTAACGTGGAAATTGTAACTCATCCTCAATGATTTAGTTATGGTCCTTCGAACTTATTAATTTTGTCCCGTGACTAATTGTTAACACAGTAATTGGTGATCGTTTATTTTGGATTTAAACTTATCATTTTTAATATGAATAGCCCACTATACGCGGAAATGACCAATTTTAAGAGTGAATTGTCAATTTTATATGTAAATTATTAATTTTACAGGGAAATTGACAATTTTAAGAGGAAATAGTCAATATTATGAGGAAATTGTCAATTTTATGAGGAAATTGTCAATTTTATGAGGAAATGGTCAATTTCATGAGGAAATTGTCCATTTTACGAGGAAATAGTCAATTTCATGTGAAAATTGTCAATTACATGATGAAGTTGTCCGTTTTATGAGGAAATTGTCTCTTTTATGAGGAAATTGTCACTTTTATGGGAAATAATAAATTTTATGAGGAATGTTTTTATTTTATGGTGAAATTGTCAATTTATATGAGGATATTGTCAGTTTTATGAGGAAATTGTCAATTTTATGAGGAAATTGTCAATGTTATGAGAAAATTGTCAATTTTATGAGGAAATTTCCCGTTTTACGAGAAAATTGTCAATTTTATAAGGAAATCGTCAATTTCATGGGGAAATTGTACGCTTTATAAGGAAATTGTCAATTTTATGAGGAAATGGTGAATTTTATCAGAAAACTCAATTATATGAGGAAATTGTCAATTTTTAGAGTAAATATTCGCCTTTAGGAGGAATTAATGGTCACGTTTACGGGGAAATTGGCAGTTTTAGTAGGAAATGATGACGTATATGAGGAAATTGTCTATTTTATGAGGAAATTTACAGTTTTATGAAAAAATTGTCAATTTTATGAGGAAATTGTCTATTTTGTGGGAAAATTGTCGATTTTATGAAGAAATGGTATATGTTACAAGGAAATTGTCAATGTTATGAAGAAATAATCAATTTATTGGGAAATTGTCAATTTTATGAGGAAATTGTCCGATCTATGAGGAAATTGACCATTTTACTAGGAAATTGTCAATTTTATGAGGAAATTGTCAATTCTATGAGGAAATTGTATATGTTATGAGGAAATTCTCAATTTTATGCAGAAATAATCAATTTTACAGGGAAATTGTCAGTTTTATGAGGAAATTGTCCATTGTATGAGGAAATTGTCAATTGTATGAGGAAATTTTCAATTTTTTAAGAAAATAATCAATTTTATAGGAAATTGTCTATTTTATGAGGAAATTGCCAATTTTATTAGGAAATTTTCAATTTTATGAGCAAATCGTCAATTTCATGTGGAGACTGTCAATTTTATCAACGGCCAATTTGGGTAAATTTGTTTGCCATTGAACCAACTTTGTTGGGATGCCTATTTCAGTGACCGACTGCGCCAATTTTGCGCACTAAGAACCGTTTTTTGCTGGTTTCACCGTAATTTCCCGGATTTCCCTCGCCAAAAAACCAAATTTTGAGGGTTAAAATCACAGCGCAAGAGCTTCCCCTCAACCAGTGCGCTGAGTTCACTTCATTCGGCGGGAGGCATATTTTTGCCAAACTAATAGTTCACGTTACGTTGAATGTTGTTGTTTTTTTTTTTTTTTCAATTTTCCGGCCTTTGGATTTCCTTAATTTTCCAATTATCAGTGATTGAGACCATTGAAAACTGTGTCTGTCTAGCAACTGTGTGACGTGTGGTATATTTCTTGGGGAGGGGGCCGGATGGACTCATAATATGGCCCCCTCCTCAAGCTCTGACTCTGGATCCGCGCCTGGCGAGATGCAGAAGTGTACCGTGGTACGATGGGGGGGGGGGGGTTTCCGCCACGAACCCTTTATCAGACAAAAATCGGTAATATTCGTGGCTATAGCTGCTAAAAAGCGCTGATTCATAGCCTAACGATGCAACTTCCAGACTAAAATTAAGAAAAAAATCGTTGATTCACGGTACACGGAGGCCATTCTACGATTAGATTGTGGAAATCAACGCAAAAGTGTTGTATTTGGGCAAACCACGCGGTTAAAGTTGAGAAAACACGCTGTAATATTGAAAAATAAAAGACGCTTTCAGGATAAATTGGACAAAAATGGCAAATTCACAACTTAAATGGCATAAAATCGCCCATTCACTTATGAAAAAGGGAATAGGATGATAAATGGCCGCAAAATTAGCACAAAACGCTATTTCACAGCTGAAATTGGGAAAAATCGCTAATTTGCAATGTGCAGATATAAAGTTGTGGAAAAACGTTAATTCGCGTTTACAAAATGATGAAAATCACTAAATTCGCGGCAAAAATTGAAAAAATCGCCAATTAGCGAAGCAAAAATTAAGAAAAACGTTAATTTTCAGTTCAAACTGGGGAAAAGTGCTAATTCTCAGTTAAAAATGGAAAAAATTGCTAATTTTCAGCTTAAATTGAGTCAAAGGCCAATTCTTAGCCAAAATTGACAAAACTCGGTAGGTAATGCAGGGGTTGGAAACGCTACCACGCTGCTAAAATTTAGAAAAAGCGAAAAATCGCTGCTAAAATTGAGAAACATCTCTAATTCTCGAATTAAGTGTCAGAAATGGATGGATAGATGTAAATTTTTTGATTTGAAAAAGGTTTGAACAAAAAAATTTACATTTATAATTTAAATTCGCACCTTCTGAAGGCATTTTTGAGGCTGTGATGAGGCCAGCAAGATGTCCAGAGATTCAAGAGTGTGCTGGCTGGGTGGAATGATGTCTAAAATGTGAAATCACCCCCCATCTCCTCACCCGCACGAGATTTCAATCTGATCTCCCCCCCCCTTCTTTTTCGTGTTTTGAGGTCATTATTGGTCTTTTGATGTGGCGAATCGCTAGCATGTAGACATGGTCACACAGCAATTTAATAAATGTGTGGCGAGTTGATACGTTGAGTGGGATATGTGGCGACGCCCATTACATGTATTCTATCCTGCCAAACATTCTCCATTGCGATCTCATTTCTTTTTATATCTTATTTTATTTTATTTTCTAATGTTTTTTCGTTAACTATACATATAGTCACGAGTCTCCTTAGAATTTCGCGAGCGTTATTTCAGTCGTTGGGCAGCGAATGCCAGTAAAAGACACAACTAAAATCTTTTTCTCACTCAGACATTTACTTTAATCAGACAGAATGGCTTTTCAAATCAAAGGCATTTTTATTTATGAAGTCCGACTAATTGCAGGTATAAAAAACTGATATAAAGAGAAAATATTTGGAATTTCCTCTTCGCGGTGAAGATCTAAAATTTCCCTTGAGCGGGAAAGGTCATTTGAGGGACGCAAAGGAAAGCTATTCAATAAAAGACTTTATGGGATTATTGACAGAACGGAAATTCTTTTTTGTTGTGGTCTGTGAAACTGACGTTATACTTTTTCTGTTATTCGTAATTGAGAAACATATTAGGAGTTCTTTGCGGAACAAAAATCTATCAAGTCGATTGATTCGTGTTTATTACGAGGAATATTAACCTTTGTGAATATTATACGAAATGAACGCCTCTCGCACACGGAGATACCGTGTAGTGGCTCCACAGAGGCGAAGAGCAATTTCTCCCTCCGCTCCGACCGGATCTCAACTATTTGTCGGTCGTGATGGCGAAATAATTGTACCAAAGGGATATAAAAAGACTCCTTCTCTGTGTATATAGTTTGGGCCGTCGTCGACACATATTACATGCTAATGCTTGTCCACAAGACTGTAATTTCGGTGAAAATTCCTTCTCGGGTTGAACGGGGAAAGAATGACACAAAAAAAAAAAAAAAACGGACAGTTGTCATTATCATCTTCCGGCTGTTATACGACTGTTACCTCAGCGCCGTTAGACGCCTTCGACCAGTCTCAGATGAAGACGCGAGGATGGAAAGTGTATCTTTTACAACTAAATAATTGTTTTCAAAGTTGAGATGACCGGGTTGTACTTTATCCAAAATATATTTCAATAAATAAATAAAGGGCTACAAAACTTACAACTTTACAAGGTGGCTTTCTTAACGACTTTGAATTACTTAAAACACGGACAATTTCTATATGAAATAGTTTGATTAACGAGCATTTCAGAGCTTAACGAGAGAGAAAAAAGTAATGGAAGCGTCTGTCGAAATTTGTTTGAGCATTTTTTCCATTATTTACTCAAGCTGGGAGCTATAGGTAAATAATTAAAGCAGGGTTGAAAGGGTCTGTTTGTTCAAGGCAGATTTATTGGTCATTTATTACTGCTATTCTTCCTCTGCTTCTTTTTTTTTGTTGTTCTCAGTGTCATAATACCTGCTCAGGGATAATAAAAGGGTTTGTTTTTGTGTGTGTGTGTTTTTTTTTTTTTCAAAGTTGGGTGTTTGGGAATGATCGAGTAGCGGGTCATGGCGGAGAGGGAACACGGGGGAAGTGAGCGGGATACAAGGCACTTTTCCCCTTATTCATGTAAATAAGACCTCTAATGAATGAGAACCTACACCGGATATTAACTTACATTCACCACTTTTTTTTTAAGTGCCCTACCCAAACATTTCGTTTAGGATTGATGTTCGAATTTTCCCTACAACCCTATCCCATTCTCTGAAAAGGCTAGAAAAAAAAAATCTGTGGCGCTGAAGAGCGTGTAAGACGGGGCAGGTGAATCCTATTGACAACCCTTTCCTTGGCTAACCTCATAGATTTGAAGTGAAATGAGTAAACGTGCATGATAAGGAAGTTAAGCCGCACCTGCGACCTCAAAATAAAAGGTGTCTGTACCCTATACAATGGGCTACGGAAAACCCCAACTATTCCATTCGGGGGTTTGCTCTTTTATTCTTTAATTTATAGAATTATTTTTGCAACAAGATATGATCGTTTTATCTTTGTGGACACCGTCAAACGTTTTATTTACTTATTTCATTTTAAATTTCAACGTCATCAAGATACAGTCCTCTGTACATATAGATTTTTTTGCGTACCATTGACCCATACTATTCAAAAAGAGCATGACCTTATGCTTGAATTTTTTCAAGCAAATTATGGTTATCAATCAGTGGCGAAGGTAGGAATTTGTCCTAGGGGGGGGATCAGATTGAAATCTCATTGGGGTGAGGGAAGGGGGTAAATTCACATTTTAGCCATCATTCCAACCACACTGAAAAAAATGTCTTTCACCAACTGATGGTTACGATGATTCTGGTTTTCCCAGCCAAAGTCTTGGCGGAGTTGGAAAAAATGTTGGAAATAGCTGCACAGTTTATTGAACTACCTATACGATTATAGTTGAACGCCTGTTAGTACATCTAAAGCCGCGTGTCCACTGAACGCGCATTGTTCGCGAACGTTCGGGAACAATGTTCGCGAACAGTGTTTGCAAACTTGTTTACAAATGTTTGTAAACAAGTTTGCAAATGGCATCTGTTTCAAAAAAAAATTAAGTTTGCACGAACTAGTATTAAGCTCGGTGCACACGATGCATTTTTTTGAAGCATGATGGCCTGCCTGTTCTAAAAAACATCCGGTCACTGATGGGGATCATATGTTTTTTTTCACCATGCAAGTAAACATGCTTCGAAAAATGCATCGTGTGCACCGAGCTTTATCGGGAAAGGACACGTCAGGTTACAATCGAGTTGGCATTGCATTCTTATCTATTCTTGGTTGCCCCTTATACAGACATTGTCATCTTGAAACGTTTAATTTTCGTGTATTTGGGAAGTTTACTCGGAATCATGGATCAGTCGACGTTGAGTGCGTACGCCAAGGGTCTCACCGGAATATCGCGAAAGAGATACGAGGAAAAAGTGTCTGTTTTTGGTGCCGATCCGTACTCGTAAGTTTCTTCAGTAGTTCGTGTCAAGTTTTAAGCTGATTTCCAATAGACCGGGGTGGGACTAGGCCCAAGGTACAAATAAAGTAGGTATCGTTTATATTTTCTAAAATGTATTTCATACTACACCACGTTGGGGTTTTAAAATGTTTGGTTTCCACAGTCCCGGTGGCTTTTCTCCGCCTTGTTTTGTGATGTTGAGATACCCGTAATTTTTCTATTCACAAATCTCTACAAGAAATTAAAGAAACACGAGGATGAAAACCGAAAAAATATGAAAACTTAGTCAGCCGTACGGACATCCGCCTTACTTTTTCTCCATCCTGTCATTGGAGGGTTGTATACTATGCATCAGTTTCGACGGCTGAGAGTCCAGTCCCCAGTTTTTCAGTTTCCGGAGTCCTGTGTAAGTCAACTTTTTCTTATAAATAATCTGATGAAATCTGTTTTCCTAGATTTCGTAACTATTCGACGGACCGTCAATTACCTAGTACTTGGACAGAGTGCGTACACCAAAGAGGAGTTCAAATGCTACAAGTCATTGGAGGCCTATAAGACCTACAAGTCTGGGTTCCTAAAGTCTATCGGAGCCATCAAAAGAGGCGATGTAGTGGCTGTAGCAGGAGAGGTATGCCTGAATTGAACACTGAGTGGCCCATTTTGGGCTGAACAAAAATGTTTGGGTGAAACAACACTAAAATTACGTAAAATAATCACCTTTTAGGATATTGTTCTATCTCGCTTTCTCTCCTTTTTTTTGTAATATTTCTTACAATTGTAACTGTATCACTCCTTCGGTATTTTCTTAACATCCTACTATAAATACAGCGGCATTTCTCGCAAATTTTGCAGGTAGTATAAGTATGCGTTGAATTGATGTTTGATTTTTCCCTTATTTTCCTTTCGAGCGAACGAGTACCTATGCAACCTGTGAAAAATCAAATAACTTGAAAGCAAAGCTAGATTGACCGGTAGACCACCATCACAAAATAATTTTTTTCCAAATTATCTCATCCACCAATTTACGCGCCACCCAAAATGGGCCACCCAGTACACAATAAATTTATTCCGGGCTTCCATTGTTTATCGAGACCACACAGGCATGAGCTAAAAAATGTATATCGTAATCCTACGAAATTTCAGGTTACTCATTCTCAAAAATTGAGGATTCCAGCGGCCAAACCATGGATTCT
This sequence comes from Corythucha ciliata, assembly GCA_038030265.1. Classification (NCBI taxonomy): domain Eukaryota; kingdom Metazoa; phylum Arthropoda; class Insecta; order Hemiptera; family Tingidae; genus Corythucha; species Corythucha ciliata. The sequence continues at coordinate 2,805,677 of CM075943.1, read as the reverse complement.
CGTCCGCCTTGATGGGCAAATAATTTCTGCACATTGCGACTGTGTAGCAGGACTCGGAGAAAGCTGCAGCCATGTTGGGACATGCCTCTTCGCCGTCGAGGACATGGTCCGAAGGTTTTCGGAAGGGCGAGTCGGTTACCGATGTCCGTGCCTATTGGAAAGGAGCTTCAAGTACGTTATGAAATCTCCAGCCTTTTTACAAATGTCTAGAGCCTGCTCAAAAATGCATAAATCTAATTGCAATAGCCTCACAGACGGCATAAAGTTTAGTATCTCTGTTACCGTGAAAGCACTAACGCTGTAGAAGGGCCGAACTCACCATCGAATACTGACATTTGCTAAAGCAAACAAAATTACAGATATAAAATGCCCAAAATTCGTGCTTCGTTGTCAACATTCACCACCTGCTAACAGTGAAAGCCCGTTCTAATGCCCTCGTAGCTTATACCAAGATATCATTGTTGGCAAAAAGGCAAATGCTAAGCCCCTTTGACGAAAGGAATAGCAAATGCTACAGCACACGCGAATAGAAAAAAAGAAATAATAATTTCGTTATTTTACTTCCATATTCCTGTTGGGAAAGGAAGACTGTTGGGCCAAAAAAAAAAAAAAAAAAAAGGCAAACATTGGTAAAAATCCGGTAAATCTTAATTTTTAGTATTTTGTCAGGGGAGGTACCACTAGTGTAAATCCAAGTTTGCAGCTTCGAAAACCCTGTGCTAACTTCCTGGTGCTAGAAAAACCTAGAAATTTTCAGACTTGTATCGGATTTTGGCTTATATCTCCATAAAAATGAATCTTTTAAAAAAGGTCACTATTATAATTATGAAAGTAGAACAAATGTGCTAAATTTGGAGCCCATGCGAAGCTCTGTAGCTCCAGTTTTTCACCAGTTATCTCGAAAAAACGAAAATAGGATAAATCATTATTTTGAATTTTCAGAGCCCTATTATTTTAGCTTAAATTGAAGCTCATCAAATTTACTACAACTTCGTCTCTCAGGACTTATTAGTAGGATCACTTCTTTAGCCGGTATATCTCTAGCGAGATGGTCAAAACTTAAAAATCGCACTTTTGAGGAAAGGGCGGGCATCCTACGAAAAAAGACATTATCATACTTTTTAGATTAGACAAAATTTGATTAATTTTGAGCCAAAGCGGAGCTCTGTAAGTCCAATTGATCACAAGGTACGTCCCTTAACCACACAGAAAAAAATGTGCTTTTTTCAGTGGTGTCGTTGAATTTAACCTAGGACGCTTTTTTTAGTTACAGCTGGTTTTGTTGCGAAAACCCATGTTGTGCTGAAAAACGTGAAAAAATCAATTATCTAGACTAGGAATGAAAATCAGACACAGGGTCATAAGGCATTTTTCGTTGCATTTTGGGTGTACAATCACCCCTCTCATTTTGTTCATCTAAGTACGAGTCACCCTGTATTATAACAACTACCTATGGTATGATTAGCTTTACCCGGTTACAACAGTGTAAAATGCACTACTCCGTTTTTCAATTCTCGACAATTTTTTTGCAGGCCACCTGGGACAAATGTCAAAGGTGAAAAACGTTTGTTACGCCTCTTCTTCATCTTCCGGTGATGACGAAGCCGCAGATGACGAAACCTTGAGGTCTGCCGTCAAACCTATGAACGATGACGAGTTTGCCGAATTCATGAAGGAATTGGATACCGAAGGCCAAAAACCGGCCATTTTTTTAACCACTCCTCCCTATTGCTTCGAGTTTGAGCCACCCTTAAAGAGCCTTCCAGAAGTTCTCTTCAAAGAGGAGTACGCGACAAAAAATTACCAAGACCTTGTTGAACTTGGCAAGGGATTGGTATTCCATGTCGCAGACCCTCTTAATATTGAAGTTGTAACGCGAGGACAGGCCAAAAATCCAAAGTGGCAAATTGTAAGGGAAGGGCGGATTACTGCCTCGATGATGAAAGCTGTTTGTCGGGCGAAGCAGGAGAATCCACCAATATCACTTATAAAAAGGATATGCTATCCAAGACAATTGTCATTCAAAAGTGCAGCGACGTCTTATGGCTGCAAGCACGAAGCTGTTGCACTGAACGATTACTCCAAATACATGGACCTTCGCCACGACAAATTTTTGTTACGTCAGCCGGGATTCATTATCAGAAAAGAATATCCCGAGCTAGGCGCGAGCCCTGACGCGCTGATCGAGTGCAGCTGTTGCGGCGAAGGCTGCGTTGAAATTAAATGCCCCTTTTGTGCTCGAGATGGCGACCTGGTCACAAAAATTCTTTCCCTCAAGCAACCATATTTAGCATCGACATCCATGGGACTGAATTTATCGAGTGCCCATGCGTATTATTACCAGGTGCAGATGCAGATGGCACTGTCAGGGAGACAGTATTATGATTTCGTCGCGTGGAGTAAGGAACGATTCTTCCGGGAACGCATTCCGTTTGACCCCGTTTTCTGGGAAAATAACGTCAGTCGGTTGAAATCGTTTTACTACAACATAATTGTTCCCGAAATGCTCGGAAAATACTTTTCACAAAGAAACTGCACCTAAATGTTGAAAAGGCTCTTCAATTCCTTTTTTTTGTTCGTTAATAATATGTCCCTTCCATTGGTTGGTTTCACACATCTTACGTAACCGGCATTCCCCCCGCCCTGAAATAAACTAATTTATTAAAGTCCATTCATTTAGTTTTTATTCATAAGATTTTCAGGTTAATGAAATGTTCCCGCTGTTGTCTTCAGTTCAAGTTCTTCAAGATAAGTCTGTTAATTACTCGCAATCTTGTGGCTTGTTTCTTTGTGGTCTCATCTTTCCAGATTCGCGTTCAACAAAGTCTGACTTTTGGGGAGTGTACTGCTCTTTGTTAATGATCTGCTCAACCTACGAAAGGGGAATGTCTCTCACAACTATGTATCTGTTCACCACGTCAAACGTCACTTGACTTTGAACTATGTACTTAAACAGACCACAAATACTATATATATATAAAACAATGAACATATTTTGTTATTAAAATAGATGAAAAAATAACGGAAATAAGCACATAATTTTGTACGTATGTACTTGAATCAAACACTGCAATGAACAAAAATTTATAATGTTGAAAAATGCTTTTAAAAAAATAAGTAATAAATAACTGTTTAATTTTACGAATGTGGAACGACAGAGGGGCATAGATTTACCAACGCACAGCAAACGCGTACTATTTTATCAATAGCCGGGGTTTGGCCATTTTTTTTTCTCAAAATATGAACGGGCAATGTTGTGGACAGGATATTGTATTTGTTTTTCAACTGTCCAATCACTCTTTCCACGTGGATGCGACAGTTGGATAGTTTCCTGGCTCTCTCGACGTCTACTGGCGAGAGTTGTCGTGCACCCTTTGTAAAAGGAGGCACGTATACTTCCGCCATGCAGCTATGGACCGCATCATTAATTCGGAAACCGCGATCGGCCAATATCAAGTCACCAGTTACGAGTTTTTCTAGGAAGCCACAATTTTCTGTGACATCCTTGTCACTACACCTGCCTCCGAATGCTTCTGAGACGAATATTATTGAACCCTGCGGAGAAATTCCTATGAGGAATTTAACTGTCGTGCCGTGCTTATAATTTGAAAAATGCTGTGATGCAGCTACTTTGTTCGAAGGACTTTGTGTAAAAATTTCGAAGCAGTCAATGATAACAGCAACATTCTCACCCTTGAAATTTTCGCGGAAACAAAACGGAACGTTCATTTTCAAGTATTGTCTTTGGGGCCATGATATCACTTTGTCCAAGCGAACGTAAAGTACGTGCAGAACCCTGTAGAATGTTCGGGAAACTGTTTTCCGATGTACGAGGAACCTGAATGCTAGGTCACTATATTTCAACCCCAGCCGCAGCTTAATGAGCGTGAGTAGAAATTGTTGAAACTTGTCCAGTGCTGGAGACACTGGCAGGAACTGTTCAATATTTTTGAACAAAACCTTAACAACACCATAAGGCAAGCCGGTATAAAAAATGCAGAACTCTTTGTCATTTTCACACCTGTCCTGGTTCATGGTTAATCTTGATATTCTTTTCTCAAAATTTTCTAACTGGTCTTCGATTAGTTGCCGAGGAGCAGCTAATAGGGGCTCACGCGAAGGAAAGGTTTCTAAAGGCGGAGAAGGCTGAGGATCAAAGACCACCGGAGGCGAAGGAAGCGGAGTGGAACTGGAATCGATTGCTCTTTCTTTGGCAGGTGTTTCACGAGCTTCAGGTTGTGTTTCCTCACTTAGTCTCGGAAATTCTTCAACCTACAGAAAGAGAGAGGTCATTGCAAGTATTTTTGGGTTGGGTTGGGTCATCGAAATACTCGTTGGAGACGTCTCAGTTCCGAGATGCGGCCGGCGAGTTTTCATTGAAAAGGGGCGTTATTTCACTGTTCATATGTGAACCAGTCCCTTTGAAAATTTTGTTTTCAAAGAGAAACTCGCCAGTTTCATTTCGTTCGAATCACGGCACGGCGACATAACTGAGTCGTCTCTCGCGATTGTGAATATTAGAAATTCAAAGTTGATGAAAATATGCCAATGAATTGCAGTCTTTCAACCCAATAAATTTTGCTGTAGGAATATTTCCGGGAATCCAGGCATCAAATGTACAGTGAAATGGATTATTTTATTGAACGTTTAAGAGATAAGGAAAATACACGTAATTGCTCAGAAAAGTACACAAAATAATCAATCAGATCATAACAAACACCAAAGAAATTCTCACCTGCAACTTGATAGAACTGATTATTATTATTATTATTATAATAAGAAGTATTATTGTTGGGGGGGGGGGCTGCGGACTCGCGTTTAACACGTCCGCTGGCGCCTGAGCCCTAGTGACTCTTACACCATACCCTGACATCCATCAGCTGAGCACTTCACACCCGTACTACGCGGACATTTCGGTCGATGCGCGGTTTGTCATACGCGCACCGTCGTGAACGCCCACACGAAGCCAAGTGAGCCGTGTTACAGCTCGCCGCAGCCTTATAGTGAAATGGGCCATAGATGTATTCGAACCTAGGCCAGCTGGGTTGTGAAGCGAGTATTTTATCCATTTACAACATCAAGACGCGCTGATAGAACGCAATTCACATGTTTTCCGCCCCTCTATTTATTATTTTATTTTATTTTTTTTACCAAAGATCTGAATTGCAGTGTATAGTTCAGCAGTCAGGAACTTTGAACTGAACATAATTCCGAAGTCGATGAAATTTTGGGGTTTCATTCTGGGATGTATGAGGATGTATAATACTAGTTTTCTACCAAAATGTCCTCGTGGAAACTTCAGGAGGGCCAAAAAACCAAGATTTTTTCTATTTAATTCCAGTTTCATGTATGTAACTAAAATATTACGCTTACTAAGAGAAAATGTTTCTAGTAAATGATATATTGCATAAAATTTCCTTCAAAATTCACCAGTCAAACATATTTGTCAGTCTAGTAGGTATGAGACATAAAGCTACGTTTAGCCTAAAGTTATCAATACGCATAAATTCTTGGCAGGCCCTGAATTGAGCCCAGCGGTCAGAAACTAATGAATAAATGGGTGAGTTAATTACACAAAATACTTCGAGCTCCCATCCGTTCTTGGAGTCATTAATGGAGAGAAGCACAGAGGATTATCCACGAAAAGGATACCTCTTCGCTACTATAATGTCGTTGGCTCAATAGTACAGGATGGAGACGTTTAAGTGCGAAAAACAATTTTGGGTGAGACTTCGTCTAATGTAGATTAGAATGGAAATTCCGGAAGTCCTACCGGATTTATGATTTTGTCTCCGTTTTTAAAACTAACCGGTACCTGCTTCCGAAAACCAGTGACTTCTCGGCTTGTACCACACCTTATCCAGAAAGTGACGACAGTTTCGAAAACTGTGTAACGGGGGGGGGGGGGGTTGTGGATCGTTACAGGGGAGGACAGGGCAGGATGACGAAATCACAAGTTAACACTCTAAACTTTATTAACTCAACTAACAATCCAAAACCTCTTAGAACTAGTTAACTACCAGGAGGGGGGACACAATGACGCTGAGGGGACTAACCGAGCGGCTGAGACACACTCGAGCCGGCGGCTGGTGATCGACTCCTTTATTTCGGCACTCCGTCGGGATTGGGTAAGAGGGGAATTGAACTAGGTTGCCTATTGCGACACTTGCCGTGCCGTTCAAGTGAGCTTTGGACTCTTAGCTCAGCCCTTTGTCCCATACACTAATGTAGGCAACCTCGGGACCGGCAACCTCGTCTCCCTGGCGTAGCGCACGTTACAACTGCGATTTTTCCCCATATGATAGAGACCGTTGTGTTTTCCAACATCATCGCCAACCACTTAAATTCTGGCGTTTTTGTCATTAATAACAAAATCCGCATAACTTGTACGTTTCCCAAAACATTGCTGTAGGCAAACGGATTCATGTACAAACTTCTGAGACATCAGCAAAACTTCTCCATCTTCTAAGCTTTCTTACGGTATGTTGACGTTTTATGTTAACACAACACCGACGTTTCCGAAGAACAAGCAGCGAAAACGAACAAAAACTGAGTTCGTACTGAAAAAAAGGCAATTGCTTACGATTTCGGTAAGGATATGGGGTGATTGGCAGGGAAACGAGATTGGAGGCCTGAATGAGGCTGTGTGTTCAACTTACCCTTTTCTCATTATTAGTTTCTGATCAACCAACTGGAATACGGACAAAGATCCTGCAGGGGGCTAATGGTGCTTTCCCCCCCCCCATCTTTCCACAACTTTGCTTATACCCCTCGTTTTCAAAGCCAAATTTCCGAGTTTTCAAACAAACTCACAAGAAAATTCATGAGAACAAAATGGGGAGGGCTTGCCACAATTCATGACCAATTCTACATGAATGGAATTTCCGCTTGGGAAGGCTAAACACTCAGAAAAATTATCTTATTTTGTGTATTTTTCAATTCATCTGCCGAGCTCCGGTGCAGCGTCGGATCTACACCTTTAGAGGCCCAGAAGAAGAACAAGAAAAGTAGTATACCGTCCAAAAGTGTCAACAAATGATAAAGACATAGGCGGATACAGCAGACTTGAATGCAGAGGGGTGAATTCCAAGCCGTTTCCTGGGGCCAAATTCGCTCTACTCGAGTTTCTAGGATCCGCATTACATTCGTAGTTTGAAATCCCCAAAATTGGATTTCTCTAACAATAACGGGTCATTTGGCCAATAATAAAGTGTAGCCCCACCCCCCCCTGGACGAAATCCTTTATGTATCCGCGCCTGACATTGAGCGATTTAACCTGAATGCAGAGAGCTGTATTTCGGTACGTACTACGACAAAAAATATGTTTCACCAGTGAAATTTTATGCTCTTTATCATTTACTGGAAACAATTTCTCTTAGTAAACGTAATCTTCGAGTTACAGGCATGAAACTGGGGAAAAATTGAAAAAATATTTGTCTTTTGGCCCTCCCGAAGTTTCAACAAGGAAATTTTGGTAGGAATGTTTTATTATACATCCTCATGCTTCCCATAATGAAACCTCAAAATTTCATCGGCTTCGAAGGTTGAATTTTAATGAATGACGTAATTCGTACACGGGTACGAATTGGGGTAAATAAAAATGTCGGCAAACTATTTTCACGCTATCTCAGACCCACGTCAAGGCTAGCGGTACAATTTTTAGCTGGCTTTTGATTGGACCCGAATTTTAATAGATTGAAATCTCAAGATAGGACAAAACAACTGGAGGACACGTGCACAAATTGATAAGGTACACAACAATTTGCGTGCGTTCCAGTCTCCGTTTCGACCCTAAGGTTTTCAGCATACCAAAGTTATTTGGTCCCTGTCTTATCAGCTGTGATGAGTCATGTCATCCCTGACATGGTCTTGCCAGGTCAGATCGAGTGCCATGGACGGGGAGTGTATTGCAGCTGCACCTCTGCTGCTGGTAGAAACAGTTCATCAATTGAACAGTACTCGGCTCAATTGACGAGCTGATGTGACATGGCCCAAGTAGCTCTGGTGGATGGTTTGATGTCGAAACTGACACTGACCGCATCCTCGGCCTCAATGCAATATTAAATTCGACAAGGGGTTCTGGGGGACGTCATTTTCGGACCAGCGGCCAAGAACACACCGAAATAGACGATCAATTCTTCCGTGACCGTGACTATAAATAGTGGCCGTGAAACTTTCTATCGACACATCCCGAATTTAAATAAAAAGCCGGCCGATCTTGGCTTTGATTTACGATTTTTAGGGATCAGTCAGAACAAGAGTGTTGGAAAGCAGACGGGCAGCGAGGCGCAGTTAGCCAGGCATAGCACTTTTAAGATCACTTCAACCGCTGCCACTACCGTTAGGGATCACCTCATGGTCCCTAAAGTCTGGGCAATAAGAAGACGCACGCTTGGATTGAATACTTACCAAGGATGAGCTTCTTTTTTTCGCCCTTGAATATCTCGCCAGAGCGTCGAACGTTACAGACGTTTTGTAACCTAATTTCTGGTTAGGAGCCCAGTCTGGATGACTAACGTCATAAAGATCGGCTGGTTTTCCTACAAAGAGATGCAAATTGTAGTTGGTATGATGATGTTGACAATCGTTACTTCATACCAGTCAGAAAGTGCTTTGAACAAATACGCTGATTCTTCAGCTTCGACTCCGTGACATCCTTTCTCCTTATGACCGAAATCCATTTCTTCCTTCTCTTGAGGGCAAGCTCATTCGAGAATGTCGTTCCTTTTCTTCCGCTTTCTAAGCATAATGTCATTGAAGTGAAAATTAACTGATAACGACGAACAACGTTGCCTCACCTTGGTGCTCCGAAGGAAATCTAAAGAAAGTGATGCGGTCCCTACCAGCCCTCGAGCTGCAACCAACGACAGCGCAAATTACCGGCATTTCGTTCTCTTCGGATCGCAGAGTAATGAAGAAGTAAGAAGTATGAAAAAGGAACCCGTTTAGATGATTCTCTCGACAACAATAATATTTCAAACGAATGGAAAACACAAAAACTTAGTTGAAAATACCTATTCCGTTCTGTCTCAATTTGATAAAACGCGAAGAAACTATGACTGTCGGAGGGTCAATAAGCTTCCGTTCGTACTATAATTCACCTAATAAATCGTACAACTTCTTTTAAATCATTGAAATTCACTAAATATAAGTAAATCACTCAATTCTTACACTATTTGTCTGAACCGTGGGGCAACCAGGAAAGGTAATGTAACCAAACTCTTATCTCGTGTCCGTTCCCGATTGAATTTGTCGTTGTTCCTTCGCCTTTCTTGATTCAAACATGGCACCTTTGTGCAGGCGCGGATCCAGGGTCGACTTAAGGAGGGGGCCATGCCTTCAATCGGTCCAAAAATGATGAAAATTTAAAAATGGACAAAACCGCTATTTTTGAGGTTTCACGACGCAGGGAATTAACCATTTCTGTATAAAATTGAAGATTCTCTGAAAAATGGCAATTTCCTCATAAAATTGACTATTCCCTTATGAAGCTGACGATTTACTCATTTAATTGACACCTTTAAAAATTAAATCAACCATTAGTTCATAAGCTTTAGAATTCCCGTAAAATTGCAAGTTTTCTTATAAAACAGACTGCCCGAATGAGGCCTTACGCTTAAATATTGGCCTGGATGTGACGTTTCGCACTAAAATGGGGAATTTTTCATAAATGTCGCCTTCATTGTTGCGTTTCACGTAAATTATTTCCCATTTTCGGCTCTAAATCGACAATTTCGTCATAATAGCAACACAATTTTTCATGAAATTGACAATTCCTCATACAATTTGTTCTTGCGTTTTGTCCACCAAACGGGACATTTCGCGAAAACGTTTTCCCTTGGATGTTCCGCGACCGTTTCAAAACAGTTCCACTCTCACCCATGTGACGTTTCGCGTAAACTTCGATCTTGACGTGGCATTTCGCTGAAATCAAGCCCTAGAGATGCACATTCCGCGCATCAATTTCTCGGATTTTGCTCGCTGAAAAAGCAAATAATTTCGGACTTTCATTTGATGGATATCCACTTTCGCTGGGATGGCCCAAATTCAGAGACCGATCTGCATTGGGCCACCCGATGAAATTGGTTTTCGCCGGGCGTTTGAGATTTGAGGTTACAGGGAGGGAAATACCACTTTTTTTTCTACTGGTAACGCGAAATAGTGCATTTTTCACAACGAGAGAGGAAAGTGGAATTTCACCGGACTCGTTTCCACTTTCCTTTCTCGTTATGAAATGTGCTATTATACTGGCGACAAAATCCCCGAAATTGGTTGTTCAGTGAGCTAAATTCGAGAAATGCATTTTACAGTGAGCCAGATTCGGGGAAATGTTTTTCGCCTGCGATAAAAATCCGCCAACTTTGGTTTCTTAGAGAGTAAAATTTGATAAATTGATTCTAGTCAAACCTGCAACAATGGTTTTGCAGTGCGGAAGAATCAGCAAATTCGGTCTCTGAATTGAAACTGCCCCGCGAAATTTGTTAGCGGCAGCTAATAAGTAATATTTATTTTTGAGTGAACTCAACACGAAAAAATATCCACAAGATAGGCTTTTAGAGAGCGAAATCTGTTGAATTTGTTTTATTAGTGAGCCAGATCCGGGGAAAAAAAATCCGGAAAATTGATGTTTTAGGGAGTGAACTCCGAGAAATTGGTCTTTTAGGGCCCTTTCACACTTCGAATCGAGGATACCAAAAATACAGTACGCCAAACGCTCTCATTCACTCTTAAGATTCCGGTATCGGATATTTAAAGTATGCGATTCCGGAATCTAAGTGTAAAGGAGTGACTCGATGCGGGAATCGGATACCGGAATCTCAAGTGTGAAAACGGCCTTAGTGTACCAACCCATCTAATACATGAAACTGTAGTGCGTAAAATCTTTGAAAACGGTCCCTAAATTTGGGCACTTGAGCGCACTGTTAAATTTGTTTCATAGCAACAAAAATCCGTAATAGTACATTTCATAACAAGTGCGGAAAGTAAGAAATATCGTGCGAGTGTTGTTAGACGAACGAGACGCAGTCGAGTGAGTCTATTACACGAGCACATGATATTTCACTTTCCGACGAGTAATGAACGACGTTTTTCGCACGACGATGGGGAATTTATAGGCAGGTACTCATTCTGGAAATGTTATGGTATTTACGTGTGAGAAACCCAAACACAGTGAACAAACCAACAGGCACAGACAGAAAGAGGAACAAAAAAAAAACAAAAAACAAAACAATAACAATAACGTCATATCACAGAATACAAGTTGAGACCTTCAAGAGAACATAATCTGTGGACAGTAAACATTGGTTAACTGTAAAAAAAGAAGAAGAAGAAAAAAAAAGCCAAATCAGATGTTCTCCTAACACACACCCGTGCCTTTTTCGTTTTTTCCGCACGGGTTGACGAAAACAGACACTTTCGAGGGAGGTTTTCAGTGCGGTTCTCATCACTTCCCGAGCAAGTCGTGCAAAAACTGTTTTTTTGTGAGTTCGTCACGTAAATAGAGAGGTGCCATAAACGCTAAAGTTAATTTTTGTGTGTGCGTTGCTAGGGTAGTAAACATTTCGTAGGTTGAAATGTGAATAGCGTTAACGTTAAGCGTTAGCGAAGCTGTTTGTAAAATCTCTCTAATATTTCTTTGTTGCTGAGAAAAATCCGCAAAATTGTTTTTAGATAGTGAAATCCGAGAAATTCGGGTTTCAGTGAGCCAGATCACGAAAAATGGTTCTTTCTTCGACAAGAAAAATCAGGAAAACTGATGTCTTATGGCGTTTTCCATTCACTGCAATACACTCGTGCTGTGTAAGTTTTTCCACCCGTCCTCTCTGAATTGAAACATAATATGTTACGGAGAGGATTCTGCACTACACTTGAGTAGTGTGTTGAGTGGAAATCACTATTAGTGATCAAAACGTGAGAAAATGTTTTTTTAGTCATGCAGAGCCGCGAAAAGGGTTTTTTTTTTATAGTGTACGAAAACCACGGAAGTGGCTTTTAAATTAAGCCACTCCGCGTTTGGTTTTCAGCACAAAAAAAAACACGAAATTTGCATTTTATTTAGCGAATAATCCGAAAATCGGTTTATTGCTGGAGCCTGACCTGCGAACATTATTTTCACTGTACAAAATTTGGCGATCCTGACGGATTTTAACTTTATTGCTGGTATCAGGGAGTGGTCAGCTGCCCCACTAAGTCTGCGCTTTAAACACTAGGTGAGGGCTACTGACTACGCCTGCCAACCAGAGCGAAGCTCTAACCACAGAAATCTCAAACCACTGTGAGCCTCCAACCTATATACAACATTTTTGGGTTTCTCACACGGGGAATCCGAAACTTTTAAACGAATTTTAGATAAGAAGATTCAATGAAAGGGCTCTCACTGTGATGCCACCGTTTTTTACCACTTATCGCACGAACTCTCCCGCGGACAGCCCTGAAGTCCAAGGAAAAGTCCCGCGATTGCACACTGACCTCGCTGGGCGGCGCGCCGCTCAGGGGACGTGTCTCGGACCGCAGTCGTACCTTTGACAAAATGTGACTCGATGGGATTTTGGAGGAAGTTTTGATGATTTTTTTGTACAAGTGACGTCGACTCCAAGGGAGGGGCCATGGCCCCCGTGGTCCCTCCCTTGGATCCGCGACTGCCCTCTGAGCAGATGCAGAAAAAATACTGTACGATATGGATGATAATGCCCAATCACCGCACTCAGATGCAGGAAGCTGCAGCTTTCGCCAATTCAGCCCATGACATTATTTTATTTTTTGTCACTTCAATCAACTTATTTTGCCACCAAACGCTCTAATCATGATTTTAATTTTTACTTGTTTTATGGCGGATTTCACCAAGTTTGAGTTAAAGCGCGGGCTACTTAACTCTCAAAGTTAAGAGTGACTCGAGGTTAAGAAAGGTTTTGAGCTCTTGCTAACCCACAGGCCAAGACTAACTCGAAGAAGTGAAACGATTTTTTTTCGCTAACCCCAAGTTAACCGTAAACTCGAAACTCAACTCTCAGCTGAGAACAAAGAATTGCCAAATTTCTGAGGTAGAAATGGAGAAAACTACATTTGGTTGGTGTTATAGTGAGGGCTAGCTAACTCTAGGAGTTAAGAGTTCGTTCGAGTTAAGGTCTCCCCACACATTTCCGTGTTCTCACCGCGCCGAGTCCGCACCGACACACGGCCGTGTGTCGGTGCGGACTCGGCGCGGTGAGGAGAGCCCACACATGTCCGATTCGCCACCGATCCGTCTCCGTGCTTCGAGGGGTAAAATATAAACTGGAGTGGATGCTTCGATTTAATTTTTTGCCAAGGTACTTACTCTACTCTTAAATTAACTTTTGCTCATTAAAGTACGAGATCCCATCAGGTGCGATTGTGTTACCTGTAAGAGGTACTCCTGTTTTACTGTTTACCGGTAGATTTTAGCTCCGTAGACATGGAAGTGCACGTCTTTGATTCGTACTACTTTTGTTGAACACGGCGTAATAATTAATTAAATTAATATAAAAACCCACCTTGGGGCACATGGCTGGAAATAGGACATCAATTCGCGGTTTCATGTCACGAATACGGAAAAATCGTCTTTGACTAATACATAAGTAATCCATTAATTTAATTATTTATTACTACGCTTGAAAATTGTACTTCTTCAAATTACATCACTGAAAAACTCTATAACACATTTGAACTCAATTTGTGTTTTGTGGTTGATTAAGGATTGAAATTTGAACAAGCAAGCTTTCTCTTCATTATGCAATTTCCTGACATCTATATTGAGACTTTTAAATCGAAGATTGGCGAAGAAATAGAGCCAGAATTTAGGGTGACGTTTAGGCGAGGGGGACTGGGAAAGGTGCCGAGGAAACTCGTCTGAAATCACCTACCAGATATTCACAGCTGCGTGTTATTCGGCGACGATCTGTATACTAAAGTAAAGTTATTTTGTTATGAAATGAAATTATATTAATTTTTAGTGCATTTCATTCTGAAAATGCACTATTGGTCCCGTCGTGATAGTGGCAAACATGGGTCATGTCATGTTTTTTTCACGTTGCAGAACCTCTAAAACACGAATTCAGTGGTCTCCAGAATTTATATATATATATTATTGGTTTATTTATAAGCTTATGGCCGTTTTCTTGTTAGCACAGCAACTCTCGAAGAAATTAATTTAGAGGAACGCGATTTGGCACAAAAATCAGTAGTCATAAGACCCCGGTCGGTATTGCATTTGGGCCAAATCGGTCAAGGTGGAGGGGTGGAAATGGTCAAAAAATCACTACAACTCACCAGTTAATTCTAGATGCATCATATTCAGTACGAATACTCCATGTTTGAGTAGCCTTTGATTCCCACTTTAATTTTTCGAAAAAGTCAAATGGTGGGGGCGGTCCTTCCGGTGTGGAAGTGTAAAAATAGCATTGAACTTCACTAGTTCATCTTAGCGTTCTAAAATTCGAGTCAATAATTTAATGTAACAAAAGCCCTGGGTTCCATTGAGATTTATCGAAAACTTTGATGAGGGGGGGGGGGGGGTAAAATGTGGGATGAAATTTCAAAAAATCGCTTAAATTCACACTTTTATTATAAAATACGGCATAAAAATTTAATATAACAAAGCCCTTGGAAAACTACCGAAACTTTTCGACATTTTTGAAGAGATGGTGGTGAAAATAGAGGAATGCGGCATCAATGATACGCAATGCTTCAATGACACGGGGGGTTTATTCAGTCCGTATCGTACTACCGTATACGGTGACACGATAAGCCATTATGATATAAGTGGAAACCGGCATTCACAAATGAAGTGATGTACATCGTTTCTGTTGAGGACGTCATCATCGGTCCGTGACTTTTTCACAACATACAACTCAAGTTCCAAGTTTCACAAGGCGTTCACACTGAATGTAATATTGAAACCTTCAGGATCCAAGCTACCTACGACACCCCCAAGTTGGGTCTCGTGCTCGGTAATATTTTTTCTCGATCCGCAAGAACGATTTTATCAGATCGGCATAGTGTGGACGCGGCTACGATACAGGGCAGTATGCATTCGATGGAGGATGGGATAGTGCCAGAGCAGTGGCGGCTCGTATATAAGGGGCACTTTGGGCAGTGCCCCGCCAAAAATCCTGTCGCCAACTATTTAAAATATTTCATCATTTTATACTAATTTTTTGTCATCAGAATTATAATTTGGTACCGAGCTCTTTTTAAATGAGTTTAAAACCCCCTCGAGGATCTTCAAGGTCGATTTTCGCGAATGAAATGAACAGTCGAAGGGAAATTTCACCCGTCCGGGGCACTTTCTCCTTATTTTAAAAAGTGCCCCGTTAAAGAGAAGAAAACGCGCGAACTGCTCATGAAAAGAGGAATTTGATTGGCTCTCGCTGACGTTTTTTCAATGATTCGGGACGGTGCCCCGAAGTGGTGGGAGAGCTTTTCAATGATGAATAGGCTTTTTCGGCCGGCAGCCGCGCCACCCACCCGGCATGAAAAAGGGATTTGCTTTGTACGGTTATAGCCGGCTCTTTTTCAGTTATTGAGTGATGATGAGCAAAGTCAACGCGGTCGCGGCCAGTTACTATAATTTTAAAAGTAATTATTGAAGTGCAAAGTGGACGCCGTTTTACGTAAGTGGGTGCTCTTCCACTCTGAATAAGTTTGAGCTGTTGTCAGTTCGTTAAAAACGTTATCCCGCCAGGTATGTTAAAATCTTTAGTTGCGTGATGAACTCAATAAAATGTTTGATGAGCCGTAAGTTCAAGGACCTGACTTACGAAGAAAAACTAGATGTCAAAAAACTAGGACCTCCCAAACCGGAGTTGAACATTGTGCAACGCGTGGCGAAAAATGCGAAATCTAGCTGCAATCGCAAATTTAACAAGCAGTGGTACAATAAAAAGACTTGGTTGGCGGGTTGCCCGGAAAAAAATGCTTTGTTTTGTTTTGTATGCGTTTTGTATGGTGGCGATGAAGCGTGGACTTCGAAAGGAGTCACCGACATCAAACATTTGAGTGAAAGGACCAAATGCCATGAAATGTCAAAAACTCATTTGGACAATGCCACAGAATATGCACTTTTGGGTCAAGTAAATATAGCCCTGCAATTAGATTCAGCCTACCACCTAAACGTCAAACGCCATAACGAAAGTGTCGACCGCAATAGATACGTTTTGTCGTTATTAATAGACTGCATAAAATTTTGCGGTGTTTTTGAACTTGCCTTGCGGGGTCACGACGAAACTGTTGGATCATCGCACAAGGGAGTATTTCTTGGTTTAGTCGATTTCGCTGCTGAGTTAGACTCTGCATTGAAAGTTCATCTGGAAAAAGCCTCTGTATTTAAAGGCACTTCCAAAACAATCCAAAATGAACTTTTAGACTGCATTTTAGACGTTTTTACAGAACAGGTGCACGAAGAAATGAGTTGTGCTCCTTTCATTTCAATTCAGGCTGATGAAACTACAGATTGCTCGTCCAAATTTCAGCTAGTCACAATATTTCGCTACGTTTTGACCGACGGCTCTGTAGTCGAAAGATTTTACCGGTTTTGTCGTCCCACCTCATGCTCAGCAGAGGGAATCTTTGAAACCTTATCTAGTCAGTTAGAAACCGTTCTAAAAGGAAAAAATGAAAAACTTGTTGCCCAGACATACGACGGGGCATCGGTAATGAGAGGGAAAAATAGAGGAGTAAATTCACTCATTAAAGCCAAATATCCCAACGGACATTATCTTCACTGCTACTCCCACCAACTTAACCTGACTATGATTGAAGCCACTTCATCCATTACCGAAGTTCGAATATTTTTTGCCAATTTGTCGGGGATTTCTTCCTTTTTCAGCCGCTCACCCCTAAGAATTTCAGTCCTTGATAATGCCATCCAGCGCCGTAGGATCCCGAGGCCATCGCAAACAAGATGGAATTTTAATGCCAGGCTTGTGCAATCAGTGCACGAATATCGCGATGCACTTATCGAAACGTTCGAGGAAATTTGTGAGAGTGGAAATTTTAACTCTATAACCATTAGGGAATCCAGTGGCTTGCTGGCATCCCTCGAAGACGATAGCTTCAATTTCTGGCTTGAGCATTTCAACAAAATTATGCCACACGTTGACATACTTTTCGCTCAAATGCAAAAACGTGACACTGACCCAGTCCAAATTCGAAATAATATCGACCATTTCAAACATGAGGTTCAGAAAGTCAGGGAAAATATTCAGGAACCCCCACCGGCCTCCACGAACAAACGTAAAAGAAAATATGATTCCCCTTCGAACAAACTTAGTTCAGCGATAGAAGTTTGCGATTTAATTTTGAATCAAGTACAAGATCGCTTTGATTTTACTGGCCATTTGCAAGCATCCAAATTGTTTTATACAGATCTTTTCTTAAATTATTCGAAGCAGTTTCCCCAAAAGGAGTTCGATGAGACGATCAATGCGTACCCCTTTTTAGAAGGTCCTCGATTGAAGTCGGAATTAATAATAATCTATTGTCGATCCGATTTCGTAGCTGCGAATGGAGCTCTCGCTCTATTGAAATTGTTTTTGCACAACAATTTAAATGAAGTTTATTCAGAAACAGTAAAACTGCTTCAAGTACTTGTCACTACTCCAATGACCACCGCGGAATCAGAAAGGGCCTTTTCTACTTTAAAAAGGATCAAGACGTTTTTAAGGTCCACGATTTCACAAGAACGGCTAAATGCTCTTGCTGTTTTATCCATAGAGAGGGATTTCATTAAAAATATCCCTGATTTCAACTCGAAAGTCATGGACAAATTCGCTCAACTGAAAAATAGAAGAATGGATTTTGTTTACAAATAATTTATTAGTTTGGTTTTGACTTAGTTTTTAATTAATTCGTTCTTGGAATTCGTATTTATCGTTATTTGTATTCGTTCTTTCTGTTTATTTGATATTTTTTAAAATAATTACAACTTGTTTGAATACGTTCGTATATTTTATATTATCAACGTTTTTTGGGGCACTTCTACATTACCTACCCGGGATGGTTGGTTGGCTGGGTAGGGGGGACTTCATTGCACCCATCTCCTCGTGGTAAGTCCTGGTTCCTGGTTTCCTCAAGTAATATCCGCTAATGCATGATTGTGTATCAATTAAAATTGAAGTAATATTGTTGGTGCTGTGTGGCGTTAACTCTTTAACGAGCTGGTGAGAGGCTGGGCAATCCATCTCAATTATTTTCTTAGCTATTCACTGTACAGGAGCAGCAGCATGGTCAGCTGTTACCTGCATTTCGCTATTTTCACATTACCATTTTGATGACCAGTACCCAGTTTCATAAAACTTACAAGACCTGCTTCCATTACAAGAAATCTCCAGCGGTATTGTTTAATGCCCCAGCTACGAATCATTGTGGGGAATATGCAGATCTCTAACTTTCATCAAACGGTCAAAAGGCGCCCTGATCTAATGGGATATCCCTAAAGGAAGATTGCTGAGAAATGCTGTAGAAGTGCCCCGCCAATATTTTTGACCACGAGCCGCCACTGTGCCAGAGGTTTATTTTTCTTTCCTATACAGCTCTCTTCGTTTGCCGTCTGGAGCTGCACCACCAGCACTGAATTTACTAGCCTTTCTTTACTATTGTCACGTTGTTTCACATGATAGCCCACGAGGTTACAAAATCTCGAGCTTCTCGAAACTGACAAACGAACAGCGTCACAAAAGTTTGACGTCATGGTCATCAGTTTCGACTCACAACATTTTTTATTTCATTTCATTTCATTTATTTTTCAGCTCAACAGTAAAAACACCAAACAGAGCAGTCAAAACAGCGACAATAATAATAATAAAATATAAATAAGGTATGATAACAGTCAGATATCAGGATTATCACAGTAACTGATAATTGTTCTATTAAAAGAATTGAAAGGATCGGAGAAGATATCAGAGCTTAGGGGTATAGGATTGGCCAATGAAGCAAAACGAGAAAGCGTATAATGCCTCCCGTAATTGGTACGGAACGGTGCAACATTAAATGTAGCACCCGTCAGTCTCTGACATCGCTGTGGAACTCTCAGAGCTAGACCAGAAAGGACTGCAGAACAGGAAATGTGGGAGTTGAGGACCTTCCAGACAAATAACAGGCTTGAAACTCTTCGTCTATCCGCGAACGATTGTAAGCCAGTGGCACGAAGTCTCTCACCATACGATAAAACTCCCGAAACCCCAAATTTGAAAGATAGATACCTGGTAGCCGCTTCGCTGGACCGACTCAAGGAGAGCGACCTCAGATTTCAAAAAAGGATCCCAGACAATGCAGGCATATTCAAGATTGCTCCGAACCAATGACTGATACAGCAATTTCACGGCGAACGGATTCCCGAAATCCGCCGTAAAGCGCTTGATGAAGCCTAAATGCCTCAAAGCCTTATTCCTAATTTCAAGATATCAGAAATTACGTATATTGCGCAGAGGTATGCACAAGTTTAAAGAGTGTGTTGAATTGTAAGAGGAAGTGAAACCGTTGATATCCTTCTGTCCATGTGCCAATTCACCGTTATACTTTTCTCCCAAATCGTGCATTCATGCAAGTTCCCCATTGTGTAAGTAATTCAATTACTGCCCATACAGGGTATATGGCGTGGGATTGGCAACTAGGTTTGGTTGACGCTGGAAACCAATTTGAAAAAAATGTAGCTTAACCTCCAACCCCATCATGAGGGCGCAATGCGCAATAGTGCATTTTTCAAATGTAATGCACTAAAAGCAATGGGCTTTACTCCTATCGCGCTAGGTGGCGTGGAAAGGGTGGGAGAGGGTATATCTTTGATGAGTTCATCGAAGTATGTACGTGATATTTGCTGAGCCCTGCAGAATGTATGGGATCAGACATAACCCATTCGTCCAACGTGCCCACATTTTTACACCCTTTCACCCACATCAACTCCTCCAAATATTGTCGCCCCCTGGTGTAATGTCAACAGCAACAGTCGCAAAGCTATGATTTTCAAACTATCTACCTCTAAACTTACTATGTGATTCCAACTTTGCTAATGATTCGAAAATGTATTTGAGAAAAATGTATTTTGAATACGTATTTTGTGTTTGTATTTCAAATACTTTTATAAAGGTATTTTGTATTGTGTATTTTGAATACGTTTTTAGAAGTATTTTGTATTTTAAATACGTGCTCGAAGTATTTTGCCACCTTTGTCTGCCGCACTCTGTATATTCAACAGTCAAACGTCTCAAGTTCTCACAGAATATTAAAATTGAATATGAAAAAATAGTTTCGTTAACAACACCATTATTGGTGTTGGAGGGGAAGTTCATAACAACAATGGCCTGGGATTTCCTTCGATGACAAATGCACTTTTCTCTACCCCCTGCTGCCGGTGCGTTTTTCCAACCTAGCCTACACGTTCAGCAGCTGTTCATTTCGGAATCAGATTCAAACCCCTTCCTCCACGATGTTGGAAAGGCGGCGCATTTCCCTGAGTCTAGATTTCAGTTCTTGAAGGTACAGATATATTGACACTTTATATATGTATACAGGGTGTTCATAAATTACCTCGACAGAGAAAGAATGGTGATAGTACACCTCATTTGTGATCGAAATTACTATTTGAAGTTTTTTGGAATTCCTCTTGGTTTTCGAGATATCGTCAATTTCGTGTTTTTTTGGCGACCCTCTGTTTTTTTACGACAAGTGACTCGTACGACACCATCAACAGGTGCTAGACTACAAGTAATTAAGTAAGTAAGTAAGTAGACTAAATAGCTCATTGAAAAGAGCACAAAATTTCCTTCATTATTGGTTCTCAACTCAATAAAATTACACCAAGGCCCTAGCCGCTAGGGCATGAGATATCCGAAGGAAACTCGTTATTCGCATTTCTGCCCAATTTTCATCGGCGATTTTCACCATTTCGTCAAAGGAAAATTTTTTTGCATTCATAGGGAAAACTTCCTTATGATGTTAGCTTTCCAATGACGTACAACATTTACGGTTTTCACCATCTAGTGAAGAGGTAGAAGCAATAAACGAGCCCAATACTGAAAAATAACCCGCAATGAGGACCCTTTGAATGAGGTAAAACCAGCTCTGATACTCGTTTGAGTGATGATGAGACATACGGATACAAGCGGTGAGCTAAATCTAGCGCTAATTTACGTTGGTGAGTTGAAATTGGGTGGTGGTGAAGAAGCTTAAAATATCGTTAATGGATTGGGCTTCATGGACCAGTGGTCACCCTGACCCGCGAATGCAAAAATCGGCCCTCCACACATCTGCATTGGATGCACGTTGCACCTCCAGTCGTCGCCTCTGGATTTCCTCGCACGATTCTCGAGTACGTACGATTCTCAAGCTCCTTCTGGGGCCTCTCGGGAAAAAATGCCGCTAGCGGGATCCAAGGACGCTGAATAAGAAATAACACTATTCCGTCCTAGCAACCGCATCTTGCGGCATTTTCACACGGGTTCGTAATACGGCCCCTGGTCGCAACTGGTTGTTGGTAGACCAGCTTTAGATGACCTAGTAAATAAAAATCCATGGGTGGTTGGGGTTCAGGACAGGACTTCTCGGTGAGCACCTTACTGGTCCATGAAGCCAAATTCACTAGCGATATTTTAGCTTCACCACCACCGCTAAGTTACGCTGATTTACATCGGCGAGTATTGGATTGTTCTGACAACAAACCACCCTTGGATTTTTATTTATTAGGTTATCTAAAACTGGTCTACCAACAACCAGTTGCTACCAGAAAGGAGCTTGAGGATCGCACGTATTCGAGAATCGTGCGAGGAAATCCAGAGGTGACGACGGGAGGTGCAACGTGCATCCAATGCAGTTATGTGGAGGGCCAGTTTTTGCATTCGACAACAAGGAGAAAACCAAGAATCCCAGACCCCCGCCTGGGTTGGGGGGTCAAGGTGACCACCTTACTGGTCCATGAAGCCCAATACACTAACGATATTTTAAGCTTCACCACCACCCAATTTCAACTCACCAACGTAAATTGGAGTTAGATTTAGCTGACCGCTTGAATCCGTATGTCTCATCCGTTAGGAACAAGTAATCAGAGCTGGATTCACCTCATTCAATGGGTCCTGATTGCGGGTTTTTTTCAGTTTTAGGCTCGTTTATTGCTTCTACCTCTTCACTAGATGGTGAAAACTGGTAAATGTTGTACGTCATTGGAAAGCTAACATCATAAGGAAGTTTTCCCTATGAATGCAAAAAAATATTTTCCTATGAC
Organism: Corythucha ciliata; assembly: GCA_038030265.1. Classification (NCBI taxonomy): domain Eukaryota; kingdom Metazoa; phylum Arthropoda; class Insecta; order Hemiptera; family Tingidae; genus Corythucha; species Corythucha ciliata. Next base: position 2,783,446 of record CM075943.1, on the reverse strand, counting down.
GAAATGGTGAAAATCGCCGATGAAAATTGGGCAGAAATGCGAATAACGAGTTTCCTTCGGATATCTCATGCCCTAGCGGCTAGGGCCTTGGTGCAATTTTATTGAGTTGAGGACCAATAATAAAGGAAATTTTGTGCTCTTTTCAATGAGCTATTTACTTTTAGTCTAGCACCTCTTGATGATGTCGTAATAGCCACTTGTCGAAAAAAAACAGAGGGTCACCAAAAAAACACGAAATTGACGATATCTCGAAAACCAAGAGGAATTCCAAAAAACTTCAAATAGTAATTTCGATCACAAATGAGGTGTACTATCACCATACTTTCTCTGTCGAGGTAATTTATGAACACCCTGTATAAAGTGTCAATATATCTGTACCGCCTTGGAAATGCGCCGCCTTTCCAACATCGTGGAGGAAGGGGTTTGAATCTGATTCCGAAATGAACCGGCATCCGGCTTCGGCATCTGGCGGTCGGAAAGACTGCATTTCATTCCGTATACGGATTTCCTGTCCCAGAAGTAATAATTTTGATACCATAATTTGTTTCATTAAGCCGAACTTCTTCCTCTATTTTCACCACCCTCTCTTCAAAAATGTCGAAAAGTTTCGGTAGTTTTCGAAGGGCTTAGTTATATTAAATTTTTGTGCCGTATTTTATAATACCTAAACGTGTGAATTTAAGCGATTTTTTGAAATTTCATCCCCCATTTCACCCTCCCCCATCAAAGTTTTCGATAAATCTCAATGGAACCCAGCGCTTTCGTTACATCAAATTATTGAGTCGAATTTTAGAGCGCTAAGATGAACTTGTGAAGCTCAACGCTATTTTTACACTTCCACACCGGAAGGACCACCCTCACCACCTTGACTTTTTCGAAAAATTAAAATGGGAATGGCACTAAAAAAAAAGAAAAAAAGTTGTGCGTAAAATGAAGAAAAGGCGTGACTGGCACGGTACGGACACGGCGCGGAAACGACTCGGAGAATGAACTCGGACATGTGTAGGCTATCACATGTTAATTAAGTTGTTTTCATTTCACCGACACACGGCCGAGTGTCGGTGCGGATTCGGCGCGGTGAGTACACGGACATGTGTGGGCGGTTTCACGGACACGGCGCGGACTCGGTGGAATGGGCACGGACATGTGTAGGCTATCACATGTTAATTCAGATGTTTTCATTTCACCGACACACGGCCGAGTGTCGGTGCGGACGCGGCGCGGTGAGAACACGGATATGTGTGGGGAGACCTTTAGGAGAGATCTCGTTTCACCATCAATTCCAATTTGGAGTTACCAAACCCTTAGTTTTTTCCCAGATCCCTTCGGTTTTTCGCCGAGAATATAGCACATTCAAATAACCTCACTGAGGACAATTCAAATGAAGACAATTTTCGACATCATTTCCGCTTGCCCGGAAAATAAAACGAAAACAAGAGAGAGAAAAAGAAAAGAAAAACTGCGGGGGAGAGAAAAAGCCAAGAGACGGAGTCAATTCTTCAAGATAAAGCTGTCTACAGTAGTAATTTTTATCTACACAGCAGCTCATCAGACCAATGAAATTTGTTCAGTGCAGTCGTGCTCGGACAGTCGTTTTTTTCTAGATTCGTTCTAATTTTGGAAAAATCGTTCTACTCTACACGAATTTCGTTTATTAATTCATAGAAGCGATACGCAAAATTTTCAAAGTGTCGGTTGTGGCGAAGAGATGAGGAGTTTTTGATCATGAAAAACAGAAGCAGTTGTGTGGAAAGAAAGAAAGATAGGCGGAAGGAGATCGCGGACAAATTCGACAGCATCGACTCATTCGCACTGACCCAAGCGTTATCGCTTCAGAGAAAAAGCTCATCGTCTCAGGATTACGACTACCGTCCGCCTCAGTTCCACTTCGTGCTATAGACTCACAATCAGATGCTATTGCCTTTACAGAGTATCTGATGTGTCCCGAATTGACCGACAGGCAAAGAGGCAACTCCAAATAATAAGCAGCATAATGATGTGCGTTCTTTAGCTACAGGCTATGGAATTCATTTGAAGCCTTACAGCGGAATCAACAGTCCGGTCCGCCGATAAAGGACCGGACGACCCACAAGTGAACAAGCGATCTATCATAACATAGGATTTTGTTACTTTATACGCGTTGTAGTTCTCATTTGTTATTCAGACTTTTGTGAACTAAAACATCATTTTATTCGTACTATTGAATTTACATCACTCGCTCCTTACAAACCCGCAATATCATGAGCCGTCCCGTCCTAGCCGTCTTTGAGAGCGGGTTGTTACCCTTCCATATCGTCGCTTTATGATCGTCGGTTCGTCGCCCTTATTGAACCCGTCTAAATATTGTCATCGTCCTCGTGAATATAGCAGTGCGCTGTTTCATCATCACTTTTTTAACATAAAATTCAAGACAGAACGAAATTTTAAACATATTTTTTGGGCCTGAAACAAGGTTATGTCCGAGTCAAGAGATTATTCCCTGGAAATACTAGAGAATAAGATCTGGGAGTTAACTCTCTTGGTAACCCGCACGTTAAGACAAACTCAAAGTGGAGAAACGCATTTTTTCTTTAACTCCGGGTTATCCTTAACTCCAACTCTAACTTTTGATGATGAAACTCATTATTTGAGTTAAGCCGGAGTTAAGAGAGGAGGTTTCTTTTGGTAACTCCAAGGTTAAGCATAACTCGAAGTGGTGAAACACTTTTTTTACGCTAACTCCGAGTTACCCGTAACTCAAACCTTAACTCTCGGTGGTGAAATCCGCCATTAAAAAACTTAATAAATGATTTAAAATTGTTGTGAAAACTATCTTTTGAAATGTTAATTGTCTCGCGGCACACGAGAGGCGCACTCACTGAGAAAAAAAGTCGGTAAGCTCACTCGGTTAGACTTGAAACTCGGTCGTTCTTACCGTGAAAACGGCTGGCTTAACCTGACTTTTTTAACCGCGTTAATTCGGTAGACACGGTTGAACAGGTAAATATGGTCAACCTAACCGAGTTTGAGCTAAGATCTGTAGAACCAACCGTGCAATTTAACATTTTAACCTTGTCTGTCAGTTAATACCGGAATAACCGAGTTGCTCATTCTAATGGACGTTGAACCAGCCTACTACCTAACGGTTAAGACTACCGAAACTCGGTTAAACAAAGGTCACATTTGTATGCGGCTCGTGCCGAGTGCCCGGTGGTTCAAAGAAGAGTAGGTGTAAGGATAACCCCCCCCCCCTCCCGAGCTAGTCAATAGAACTGGATCGGGGGGGGGGGAGTTTATCCCCTACCCCTCCATCTTGCAGTGAAAGGTCCCAGATCCACCCTTGTTTTTGTCTTTTTCGTTTGTTCATCTTTATCAATTCTGGTTACTTATTGTAATTACTCTCTCTATTAATTCGGAAATTCATATTTATACATAATCGTGTTCAAAGCAGAAGCCCATTCTCACTAGACCGCCTGGCCTTGGCTTGGAAAGAATGATGAGCACACACACAAAAAAAAATAACGGTTGGGGAATTGGGGAGTAGATGTGGATCACATTAGACAAAGATGGGCGGAGGGGCACAGAGGACAGGAGGCAAGCCTCGAGCTGCTTGCGTAGCAGAAAAAAGAAAAGAAATAGCGCCCCGCAGCATGCTCAAGCTGACCAAGTCCCAACCTTGAAAGTCGGCTAGCTACACAGAACACGGTCAGCATCAACCGTGTAGCAATTCCCTCCACCTAACAACCAGCTCCGAGGCTCCGACAAAGCATAATTCCTCTCCCTCGCTGTTCATTCTGGGTTCTGCGTTTGGGATAGAAACTAGAAAGTGTGCTTTTGTCAGTTGCGTAAATTTTATTAAAAACTTGCAATTGCAAAGTTTAGAGTGTTCCTATTTTTTCTGCCTAAATTTGGTAAAGAGGAAGCAAAAGGTTTACTTCGTTCATGGCCTGTCCGAAGACGTAATCGACAAAATCGCTGGTAAGTAGATACATGATTAATTTGTATCAGTGCACGATTAATTTTATTTCGATGGTTTCTGGTATTTGACTAATTTTTCAATAGCGGGATTTCAATGGGAACACTCTCATCTCAATACATTTAGACGATGTTAGATTTGGTGGGAAAGGCAGGGGTATTATTTATCTGGTATAACGCGTTGAGCGGCGCGGCGCAAAACCAACGATCTTGATGAATTTTAATTTTATTTTATCTTGGAAGTTTTGCTATTTTGTCTTCTTCAAAACGTGTTGAAAACTGCACATATATTTCTTCCTTCTACACTACTGCAGCAAACCTGTCCAAGGTGAACTCCTCGTAAAGCGGAAAACCTGTCAATTGCGGGAAAAAGGGCCGTTCTCTTGAAATAACTAATGCACGTTTCTCGCTAATAATTGTGGAAACCTCTCCAACGTGGAAGTGGAAAGCCTGAAACTGCAGCACAGTGCAGCTGCACGGTAACAGTACTGCTTGTTGTTTCAATTTTCAACAGCCTTAACTTAAAACTTGTTTTTTTTAGGAGCCCCATCTACTTCATTCAGTGGACGTCGGTGTCGCCTCCCCTGAGAAAATGTAACACAGTACAGCTGCAAGGTCACAGTACTAGATCTAGTCGCTGTTTCGAGCTGGAACAACCGAAATTATTTTTTTTATTGAATTTTTTCTAGGCTACGCAGTCACCCGGCAGATTGTAAAATTGTTTTAAAAAAACAAACAAAACAAAACGCCAGCAACCCAGAGTAAAATCGCCTAATAAGGAAGTGATCGGATTGAAGTACTCTTCGATAGTGCAACAACAAAGTCATTGGTCGTTTTTTCACTCTTCAATGAGCGAATGAAGACACAGAATCTCAATATGCGTGTGTATACGTACATTCATGTACTTTGAAATACATATTAGCATTAAATAATTATTTTACGAAACGCTCTTATTTCGCTGCTAATGTTTATTTTAATTACGTATGTGTCCTAATCTTAATTTTCATAATTTTTGTAGCGCGCCTGATTACTCTAGAGTTCAAAGCGAAGCGTGGGTCGGTTTCTGCATCGCATACGTTTTCTCGCCTAAGATTACTAGTGAGGAAAGAAGAAGAAAAAAAAAATGCTACAACAACAAAAGAAACCTAGATAAAATTACCGACTACTGTTGTAGAGTCTAGCACAGTTCGGTTGGAGTTCAGAAGGTTAGTTTGGCTGACTCAACGCGGCTGGCTTCCCAAAGCATAGTGAGGAGTATCAGATAAGTGACGATTAAAACTACAAAATTGTTTGCCTGACTGACATTTCAGAGACGATCAAAATAGCGAAGTGAATTTGGTAAGATTAACGGAACAGGAATAGTACGAATAACTCAGCATAGTGGGTTGGGTCAACCGACACTTTACGGTCAAAATAACCGAGCAGTGTGGGTGGCCTTGACGTTATGTATTCGGTTGCTATAAACGAAAGATCGGTTGGAGCAGCAGTATTCATGTGGAACGAATGACAGATCAGACTGAGTTAGTCCAACTGTAAAGCCGGTAGAGATAACCGAATATTCGGTAGTCGCTCGTTAACCAAGCGTTCAGTTAAAATAACCGTGTTGAATTTTGACCGAGTCTACTCGGTCAACCTCGGATCAACCGAGCTAAGTCGGTCAGAGAGTTGCAACCGAGCAGACACGGTTATCAGGGAACTAGGTCAATTAGACCTAGCATACTTCTAACCGTGTCTGCTCGGTTGCAACTCTCTGACCGACTTAGCTCGGTTGATATTGACCGATTATCTGTCGATTTTTTTTCTCAGTGCGAGCATTAATCATTTTTTCTATCTGGCGCGTCTTATAACCCTGTTTTCTCTCTTTATGTTGTTCTAGTTGCAAAATTCAAGTGTACGGGTTAGAGTTGAAAAATATAACGTGTTCCTTTTAAAGAGAATAAAATGACTATTTTATTTTAAACCCGAAATAACAACAGGTTATGGGCTTTAAAAACGCCGTGGAGCAGTCGGTTCAATAAATAAATAAAAAAACTCAAGTTCAGTGTGCGTGAGAGTCCGGTCGTGTAGTTCCCCCGGTTTGTTTCAAGTTTTTACGGGACGGAAATTTTAAAATACGGACGATGGCTGAGTTTATTGATCAATACTCTGTTACGAGGTTGAAAGGTGATTCCAACTGGGCACTGTGGAAGTTTCAAATCGTCATAGCGGCCGAAGCCAAAGGGTTCGAGAAACTACTGTATGGCACTGAGGTCAGGCCGACCCTGCAAGAAGGAAAAAGTAAGACCGTTTTTGATGAAGAATTGGGAGCATGGTCGAAACGCGATAGCAAAGCCAAAGCCTTAATTGTTCCCCGAATCGAAGAAGGACCTATGGTTCACATAGTTACGTGTCAAACTGCTGCGGAAATGTGGGACAAACTGCTCGCAGTCTACGAGCAAAGGTCTGACACGAGTGTTCATTTGCTACATGAAGAGTTCTTCGCTTACTCATACGCAAATCAAGGGGTTGCAAATCATGTCTCGAATATTCTTGATATAGTCACAAAACTTAAACGTTTCGGTGAAAATATTTCTGATAAGCAGGTTATGACGAAGATTCTCATGTCTCTCCCAGATTACTTGACTTATTTTGTATCCTCGTGGGAGTCAGTTGATCCCGAAAAACAAACAATCAACGAGTTAACGTCCCGGCTAATTATCGAAGAACGGCGCGTGAAAACTCGGGAGGGGGATAAGAGCAATTTAGCTCTCTCGTCTCATTCGTCGGAAAACTGTTCTATCTGTGGCAAAAACCATCCCACTCACAAATGCTTCAAGAACCCTGCTAACGCTCAAAAACCTACGTGCCACTACTGCAAAAAGGTAGGTCACATTCAGAAGTACTGCCGTTTTCGTAGCAACAATGAAAAAAATAAGCAGTCGAAGGACAGGGGTGCTCCGCATTTTTCCAACGCGTCGTCTCAGCCGAAGAATGCCTTTATCACTATGGCACTAATGAATAGTGATCTTTGTGATCCTAATCAATGGTTTTTGACAGCGGTGCTAGCCAGCACATGACTCCGCATAAAATTTTTTTTCGTACCTATCAGCCTTGTTCTAAAAATGTAAAAATCGACGATGGAAGTACTCTCGAAGGTGTTGGCGTTGGGGACATTGACGTCATAACAATAGTCGACGGAAAATCAATCAAAAATGTTTTACACGTTCCGGTATTAAAAATGAATCTCTTTTCAGTGTCTTGCGCAATGCAAAAAGGTCATAATTTGATGGGTGCGGGCGACACCTGTCAATTAGCTAAAAATGGAACGGTTTTCGCCGAAGCGAAATTGAATGGTAATGTCTACGTCCTGAAAATGACGGTCGACCACGAAAGCGCAGCGGTAGCGTCAACTGAAAAAGCGACATCTCTACTCGAGTGGCATCGCAGACTGGCTCATAAAAATGTTGCCTACGTGAAGTCCATTCTGAAAAAGAACAACATTGATTACTGCAACGATGACAATTTTTTCTGCGAAGATTGCCACGCTGGAAAACTACACCGTTTCCCGTTTCATTCCAGTTTGACGAAGTCTACAGAACCATCCGAGCTCATTCATGTCGATTTATGTGGGCCCATGGAAGTCAACAGCCTTGGTGGTTCCAGGTATTTTTTGTTACTGAAAGATGACTACTCTCATTTCAGGTTCTGCTACGTAATAAAAACCAAAGCCGAAGTCCCAGGCCTGCTTAAAAAATTTTTAACCCTGGCGGAAAGAGACACAGGCCGCAAGGTGAAAACGATTCGCTCCGACCATGGAACAGAGATTTTAAATTCGTCAGTGAAACAACTTTTTGAAGAAAATGGCATCCGACATCAAAAATCTGTTCCCTACTGCCCCGAACAAAATGGGAAGATCGAACGCGAAATGCGAACGGTTGTCGAAGCTGCGAGAACTATGTTGCTCTCAGCGAATCTGGACAAAAAATTTTGGGGGGAAGCAGTCAATGCCGCCGTCTATGTCCTCAATGTTTCAGGAAAAAGTTCAGTCCCCGGACGTACACCATATGAACTATGGTTCGGTCGTAAAAAAATGATAACCCATCTGAAGATCTTTGGAAGTCGAGTGTTCGTTCATGTACCGGATCAAAGGCGTAAAAAATGGGACCCAAAAGGGAAGCCTGGAATTTTCGTAGGCTACGAAGAGGACAGTAAGGCGTACAGAATTTTCTTTCCGGAAAACAACAACGTCGTAGCCGCTCGAAATGTCGTTTTTGTGCCAAACAAAATTTCCAACGAAACAGATAAGTGTATTTCGCTTAAAGCCTTGTTCCCATTAGACGACGATTTTGACGACAGTATCGAAGAAAATGAAAATCATCAAACAATACTCCCTGAGGAGGCCAATGGTTCCCTGTCTCAAATGGCTACTAATGCTGTTGAAGGTAGCGCTGAAATCAATGACCAAGAAGATTTCGTAGACACTCCAGCGAATGAAAATCTCGGTCGAGGACACCGGGAAAGGAAGCCGCCCAAAAAGTTTGACGATTATGTTCTTTTAACATATGAAGAAGCCGTCTCTGGTAAAGACAGTCGCCGCTGGATTGATGCGATTGAGGAAGAAAAAGGGGCGCTGGAGGAGAATCAAACCTGGAAGCTTATCGATCCGAAGGAGGTGCAAAGTCAAAACATTTTGACGAGCAAATGGGTCTTCAAAGTGAAAGACGATGGACGGTATAAGGCTCGTCTTGTGGTTCGTGGTTTTCAACAGCGTGCCGGTACCGACTACGAGGAAACGTTCAGTCCTGTCATAGGAAATGACGCTCTCAGAGCTATGATTGCTCTTGCGACAAAAAATAAATATGAAATGATGAAGTTTGATGTGAAAGCCGCTTTTCTGTATGATTCAGTAAAAGAAGACCTGTACATGAGGCTGCCAGAGGGCTATTCCGACGTCAAAGGAAAAATTTGCTGCAAGTTGCAGCGTGCTCTCTACGGACTCAAGCAAGCACCGGCTCGATGGAACGAAAGATTAAAAAACTTTTTGGTGAATGTTCACGGATTTCGCCAGCTCAGAACAGATCAATGCATTTTCGTCAATGTCGATCACTCGTTATTTCTCGGCGTTCATGTAGATGATGGCATCGTTTTCGGGAAGGATAGAAATGCGATGAAACAACTCCTGCAAAACATGGAAAAAGAATTCAAAATGACGACTGATGACTCTTCAAAAACGTTTCTGGGAATAGAACTTCAAAATTCTGCTAGTCGTCTCAAACTGTGTCAAACAAACTACGCCAATGAAATTTTAAAAAAATACGGAATGTCTGAGTCTAAGCCTATATCTACGCCCTTTGCTCCGGGCAACGAAACTCCTCCACTGATCGAAGGAGAAATAAAGTTTCCATTCCGAGAGTCAGTGGGAAGTTTGTTGTATCTAGCCACCAAAACTCGTCCTGATATAGCACAGCGTCGAAAACCCTAATCTTTTCGATTTGTCCAATTTGAAGAGAACTCTGAAATACTTGAATTCGACGAAGGATTTTGGGATAGCGTACTCAAGGAATGATTCTGAAAATAAACTGACTGCGTTCTGCGATGCAGATTTCGCCGGCGATCGCTCTTCGCGTCGAAGCACCACCGGTTACATAATATACTTCAACGAAGGACCTATATGCTGGACGTCACGACGACAACCAATCGTTGCAACGTCAGCTACTGAGGCTGAATACATAGCTGCGGCTGAGGCAACGAAAGTCATTGTATACATAAAAAGTTTTCTTGAAGAGCTTTCTGGACAACCCTTCGAAGCCGAGCTCAATGTTGACAACAAAAGTGCAATCGATCTCATCACTAACGGAATCATCAACAGAAGATCGAAACACATTGACGTCAGGTTCCACTACATCAAAGAAAAGGTTGACGAGGGTGTGCTAAAAATTAAATATTGCCCCTCAGAGGACCAAATAGCCGACTTGTTCACGAAGCCACTGAATGCCGTACGATTTGCACAACTTCGCAGCAAAATCAATGTTTAATTTTTTTTTTCCTCAAGTTTCTTTTATTATTATTAATTTTTTTTTTTTTTTGAACAAAACTTTTACGCGTTGACAATTAGGGTGGTGTGTTGTGAAAACTATCTTTTGAAATGTTAATTGTCTCGCGGCACACGAGAGGCGCACTCGAGCATTAATCATTTTTTCTATCTGGCGCGTCTTATAACCCTGTTTTCTCTCTTTATATTGTTCTAGTTGCAAAATTCAAGTGTACGGGTTAGAGTTGAAAAATATAACGTGTTCCTTTTAAAGAGAATAAAATGACTACTTTATTTTAAACCCGAAATAACAACATAAATTAATAAAGTGCCAATATATGATCTTACCTTCACATACTCATCCAGTGCAGACGTCAGGGATAATTCGGGAAATCGTTGATTTCGAAACGCGAAATAGATACATTAGGCTGGCAAAGGAGTCTCCAGTTGCTAAAAATCGAAGGGTTATTGCTAACCGTGTCGCTGTCGGGACGCTCTTGCGTAAGTTGGTGTCTTTTTTCGAAACATTTGGATGAATTTTATTCAATAAAAAATTACTACTGCGACATCCGATTAAAATTCTCGAAGAGCCGGGTGTCATCCGTTCTCAAATCTGCTATAAACTGGCTGGAGTTTCTTGCTCTTAAGAACGATGACACCCACATCTTACATTTGTTTACAAATGTACATCTTACACTTGTTTACAAACATTTGTAAACGTTTGCAAACCCTGTTCGTGAACATTGTTTCCGAACGTTCGCGAACAATGCGCGTTCAGTGGACACGCGGCTTAAGTCACACGAGGTCCTTTTTAACTGCGCGAAAGATTGCCATTAACGTTTATGTAAACGCGCTGCAATCGGCGGGGGAGGCTGAATACAAATGACCGAGTTTAGCACACAATGCAATAGTAATGGGGCGCATGGAAGACTTCTCAAGTTTTGTATCAATCTCTTTTCCACAAGATGGTTTAGAGGCCTTCTCTAATTGAGTCGTGTGCTCATGGGTGGCCTTGTAAAATGTACCGCATAGGTTTTCTCATTTTTACCGGGGTCGCACTGCTATAGGCTTTGAAAATATGTATTCGAATAAAATTACTCGTTGAACACATGACACATGACATGACATGGTGTGACATTCATGAGTTTATCCCGCTTCTTTGAACAGTAATTTTTCCCGGGCAATTCTAACTGTAGATCAGAAGGGAATTAAAAATACCATCGAAAAGACTCCCTCGAGCAACGAACAGTACCGGTCGGAAGAAGGTGTGAATGAAGGTGGGAAAAGGCGTCGTTTGTCTTGGTAGCTCTATGCTCCTGACATTATATTAATATGCGGCCACTCAGCCCCTCACACCACAATCCATCGCAACTCTACCCCCCCCCCCTCCACCTTTTAGTTGCTGCTGCCGTTACTGCGTTTTGGAGGGATAAATCACTGAACAACTTTTCGCAAACTAAACTAGCCCCCCCCCCCAAAAAGCCGCCTTCTGACGTTTCACCGTTCCCCGTGAGATTTATAACTCCATTAAAACAATTAAACTGACTCCCCCTTCATCCTCTTCTTCTAAACAGATTCCTTCGACGCAAAAACATCATCGCAGGGCCCAGATCATGCTAAACAATCCCTGCTTCCTTTAACTTTTCTTTTCCATAATTATGCGTGATGCGTAATTCCAGAGGCAAGGATGAATTGTTATATAATTATAAATAACGCGGATGAGGCAAGTTTGGATGGCAACCTTTCTCTGCGAATTGATAATAAACACTGACAAAAGGAGTAAAATGAGGAATAAGGCAAACTTAGGGTTGTTTTGTCTTTTTTACCCTTCAATTATTTATTTTAAGAAGTAATTTTGAAATCAGAAGGAAGCAGAAATCCTTCCACCCGTGCAAATGTCAAATCCCGATTATTATTAAAAGAACCCCTCCTCTTCTCTTTGTCCATGGAGCCGTTTTTTTTTTTCAACTTGGATGTATAAATAAGGGCCTGTCCCGATCAGTCGGCATCTGTTTAATTTCAACATTCGTTTTGTCCTTTCGCCCTTGTCAATATGCCTCATTTTATTAACTAAAAGCTTTTGGCAGCAAAAACTTGGGATCTTTTTAACGAGGATTCAAAGAATATTAAATCACTTGTGACAAAAAAAAAAAAAAAAAAGAGGTGATGGGGAGAGTTAAGCGATTATTAGGGCGAGGATATTGGGGGTGGAGAAAGCTGTGTAATAAAACTGCCCTAGCGCTCCACTGGCCAATGTTAACGGAATAATTTGATTCGCATCCTTTTTTCTCCTTCCAACTTCTTCATCGTCATTTCTCTTTTTTTCTCTTCGTCTCCTTGTCTTATTTCCCCCGCCCTCTTTGTAAGATGATAAATTCCTTACGGCTGTCCTATTTCATTGCAATTAATTAAAAACCCACAATAGGGAAGTTAATTATGCCATTATCTTAATTCAAGGGACTAGGGTTGGTTATTAATGTAGCCTAAATGATGAAAGAAAAGACCATTTGTCATAAGACTTTTCCTGGAGGAGAGAGAGAGAGAGAGAGAGAGTAAGGGAATGAGGAAAAGCATCCGCCTCTCTCAAGACATTTGAGCCTAATAAATAAATAATTCGAAGTTATGTATGACCAAAAACTAATGAATCTCTAAAGTACCTATCAATAGATCGTTTTCGGTTCCCCCTATAAGTCCTTGTTGAACGGGGCAGTCAATAGTTCTGTTCCAACGAGAACGAGGTGTTTCGAATATGATCGGAACAGAAATTTAAGATTATTACATTTTATTGCCTGTTCTCATGGGAACT